>JAUTXW010003729.1:0-685000 GCA_030620095.1 Kuschelorhynchus macadamiae | reverse complement strand
ATATATATATATATATATATATATATATATATATATATATATATATATATATATATATATATATATATATATAATATATATATATATATATATATATAAATATCAAGCATTTTCTTGGGATTAGGTTTCTGGATTGAAACAAAAAAACTTTAATTGACGTTTCGCCTGTCCATTTCAGGCTTTTTCACAATATATATATATATATATATATATATATATATATATATATATATATATATATATATATATATATATATAAATATATACAGGGTGTCCGGGAAAATGTGGGAGATCTCTCGGACTCAGATAGAACATTAAAAAATAAGATGTCAAGTTCCCATAAATTTTTTTCCTAGCGGCCCTCCCTAGGGAGATACGGCCCCCTAAAGAACCCCACTGGAAATCGGTTTTTCTAGAATAACTTTTAAACGACTCAATATAATTTAACGAAAATTTAATATGGTAGAGAGTAGTAAGGACCTCTCAAAATACTCCCTTAAAACATAATTAGCTTGTTTAGTTTACCAGGGACGGACTAGATTGTACATTTTAACGCTCAAATTTTTAACACCCTGTATGATAAGGAGTTAAAAAAAATAAATTTGGATACCTTGAACATTAAGCTAAAGAAAAGGTACTCTTGTTCATTGTCGATAAAATGAACCGTTTTCGAGAAAAAAAATAATAAAAGTATTAATGTTTTATTATTGTTTATTTATCAGTATTAAAGAATGCACTTTTTTACAAACGTTACTATGGTACGAAATAAATAATCTCGCATTGACGTGTGCATTTGAAATCTTCTTGACACGTTGATCTTTTTGTACCTACTTCGATATTAATTTATTAAATTTTGAATACCTTGGTAAATTTAATTCGATAATGGGATACACATTTAGTGAGTATGCAGATATGCATCTTATGTACGGACTTGCATCTTGCAATGCTTATGAAGCAAGAAGGTTGTATGGAGAAAGATATCCTAATCGCAATATTCCAAATGAGAAAACATTTCAGCGAATTGACCAACGTCTAAGAGAAACTGGTGGGCAATTCTCAATTAATAAGGTAACATTATTGACGTTCATTAATTATTTTTAGGAAGTTTTGGGAAAAGGAGTACTGATGCTGGTGTGAGGAGAACAGTACGTACGGTGCAATTGGAGGAAGATATTTTGGATACTGTAGCTGATACTCCCTCAATAAGCACTCGAATATTAGCCGCGCAGCTTCATGTGTCAAAAAGTACAGTTGCTGAAGTACTTAAAGAACAGTTGTTATACCCTTATCATCTGCAAAAAGTGCATCAACTACTTCCTGAAGATTTTCCTCGAAGAATCCAGTTCGCAAACTGGTTGTTAGATCAACAACGAACAAACCCAAACTTCATTAGCATTATTCTTTTTACCGATGAAGCAGGATTTACCAAAGATGGTATTGTAAATTTACATAACTCGCATGTATGGGCTGATGAAAACCCTCATGCCACTGTCGTTCATCATCATCAACATCAGTTTCAATCCATTAATGTTTGGGCAGGAATATTCGGCAATTTTTTCATTGGACCATGCGTATTACCGGCACGATTGAATGGTGAACTTTATTTAGAGTTCCTTCAGAACGCTTTTCTAGATTCAATAGAGCATTTGCCACTTGAAACCCGCCAAAGGATGCATTTTATGCATGATGGAGCCCCACCCCATTTTAGCGTTGCTGTACGGGACCACCTAAATAACGTCTATGGAAACCGTTGGATAGGCAGAGGAGGTCCCATTGCCTGGCCTCCACGGTCTCCCGACCTAACGCCAATGGATTTCTACCTGTGGGGTCATCTCAAAACCTTGGTGTATTCCTCTCCGGTTGCTACTAGGGAGGAACTTTTACAGAGAATCACGTTTCATTGCGATATGATAAGGAACAATGCTGGGTTGTTGTGGCGAGTACAGCAGTCCTCTATTCGTCGTGCCCGCGAGTGCATCACAAATCACGGAGCACATGTTGAACCCACTTATGAAGTTTTTAATTGACTTTTTTCTATTTAGCGTATTAGGTTGTTCAGGATCAAAACATATTTAATACTCCCAAAGTTGTATTCTTTTATTTTTTTTTTCTCGAAAACGGTTCATTTTATCGACAATGAACAAGAGCACCTTTTCTTTAGCTTAATGTTCAAGGTATCCAAATTTATTTTTTTTAACTCCTTATCATACAGGGTGTTAAAAATTTGAGCGTTAAAATGTACAATCTAGTCCGTCCCTGGTAAACTAAACAAGCTAATTATGTTTTAAGGGAAGCATTTTGAGAGGTCCTTACTACTGTTTATCATATTAAATTTTCGTTAAATTATATTGAGTCGTTTAAAAGTTATTCTAGAAAAACCGATTTCCAGTGGGGTCCTTTAGGGGGCCGTATCTCCGTAGGGAGGGCCGCTAGGAAAAAAATTTATGGGAACTTGTCATCTTATTTTTTAATGTTCTATCTGAGTCCGAGAGATCTCCCACATTTTCCCGGACACCCTGTATATATATATATATATATAATATATATATATATATATATATATATATATATATATATATATATATATATATATATATATATATATATATATATATATATATATATATATATATATATATATATATATATATATATATATATATAATATATATATATATATATATATATAATTTAAAACTTTATACAATTGACAAATAATTATTACAAAATTAATAAAATAAGATTACATACCTCGAAAAATGCATGTTGTTATTTATTTATATTTGATGATAGGTAGTTAGTTAGCCAGGCAACTCATGGCACAGTTTTAGGTAAAAAGGTGTTCTTATCGTAGTACGTTTTTTTGAGGAATTTAAAGATAATTTTTTTTGGCTATTTTTTAATTTAAACCTTAGAGTAGAATCAGACATTCACAATTATATACTACATTTTAAAAATAACGGCTTAAACGAAGTTAAACAACTATACTAAATTATCAAATTGTGGTATATATGACTTAAATTTTTTATGTCTTGTTTGTCATTTACTGCATTTTTTTCTTTTTTTATGTGAATCATTTCTTTGATAATTAATTTTTGATACCGGTTATCTTTATCAATGATTTTGGTTTCAGAAAAATTAAATTCGTGTTTTGTGTTTTTTTCATGTTTATGTAATGCAGTGGATGCATTCTTTGTATACTTATGCCCTTTTATTCTATTTTCTAAAAGTTGGGTTGTCATACCAATATATTTCATAGGGCAGTTTAAACAAGGAATTTCATATACGAGATTGGATTTTTTATTTTTAGGAATTTTAGTTTTTAATTTTGTAAAAAGGGAGCCTATCAGGTTCTGGGCTTTATGACACACAATTATGTTATATTTTCCTAAGATATGTTTTAAATTTTCAGATAATTGAGATGTGTATGGCATTGCAATATATGTTTTTTGCGTATTATCTTGTCCTACGTTTTCGTTATGATTGTTATAATATACGTACGTCCTTTGTTTGATACTTTTTTGTATTAGTTTTTCTGGGAAATGATTTGTATTTAAGGTCTCTTCAACTTTATTAAGGGCTTCAGGACGATATTCTGGTGACGTTAAAGATATGGCACGGTCAACTAGACCAATCACAACACTTCTTTTTTGTTTGTATGGATGGTGGGAATTGAAATTAAGATATCGTCCAGACCAAGTTTCTTTTGTAAACCATTTAGTTTTTAAATTATTTTCTTTTTGTCTTATTATAGTAAGGTCGAGAAAATTTATTTTGTTTTCTGTTTCAACTTCAAGAGTGAACTGAAGTTTCGGGTGAAAATTATTGAATGCGAAAACTAGTTCTTCTATTTTATTTTCTGGTACTGATGCTAAACAATCATCCACATATTTCTTAAAAAAAGTAATATTAAAATTCAATTTTTCGATAACTTCTTCTTCTAGGTATTCCATAACTAATTGTGCGATTGTAGAGGAAATAGGTGAGCCCATAGCACATTCATCAAGTTGTTGATAAAATTGGTTTTTGTATTGAAAATAATTATTTGACATTATAAGATGTAAGGCTTCTAAGAATTCAGGTTGAGTTAGAGTTGTAAAATTTTTTAAAATATTCCATTTGCCTTTTATAGCACTAACTATGAGTTCATTTGGTATATTTGTATACAAAGAAATTACATCTAGTGATATTAACTTTGAATTAGGTGGTATTGTTAATGTATCTAGAAATTGTTTAAATGTAAATGAGTCTTTTATGTAATAAGTGTTTTTACCTGTGATATTTGACAAACATTTTGACAAATACTTTGAGAGCTTGTAGAAAGGAGATTGAATACATGAAACTATAGGCCTGAGGGGAATGATAGCTTTATGCAATTTGGGTAGGCCATATATTTTAGGTGTGACTGCATTATGAATTAACAAATTTTTAGCTTCCGCGTCAGTTAATAGATTTTTGTATAAAAGTTTTTTTACAAAAGTATTATTTTTGTTTTGAAAGATGTTAGTTGGGTCATTCTTTAAAAGTTTATAAATACTGGTATCTTTTAAGAGCTGATTCATTTTTGTGTCATAATCAGTCGTATTCATTATAACAGTTTTACTGCATTTATCTGGTTTAAGTATGGTTATCTGAGGATTATCTTCTAAATTAATATCTGTCACTGAAAAAAATGACATACAAATAAATACATCCTCATGGTTAGACAACATCTCTAACACAGATATTCCTAACGATGTCGCAGAAGTTCTTGCTTTAGGCGAAAACTTCTCGCTTCCTGTACAGAACGAAAAAAACTTACCTTTAACAGAATATATATCCTGCGTAGAAACAGCTATACAAGATAAACCAAATGAAATAAAAGATAGTATAAGGTCAGACGTAGTAAACATAATTACCAATCATAAAATAAAAATTAAACAAAAAAAATAAAATTACCAATTTTCAAAAACGAATACAGAAACAACATAATAAAACAAAGCAATTCATTAAAGATAATCCTCAGATAACCATACTTAAACCAGATAAATGCAGTAAAACTGTTATAATGAATACGACTGATTATGACACAAAAATGAAACAGCTCTTAAAAGATACCAGTATTTATGAACTTTTAAAGAATGACCCAACTAACATGTTTCAAAACAAAAATAATACTTTTGTAAAAAAACTTTTATACAAAAATCTATTAACTGACGCGGAAGCTAAAAATTTGTTAATTCATAATGCAGTCACACCTAAAATATATGGCCTACCCAAATTGCATAAAGCTAACATTCCCCTCAGGCCTATAGTTTCATGTATTCAATCTCCTTTCTGCAAGCTCTCAAAGTATTTGTCAAAATGTTTGTCAAATATCACAGGTAAAAACACTTATTACATAAAAGACTCATTTACATTTAAACATTTTCTAGATACATTAACAATACCACCTAATTCAAAGTTAATATCACTAGATGTAATTTCTTTGTATACAAATATACCAAATGAACTCATAGTTAGTGCTATAAAAGGCAAATGGAATATTTTAAAAAATTTTACAACTCTAACTCAACCTGAATTCTTAGAAGCCTTACATCTTATAATGTCAAATAATTATTTTCAATACAAAAACCAATTTTATCAACAACTTGATGAATGTGCTATGGGCTCACCTATTTCCTCTACAATCGCACAATTAGTTATGGAATACCTAGAAGAAGAAGTTATCGAAAAATTGAATTTTAATATTACTTTTTTTAAGAGATATGTGGATGATTGTTTAGCATCAGTACCAGAAAATAAAATAGAAGAACTAGTTTTCGCATTCAATAATTTTCACCCGAAACTTCAGTTCATTCTTGAAGTTGAAACAGAAAACAAAATAAATTTTCTCGACCTTACTATAATAAGACAAAAAGAAAATAATTTAAAAACTAAATGGTTTACAAAAGAAACTTGGTCTGGACGATATCTTAATTTCAATTCCCACCATCCATACAAACAAAAAAGAAGTGTTGTGATTGGTCTAGTTGACCGTGCCATATCTTTAACGTCACCAGAATATCGTCCTGAAGCCCTTAATAAAGTTAAAGAGACCTTAAATACAAATCATTTCCCAGAAAAACTAATACAAAAAATTATCAAACAAAGGACGTACGTATATTATAACAATCATAACGTAAACGTAGGACAAGATAATACGCAAAAAACATATATTGCAATGCCATACACATCTCATTATCTGAAAAATTAAAACATATCTTAGGAAAATATAACATAATTGTATGTCATAAAGCCCAGAACCTGATAGGCTCCCTTTTTACAAAATTAAAAACTAAAATTCCTAAAAATAAAAAATCCAATCTCGTATATGAAATTCCTTGTTTAAACTGCCCTATGAAATATATTGGTATGACTACCCAACTTTTAGAAAATAGAATAAAAGGGCATAAGTATACAAAGAATGCATCCACTGCATTACATAAACATGAAAAAAACACAAAACACGAATTTAATTTTTCTGAAACCAAAATCATTGATAAAGATAACCGGTATCAAAAATTAATTATCAAAGAAATGATTCACATAAAAAAAGAAAAAAATGCAGTAAATGACAAACAAGACATAAAAAATTTAAGTCATATATACCACAATTTGATAATTTAGTATAGTTGTTTAACTTCGTTTAAGCCGTTATTTTTAAAATGTAGTATATAATTGTGAATGTCTGATTCTACTCTAAGGTTTAAATTAAAAAATAGCCAAAAAAAATTATCTTTAAATTCCTCAAAAAAACGTACTACGATAAGAACACCTTTTTACCTAAAACTGTGCCATGAGTTGCCTGGCTAACTAACTACCTATCATCAAATATAAATAAATAACAACATGCATTTTTCGAGGTATGTAATCTTATTTTATTAATTTTGTAATAATTATTTGTCAATTGTATAAAGTTTTAAATTAGTTTTAGAAAAAATTTTAAATGTCTTGTATAATTAGATCACTAAATGTTTTTTAAATTAATTGTCGATAGGAAAGGAAAGCCTTATACACCAAAAAAAAAAAAAAATAAAGGAATGAGCAATTTTTGAGAAAGCCTACTACGATAGGCGAAACGTCAAATTAATCCCACTGTTTGATTTTACAAATAAACCTATACCCAAGAAAGAAGTCCAATTAATATATATATATATATATATATATATATATATATATATATATATATATATATATATATATATATATATATATATATATATATATATATATATATATATATATATATATATATATATATATATATATATATATATATATATATATATATATATATATATATATATATATATATATATATATATATATATATATATATATATATATATATATATATATATATATATATATATTTATATATATATATATATTTATATATATATATATATTTATATATATATATATTATATATATATATATATATATATATATATATATATATATATATATATATATATATATATATATATATATATATATATATATATATATATATATATATATATATATATATATATATATATATATATATATATATATATATATATATATATATATATATGTATATATATATATATATGTATATTTATATACAAACTTAGATCCTAAAAAAAACTTTTTATTATGGGCCACAAGGTGTAGATTGACATGTAAAAGTAAAATTCTCATGTGCTCAAGACAAATTTTGAAAAAAAAAAACCTAAAATAAGATTGTTTGCAGATTTTGTGACAAATAATTGTTCTTTTTTAGATATCTGATACTTCTAGTGTTTCAAGTACATCGGAGAAAAAAACACCAAAGAGGAAAGCTACTTCATTTCCGTCTGATGAATCCACAAAAAAGGCACCTGCTAAAGGTAGAAGAATTGTTTCTGCATCTGATTCTAAAGGTAAGATCCCAATAGTAAAACTTATATAAAAGCTGTTCTTATGAATATAGAAGTAAGGATTTTTTAAAGATATTATCATATATATATATATATATATATATATATATATATATATATATATATATATATATATACAAAATACCTACATCGAAATATCTACTTTGACTTTTACATACATATATTATTGTTGGAAAGTAGTGTTCTTTTTACTACCGTTTTATTTACTTTGTTACGGTACTATACAAAGATTCCTATCTTAATCTTAATCATACATTTAAGGTCTTGAGTCCTAAACTACAGCTAATAGTAGTATATATATATATATATATATATATATATATATATATATATATATATATATATATATATATATATACATAGGTTTAAATTACTTTAAGTACTAGTTATAAGTTGCTTTGTCCTTAAGATGACTTTGTCTTTGACATTAAAGCTTATTTTGATTGATTGATACTTTATTTCAATTTCTCTGTTTCAGAAGATAGCTTGGATGAACCCGCTGCTAAGAAAGCTAGAAGAAAATCAAATACCTCAGGTGTGTATTTTTGACAATTTAGTAATACTTTAGTTTAATTGATGTTAAATTACTATCGATATATCAATATTTTTTTCTACTTCATTCAGTCTCTTGGGAGTTTCTACTCTCACCCTTTTCCAGTACTTTGTAAATGGTGTGGCTGAACCAGAAAAATTAGACACACCGTGAATCCTTTCCCAAAATATAGAGTATTTGTGTTTGAATTGTGCTTCAGTATTGCCAACCATATAACTTTTAACTTGAGTGTTTTCTGCTTACAGAATCTAAGGACGAAGCTGAAGCTGCTGAAAAATCAATGGAATCCAGTGATAATGGTAAGAATATATTAGTAATTGCAACATTGTGTGAAATTATGTTATAATGGGTTTATAAAAATGCATCTGGTCAAACATTTTGCGAGTAACAGAACTGCAGTTAGGGTAAAATATACTTTACAATCTTTTGTACCTGTTAATTCTTTGTTTATTATAATATCATAAGAATTAAACTTACACCTCAGTCTTTACAGAAAAGTTTCTAAAATACATAAATAAATATCGTCTTTATTAATTTACATGTGCGTACAAAGAAACTTTGTGCCACACACACCAGAGATAAGAAAGCGAGATTTAACTTACGGTTACCCTTACATCCAACCTTTCTCTCCCCAAGATGTGTTAACAACAAAATCTAGTTATAAACTATAAATAAATATAAATATAACGTTAAGTATTATACAAAGATACAAAAGAATAGGTACAAATTACGTTACAAAGTTTGGCTAGCTAATAATTGATTTTTATATTTAATGCGTAATTGACTTAAGGAACATAATTTGAGATCAGAACTTAATGTATTGTATACACTCACAGCCATGTATGTAAAACTACGCTGAAACAAAGCAGTTCGATGCTGAGGCATTGTCAAGCGGTCTCCATGTCTGATATCTCTATGGTGCACAATATTGCGAAATATTAGTTTTTCATTCAGATATATAGGGACAGATGATCTTAATACCTTCATAAGAAAAATTACAAAATGGAGCTATATAGTATTTGCTATTTTTAACCATTTAAGTTCATTAATTTTTAAAGAAACATGATCATACTTCCTTAACTGATGTACAAAACGACAGCAAATATTTTGTACATATTGCAAGTGATTTTTTGAAAAAGAATCCTAACACGGGTAATAGAAATAATTGCAATAAGTGAAAGTCGACAATACTAAGACATCACAAAGTTTTTTCTCATTTTAAAATTGAGTATAAAGCGATTTGCATATAACAGCTTAATTTTAGCATAAGTTTTTTTTAATAGCATCTTATGATGATCTTTAAATCGCAGTTGAGTGTCCAAAAAGGCCTAGGTTCCTGGCACTATATGAAAATTATAAACTGTTACCAGCCCGTTCAAGCTCCAGAGCAGACTGGAGGGAGCACGTTAAAGGCCTTTGAATAATCAAGGGAAACTGATATGACAGCCATCCTTTTATCTAGGACCTTAATTATATTGTCCGTCAAGTTCAGCAAAGCCGTTGACGTGCTGTGACCCCGCCCGAAGTCCCGATTGGGGAACCGGCAGCAAGTTATTAGCTTCAAGATAGTCCATCATCTGTGTGTGTACAGCCCTCTCTAGAAACTTTAACACCACAGGCAATAAACTAATCGGGCGTAGATCACAGACTCAAGAAGGGTTATTTATCTTTGGTACCGGACTTATAATAGATGCCTTCCAGCTTTCCGGAAAATATCCACTTTCCAGGCAGCTATCTATAATATGAGTTAAATGATTTAAAATAACTGGCAGACTAAGTTTGAGCATAAACAACGTAAGACCATCACTGCCAGCAGAATTCGACTTTATACTATAAACATACCTAAAAACTGAATCAGCTGACTCCATTTTAAAGGTAAAAAATGCATTCTGATTTATCTTATTATTATTGTAAAAAAGTATTTTGTTAACACAGTTATTCGACTTTTGAAATACATTCAAGAAATATGTATTAATCTCATTTGCATTTGATAGTTCTTGTGGCAGATCAGGAATATTTTTTGAGCCCGAATATATGTGCATCTTTCTAAGGCCATTCCATAATGTTTTTGAGTTTTTTTGTCCTTCCAAAAATTCGAGGTATCCCAGTTTTTCACGACGCACAGTGCAGAGTGTAAAATTTCGTAATGATTTGTAATTATTTAAGTTATCTTGTGTCTTAATTCTCTTATATTTCGCCAACGCCTTGTCTCTTTCTTTCATTAGAGGCTTTAATGCTGGAGTAAGCCAGGGGTCTGATGGTTTGTTCACTCGCGAAGTTGTAAGAGAGGCATGTTTTGCAAATAGGGACGATAAACGGGATTCCAAAAATTTAACTTTTTCCTCAATGTCTGTCTTCTCTTAAGTGTCTGATGCAACTTGAAGAGGAAAACGATTTGCTACATTGTTGGGACGGTGTGGAGTTGTAAAATGTCTATGCCTTATTGCTTCTGATATTTAAAGTAACCATTTAAATCGTATTTCACCACTTATTTTCACGAAAATTTGTTTTGTACTGTGGAATAGTAATAGGTTTCCTTTGTTAGTAAGCTTACCTTAAATTACTATATTTAAGCAAAAAAAGCATGGATTTTTTTTTAATTAAAAAAAATCACAAAACTTTTCATAATCAAGAAACTTCAGAAATGTCACTACTTTTCCAATGCTTAAACCGTCAGTTATGAAGTTTTTAACAAAATACAGATTCTAAATTATATGCACTGTTGCCAAACTTCCTTCGTTTTCTTCAAATATACAACAAATTGTATTCCTAAATTTAAACGAAGCGGTTTAATGATAGTTTTATTAACAAACCTGATGCTAACCTAACCCAGTATGAATCACAGGACCCTAAATCGCTATCGTCAATCACGCTACTTTAGAGTGCGCGCATATTTCAGATATGATTTTAGCATGTGATTTTATGGCTTTAATGATGATTTTATCGGCGAACCTGGGCTAACCTAACGCTAACGGAACACATGCACCTAACATTTTTGTAAAAAAAAAAACAGTGTTTTAATGCAGACCCCGAATTTTGTTGGTGCGCTACCGCGCGCTTTCTTTACACCGACCCTAACCAAACCTAAACTAAACAGCATTTTTAAATTATAAGTAAAAAAACACTAAAATTTCTAATGATAATAAAACCAAATAAATGCCCAATTTCCTTTCCAACACAATATGTGTAAAACTGGTTGCCTACTTAAGGTGAAACTGACCCTAAATATTTTTGCTTTAGTGCTGACCTAACCTAGTGCTAACACGGTACCACTCTACCTAATTCCTTTCCACTCTGACTTGTACCAACCCATCTATATAAAAAAAAAATATTACTGGCACATCAATGAATATAACAAAATTTACTTTGGCAACACCGCTTACCGTTTGACTAAATGGCATGCAGTTAAGTTAGCAGCGTTTAGATACAAAACAAACTTCATTTGTTAGATATTCTGTTAGAGAATTATTCATATTCGTAATTTCAAAAACCAACAATTCTAATTTAATAAATATATACTAGAAATAAACAAATCTTTCAAAATACACATATATTAACTTACAACAACACTCACATGCATAAATTGTAACGGAATTTCTAATAAAATGTGTTAAAAGTGCCATAGCGCGACTTGACAAATCAAATCTAATTTGTAATATTTTGTGAAAAATTGTAACGCATTCACGCTTTTTTTTGCTTAAAAGTAGTAAATTTGAGGTAAGCTTCCTAATAAAACTCAAAAAAGGTCAAAAAATCGAGATGTATTAAATCGTACCAGAACCGTGGTTTGGTTTTATGTGCGTGATATTATGACAACTCTAAAATTACCGACTCAAAACTGCGATAAAGTTATCATGAATCCATTTAAGGCATTTAAAAAATATTTAGTACTCATATAGAGCTAAAAATAATCTGTACTGTAAGCTGCGTACGTACTGACATATTTATTTCCTAGTATTTATGGCGCAAAGACCTTTTAATTCTTATTAGATTATAATTTCTGGAGAATGTAAGATGATAACTAGAGTATGGAGATGGTCTTGAGAAAAGGGGAAGACACTTGCTCTGTTGTTTTAATTTTTTTAAAACCACCTATTAGATTTATTATTATTATTATGTTGCTGCGGGCAGCAGTAGGCGACATTGCCGATGAGTCTGCTGCACTGTGCACTATTGTCTTTCGGTTTTTGGTTTTTTGCTATCACAGTTTCATATCACACTTAATTTCATCACAGTATCACACTTAAGGTATCAAATATAATGGACTAGATTGTTGTTGATGTTTTTAATGTTTTTGTCAAGTTTGTTTTTAAAAATATTTTTGTTTGGGGCTGTGATGGTTTCCTCGTTCAGGGAGTTCCACCTGTACACTACACGGTTTGCAATGAAATTTTTTCTGACCAATGAGGAGCACTTCTCCTTTTTTAACTTCTTACTATGTCCTCTCAGTTGGCTGGCATTTGGCGTAAACAGATTTCGGCTTAATTCCTCAGAATAGTTGTTGTTAAGAATTTTATATGTCTCTATTAGGTCTCCTCTGTCCCTTCTCTCTTTCAATGTGGGTAGTCCAAATACTTTCAGCCTCTCTTCATATGGGGTGTCTTTAAGAGTTTGTGGTATTTTTGTGAATCGCCTTTGGACTTTCTCCAGGGCTTCTATATCTTTGACAAAATATGGGTTCCAAACTGCATGTCCGTACTCAAGTTTTGGTCTCACATATGTTGTGTATATTTTTTTCATCATATCGGTGGATTTATTTGAGAAGGCTTTTTGTATTAAATATATGAAAGAGTTTGCTTTTTTTGCTATTTGTGAGATGTGAGATTCCCATTTCAGATTACTTGTGACAACTATGCCAAGGTCTCTCTGCTCTGTAACTTTCCTGATGTCTACAGAAAATAGGTAGTAGTTATTTTGCGGATTGTTAGTTCCAAGATGGAGTATGGTGCATTTTTCCTGATTTAATTTTAGAAGCCACAGTTGTGTCCATTCCTCTATGGTCTTTATGTCATCTTCAAAAGCCACATGATAAACAGGATCCCAGTACAGTTTGGTGTCATCAGCAAAGTAAGAGATGTTTGTCTTTATTTGGTGGTGGAGATCACTTAGGTAGGCAATAAATAACAATGGTCCAATGACTGACCCTTGAGGTACCCCACTTAACACTGCCTTTGGTTCGGAATATTCACCATTTACCCTTACCAGGTAGGTACGTTGCGTTAACAGATTTTTTATGAATAGCAGTTGGTTATTCCTTATTCCAAAGTGCTCCAATTTATAAAGTAATCTATTGAATGGGACTTTATCAAAAGCCTTTTCCTGGTCCAAATACAGAATGTCGACAGCCTTGCCTTCATCTAGCATTTTTGTCCAATGATTAGAGCATTCAAGAAGGTTGGTGGTGGTTGACCTTTGGGGCAGGAATCCATGTTGAATGGGTGGTATAATGTGGTTGGAGACTAAAAATTTTGTGAGTTCTGGTACTAACACTTTTTCAAGGATCTTACATAAGTGACAGGTTAAGCTAATTGGCCTATAGTTTGCTGGGTCATATTTATCTCCCTTTTTGAAAATTGGTATGACATATGATTTGGTCCAGTTTTCTGGAATGATTCCCTCCAACAGAATCTTGTTGTACACCAGTGTTAAGGTTGGTACCAGGCTTTCGCTGCATCTCTTCAGAAAGACACTTGGAATATCGTCTGGTCCCGGACTAGAGTCGTTTTTTAAAGAGGTTATGGCATCTAAAACCTTTTCTTCTGTGACGTGGATGTTTGAGATTTCGTTGGCTGTTCTAGTTTCATGTTGGAGTGTTGGTATTCCAGATGATGGGTCTTCAATAGTATATACTTTATGGAAGTGATCAGCAAAGGCTTCTGCAATTTGTTTGTTGTCGGTGATGATTTCCTGGCTTTCTGTATCTTTAAGTATTAGGTCTGGAGTTCGACTATTGAGGCTGCGTTTTATGTAGTTGTAGAAGTGTTTTTCTTCCCTTTCCAGTAGGCTTGGTTCATATTGGATTTTGGCGTTTAGGATAGTAGTTTTGAGCGTGTTGTTTATTTGCCTGTAGTTATTGTAGTTTTCAGGAGTTTTATTGTTTCGATAAAGTTTCCAGAGTTTTTTCTTGTTATCTATGTCATTAAATATTTTAGCATTTAGCCATGGCTTTTTTGGGTTTACTTTGGTAAGGGTTGGTGGAAAGTACTGGTCAATGGTTGTTGCCATTACATCCTGGAGCATTTCATAGGATACATCTTTTCCTGCAAGTTGTAAAGTTAAATGTTCATTTATGGCACTGTAATATGCTTTCCAGTAGTTTCTTTTGTAGACTTTTTTTGTAGATTTATCTTTAGCATGAAACTGGGCGACTGCAGTGATGCCACAGTGATCGCTTTTTCCTATGGGGGGATGATATTCTATATTGGAAATTAGTTTTTTGTCACCACGGAATCTTGTGTCTTCCTTGACCATTTGCCAGCTATTCCACTTCTGATAATTGTTAAGAAATTCCAATGCAAAGAGGCTGTGCGTCTGAAGTGTAAGTGACTTCCAGTTGATTTCTGGAAAGTTAAAATCCCCAAGAATAATGGTGCTGGGGTTGGTAGCATGGATAGTAGTAAGCATTTCTATCATTTCAGTGTTGTTAGCAGCAGTGATGTTAGGTGGCCTGTAGACACATCCAACCAACAATCTGACGGTGCCTATTTTAATATTTACCCAAGTAGCATTTATTGAAGAGGGCAGTTTGTAATTGCTGTTTAGATTGGATTGGATACTTATCCCACTTATTTCATTTTTTACCATGACACATACTCCTCCCCCTTATTAATTATTGCATCAGGAGTGCTTTCATGCAGCCATGTTTCAGTTATAAATATTATTGTTGGTTGAAGTTTCTGTATTTCTGCATGAAATTCATCGAGTTTATTCATTAGAGAGTTTGCATTGGTGTAATATATTTTGAGTGTTGTTAATTCATTTAGTTTTTTGATGAATTGTTATTGTCATTGCCTGACTCATTTTTTTCTGCATCTTTCTTTACTTTCTCTGATACAATTTTTGGAATGCCCCTGACATATTTAATTCTTATGTTGGACTCACCTGTATTCTTTCTTTCATGCAGTTGTTTTAGAATCTCCTTAAGGTATTCTCTCTGGGCACTCGTTTGGTCATATTTAAGATACTTCTCACTATTGTCCAAATTTTGTTTATATTTTAAGATTTGTGTTGCTTCTTCCTTTGTTGGAAAAATGACTTTCACAGGACGTGTTTTCTCAGGGCTATAGGTGCCAATCCTAAAGAGTTTTATGTTTGTCAGGTCAACGTTGGGGTTGACCTTTCGAAGTAGGTCTTTCACATCTGTTAACTCCTTTTCCCATCGTGTTTCTCTTATTTGTTCTTGTTGTTCTTTTAGACCAAAAACAAGGACATTTGCTGCTCTTCTCTCCCTTTCCTGAAACTCAGTGATTGTTGGTTCCATAATTTCAGGTTGTTGGGGGGTTTTAGTTTCTACCATTTTATTTCTTTCTAGGTCTTTTACTTTGCTGGAGAGGGCAGTTACCTCTGAATAAGTGAGATTTTTGGTTGCTTTAATTTGGTTTATTTCTTTGCTGAGATCTTTTAGATTGGATTCCATCTCCTCAACATTTTTTGAGATATTGGCTATTTCGGCTCCCTTATCTTGTAGATCTGTTATTTGTTCTTGCAGATTTTTCATCTGCCCGCTGAGTTTTGCCGCACTTTTTAGGTTTTCTATGCAGTCAGGGCAGTAAAATATCATGATTCGTGCGGCCATGGGAAGACATCTCACCTCAGAGGCACTTAGCCCTGAGCAGATTTTGCACACTGTTTTTCGGCAGCAGTCGCACGGGTATCCGAAAAGTTTGTGTTTTTCTTCCTTTGGCACACAATCTAGATCACACCGATAACACCGGTTCATTTTTCTAGGTTAGATCCCGTCTAGTTGTTAATTTCCGTTTTTTAGCTCCAAACAAAAATATTTCTGCGAAATATATAGTCCAAAACGAAGATTAGTTCTTTAGTTATCAGAATCAATCGTTATTTGGCCAAAAAAGTTAATAGTTTTCCCGATGATCACGGATTTCCCGGAGTCTACGTTTTCGCGCACATAACCAAAAAGAGACTCCTCTATCTATGACTATTAGTTTTAAGAATTACCCATTTAAGTGATATGCTATTAGGATATTGCTTTTTTTAGGAAACATGTATTCCCATTCTCTATTTCTGAGAACTTGGTAGAATGTTTTTGAAGTACAATCAATTTTGATATCCTGTCGAGAACATATTGATTGTCGTTCGGATAATTTTTGTAATTTAAATTGGAATAAACTAATTGTTGGAAGTTCTTTGCATCATTTCGCAAATATAATTAAAACACTTTTATTTTACGTGTGTTGTTAATACCTATCAAATTTAATCCATAAGTTAACCTTTTATTAAGTTGAACATCTACTACTCTAAATATTAATATGAATACCTAAAGTAACTAACACAGTTATTGATCGTTTCCCGTAGATGTATTCATTGCGATAAAATAACGCGCGGCCTCGTATACCTCACACCTAGCTGTTAGCTGCAGGTGTTTGCTGTGATTTACGACCGCACGCAAAAAAAGCCGGCTTTAGGGAGCACAACAAAGGAGTGAGAGAACTGTTTCTTAAACTGTGGTACTACCACGGTTATTATAGTATGGGTACAACAACTACCTATTGTTAGCAGCTTCTCAGATGACGATGCTTGACCTTTCCAAGTGGTCACCAATCAAATATCGACAGTAATTTTAACTGGGACGATCATATAGATTTTACTTGTCATAAACTGTCATCAGGTCTTTTTCTGTTAAGAAGGCTAAGGGGATGTATTGAGGACAAGGGGTTGATCAGTGCATATTATGCAATTTTCTACTCACATATTTTGTATGGAATAATCTTATGGGGAAATTCTTGCCATTCAGTTACAGGGGCCATTGTAAGCCCTTATTTGTTAATTTTAAACTTTTAACAGTATCTTGCATTTACATATACCGATCCCTTTTAGAAATCGACAAAAACAAAAATAACTTGTAACAGTTTAATTTTGTTTTAAGTGCATTTCATTGTATGATTAATTTAATATTATAATCTACTACTTTAGTATTAAGTTTAGTGATTAATATGTACGCCTTGTTGGTTTGATACCTTAGATTTTAGTAGTTTTCTTATTAGAAGCGGTTACATTGTTCATATTTAAGCGAAATATAAATTCAACACCTTTTGCAGCAAATTTCGGTACACACAGTGTCACCTCTCGATAAGTAGTTAATTTTGTACCTATATCTGAACTCAAGTTATAAAGAAATAATTTTCAGGAAATGGTATAAGTTTAGCGTTCATTCATAGATGTCGCAAAAAAAATCAGTTCAAATATAATTGTTGGATTTATTTAATTTTGCCGAATTTAATAATTATATACTGTATAAGAAAAACTTAAAATAGCACTTCAGACAAACTATTTATTTCCCATATATTTTACAGAGTAGATATAAATTAAATTTTATTAATTTTGAAAACCTGTTTTCGAGTCCTTTATACAAGTCTTGGGATTTTCGTTTTCTTTGGCTAGATATGCTGCATTTTTAGATTCGAGCGTATATTTTGTATAACTCTTCTGTCGCTGCAAAAAAAAAAACAAATCATTAGTACCCCAATAAATTCTTTGATATAAAGTCGATATTATGTATTAATATTGAACTGTAAATATTTGTATAAAAAAAGGTTGCCTTGATAAATATTTCTTTTCAGATACACATAGGATTATTTTTAGACTATAGATACTATATATACACCACTTCATACTTTCTCTTAAATCTACATTTTATTATTCGTGTTTCCTTTTGCTGTGAATATGTAACATATAAAGGTATTTTCATTTAAGTTAGACATAAATAAACCAAAGGTATTTCTCGATTCAATATTAATATTCTTACCTTTTTTTTTCCTGAGACTATATAAACTACAGCCTTCTTATAATTTCTATCAATGTTTGATGTTCCGAAATTCAGATTGACTTTTGTTTTGTCCATAGTTGCATAATTACTTGGAGCCTAATATAAACTGAAATTTCGTTACGTCTGCGTCTGATGCATTTCCTAAAATAGTTAATAATTGTGTGAATAAATTCCTATTTTATGGTTAAATAATGAGTTTATACAGTTGGGAAAATTCTATTAAATTAAACTCAACTTACGTTTCATTTTTATGACATTTAACTACTCCTGCATTAGCACATCTTTTTTTTTTTGACTCTTTGGTACTCTACTCCGGACTAATATTTGACTTTTCTGAGTGGTCCTTTTCCATTAGTACTAGAGTAATTAATTAAATATTATTTGTTTATTTACATTTCCATTTCGCCTTGGCGTTGCTTTTAAATTTCAGGTTAGTTGTTTCTGTCAATGTTATTATTGCGTCGTCTCGGAACTTTTCGGATCTATTCGGCTAAGACTTCCATATTAACTTATTCTCGGAACCCTCCATCCGGTACTTCCTCATATCCAGAGCGCAGGCTTCTTTTTCGCTGTTGCCAAGTGTATTCCTGCATTATTTCCTGTATCTTTCTCAACCAATGGAGAGTCGTTTTTCTTGTCTAACATGTTAATCATATCCTTGTTCTATTCCGTCTATGTGCTCTTTTGGCAAGGTTGTTAGCACCTGACATACTCTAGCCAATGGTATTCCGCCACCTTAGTTAACCAAAGTTCTAGATAGAAAGGAAGCTGGGGGAACACATTTTTCACTTTTCTGGTCACCTGCAGATAAACCACAGGTCTTCAGCGCGGGTCTGAGGAAACAATCCAGGAAAATCTTGGAAATCCGTTAGCGGGATTTTTCCTCAACACCGCATTAGTTTTTCGGGCACATTATAGTTTGCACTGTGAGTGTTAGAAAATCTCTCTAAGAGAGGATTTGACCTGAAGATTGGACCAGACCGCTATTTTCCATGCCCTTGTACTTGGCACGTGAAACCACTTTTTGACTAGAACTGAGTGACC
This sequence comes from Kuschelorhynchus macadamiae, assembly GCA_030620095.1. NCBI lineage: Eukaryota > Metazoa > Arthropoda > Insecta > Coleoptera > Curculionidae > Kuschelorhynchus > Kuschelorhynchus macadamiae. Next base: position 665,448 of record JAUTXW010003729.1, on the reverse strand, counting down.
CTATTGGATAGGGTTCAAGTCAGGGGCCAACTGTTAGTCACGGTCCTAATTTCAAGTCAGGGGCCAACTGTTAGTTACGGTCCTAATTTCAAGTCAGGGGCCAACTGTTAGTCACGGTCCCAATTTCAAGTCAGGGGCCAACTGTAAGTCACAGTCCTAATTTCAACTCAGGGGCTAATTACAACTGCAAGTCACAGACAATTTCAAGTCACGGGCTTAACTTCAAGACTCGGGACTAATCCCATGTCACGGGCCTAGTTTGAAGTTAGGAGCGTCTCAGAACTTCCAGGTGCTGCTGGATTTGGTGACACCTATTGTTTACATTTTATTTTTTTTTCTTCTTTTATACCGTAACTGATAATAGATTTTTTTTTTTACTATATTTGTGTTTTATTTAGCTCACTCTTTTTCTTTTAAAGTATCAAGAGGAAGCAAGTGCCGCAAAGATCAAGGGGCTTTCCAATTTAAGCCGTTCTAAATTGGTGGCGCTCTTTCTTTTTTTTTCTCTCTTTGTTGGGATTTAAACCAACAATATATAAGTATCTTTATATTTTTTATTTAGATTTATTAAAGCAAAGCTTTTTAATTCGTGCTTTTTAAGCTAACAAAATGCTTTTTTTAGTATCACATAAATAAACGTCGAACCATGTTCAAGTATTCATTTCAAGGTTCAATTCAATATAAAATCTAAGATCTTTGCCGCTTTGTCAATAGAGCGTTCTAAAATCTATAGTCATAACAAATTGTGGAGCCCGTATTTCTGGCTCGTCAGCTTTCTTGAAAAACGAAGGATGCTAGGGGAATAACAACGGCAAGAAAAAAATGGGTCGACAGAAGTGAGTACGATCTCACGCGAACAACTCGGTTTTTTGAGTTGACCGACTTACGCGCGTAGGGTTCACGTAAAGTAACGTGGACGAAATAAATAGGGTTCGTCGTGCGCAAATTAGCGTAACTTAAACAGGTTGTGGATTAGTCTGTCCATAACCGGAGTTAAATAGTTATTCGTTATTTTTGATCCTACGTTTTAAATTAGTAACAAGTATTTTAATCCCTAGTTTGTACATAGCTTTTCAAATAAATGTTGGTGTTATTGTTGTGCAACTAGGGCCTTTAATTTCTAAAATACAACTACGAACATACAGTCCACAAGAAAAATAAACCAGAAAGTCTTCAAGAGAACTTCTAGATCATCTGCAATCGTTACACATCAAAAACTCGACGACTAAACAGTGTTCGAGAAGTACAACTCGATCATATGGTCCTTTCGTGCCTGGATTTTGAAATATCAGCATTGATGGTTTGGTCGCCGAATAAATAAAGAAAAAGACAAAGGGAATCATCTTCAGAAAGCAGCTAATAGAAGTGAACTTTCGAAACCCATGCGAACTGACAAGTGAACAGTGAAAAAAGAAATCCACTGCTGGAAACTAGAGGATTAGGATTCAGCAAAAAACAAGTAACATAGATAGTAGAAACTTTGTAATGTAATGATTGTTTTTTTTTCCTATTTTAGTAAAACAAATTATTTTCGCAGAAAATATTAATAATATAAAAGAAAAAATATGTTATTTTTGCATGAAAATTTTATATTAAAATGTTACATTTTTTTAATTATTAAGTAAATTAGCATGCATTGTATCAGATCACAAAAGTGATTTTTTAAGTATATTTTTTTTTGTATTTTTTAAGAGAACAAAGGTTATGGACGGATTAAAAAACAAACGGAGTTATGTAAAAGGCCTCATAACCAAAATTGAAAATTGGGTAAAAACAAATATTGACGCAGTTAATGATGTAAATCAATTAGAAATTGGAAAAAATAACCTTTTAACTGCTTATCAAAATTATGTAAACACTCAAGAAGAAATTGCTATAAAAGATCCAAACGAGATCGATAATAGTGACGATGTCGGAAATAAATTTTACAATATTTTTGCGTTATTAGAAGGAAAAAATTAAATTATTTACTTCTCAAAAAATTAAGGATATATCTGGTGTACCAAATAAAGATTTTATTAACGATTTAGTATAGGGAATTAGCCAAAGTTTTAGCGCAAATAAAACTCAAAATGTAAAGTTACCAGATATAAAAATACCTGTGTTCACGGGAGAAGTAACAGAATGGAACACTTTTTTTGATTTATTTTCTAAATTAGTTTTAAACAATCCCGATTTAGATGATACAGAAAAGCTAATCTATTTAAGAGGTTATCTTCGAGGGGATGCCTTAAGTGTAATCCACAATTTAACAATAATTGGGTCAAATTTACAAATAGCGGTAGATTTACTAGAAAAAAGATATAAAAATACTTATGCTATAATAGAGGCTCATATTAGTAATTTAGTAGATAATGTACCAACTCTATCAAAACCGAAAGCTCAAAATTTAAGAGAGTTTGTAACTAAAATTGAACAAAATATTGAAAGCTTGAAGAATCTTAACGTTCCTGTACAAAATTGGGACCTAATTTTAATTCATATATTTATAAAAAAGTTAGACTTTCCATTACAAAAAAGTTATTTCGCACAAAGAAATAATACTCAGTTGCCGACATTAAATGATTTTTTAAAATTTCTCGAAAATCAGTGTAAATTATTAGAAGAGCTAAACGCTACAAATAGTCCAAAACCTATCAAAAAATTAGCACATGTTACAAGTGTGAACTCAAACACCTCTCATCAAAATCCAGCGAAAATAAAATGTAATTTTTGTTTAGCAGAACATTCGATATACAAATGTTCACTTTTTAAAAAATTAAATGTACAAGATAGGCTTGAATTTATAACAAATGCTGGTTTATGTAAATTATGTCTCATACAAAAACATCCTTTCTCGTCCTGCAATGGAAAAAATTGTTTCCAATGTGGAAGGCGACATAATACTTTAGTGCATTTAAATTCAAATCCAGGACAAAATAGTAATCAAACTAATTTAAATGAAAATTGGCGTACACAGTATAATGATAATCAAAATCCCGGGAAAAACTTCCAAAGTTTGCCCTCAGGTCAAAGCGGCTATCAGAATAGTCGTGTTTTTAATAGAAACGATAGTTACGGTAGTCCAATTTTAAATGTTGACAATCAAAATAAAAGAAACGAGTTTCCACGCAGAGCAGCGACATATTCAAATTCTCGATCAAGTCAAAATAATTCAAATTCAAATCAAAATAATAGCATAAATTCTAACAATAATACTGCACGCACGCCGGCTCATCAAAATGAGCAGACGCCTAGCGAAATTAATGCAGACAATTCTTTATCTTTATCAAGTATTTTAAATCAAAATACACAGGTTTTATTGGCAACTGCCTTAGTAAAAGTTTTTGACTGTAATGGTGAACCCATTATAGCCAGATCTTTGTTGGATACAGCTAGCCAAACTAGCATTTGTACTAAAGAGTTAGCTAAAAAATTAAATTTAAATACGTATTGTAAACGTTTACAAATTTCTGGAATTTCGCAAACGGATATGGTTTCAAATGAAATGATCAATTTGAAATTATATTCAAATAAAAATCATAATGAAAGTATTAATGTTTGCTGCGCCGTTTTGGAAAAAATAACGTGCAAATTGCCACAAGCAGATATAAATATTTCAGAGCTAAAAATCCCGAAAAATATCTTTTTAGCAGACCCAAATTTTAATATTTCTTCTGATATAGATTTATTGTTAGGGGCTGATATTTATTATGAATTAATATTGCCGGGTGTAATTAAATTGGGAAAAGAGTTACCAATATTAATTAACACAATTCTGGGATACATTGTTGGCGGAAAATATTCGTATGTAAATAATTCATCGTCCACTGTCGTAAACTGTAATAAAATGGTAAAGGTCTCTGATGACATTCCTAGCGTTACTTTATTACACTGCGCCAAATGAAACAGATGAACTCATTAAAAAATTTTGGACTATCGAAGAAGTTGACACAAAAAATATTTTATGTCCCGATGACGAAAAGTCAGAAAAAATATTTAAAGAAACTACATTACGACTTGAAAACGGACGCTTTCAGGTTAATTTTCCATTAAAAAATCCCGATGAACACCTAAAGTTGGGTGATTCATTTTCTCAAGCTAAAAAACGTTTTTTATATTTGGAAAAAAGACTTGCGAAAAATCCTACATTAAAACAACAATATACCGATTTCATAAATGAATACGTACATTTAAATCACGCTAAATTTCTTCCGTTAACGTTGAAAAATAACAAAGGTGAAAATAAATTCTTTCTGCCACATCACGCAGTTATTCGGGAAGATAGCGAAACCACTAAACTAAGAGTAGTTTTCGATGCGTCCATGAATACAACGTCGGGTGTATCGTTAAATAATATTTTATTAAAAGGATTTACCGTGCAGCCAGAGTTATTTGATATAATATGCAGATTTCGGTTGTATCAATACGTTGCGATTGCCGATATACAAAAAATGTATCGTCAGGTTTTTATAAATCCAGAACATAGATTCTTACAAAATATATTGTGGCGCGAAAACCCGGAAGAACCCTTAAAATGTATCGAATTATCGACCGTAACTTATGGCACAAACTTTGCCCCTTTTGTAGCTACCAGATGTTTAAAAGAGCTCGCTGAGACAAATCAAGACGATTTTCCGCTCGCATCTGATGTTTTACTAAATCAAACTTATGTTGACGACACTTTGATAGGCGCAGAAACTTTAAACAAATTATTTGATACCTGCACTCAATTGGTTAATTTATTACGCATTGCGGGATTTGAATTGCATAAATGGCATTCAAATTCGAAAGATTTTTTAAATAAATTTTTAAATGCGTCATCAAATAAAAACTATGAAATAGCTCTAGAAAATACGTCGAATAAAGTACTCGGTTTACAGTGGAACTCAGAAAAAGATTTTTTTACGGTTTCCATACCTGATGTACACGGTGAAAAAAATTTTACAAAAAGAGAGGTTCTTTCAAAAATTGCGTCAATGTTTGATCCAATTGGATATTTAGGTGTTGTTATAGTAATCGCGAAAGTTATTATGCAAAAAATATGGTTAAGTAAAATTGAGTGGGATGATAAATTGCCCGACGATTTAAATTCTGAATGGAATAATTTCTTTCAAAAATTTTCATATTTAAAAGACGTCAAAATTCATCGAAATTTGTTTTTAAATAATCCAATCGAAAAAATTGAAATACACGCCTTTTGCGATGCTAGTCTCAAAATTTATGGCACTTGTTTATATTTACGAGTTCTGTATTCAAATAAAATTATATCATGTCGTCTAATTTGTTCCAAATCTAGAGTAAGTCCTTTAAAGGCCATAACGTTGCCTAGGCTGGAACTTTGTGGTGCGGTTTTAGCCGCAAAATTATTAGATCGTTTAATACAAATTTACGAAAATAAAATAAAGTTTTCATCTGTGAATCTTTGGACAGATTCTGAAATTGTTTTGTGCTGGCTAGCCTCACATGCTTCGCGCTGGTCAGTTTTCGTTTCTAACAGAGTTTCTATTATACAAAATTTAACTGCAAATTATACTTGGCGTCACGTTAAATCGGAAAGCAATCCTGCTGATTTGTTATCTCGTGGAGTTTTACCGGACAAAGTAGCAAATTCCAAAACATGGTGGGAAGGCCCTGCTTTTTTACACGATTATGATTTAAATCTAAATACGTTAAATTTTAAATTAAAAAATAACAATCTCGGTTCGGACGAAGAAAGAAAATCTTCAACAAAGGTATCTCTTCACTTACGACCGGAAAATTTTTGGTATTCACTTTTTACAAAATTTTCGTGCTTTTCAAGATTGCAGCGAACCATAGCGTACTGTTTAAGATTTGTAAATAAATGCTTGAAACGGAAAATGATGAGTGGTGCTCTAACCGTTCAAGAATTGAAGGCCGCACTAAATATAATCATAAAAAATGTTCAGTTAAATGCCTTTTCGGCAGAACTAAAACAGCTTCAGGCTAAAAAACCAATTTTAAATAAACAGATTTTATCGTTAAACCCATTTTTGGATCCAGGGGGAATTTTACGAGTAGGAGGACGTTTGGCAAATGCAGACGTGACGTATGAACAGAAATTTCCGATTTTGCTCCCTGCTAAAGATCATGTAACTTCATTATTATTAAAACAAAAGCATCTAACTTTATATCACGGTGGGCCACAGACAGTGTTGTCAAATTTTCGTTTACGGTATTGGCCGTTAGGTGGCTTAAAAGAAATTAAGAAAATTATCCACAATTGTATAACTTGCTATAGATTTAAAGCAAAACCCGCACAACAAATAATGGCAAGTTTACCCAAACATCGAGTTTCAATAAATCGTCCATTTCATGCTACAGACATTGATTTTGGTGGTCCGCTACTTATAAAAAGTTCTTCGTTAAAAAACGCAAAATTGTTAAAATGTTACTTTGCAGTGTTTGTATGTATGACAACAAAAGCTGTACATCTCGAACTAGTATCGGACTTGACAACCGACGCGTTTATTGCAACTTTAAAAAGATTTGTGTCAAGACGTGGAAATCCTGCGGAAATATATTCCGACAACGCTACAAATTTTTTGGGGTCAAAAAACCAAATAAAAGAAGTTTATGAATTTTTTAAACTATCAAAAAACTTAAATGAAATTGAGAATTTTTTATCTGAAAGGGAAACACAATGGAAATATATTCCTCCATTGTCGCCCCACTGGGAGGGCCTTTGGGAAGCGGCAGTAAAAAGCACTAAATATCATTTCTATCGTGTTATAGGAAATGCCCATTTAACGTTCGAAAAATTATATACTTGTTTAGCGCAAATTGAGGCAATTCTCAATTCACGACCGTTATGTCCAAGTTCTAACGATCCCTCAGATCTGAATGTACTGACTCCCGGACATTTTTTAATAGGAAATAGTTTAACTTCATTTCCCGAAAAAGACGTAACTTCAGTTCCGACAAATCGACTTTCGCAATGGCAACATTGTACGAAAATCCAACAAGATTTTTGGAAAAGGTGGTCGACGGACTATCTTAATCAGTTACAAAATCGTCCGAAATGGTTACACGAATGTGAAAATATAAAAGTAAACGACCTTGTATTATTAAAAGAGGATAACATCCTCCATTAAAATGGCCAAGAGGAAGAATTCTGGAAGTGATGCCTGGAAGAGATGGTAAAGTACGCATGATTAAACTTCAAACCCAAAAAGGTGTTTTTACTAGGAATATTTTGAAAATATGTCCTTTGCCAATTCAGGCATAAATTCTTGCACTTGCGCATTGTTATTACTATGTATATATATTTTTTATTTTAAAATTTTACATTTTTTAAATGTTGTTGGTGTTGAAGTCTTGAAGCCTTCAAGGCGGGGGAATATGTTGGGATTTAAACCAACAATATATAAGTATCTTTATATTTTTTATTTAGATTTATTAAAGCAAAGCTTTTTAATTCGTGCTTTTTAAGCTAACAAAATGCTTTTTTTAGTATCACATAAATAAACGTCGAACCATGTTCAAGTATTCATTTCAAGGTTCAATTCAATATAAAATCTAAGATCTTTGCCGCTTTGTCAATAGAGCGTTCTAAAATCTATAGTCATAACAAATTGTGGAGCCCGTATTTCTGGCTCGTCAGCTTTCTTGAAAAACGAAGGATGCTAGGGGAATAACAACGGCAAGAAAAAAATGGGTCGACAGAAGTGAGTACGATCTCACGCGAACAACTCGGTTTTTTGAGTTGACCGACTTACGCGCGTAGGGTTCACGTAAAGTAACGTGGCCGAAATAAATAGGGTTCGTCGTGCGCAAATTAGCGTAACTTAAACAGGTTGTGGATTAGTCTGTCCATAACCGGAGTTAAATAGTTATTCGTTATTTTTGATCCTACGTTTTAAATTAGTAACAAGTATTTTAATCCCTAGTTTGTACATAGCTTTTCAAATAAATGTTGGTGTTATTGTTGTGCAACTAGGGCCTTTAATTTCTAAAATACAACTACGAACATACAGTCCACAAGAAAAATAAACCAGAGAGTCTTCAAGAGAACTTCTAGATCATCTGCAATCGTTACACATCAAAAACTCGACGACTAAACAGTGTTCGAGAAGTACAACTCGATCACTCTCTTTTTCTAAGATTTCTTAAGTTTTCCCACGCCCTACTCTCCGGGTTAATTGAGCTAGGGCATCTACATTGCACGCTCTGTTGACCACGAGCTGTAATCTTGATACCTTTTTGTGAATTTATAATAAAGTAGTAATAATAATTATTAAATAAGAGCGTAGCAATCTTGTACCTTGGTTTTAAGAAAATCCAGGGTTACAATTTGGCGCCCAACGTGGGGCCCTTTTGAAATTCTTTTACTTTCTTTTACTGATTTGCTTTTGCTGCTCTTTTTGCTTTTAATTTTTTTTTTGAGCTTTTGAACTTAATGATTTTTTTTTCTGTAAATTGCATTGTTTTTCCCTGTGAGCTAAATAGACACCTTTTTGTTTACTAACCCTATTAAGTTAATTTTTTTTGCTTTATCGCTGATATTTGGTATTTGATTATTTATTTGCCTTTATGCATATTTGATTATTTGAGTGATATTTGTGATATTTGCGTATTTGATTTAGTTTTTATATTTGAATGGTTATTTGCCTTTAGTAAGTGTTTATGATTATTGACTTAGATTACAATTTTTTTAGCTTACTGCTCTATTTTTTTTGCTTTGATATATTTGTTATCTCTTTTGCTTTTCGTGATATTTATTGTTTTGATCTTGCGTTTCTTTTGTTAATATTGTCACGATGGATTATAATATGCAAATCGGCTACCTAAAAAAAGACATGTTAATCTATGAACTGTCGGTTCGTGGAATTCCAGCCGATGATAGTAAAACTGTGGACGAGTTACGTTCTGCCTTACGACCTGTTTTCAATCTTGAGAAAAAGGGCAAATTATTGACTTATCCTGCTTATAAACTAGATTTTAATGAAGAACGCGAATATATAACAAAAACCTTAAAAGAATTACAAGATTCAATCACCACAATCTCTGGTGAAAATGCTAAAAATACTTTTGATAGGATTCAAACGCGGTTAGTTCATCTTTTAAATCGTGTAGATCGCATCCCTGTAGAAAAATTAAATGAGGAATCGATAAAAGATCGAGCGTCTTTAATGGGCGAAATCCTCAGTACTCTTGACAAACTAGAGCAAACATCAAAAAGCGATCCTACCTTAAGTAAAATCTTTAGTAAATTTCAAATATCTGACTCTGATTCGGATTCGTCTGAGTCCTCTGGTACAAGTGCCACTTCTAATAAAAATAAAGCGTCAGTATCATCGCGTAAGCAGTCCACGCCAAAGCATAAGCCTTCAGCTGTTTTCACTCACCCCTCTAGTACAAAAACTCAAAGAGTTGAAAAGTGGGGTCTTAAATTTACAGGTGACACTAAACATCTATCTGTTTATAATTTTTTGGAACGTGTCTCTGAATTGCGTATTGCTCGTGGTATTTCAGAAAAGGAATTGTTTGAGTCAGCTATTGATTTATTTTCAGGTCGCGCATTAAACTGGTTCCGCGCTAATTGCTCACGTTTTACTGATTGGAAAAGTTTATCAGATTTACTTTGCAGGCATTTTGAACCCCCCGATTATCGTTCTCGGTTGTTTAAAGAAATTTTAGATAGAACTCAGGATCCGTCTGAAAGCATAGTAGATTATTTATCAAGTATGAGTGCTTTGTTTAGGCGTTATGGTGGTATGTCGGAAGACGTTCAATTAGATATTATCTCTCGAAATTTATCTCCATTTTATACTACTCAACTTAATGTGGTTAACTCTTTAGAGGAACTCGAGACAGAGTGTCTTAAACTGGAAGCTAAGAAATATCGTGCTGATCATTATGTTCCACCTTCTAGAAAACGCCATAATCTGGTTGAACCAGATTTTGCTTTCATAGCTTCTGGCGATTATTCTCCATATAATCCTGTAGCATATGTTGCTTCTGATTCATCCACCTCAACAGCAACTCCACTTCCCTATACAAATAGTACCCCTGTTGTCGAGGTTATTCAACAGCCTCCAATTGTTCCCCCAGCCAATCGACCTTCTATTACTTGTTGGAATTGTAAGGCAACTGGCCATGTGAGTCGCCAGTGCCCCCAAGATCGTAAAGTTTATTGTTATCGCTGTGGTAAAGCTGACGTTACAGTCAGATCTTGTCCCAAATGTTCAGTTTCGGGAAACGGTTTCCGGGAGAGTCGATAGGTCGTAAGATGTCTCCCACTTCAAATATTCTATCGACCAACGACACTTTTCTCAATCAGCACATTTTAGATTTTATTATTTCTCACGCTCATGGTGATGAACGCCCTTATTTAGAAATTTTTGTCTTAGGTCGTCCTATTGTTGGACAGCCTGGCTATAAAGTCTTACAGAATTTGGGTCTAAAAATCGTTAAACAGGAAACTAGATGCACCGTAGCTAATGGCAGCAGTTGCGTCAGTAGTGGGTTTGTTCAAACTCCTGTAACCTTGTTAGATAAAACTCGTATGGTTGATATTTTGGTCATTCCTGAGCTTTCGCACCAACTCATTTTGGGTATTGATTTTTGGAAGGCCATGATATAGGTTCTTCAGAGATTTGCTCCGTCGTGGATGGCACTACACTGTCCCTAGATGATAAAACTGCCCTGGATGCATTGGTCAAGGAGAAAATCTCATTGATGGGTTCCGATCTTGGCTGTTGTAAAGTAACTGAGCATATCATTGAACTTGAGCCCGGTACTAGGCCTATTAAACAAAGGTACTATCCTGTTTCTCCTTTTAAGCAGAACATTATTGACCAAGAAGTTGACGAAATGTTAAAACTTGGTGTCATAGAACCTTCGAAAAGTCCGTGGTCCAGTCCCGTGTGTTTAGTCAGGAAAAAGGACGACAGCTACAGATTTTACATCGACTTCCGCCGTCTTAATGAAAAGACGAAGAAAGATTCCTATCCAATTCCTTATATTTCAGCCATTTTAGATCGGCTCCGAGATGCACGATTTATTAGTTCCATCGACATTAAGTCTGCCTTCTGGCAGGTCCCTCTTAGTGAGTCTTCTCGAGAACTTACCGCCTTCACTGTCCCTGACAGAAACCTTTATCAGTTTCGCCGCATGCCTTTTGGGCTAACTAATGCGCCAGCTACCTGGCAACGTATTGTGGACCGAGTTCTGGGAGTTGACTTAGAAAATAACTTCATGGTCTATTTGGACGACATAATAATTATTTCGAAGACATTTCAAGAACATTTGAGAATCTTGAGTCTTGTTTTTGACAGATTGAGGGAAGCTGGTCTAGTTGTGTCTCGGGAAAAGTGTAATTTCTGTAAACCTGAACTAAAGTATCTTGGATACATCGTGGATGCTCGAGGACTGAGACCAGATCCAGAAAAGGTACAGGCAATAGTGAATATACCGCCCCCTCGTAATATCACCGAAATTCGCAGGTTTGTTGGGACCGCTTTATGGTACAGACGTTTTGTACCCAATTTTTCAACTGTATTAGCCCCTATCAGTCGGCTTACTAAGAAAAATGTTAAATGGGAATGGACAACTGATTGTCAACAGTCTTTTAACGCCATAAAAGAAGCCCTTGTTACTGCTCCAGTTCTTACCTGTCCCGATTTCAATAGAACTTTTACTCTCCAGACAGATGCTTCATTCTTTGGCTTGGGTGCTGTTTTAACTCAGCAGTTTGACGATGGCGAAAAGGTCATTGCTTACTTATCCCGCTCTCTTACCAAACAGGAGATGAAGCTAACCGTTACTGAAAAGGAGTGTCTTGCCGTTATTTGGAGTGTCGAAAAACTTAGGCATTATTTGGAAGGTGTTCATTTTAAAGTCATAACCGATCATCATTCGTTATTGTGGTTGCATAACCTTAAAGATCCACAAGGTCGTCTTGCCCGTTGGGCTCTCCGCCTTCAACCTTATGACTTTCAACTAATACACCGCAAAGGTAAAGAACATATAGTACCTGATTTTCTTTCACGTTCTGTCCCAGTTAGTACTGACACAGTCGCTAGTGTCAATGAGATCGAATCATCTTTAGATTTTTCTAGAACATCAGACAGATGGTACCGTGGAATGTTGGCGAGGTTAGAGGATCACCCTGAAAAATATCCTTGTTGGCGAGTGGAAAACGGCAATTTGTATAAATTTGTCAAGTCAGCTAATCCTGACTTTCCAGATCATTCTAGTTGTTGGAAGATCGTCGTTCCCAAAGATAGGCGAAAGGAAGTGTTCCATCGTTGCCATGATAACCCAGCTGCGGGTCATGTTGGAATTTTTAAGACATTTTGGAAGGTAGCCGAAAGGTTTCATTGGCCAAAAATGAGGGCCGATGTGGCTAAGTATGTTCGCTCTTGTAAAATTTGTGCTCAGAACAAAATAGAGCAAAAACGTCCGGCAGGTTTAATGGGTAATCGTCCTGAAATCAAAGAGCCTTGGCAGTCTATCAGCCTTGACTACATTGGGCCATTGCCTCGTTCAAAACAAGGCAATACACACATTTTAGTAGTGACAGACTATTTCAGCAAGTTTGTCGAACTTTTTCCTTGCAGATTTGCTACCGCTAAGTCCTTGATTAAATTTGTTGAAGATCGAATTTTCCTCGTCTATGGAGCTCCTCAATTTCTAACTTGCGACAATGGAACTCAAATGAAATCTAAAGAATTCCAATCTCATTGTGACAAATATAAAGTTAAAATATTTTACACCGCATCGTATTACCCTAGAGCTGATCACACCGAGCGAGTTAATCGTGTTGTAAAAACCATGCTTCGTTCTTATGTACAACAAAATAATCACCGAACTTGGGAAGATAACTTATCTTCAATTGCTTGCGCTATTCGCACGTCTCGTCACGAAACAACAGGTTATACACCTTTTCTAGTTAATTTTGGTAGGGAACATAAACTCTTCGGTCAAGATTTTTCAGACAGCATTAATAGACCCGATACTGAGAACCAGGACTACGTTAGAAAACGAGTTGAATCATTTCAACGGCTGTTTCAAATAATTCGTAAAAAAATTGAAACCTCTCGGCTTAAAAGTAAACATCATTATAATTTGCGTAGACGTCCTGTTAGTTATACTATTGGCCAACAGGTTTGGCGTAAAAATAAAAGTTTATCTGACGCCGCGAATTATTTTAGCGCTAAATTATCTCCCGAATTTATAGGTCCTTTTATTATTAAAAGAAAAACTGGAACTTGTACATATGAGTTCGCAGATGAATTTGGTGTAAGTAAAGGTATTTGGCACGTTCAAGATCTTAAACCGGTGCTAATCCAATCTGAATCCGATTGTCCATCTAACTAATTTAGAAAGATCAAAACAATATATTTTTTTTTATTCACCATATATTTTATACTGCGTATTATTATAGTTTGTATTTTTTTTCCTTTTCTCTTTATAATTTTAAGTTTAGGGTTAGAAACACTGCAATTTTTTTGATAATGTAAGACTCGATCAGAAATTAATGCTTTTGATTCTTTTAAAATTCACCAAGTCTGACTGTTTTCCCAGACTTGATTTATACCCCGATTGTGACTTTTTTTAACATGGCGTGTCTGCTTTGTATACCAGGCCATTTCTTGCCATAGCAGTGAGCGGTACTACTGCTATTGTTATTTAGTTTCTGGACAAACTTATTTCTTAGAATAGGATAACATGTTTGTCTTTAGTGGTTTATTGAACAACTTTTCTTTTAATTTGTTTATCTTGTCAGTTTGTCAACCTTTGTTTTTAGGTTGTTTTGGCCTTAAAGGTCATCACCATGATTACATGGATCTCACAGCTTAGAATTTACCTTATTTCGTCCCTGTATTCTGGAATTTGTGCCCTGCGGCCCGGGCCTAAGAATTTGGTCGTGGCGGGAAACTGTCAGTGGTAAAAGCCCACTAAATGTCCACACCGTTAAAAGCTTCGGCTTCCCATCAACCAAGATCATCGATGGGATATTTCTGGGATTTGTGCCCCGCGGCCTGAGCTTTAGAATTCGGTCGCGGCGGGAAACTGTCAGTGGTAAAAGCCCACTAAATGTCCACACCGTTAAAACCTTCGGCTTCCTATCAACCAAGATCATCGATGGGTTATTTTTTTTTTTAATCTGGTCGCGACGATGACGAGTTCCACTCCCTGATTTTGACTAATGTTTTGCTTTTATTATTGGCTTATGATTATTATTGGTTTAGCTTTTCTACCTTTTGGCTTTATTTTGGTGTAGCTATATTATCTTAGTTAATTGCCCCTAACTTTAGTTATGTTTTATTTTGCTAAGTTATTGCCGCTAGGATCGGTTTTCTTAGTAAATTTCCATATTATTTGGGATTTTATATATGCATTTTGTTGTTTCAGTATTCATTTTGCTAAGTTATTGCCGATAGGTCGGTTTTCTTAGCTAATTACCTTATTATTTGGGATTTAAGATATTGGAACTTATGCAAATTTGCATTTCGTAACTAAATTGTTGGACGCTAAGCGACGCCAAACTTAGTTTTCTTTATTTTGATTATGGCATATATATTTATGCTAGTTACGTTTATTATTACCCGTTTAAGTTTTTTGGTTTTGATATTTTGGCTTTTGTATATTTTGGTTATACTGGATTTGACTTTTTGTGCTTGCGCAAGTTTGCACATCATGATTATGACTTTTGACCCTATTGTGACTTTTTTATTAAATTTTTTTAGTGCGGCCTTTTTTTTATAAAAGGCTGAGTGTTGTTGGGTGCTATCAAATTCTGATTTCGACGTTTTCTTGTGTGCTATTCAGTGCAGAAGGAGACAGATCACCTGGAAGGGCTAGTTAGAGGTGGCTGGTTTTTGGCCCCTGGCAATCTCAATGAGCGGTCATAGAGCCCAGGGAGGATACCACCACGTCGGCTAGTATATGCAAAAAGTATAATGTGGATAGTTAATTGACATCTGGCCGTTATTACCTAACATCTTGTTCACATATTACCCCGTGTATATTTTCCTGAGCTCCAGTTGACCTATTAGAATTCAGCCAGTTGGTGGCAGTGACAACATTCGGAACACCCTAGTAGCTTTTTTGTTTAGTTTTTTTGGTCTGCACGGTACATAGTCGCTGCGGCTAGTGTATCTTTCAGCTTGGTCGAGCTATATCGAACTCCCTTTTGTTTGGTGGGACTTTTGGGTAACAACACTTTTTTTATTTGTGAATTTAAATTAATATTTACGCTTTTTGTTTTTCCTGCCTCCTGGTTGCCTAGTCAGACAGAGTTGAAGAGTGACCTGAGGGTGTGCTCGATGCAAGCCAGTGAACGAGGTGCCCCACACTTATTTGGGTGTCACGCAACTCTGGCCACACTCCAATCCAACAACTTTATTGGAGTAGAAATTGTTTTGTTCGCTCTTCTTGGGGAATTCCGAAACTCTGAAAGGCGAAGTGGCCAGGAATTTCTTATTTGTTTCGTTTCCTTTTGATTAAAATTTCTTAATTTTATTAGCGTTGTTATATCGATATTGGTACTGTTTTTGTACTTGAAATTTGTAATCTGATCTATTACCTTTGTGGTTGAATAGGCAATTTGTCGCGATTCCCGTATATTTTTTTTTTGAGTTATGGTTGTTAGTTAATTATTTTTTTTTATATATTAGTGTGCCATCAGTGGTTATTGGCGTTATGATTTGATTTAAATGGTACCATTTCTAATTGGTTTAAATTAGTTTCTAAAAGAAGTTTTTTATTTTTCTCTTATACTAGTTTCCCTTCTTAGTCATTTCCTTCGTAGCTTATCTTACTCGACAGTTTTTATAGGAGAGTAGTTGGTTTGAACATCTTTCTCAGTGAGCTTCGAAGCATAGTATGGCAAAAGACTGGGAAAATATATTTTATTTTACTTTACCTTTTATGGATATTATTTTTTAATTTAGCTCTGATCGTCGGTCAACTTTTCTTATAAGTTTCCCTCCTTTCCTTGGAGAGGGGGAGTTGTAACAGTTTAATTTTGTTTTAAGTGCATTTCATTGTATGATTAATTTAATATTATAATCTACTACTTTAGTATTAAGTTTAGTGATTAATATGTACGCCTTGTTGGTTTGATACCTTAGATTTTAGTAGTTTTCTTATTAGAAGCGGTTACATTGTTCATATTTAAGCGAAATATAAATTCAACACCTTTTGCAGCAAATTTCGGTACACACAGTGTCACCTCTCGATAAGTAGTTAATTTTGTACCTATATCTGAACTCAAGTTATAAAGAAATAATTTTCAGTAAATGGTATAAGTTTAGCGTTCATAGATGTCGCAAAAAAAAATCAGTTCAAATATAATTGTTGGATTTATTTAATTTTGCCGAATTTAATAATTATATACTGTATAAGAAAAACTTCAAATAGCACTTTAGACAAACTATTTATTTCCCATATATTTTACAGAGTAGATATAAATTAAATTTTATTAATTTTGAAAACCTGTTTTCGAGTCCTTTATACAAGTCTTGGGATTTTCGTTTTCTTTGGCTAGATATGCTGCATTTTTAGATTCGAGCGTGTATTTTGTATAACTCTTCTGTCGCTGCAAAAAAAAACAAATCATTAGTACCCCAATAAATTCTTTGATATAAAGTCGATATTATGTATTAATATTGAACTGTAAATATTTGTATAAAGAAAGGTTGCCTTGATAAATATTTCTTTTCAGATATACGTAGGATTATTTTTAGACTATAGATACTATATATACACCACTTCATACTTTCTCTTAAATCTACATTTTATTATTCGTGTTTCCTTTTGCTGTGAATATGTAACATATAAAGGTATTTTCATTTAAGTTAGACATAAATAAACCAAAGGTATTTCTCGATTCAATATTAATATTCTTACCTTTTTTTTTCCTGAGACTATATAAACTACAGCCTTCTTATAATTTCTATCAATGTTTGATGTTCCGAAATTCAGATTGACTTTTGTTTTGTCCATAGTTGCATAATTACTTGGAGCCTAATATAAACTGAAATTTCGTTACGTCTGCGTCTGATGCATTTCCTAAAATAAATAGTTAATAATTGTGTGAATAAATTCCTATTTTATGGTTAAATAATGAGTTTATACAGTTGGGAAAATTCTATTAAATTAAACTCAACTTACGTTTCATTTTTATGACATTTAACTACTCCTGCATTAGCACATCTTTTTTTTTTGACTCTTTGGTACTCTACTCCGGACTAATATTTGACTTTTCTGAGTGGTCCTTTTCCATTAGTACTAGAGTAATTAATTAAATATTATTTGTTTATTTACATTTCCATTTCGCCTTGGCGTTGCTTTTAAATTTCAGGTTAGTTGTTTCTGTCAATGTTATTATTGCGTCGTCTCGGAACTTTTCGGATCTATTCGGCTAAGACTTCCATATTAACTTATTCTCGGAACCCTCCATCCGGTACTTCCTCATATCCAGAGCGCAGGCTTCTTTTTCGCTGTTGCCAAGTGTATTCCTGCATTATTTCCTGTATCTTTCTCAACCAATGGAGAGTCGTTTTTCTTGTCTAACATGTTAATCATATCCTTGTTTTATTCCGTCTATGTGCTCTTTTGGCAAGGTTGTTAGCACCTGACATACTCTAGCCAATGGTATTCCGCCACCTTAGTTAACCAAAGTTCTAGATGGAAAGGAAGCTGGGGGAACACATTTTTCACTTTTCTGGTCACCTGCAGATAAACCACAGGTCTTCAGCGCGGGTCTGAGGAAACAATCCAGGAAAATCTTGGAAATCCGTTAGCGGGATTTTTCCTCAACACCGCATTAGTTTTTCGGGCACATTATAGTTTGCACTGTGAGTGTTATTTTTCGTGCTAGAAAATCTCTCTAAGAGAGGATTTGACCTGAAGATTGGACCAGACCGCCATTTTCCATGCCCTTGTACTTGGCACGTGAAACCACTTTTTGACTAGAACTGAGTGACCCTATTGGATAGGGTTCAAGTCAGGGGCCAACTGTTAGTCACGGTCCTAATTTCAAGTCAGGGGCCAACTGTTAGTTACGGTCCTAATTTCAAGTCAGGAGCCAACTGTCAGTCACGGTCCCAATTTCAAGTCAGGGGCTAATTACAACTGCAAGTCACAGAAAATTTCAAGTCACGGGCTTAACTTCAAGACTCGGGACTAACCCATGTCACGGGCCTAGTTTGAAGTTAGGAGCGTCTCAGAACTTCCAGGTGCTGCTGGATTTGGTGACACCTATTGTTTACATTTTATTTTTTTTTCTTCTTTTATACCGTAACTGATAATAGATTTTTTTTTTTTACTATATTTGTGTTTTATTTAGCTCACTCTTTTTCTTTTAAAGTATCAAGAGGAAGCAAGTGTCGCAAAGATCAAGGGGCTTTCCAATTTAAGCCGTTCTAAATTGGTGGCGCTCATTTCTTTTTTTTTCTCTCTCTTTTTCTAAGATTTCTTAAGTTTTCCCACGCCCTACTCTCCGGATTAATTGAGCTAGGGCATCTACATTGCACGCTCTGTTGACCACGAGCTGTAATCTTGATACCTTTTTGTGAATTTATAATAAAGCAGTAATAATAATTATTAAATAAGAGCGTAGCAATCTTGTACCTTGGTTTTAAGAAACTCCAGGGTTACAAACTTTAAACTAAACTCTGACTTTTATCAATATGATATAAGAACTGCACACCTAGAAATCAATAAACAACTCCCTTCCCCTTAGATTCTATAATAAGCTTAAACAGTCTACAAGGGACCTAAGGAATTTATGCTCAAAATTAAGGCAGAGTTGTTGGAGCAATGCTTTTATTCCACCCAGGAGTATATGACCACACCCCTTACTGTTTAGATGTGTAAATTGTAAATGTACGTATTTCTAGTTTAGTTCATAAAAAAGAAAAACATTGTTATTTAACTTTTATCGACGATTGTAATAATCTGTGTTTTATGGCATGAATAAATCAGTATTGTAGTATTTCAAAGTACTAGCTACTCTAGACGATGCTTTACTTTGATTGTCATCTGACAACAATGTTGAAAGAACATTCCTATATTGATTGTTTTCACTATTTATTTATTTATTTGCCAAAAGATCAAAATAGATATGACAATGTCAAATTAAGATTGGACTAACTAACAGAAAACAATTATTGTAAAATTGAAAAGTAATTTCTAACATTATAATAACATTTTTCAAGAAGGTAACTCTTTGTACTTTTCTTAAATTTTTTTTAAGAAGTTATTTCTCTTAGGCTCGCTGGTAGTTGGTTGTACATATTCCCACAATAACAGTGAGGACTTTTTTGGAAAGTGCTAGTCCTATAGGGAGGTATATAAATGTTTGTGGCGTTTCTTGTACCATAATTATGTAGTTCTTGATGACGAGAAAATCCAGTGAATTGTTTTTTAACGAATAATACCGAGTGTATAATTAGAATACATGGAAGAGGGAGAATTTTATACTGTTTGGAGTAGGGTTTACATGAGTCTAATAGACTTAATAAGAAAATTTTTCTAATTATTTTTTGTAATATAAAAATTCTGTTTAAATCTGTTGATTGGCCCCAGAAAATAATACCATAGCTTAGATGGCTATATGCTAGTGTGTAATATGTATTTAAAAGTAGTTTTATTTCTAAAGTGTTTTTTAGATTGCTTATTGCAAAATAGTATTATTTAACTTACTTGTGACATGGTTCATGTGGTTGCACCATGTTCTAGATGTAATCTTAGAAATTTAGAATTTTCGATCCTACTTACATGTTTGCAGTTTAATGACAAATTTGTAACCCGAGGCATACCTTTTTCAATTTTTCTCACCATAAATTTGCAAAATTATATTGGCATTATTTTCCAATTTCTCGAAATTATTATCAGAAATTGCCATAGTGCAGTCATCTGCATAGAGAATTATTCTATTTTTTGATAGTGACAGAGGCAAGAAATATTCCAGATCATTTATAAAAAGCGTAAATAGTAGTGGTGAAATAACGCTTCCCTGAGGTACCCCACAGTTTATATTATGTCCAGTAGAGATAACATCCCCAATCTTAACCTTTATCTTCCGTTCCTTTAAATAAGACACTAACCATTTGTTGATATCTATTGTGATATGAAAACTTAAGCAGTTCCTATTTTTCTTCTAGGATTAAAGGAAGAACCTCCAAGAAAAGTCAAAGACAAAGCTGAAGAAGACAATGAAACCACGGAATCTGAAATTGAAACAATACCATCCAAAAGCGAAAAGAAACAGGAAAAGTCCACCGAGGAAACTACCAGTGCCAGTGAAACTGAAGGAATCCAAAATGTTCGAACCGAAGACAAAAAAAAAGATGCAACAATGGCAGAGAAGGAGGAGCCCCCGAAAAAGAAGAAAAACGTAGAGATGACGGGAAAACCAAAAGAGTAGGTTAATCATTTTGTTTTATTATGATAAGTAGGAGTAGGGTAGATTTCTAAGCATTTTTTGGGAACAATAATATGTTTTCCACGTTTCTTGAGTAATGGTGTGCCTTGAACGTTCACATGGCAGAAGTTCACTTCAATCACTAATTTTGAGTTTCTGAAATATTAGTTGTTAGTAGGGTCAATTTGCCGGGTATTTTCGCGAAAACGAAACTGATCTTCCCATAGGTTTTTTTTTATTTGGTGAGATCACAGAGAAACAAAATCCTGTGTTTCTGAATTGCATGCCAGGCCGTTTTTTTAGTTCTGTAAATAAGTGGCATATCTGGCTTTTTTTTTGCAAAAGCAGCTTTCCCGATAAGATTGACTTTCTTTGCAGTAACATTAAAACCTTTACATGTTTCCTCAAATCATGTGTTTTGTGACTAAATTGTCAGTCTTAGGTTTATTAGTATTATTATGTATTGAGTACCCATGGTTTACTTTTTATGAAATTTATTCTTTCATTGTGGCTGTTGTTATTATTTTAAGCACATTCAACCGTATTGTTTTGCAAACTCTTATGAATAAATAAATAAATATAGCTTCTTCTATTGGTCCATTCACAACAAAACAAAAGCATATTCTTTTTCAAATTTCTGATAAAATTGCTTTGGTTTTAGATGTACAGGATGTCCCAAATTCGAGGTCTGTCATTAGGATCTCGGAAACTATAAGAGATACAAAGGCGGTTAAATTGCCGCCTTAAAACTTTGAAAATTCCGAATACTTCCGAAGATATTCGAAAACAACCAAATATCCGCGAATCTGTTTTTATTTTTTCTGACTCTATTGGAAGTGATATGACAAAATAAATTCCACATTCTCGTTGTTACTTTTTCTTCTTTACAAGATGGCGCTGCCAGATTTTCAATCCGGCGTTTCCTTTCTTCGCAGCTATCCTTAACATTATTTTTTTAAATAGGCAAATAATACCATTTTCAATGACATAACACACTTGACATATCCGCCGTTTCGAGCCGAAAATCCGTCATCAGTGCTACTTGCTGATGATGGCGATGGAATGAAACGTCCGATCAAAAGCCTGATGACGCCATCTTATAGAGAAGAAAAAATGGCTATGAAAATATCGAATTTATTTTAGTCTACTTTTTTATGTAAAATCAGAAAAAAATAATTTGTTAAAATTTATGTTCTGGCAATTAATTGCCAGAAGTCAGAATTTGATTTTATAATTAATTTATTTTAAAAAAAAGTAGAAAAAATATTTGTTTTTTTCAGGGAAAGCTTCGAGAATATATTTTCATTAAAAACTAAAAAATTTAGGGACTACAAAAATTTTACAAATTTAAATAAAAAAAAATTAATTTAAATACATTACTGAATATTTAACAAATACATGAAAGTAGCAAAAGTATAAACATTGCAAGTATTCAAATTGAAAACCGTTTGCTTCAATACATTTTTGGGTTAATCAATTAAATTTGTAAATTGTGCGTTGAATGGTTATTGCTCGTATAGCTCTTATTTATATCACTAAATTATAACGCAGTTCTTGGATGTTTTTGGGCAAATTCCGATATAATCGATTTTGCAAAAAAAACCAGAGATAGTAATCTAAGGGGTTTAAGTCCGGGCTTCTTGCCGGCCAGCATACAACCCCTTGATTCCCAATCCATTTACCAGGAAATAAAAGATTGAGAATCTCTGTCACTTCTCTTCCGTTATGGGGCGGGGCGCCATCTTGTTGCCACCATAGATTTCTTAATACATCTAATAGTTCCTTCGATAAGGCATCCATTATGTCTTGCTATCAAATCTATATATTTTTGAGATATAAGGTGACCCTCCAAAAAAAAAATATGGAGCCAATGATTTTGTTACGCCACATTACCACCCATACATTAAACGATTTCCTTCCTGGAGGTCTCATTTCTTGATTTTGTTGCGAATTATTCACAGACCAATATTGTTCATTGTGTCGGTTAAATATTCTGGACGAGGAGAAAGTGCATTTCGGTCCAAATTATTTTATTAAAAAAATCACAGTTTTCTTCTAATTTATTTTGCATCCAACGACAAAGTTCTAGACGCCTTTCAGAATCACCAGGTCTTAAAGTTTGACTTATGTGAATTTTGAATGGCTTGTACCCATGCGATCTAAGAGTTCCCCAAATTCTCATGTGTGGTATTTCCAAATCATTTTCATTTGCTTTAAAAGATGATCTAGGTGCATTTTCAACGTATAATATAGAAATTAGTAAATAATTAGTTACCTTTTAGTATGCTATACTATTACAGCATCTAAAATACGCGCTTCTTCTTCCTGATCCATTCGCCTCCCGTATTTCTTTCTTGGTTTTTCAAAACCTCCATGCTCTGCTAAATTTTTGTCAAGTCTTGCAAAATAGGAAAAATGTGGCTGTTGCCTTTCAGGGTATTTCTGCAAAATATCGTTGACTTGAAATTTGGGCATTTCTATGACAAATTTAGTATATGCGGATCATATCACGTATTTCTAAACATGCGAAAGGCATTTTTATTGATAACAAAAATCCAGAATAATCAAATAAGTAAATAAAAATGTCAAAATTCACCTGCCATTTTGAAACAAAAGAAAATTCCGTGGCTAAGTATGATGGATAAGAAGGAGTCTATGACACTATGCACAACACTAGGACAACTTAATAAAAGTAACGTTGGCGTCGTGGCGTTGTGGCAATTACAAACATAAATTCTAACAAATGATTTTTTTCTAATATTACTAAAACAGACCAAAATAAATTTTACACTTTCGTAGTAATTTTTTTTTCTTTTCGCCATCATCCGCAACTAGCACTGATGATGGATTTTTGGCTCGAAACGTGGATATGTCAAGTGTGATGTCATTGAATTTAGAATTTAAATTAAAGTTAGTTAGGCATAAAATGGAATTTTTTGTCTATTTAAAAAAACAAAGTTGATGATGGTTGCGAAGAAACGAAACGTCGGATTGAAAATCTAGCAGCGCCATCTTGTAAAGCAGAAAAAGTAACAATGAGAATGTGGAATTTATTTTATCATATCACTTCAAATAGAGTCGAATTTCTTCCAAAGTATTCGGAATTTTCAAACTGTTAAGGCGGCATTTTGATTGGCATGAATTTGCCCTAATTTAATCGACTTTGTATCTCTTATAGTTTCCGAGATCCCAATGATATGCCTCGAATTTGGGACACCCTGTAAAGGTTTTTTTTTTTAATTTTCCACCCCTGAGAGCTTTTTTTAAAGGTACAAAAAAATTTTTATATGAATGTTGTAGGATTTTTCAGGGCGGTAAATTAAAAAACAAATGACAATCGGAAAATCAAGAAATCACTACCAACTTTGTTATTTTAAATAAAACATCCTGCATTTTTTGACATTTTTGGATTCTTCTCACTCTCCTCTTTTCAAAAATATATAATATGTCTATACTCGGAGTAGTAGTTTTTGACTTATTGGGCTTTATAGTTTAGAAATATAGAAGCCGCTATTCAATAAAATAAATTATGCTCCTCATGCAATGTGCAAAAAGATGGGATCCCTATCCTCTATGATACTACCAACTTGTTGATGCAAAAATCCTAGCTGTCCTTTTTTCACGAAAATATCGGATACATTCACCGCACTATTTATTATTTAAATATATTTCACCAATATTAGATCGTTATTTAATTGCTTCTGATCGCACGGAATTTGCAATGCCCACAAGATGTATGACATCATTTAGATGCAGAGTTCTGTATTCTGTGAGTAACTTTTTCTGTAGTGTTTTTGAGTTGGGTTTTGATATATAATAATAAGTTGAGTTAGTAACTAGATATACTTTGATTTAAATTAAATTCTAGTTAGTGGTTTTCTATGCAGTTTGTCTAAATATTTTTCTCATAAAAATGTATTGAACTAAATATTTTGAAGGGTATGGTGATATGGCTTACTTTTAAGTTAGACAAAGAAAAACTAGTAGTATTAGTGGACCCGGAAATTTTACATTTTAATTCTATAAATTTCCCTAACTAAACGAACCTATGAATTTAGCACGCGTCTATGGTTAGTAGTGGTATGTTATTGATTGTAAGAATCTAATCTTGTCAAAATTTAATGAGTAGAGCATCACATATTAAAAAAAAACTGACAATGAATTATATAGATTTTTAATATAACTAGGCATTTTATTTAAGGATCATTACTTTGGGTTTTCCTCTCTAAGTTTTTAGCTCCCTTAATTATGGGTTTTTTTGTGTGAGTATTTTAATTTGGCTACACAGTTTATTGGGTGCGTGTAAAATGTTTCTAAACACTTATATAAATCAATACCAACTTAATATAGTAATAAATCCTTTATTAATAGTTCAAAGGCTAGAAAAATATACAAAGAAAAAACAAACACAATACATTTTTCACATGTCTCACATAAACATAACATGTCATACATAAACTTAAATAACAATACTTTCTTTAACATATTCTATACAGGATTTCTTAAAACTTATTAGACTAGGTGATGATTTTACATGATCAGGCAGTTCGTTGTACTGCTTTAAACCTTCATAAACCAGACTATTCTGACTTGAACTACCAGCGACTCTATTTATATAAAAATTATTCTTTAAACGAGTATTATGTTCATCAATATCCCTAGCAAATTTACTTTTTAATTAAATTAAATTAATAAGATGTTCTGGTGATAATTTGTTCAACATTTTAAAGATAAATATCAAAGTATTATGTTACAACCTGATTGACACTCAGAGGATTAGTAGAACGCAGCATTTCTGTGCCCCTGTATATCTATTGCATGCTAATATAATACGTAATGCTTTATTTTGTTTTCTTTGAAGTATATTTATTTCCGTTTTGTTCATTAGGTATAATAATCTCAAACAATAATAAAGATGTTGTGCGATAATTGTTTTATATATTGTTTACTTAGCTCAACTACTCAGGTTTTTTGACATTCCTCCTAGAACATTAACTTTTTTAGCTATTTTGTTTGTAATGATTTTAAATTGCTCATTGAAAGATAGAGATTCATCAATTATGCAAATTTTTTCACCCTTTCAACAATTTCATTATTAACCTTAACATCTGACATTCTCTTAATATTTAAATTACAATTTTTATTTTTTATAATCATTATTTTAGTTTTATTTATATTTAGACATGTTGTTATTAAGCCAATACAATTCATTATTTAGTTCATCATTCAGTGTCTATTATTTCCTCAGGTCTATCACCCGTTACATACATCAAGTATTGTCAGCGAATAACTGGATTTTGCAATTTTTCACCACTTTGAGAATGTTATTTATATAAAGAATGAATAGTGTAGGTCCCAATACAGTTCCTGGGGGAACTCCATGTTCTGACCTGATGGGAAGTGAAAAATTATTATTATATTTTGTAACTTGTGTTCTGTCACTGAGGTATTCTTCAAACCACTTAACAACTGTATGTCCTATTCTAAGGCATTTTTCCAGTTGAACAAGACAGTTTGTAAGGCACTTTCACATGAGCTTTTACTTCTAAAACCAGCTTGATAGTCGCTAAGTATGTTAGTAGTTTCGATGTATTCAACTATTTGGTCATTAACACACATTCCTCATAGTTTTTCACATGGTGGGACCATATTCGATGGGGATAACCACACTCTTTTTCCATTGGTTTGGGAAAATTTTTTTGGAATTTTCCATACTGTAAACTGTTTTTAATTAAATTATGAATATTGACAGCGATGATTTTAAAGGCATTTTTTAAGATCTTAACTCTAATACCATCTGTATTACTCTCCTTATTTGTCATCCTCTTTACACTTTTTTTCAGATCAGACATTTCTATTGCCTTAAAATTTTCCATTCTGCTATCAACTGTTATCTGGTCAACATAATCGTTATGTGTTTTACTTGATGTGATACTTTTAACAATTTCCTCAATACTGTCTACAAAAAAATTATTGAAATGTTCAGAGATTTCTGTTCCTTTGATTTATTCTATTATTAAATTTTATTTCATTTTTTTTTAGCTACATTTTGTTTAGTACCTATCAATGTCTTTAAAGTTCCACATTTCAGTTGAATTATACTTAACTTCATCAATCTTTTCATTATAGTAAATGCGTTTTGTATTTCTAATTAATGTTACTATCAAATTTCTTTGCTGCTTATAGCTATTCTACTCTTCTTCACTATGCGTTAGAGTCGCCCTTTGGTACAGTTGATCCCTTATTGTTTTTTTCATGGAACCCTGTAACGTCTTATTTTTTAATTCTACTGAGACAATTGAGTGGTCTGTTATTTTTGGTTTCATATGTACTTCATGAGTTATGTCCTTTGTTTGTAATTACTAGATTTTTACCTGATGTTTTTGCTAGTTGTGTACACTTTTCAACCAATTGGTAAATACCATTGCTAGTGATAAGGT
The DNA here is from genome assembly GCA_030620095.1 of Kuschelorhynchus macadamiae. Classification (NCBI taxonomy): domain Eukaryota; kingdom Metazoa; phylum Arthropoda; class Insecta; order Coleoptera; family Curculionidae; genus Kuschelorhynchus; species Kuschelorhynchus macadamiae. Next base: position 638,628 of record JAUTXW010003729.1, on the reverse strand, counting down.
TCCTCAGTTTATTTGCATAAAAATTAACACTTTGTAGGTCTATATTAAAGTCCCCTAATATTATGAATACAGCATCCTGATCAATATTTTCAAAGAACTTATCTAGTTTTTCTCAAACTTCTGATGTACTTGCACTGGGTGAGTGATACAGACTATATATATATATATATATATATATATATATATATATATATATATATATATATATATATATATATATTATATCCATAGATTTCTATTGTCTTTTATGTTGAGTATTTCCCTTATATCTGTAGCTCTTCTTTATCAAATTCTCTCTCTCTTCTTTATATAAATCATTGTCCCTCCTGTATGGTTGTTTGGTGAGCAGTTATAAAGTGATGTTGGTAGTATATATTGGGTATTTTCAATACTTCTAATGAATATTTACAGTTCGAACAACACATCTCGTCTGAGTGACACATATCTCTCTTGTGTTCTCCCACATAAATCTGCCACGTAGGTGATCCTTTTTTACACTCTTTTGCGAGATGACCAAACTTCTAGCAATTATAACATTGTTTAATATTTTCACTGTCTTTGAAAAAACAACTTTTCTATTCAGTGTTTAACCTTTGTTTACTTTAAATACATTCATAAGTGCGGATATCCATTTGAAGAATGATATTTGTCAAACCTTTCTGGTCTTTAAATTTATGTACAATTTTTAATTCTCTTGCTGCGATCTGTGTTTAAGGTATTCTGTATACTTATTTTATTTAGTAGGTTGTCTTCATCTTCTAATTCTGCTTCACCAATATTGAATACTATTATCCTGGGATTTTTCTTTTCAGGTATTTTTACCTCGTAATTGTCCAGACCCATTTTCACTGCATTTAATAGCTATCCCTCCATCTCTAATATATTTTACTCTGATAATCCAACTCCAAGCCCACATGGATTTATTTTTTCTTCAATTTTACTATTATAACTTCTTCCTTGTTTTTTTTAATTTCACTGCTATGACTATAACAACATTGTTCTTGTACTGTTTTGTTTTTAAAGCTTGGCTAGCGATTCTTCTGTAAGCAAGTGAATAATTGTGGTTTTATCTCCTATTGTTGATTCCTTACTTGCTAATAGCTGTTGAAACAGTCCCAATGATTTTTCTTTCAAGACTTTTTGACCAATAATATTTCATGACACGACTACTAAGCTGCAATACTTTAACTACAGATGCCATAAGATGACCATTGATGACATAGTTAAAGTTAACAACTGGACGACTTGTTTGATACCGATTCTAGTAAAGCAAGTTGTACCTCATAAAAAGTTTAGTTTAAATAAAATCTGATTTAACAAAATACATATTTCGAATACACTGTGGGAAACAATTTCCAAAATTTTTTGTTTGGAAAACAAAAAAAAATTTGTAGATTTCAAGCCAGTTAATGGTTAACATATTATAAAAAAAATGTACGTTTTGAGAATCTCGAATTCTCCAAAAAATTACTTAAAAAAAATAAATGGATAAGAAAATTTTAAATTACTTTTCGATTCTCGCTTTAACGGTCTTTACCTTGATTGGCCCACAAATTCCAGTTTCACATTTTTTTTTTGTTTTCTGTGTGTTCAGGTATTTTTTGAACAACCTGTATGTTATATGGGCGATTTGTTTAACCAAACCTATTTTTAATAAGGCAAGCTATAAATAATAACTTTTTTTTCGGTAAAAACAGTGGAGAGGTTAAAAAAAATTACTTTTTTTACTACAATATGTAAATATTATTTTTAAATATGTATTGTCGTTTGATGGATAAATGTATATCTTGATATGCATGTAGATAACTCTTAAACTGGTTGCACCATTTTTTCGCCTCCAATATATGATCTTTTATTCACCTTCTTGCATTATTTTTTATGTATCCTGTATAATATAGGAGATTATTAAAAAAAATAAAGCTTTACATTTTATGCTAATTTTGTATTATTAATATTTTTGCATTCACTCCACACGCTTCATATAACATATCTAAATATTAAAAAACAGCTCTCTTTATTTTCATTTTTACACGCCCTGTATAATATATTTGAATATTAACAATAAACGTTTTAATTTTATTCTGGAAGTTAAATCTTCTCAATTTGTAAATAAAAATTATATCTAAGCAATGCCACATATTAATTTGCAATGATTTCACCAGTTTTTTGCATTAATTATTGTATTTTTTACGCACTCTGTATAATATATTCTTTAACTCTTCTTGTGCCTGCATAGTATGTGATACTTTATTCACTTTTTGCACTTGATTTTTATACACTCTGTACCAGTGTGTCCCAAATTCGAGGCGCATCATTGGGATCTCAGAAACTATAAGAGATACAAAGTCGGTTAAATTTAGAATTTAAATTAAAGTTAATTAACAATGAAATGGATTTTTTTTTTCCTATTTAAAAAAACAAAGTTGATGATGGTTGCGAAAAAGAAAACTTCGGATTGAAAATCTAGCAGCGCCATCTTGTAAAGCAGAAAAAGTAACAATAACAAAAAGTGAATTTATTTTGTCATATCACTTCGAATATCTTCGGAAGTATTCGGAATTTTCAAACTTTTAAGGCGGCATTTTGATTGGCATGAAATTGTGCAACTTTGCCCTAATTTAACCGACGATCTCTTCTAGTTTCCGAGGTCCCAGTGGTACGCCTCTAATTTGGGACACCCTGTACAATATATTCGTTTTTTTTTTCATTAATATAATTTTATGTACCCTGTATAGTATCTGAACATAAATCTTTACATTTTAGTTTAAAATATAATCTTGCCTATACGCAAATAAAAAAAAATTATAAACATTTTTTTTCATCATTTTCGTGATCTACGGAGAAAATGAACCGAAAATGGCCCCCGCACTACGAGGTTTAATGGCGTATATATTTTTTCGCCTTCAGGATCGACTATGAACGGTTTTAACTCAACCTAGCGAACCTCCTTAGAGGGAAATCGAAAATATTGGATTTCTTTTCAATTTTAGTTATTTGACAGCCGCCATTTTCGAAAAATTATTTTCACCAGTCGATTCCTCCACTCCGAAAACCTATGTAGAGAGTCTCCATGGGTCATTTTCATAACTGAATTATATTTACTTCTTTTAGAAAATAAAACATGAGTTTCCTGAAAGGTATTTGAAATAATGGTGTACCATACAATTTTAGAATCTTTCTTATTTAATATTTATCTCAACGACTTTACTCCAAGCGGTAGGTGGTTTTGAGTGGAAAAAATTAAACAGTGTTTTATTTTCTTTAATACTGTAGTATACCTTTTTGGAGTTTTGTGGAGTCACGAAAAAACATATTAAAAGTTCTCCCACCTCCAGTGAAACAGCGACCCTGTAAATATGCAAATTAGGTACTTTTTATTTATTAGTCTCATGTTAATGTACATATAGCACTCACATACAATAAAAATCTAAATAGTACAATGTATCATTAAAATATAAGGTTTTAAAATAATAATAGTAGAATTTAAAATTATATTAAGTACATTAAGAATAATAAAATTTAATATATTACATTACAAATAAATATTACAAACACATTTAAAATAGTGACATTCACAAAGCACACATCAAAAATTCTTCGAGACTGTAGAAGGCTTTCTCCAACAAGATTAATTTTAACCCTTTATCGGTTTAAGTTACCATATGGTAACACATTTTTTTTTGTCCCTTATCGGGCAAGACACTAAAAAAACCTTTTAAAATTATTATACTGTTAGAGGATATATATAATCTAATTCTGACAATACTTTTATTAGTTTTATGTTGATAGTTGAATTAGAAACAAAGTTAGAAGTTGTAACCATTTGGTCACATAGTCCATTAAAACAACCTTTATCCTGAAATTATAAATATTTATTTATTGAATATAATCAAAAATACATTTCCTTTTTTCAAGTTTTACTGAAGTAATTATTTATTTATTTACATGAAAAGCTTTGAAACAGTTTTTTGAGTCTGTGAGGCACAACCTGCAGTCACACTTTTCGCACTTGAGGCGACTTGTACCTTTTACACAGTGCCTGCACCTTCCCTTACTGGCATGGACTGGCCAGTGACCATAACAGTCCAATCTTGATGCTACATCTGGGCGCTCTACAGTTGGACGCTGTATGGTTATTGTTGATGTTTCTGCATTATCAGAACTAGGACGCCCCCTTCTAGATTCTTTACAACACTTAGCCAAACCTGATACTATTTCCAGCCTAAAATTCTTCAGCGCCATATATTTTTTTTGTAGAGCATCACAATCCATTCTATATAGGAGCCAAGCATTTACAACAGTTACATCCAAAAGGTATGCAAATATTGTAAAATACCATCTTTTGGCTTTATGAGGAGTTTTATAAAATCCCATCAACGCATTGGCAGTATCAACTCCACCCATATGTTTATTGTACTGCTTTACTATAGCCGGACATGGTACATCATTTTTTGCCTTTAGCGACTTATTATATCTTTTCACAGTAGCCAATGGCTCTATTCCCACAGTAGTACTACCTAGGAGCACAACTTTATTATCAACCCATTTGACAATTATAACACCCTTGCTTTTATCCGATTTATAGTCAAAAGTTCCCCTTCCTTGTTTTTCTAGGATCTTATCGGTTTCGATTGGGCAACCTGCAATTCTATTACTACGCATGGTTCCAAGGCTGTATATACCCAAATTTTCCTTCAGATATATCAAAAGAGGGAGACCTGAAAAATAGTTGTCAAAAAACAGAGTTGCCTTAGTTGGTTCGTAAAGAGATTTTGACAATGCGATGACAATCCCAGCACCAAAACCCATGTCAGTTTCTGCCTGAGTAAGTTCATTTATACTACCTTGAAGCGTTTCAAATGTAGTTGCTCCTTGATAGGGTATAAAATCCAAGATATAGCCAGATACACCAGCAATGACAAAAAACTTATATCCCCATTTGTGGGGCTTATTTTTTATGTATTGTCGGAGATTTCCCGCACGAGTACCCTTGTACGCGACCATGGTTTCGTCAATAGAATATTCATTTTCAGTATGATATTTTCGGAAATTTTGTCTTAGGCTGTCAATCAGGGGTCGAATCTTGAAATATCTATCCTTTGTATCTTCGTTTATGTCCTCATTGTTGTTGAAATGAATGTAACGTCTCAAAGCTTTGAATCGTTTGACGGTCATAATAGAAGCTATCTGCTCAATCCGGGTGCCACTGGCCCAATAATCCTCATAGGAGGGCAGATTTATTATACCCATCAATAGCATAATGGATATGAAATCTGTCATTTCTTTGGCATTAGTGGCTATACAAGTACCAGTTTGTTGAGTGCTGTACAAATTTGTTTGGTCAATTATGTTTGTCATTATGTCAAAGGAAAACAAGTTTGAAAAATATTCTAAGGGCGTAAGAATCTCTGGATTATGGGTGGGATAAAAGACCGAATCTCTATTGGGTTTAGTAATGTCTTCTTTGTTCCAACTAAATTGGATATATGGAACTTTCTTCTTTTTTTTTGTAGGCGGTTCAGCGTCATTTGTTCCATCGCGGCTTTCTTTGTCCCCACTACGGTTTATGTCAGTTGTGAATTCTAAAAATTGTACTAATTATTTTTTTTAAATGTTAAAAATATTGTAATATTTACCCGAAGTTTGCTGTCTAGTACGTAATATATTATTCTGTATCTGTTGCAAAGTCATATCGTCTTCTTCACTATCGTCATCAGATTCATTGTATTCTAAAAGCGCAATAGTTTTTTTATAAAGCTAGATTAAACTTGAGATTTTGTAGTGTTTATTTACCTGACATATGGCCTATTACTTTTTTTTGAATCATATTCAAACTCATATTTTCCTCGTCATCCGAATTGTCGGATCCATCTGAAAGCTGAGGAGGAGGTGGTAGTCTACTTTTCCTCTTGCCATAAAATGAACAAGACGGTATTGTATCAAAATAATCCAATTCATCCATATTTATGAAGATTTTATATAATCCACTAAAAAAATAACCATATAATGGTATGGGCAAAGTGACCATATGGCTACGCATATTCAAACACAAAAATTTCCGACATTTGCATAGATATGTACCTAAACTAAAATTAAAATATCATACCTTATATATTCAAAGAACCAACTCCAAAATTCCAGCACAGTTAGATAAATTTTACTCTACAAACTATCAGTAATTATACCGGCACATCACATAACCTTAAAAATTTCCGCGCACATGCACCAACAAGCGAAAATAAAAATTTCTGGAGGGACCGTACCCTGATGTTCGTTATTTCCCCCACCTTAGCACGCATGTGACCGTACGGTATCGTTGTCCGAGAACCGGCAAACTACGAGTAAGGTTTAAAAATGCTTTAGAACATTGTGTTACCATATGGTTACATAGTCCATAAATGGGTACATAGTTTAACACAGTGTAGACCGATAAAGGGTTAACTGATTTTTAAATTGCCTTGGTGGAATATTTTTAATTTGCTCAGGGAGCTTATTATAAAGTTTTACTGCTGGGTATCCGGGGCCACCCCGACACCTTTCAAGGCGCCGATATTTAGAAATCAAATTATTCCGTTGTCTAGTGTCATAGTTGTGAAGTCTCGAAACCTCGAATCGATCAATATTTGCTTTTACGTAGCTTTTTCAAGAATATAAACAAATGGCAAGGTAAGTATATGTTTAGATGTAAAAGCATGCCGGCAGTCCTCTCTATACCCCAGACCTGCTAGCACTCTCACAGCTTTTCGTTGAAGGCCGAAAATTCTGCTTGAGCCCACCGAATGTCCCCAAACAAGTATTGCTTATGCCATGATGAAGTGAAATAAAGCAAAATATGCACGTCTTAGAATAGGTGCCGAGACAAACTCTGAGAATCTTCTTAGCGCAAACAAACAGCTTCCAAGCCTAGCCGCTACGTGGTCTGTTTGCGGGATCCATCCCAATTTGGGATACAGGTAGACTCCTAGAAACTTGACAGATTCAAGCTCATCATTGAGTAGTTGTGTATCTCTTAATGAGAATATAACCATATTGGTTTTATATTTATTTAGAAGCAACTCATTGGCACCAAACCAGTCTTCTACTCTCGATTGCGCCTCGCACAGGCCTCTCACAGCATCATTGAGACTGTTACTGCTTACAGACAGAGTAGTGTCATCCGCAAAAAGCGTGAATCTTGCATTTGCCCCTTCCAAAGGTAAATCATTAATATAAATTAAAAACAAAATTCGCCCCAATAACGAGCCCTGGGGTACTCCTACTTCAATTTTCGCTTATGCAGACTCCACTCCTCTAGTCATCACTACTTGAAGTCTATTGTTTAAATAAGATTGAATGAGTTTGATACTTGAAAGTTCAAAATTACAGAATTGCAGTTTTTGTCAGGAAATATGCGATCGAAAAGACATTTATTTATCAACTTTGTTAAAGGTATTATAATTCAATTTTTTATTGTTTTTATCATGCTCACATTTAGTCCAAAAATATCATGTTTTATTTTTTAAATTATTTATAATTTCCCTAACGTCATTAAAGCTAACTTCCTGAAACTTAAATAGTTTAGTGGAGGACTCAATTTGTTCAAAATTATTAAAGGAGTTTTGTTATTTTTTGGTATTTTGCTGATAAGCTGATTTGCAATTGAGGTAAAATAATTATTAAAAACATCAGCCGAGACCTGAGAGTCTTTATCTTCCCTAGACTTTTTTCTATTTGAGTTTATTATTTTCCACATAGATTTAATGGGATTTCTTGAGGATGAAATGAAATTATCATTTGCATCTCTTTTACACTTTTTTATTGTGTTTTATATTCCTTCCTAAAGTTTTTATAGTTTTGTATAAAAGGTTCACATTCATACATTTTGCTCAGTTCACCTAAGAAATTTAACCTTTCTCTCTTTGCTTTCAGTCTCTGATCAAACCATGCTACACTTAACAGCTTATTATCTTTCTGCATATACATTTTAAATGGAAACGCTTCTTCGCAACATCTCTGAAGTTTGCTCATGAGGAGGACAGTTCTCTCATAGAGATGTGTGTAAACCAACCTGATTTGTGTAAACCAATAGAATAGAATGTGTGTAAACCAACCTGAATTACAGGTCTTTTTTTTATGTATAATGATTTTACTTGGTTTGAAGCTATATTCAGCTTAACAAACTGCGCTTTGTGATTTGAGAGTTGAGGGTCTAGGATTTTAGGTTCAAAATCATTTTTAGAAAAATTAATCAAAATATTATCAAGGCAAGAGTTATTTCTAGTTGCTCAAAATTTGTTTTTATAAAACCGTTACTCGTTAAGATATCTTCAAAAAGTACTGTATTATGTTGTTGATTCAACTCAAGGTGCATGTTGAAATCCCCAGCAACTGCAACATTTTTATTTTTGTTTACCTTACTTAGCATACCATCAATCGCCTCCAGAGATGCATCGTAGCAGCCTGATGGAGATCTATAAACATAAATATTAAACTTTTCAAGATACACAGAGCTAGATTCAACACATTTCTCAATGTTAACATTCTGAAATTTTGCTGGAGATGCCCCCACATTGTCCCTTGCAAAAATGGCAGTTCCTCTGCCTCTGTATTGTTCTCTTGCCGAGAAGTTGACACATCTTAGGTTCCCTATGGTATGTTTTGTGATTTCGTTCTTGGTCAGCCAATGTTCTGTGATACACAGTATGTCCACGTCTTTGTCTATCAAAAAGGCTTCCAACTGATTTGTTTTCAACTTCACCTGGATGTTAGCTGGATTCGGCGCTTTAGGTTCATAATTGGGGCCAAAGATCTGCTGACATTATTTTGTCCTTGGCACTAGCAGGAACCTTAAGTTTGAAAGCACTTTGATATTTGTCCCTTCTGGTTTTCATTTTTTCACAGAGCAGTTAGTTTCTAGTTTGTTGGTTTCGCTTTAGTTTTCGGGTCATGGCCGGATATAAAGATCCAGGACGTTTTTAATGCAGCATTTAGTTGATTAGCAGTCTCGTTTGTACCCTTTATTGGCTTGGGGCGCTCAGCAATGCTTCGTTTTTTCCTTGCTTCTTTAACCCATGCAGGTATAAGAAGTTGGTTTATGTGCAATAACTCGTTTTTTCTATCTCATATGATACATATGATGGTATACAAAAAAGATTTTGCTTATCCACTTTTTATGTAGCAGCAATACTATCTATTATACTATCTTTTTATACCTTGTTTACTAGTGGAAAGACAATTGGAGTTATTATTTATAAAAAATGTTTACCCCCTGACTGGAAAAGTTCTCTGTGCCTGTCAAAACCAAACCTTTTAATGCCTACATACTTTGGCCAAAAACTGGTGTCATATAGAGCATCCTTCTTTTCAATCGGGGCTGTGACAACAAATCTTTTAAGTTTGCCTTCTTCCGACGGTATTTCTTTAACTTCGATCTTGGCATCCTCAAAATCAGGCTTTCCATTGATGTGTTCTCTAATCATCATCTCTGAGACATGGTTCTGGACTCGGTTAATGTAGAGCCATGCTCTGCGGCATCCACCAGTAAATCCTTTTGAATCATGGTCAGCTGATTCTCTAGTACTTAGTCTCTTTGGGTGTGTAATTCGCTTTCTTGTTTTTGGGAAAGTAAAAGCAGAAGTTTCACTTGAAGTATGGAACCTTTCGACATTGGCTGAAGCGGGTTGTTCATTCCGCACTATAGGAATTTTTTGGGACCGTTTTCTGTCATGTTGAGAATCCTTTGGTGTGACTAAATTTATTACTGACGTCATGACTTCCTTTTGTTTCTCTTCAAGCGCTATGAGATTCTTTTGGGAAACAGTTGTATTACCTGTTTTTACTGCCGTTGATGTACTCGTAGCCGTTGGGTTCGCTGTACTTGGTTTAGGTTTACTGTCTATTATGTTTGGGCGAGGCAGTTTGTTGCTAAGCAAAACGTTAAGCTGTCCCGAATTTGGAGTGTAGTTAGATTTATTTTATTTGTTATACCCAATTTTATAAACATTCTTGTATATAGATATAAAAGAATAAACTTATTATTATTACTATTATTATATTCATTTGTAAACTTTGAACTGGTATTAAGCTTAAAGAACTTAACAGTCTGGATTTTGCTGTTGTTTCTAGTAAGAATTTATTGAATTCAAAGAATTACTGTTTTTAAAAAACTTGAGGTTACTCCCAAAATTTCAGTTTGAGTTTTGTTAAGTTTTCAATTAATTAATATCTTTTTTAACGTAAGCGTGGAAGCAGAACACAAATACGATGCATGCGTTCCTAGAGCATTTTCAAAAACTCTTCATTATTGAAGTTCATTCCAAGATTAATGCAATGAATATGTATCTTTGACATATACTTAAACTCTAAAAGAACAAATCAATGTTGTTCTGTTAAATGTCGCATGTAGATCTGGCAAAGCACATTGTTAGTCAAGAACACTGGATGATGTTCTACAGGGTTATTGGTTCTTTTTAGAACATCCAGTTCCAACACGGGATGTTTAACATTACGTTGTGTGGTCAGTTGAGCAACGAAGAAACGGGACTGCGAACCATAGTTATATAGGACAGAGAAATTGAATCATTTTATGTTTAAATATATTATTATGACAAAAAAACATTAAGTGTTTTGTTACTTATGTATTAGTTTAAATGTAATGTGTTTTAGATCAAATGAGCCATCAAATGTTTCATGTATTTGGAAGAGATACGAATGTTGGTTAAATTAGAGGAAAAGTGTTTACAGATTTTTAATTATTTTCTTTGTTCCAGAAATACCGGGGATTTTGCAAAAATTGTCCAAGATTATTTTATTAAATATCTCAAAAAGTTTGTTTTTTAGAAAAAGTTTTTTACAACACGTATTTACTTTAACGTTCTCTACAAAATGGCGCCCTCACATTTTTAATCCGACGTTTCATCTACCGGCCACCACCATCGATTCTTTTTTTAAGTACGGACCTGCATTTTTTATTTCGAACAATCTACAGTTAATAAATCAACATACACCAAGATTTTTTATCGACGTTTCGTACTGTTATATTCATCTTCATGTTTTCTTTTTCTAGTACGGCTCTGGATTTTCACTGAAAGAATAAACTTCTTCATAAATATCTTTATTTAATAATGTAGATCCCGGAAAATACAATTGAAATTTTTTACGGTTCATCACAAACGAAATTACAATTAAATACCTACTAATATTAAAATGGTTTAGGTTTTAAAATTAATTACTTACAGTATAAAATAACAAGTAAGGATTAGAAATGTTGGAAATGTTGGCCGTTATTTCTTAAACAGTCTCTAGCATTCTTAATAACTCTTTTCTGAATATTTTTAAGCACCCTTCATGTTATTTTATCACATGCCAACTGATCTCTTAGCTTAAGATCATCCAAATTTGCAGGAGTCGTTAAATATACCAAGTCCTTTATGTATCCCCATATGGAAAAATCCATTAAAGTTAGGTCCGGGGAAGGAGGTGGCCAATTAATAGGACCGTTATTACCAATCCAGAGGTTAGGTTTAAAATTAATAAGGAATCGGGTACAGCGACGGTAACGATGCGCTGGAGCACCATCTTGTTAATAACTCTTTTCTGAATATTTTTAAGCACTCTTGGTTTTATTTTATCACATGCCAACGGAACTCTTAGCTTAAGATCATCCAAATTTGCAGGAGTCGTTAAATATACCAAGTCCTTTATGTATCCCCATATGGAAAAATCCATTAAAGTTAGGTCCGGGGAAGGAGGTGGCCAATTAATAGGACCGTTATTACCAATCCAGAGGTTAGGTTTAAAATTAATAAGGAATCGGGTAGAGCGACGGTAACGATGCGCTGGAGCACCATCTTGTTGAAAAATCTCAAAATTTCTATGCACAGCCAAGGGATGTTGAAGTCATTTGTCAAAAAATTCAAGTACATGTCACCAGTTAAATGATCCTCAAAAAAGAAGGGACCCATAACTTTAGAATCCAAAAATCCCAACCAAACGTTAATCCCGAACCTTTCTTGAAACGCCGTCTCTCTAAAAAAATGTTGGTTTCTTTGTGTTTTAGTGTTCCCATTATTACAAAATCGGCTCTCGTCTGACCACAATATTTTCTTGCAAATATCAGAATCAAGCCTATGTTTTCGGAGAATCCATCTACAGAAAATTCGGAATCTGTTAGCCTTAGATGGTGCCCTTTTCGGCAACGATAGTTTCTAAATTTGTGCCGACGTAAAATCTTTTTGGACCAATCTTTGTAAACACCGGTTTCTTTCTCAATTTCTCGCAGGGATACTTCTTGATTGTCATGATTTTTATAATTTACGAAGGCTGAAACAGTATTTAAATTAAAAAGCGACAATTTTTACACCAAAGAGGACTTAATACGTTTACAGATGGCTTTGCTTTTTCTGAAAAGATCAATGTTGTCTTAAATTTCTTTCTAGTCCACGGAAAATGCGAACGGCTCTTTCGGGATACATATGATGGTACAGTCAAAGTTTACTGAATATAATATAAGTTCCCGCATTTCGACGAAAATTCCGATCTACCTATACCATTCCCCTCGCCGCAGCTGGTTCTCGGCAGTCCACCGTTTTCAGTTGTGCGAGGCGCTGGTGTGTACACAGTGGATTTTGTTTACGTTTAACATATTGTCGGTTGTTTGTACGTGGTAGACCAATAAAACGCCCGTCGAATATTGTTCTGTGGATAGTTGTTTTTCAAAACGTGGAGGTGGATTATCGTTTTTTCGCTGTCCAAAGGATGAACCAAGGTAGACACCTACCTATTTTGGAATATAAAATTATAACATTATAATTTTTGTGCAATTTTAAAAATATTAAAAAATATATGAATATCCTTTGTATAGCACCCATTTTTTTGGTATTTACATTGAAATATAATATCTCTGCAGATGTCAAGGTTGGAAGTCGCATTTATGGTTTACTGGGGACCACAAATATGCAGACATTAATTCTGAGTTGTCCTATCAAAAAAAATTAGGATTTGCAGCCGTTATTTTACGGAAGAAAGCTTTATGTCACCTTTAAAGCAACGCCTCCAGTACAATGCGATTCCCACATTATACCTATCCAAAAAGTAGCTAAAATTTGGGGGGTAATATCTCCAGTGTGTCTGATTTTTCCGGAAAAAATCCGAAAAACTAGTTTCTAAAGAATTTGTTTCATAAATAGTGTATGAGCGCTACTGGTTTCTCGTCTTCGGCTCGGATTTTTACTTTCCTTGTAAAAGGGAAGTATTGTAATGGTGAAAAATCACCCTCCGAGATTTTTTCAGATATTTACGTTTCAGGGGGTCTCTAGATACCGACAAACATGTTTTCTCCATTCAGTCGGTCTCTGTCCGTTCCCGGTATAACTAGAAAACTAGGTACTTATCCCATTGACTTCAAATGTTGGTCAAAATTAATGGTCATTATGAGATAATCTGGTAACATTTTGGTGAAAATCCAAAATATCTGTAAAAATGGCGTAAATTGTTAAAAAAATATTACTAAAAAACTACACCTCAAATTTTGCACAAAGTGTTACGTAGTAATCGACGGGTAGAATTTTGGTACGAATCCGAGATAGCGTAACAAAATGGCGACCTAATAAAATATTTAAGTAAGAATTGATTTTGGTTTAGAAGTTAACTGTTAAAACTGTGAAACGAATATAAGATGGCGAAAGAAAATGGCGGTTAAATTATTACTTCTATATCTCTAAGAGATGGAAAACTATAATATCGGCAAAAAGAAATTTTTTTTTCGCTAAATTGATTTAAAACGACCCAAAAAGTGTAAAAACATAATTCCGGCGAAATCTATTTTCTGTCTGTCTGTTAGTTTATGTGATAAATTTCAAAGGAATAATTGTGTTATCGAGTTTAAATTTGGTATATAGGTAGTAATCCATATGGTATTGAGTAAAATCGGTTGAGAAGAAGGGGGTGAAGTAGGGGATTAATTGATAAAAGAACAACAATTTTTTGTTAATAATTCTGTAATATGTCTTTTTATGGGTTTTGGGGTACTCAGATTTGAATCATAACACTTTGGTAAATAATAAGGGATAAGGGAAATAATAAATATAAAAGAGTTTTGTCTTGTTCTTGCAGCAATAACAAGACAAGAACAAGAAATTTGCAAGTGTTGTGAAACACTGCATATGCAACTTAAGTCTAATTTAAAAAAAAAGGCTATCAGCAAAATTCAAACCACATCAACTTGAAATGGTATACAGGGTATGACTAGGGAATATCTCAGTTGATGTACAAAATAGAATAAAGTGTCATTCATAAGATACATGGTCTTAGCATAGCTTTGATCATACAAATCAGCTCACAATTCACAAAGCCATAGCAAACTAAACTTCTTTTCTTTTTTAATCAGACACCCAGTGTATTTGTTGTATTTTGAAAAGTTTATTCGAAAAGCGGTTGGGTAATATCATATTTTATCCTATATTTACTTATACATGATTTCATTGGTTTCCAAGTTGTCCATGCATACTTCAGAATGTGTACTCTTTAGCAACCTGTATAAGCTAAACACAAAAAATATGGTGTTTTCGAATTGGCCTTTAAATAAGCTTAACAAAATAAGACGAATATACTCTGTGTCTTATTAAAAATAGAAAGATTGGTTTGCTACGGTTTTGTGAGCTACCCTGTATAATCAAAGTTATGTTTAAATTATGCACCTCATGGATCGCATAGAAAGTTCTTAAGACACTATGTCCATTTTCGAACACCAACCGGGATGTACTCTGTTATAAACAAATAATATTAAGAACTCATTTCTTACACTGTTATAACTTTTATAGTTTACCAATAAAAAAACTTAAAACAAAAAGGAACATGCTTTTGTATTACCGGCTTAATTTAGCTAAAACTTCTACTCTCCATTAAAAATCAATATTCCAGGAAGGGAAATATTTACGCATTCGGACACCAGAAAGTACCTTTCGTAAACGTTAAAAAAATCCCGGCTATTGCATTATGACATGGCAGTGCTTGTTATAAACATATAATATTATACCATTTATAAATAAATAAAAAATGGTGATGCTTTTCGACTGTGATATTTTTCTTTTCTCCATCTTGTACGAATAGGCACGTCCATAGAACGGATTTTTTAAACATCAAATTAATTTCCTTAAATTTTTATTTAAATTAATGACGGTCGGATACTAGTAATAAATATTAAACTTTATTACTATTATTATTTTACAATCGAACACCGCCTGACATCGCCTTCCCCACAATATGCAACTGAGGAGAAAACGATTACATTTTTTATTTTATTACTCTAATCTCCCCTGGAAGTTTTTTGTTTAAGGCGGCACGGGCTTTGTCCCAGTCGGCAGGCTTGTCTAGCCCGTTCGACAAAGTTCTGACTCGGAGTGAAGGAACTTATTTATTATATTCAGTAAACTTTGGTACAGTTGAGCTGCATTATCTGCGTTACGTATGGATCTCACATAAACTAACAGCATATCTACTTTCTCGTCATTTGAATGATCCATATTATTACAATTATTCAACAATTAAAATAATTTCACAAATGTATTATTTGACGGTTGCTCAGTTATAACAATGCGCGTTATCAATTCAAAATTAAAACTCAAACCATTTTAATTTCGTTTGTGATGAACCGTAAAAAATCCAGAGCCGTACTAGAAAAAGGAAACATCGGTAATAATGTTCTTGGTGCATGTTGATGTATTAACTGTAAATTGTTCTTCAAGAAAATGAAATAAAAAATGCAGATCCGTATTTAAAAAAAATTGATGGTGGTGGCCGGTAACATTAAAGTAAGCAAGTGTTGTATAAAACTTTTTTCTAAAGTAGAAACTTTTTGAGATATATAACATAATTTTGGGCAATTTTTGCAAAATTCCCGGTATTTCAGGAACAAAGAAAAAAATTAAAAATATGTAAACGGATTATTAACTTCCTTCATAAAGGACACTTTTTCTCTAATTTAACCAACATCGTATCTCTTGCCGTTTAGGAGATATCAATAGTGGTATGCCCAAAAATAGACACCCTGTATAGGTAAATTAGTGAAACTTATGTTGCACGTCACCAAAATATATGGCGGAGTCACGTCACAGTGTTGCCACATCAACACCGATACATTTCAGACAATTATCTTGATAAATAAATGAACTTGTCATTTTGAAGAGTTTTCAAATGCTAAAACGAATTGGGACAATAGTGTTTAAAATAATAATCTGATCACTTTTTCCCAATCTCGAAGTTGTAAATACAGATACACAATTGAGGACGAGGACCAAATATGATATTGTGAGAAGCTGAAAAGAGGTAGGAGAGTCAGTCCAGTGAGAAAATTTCAAAGAAAACACATTGCTTAGCATATTGCAATATATTTTAAATTATATTTATCTCCAATCGTTTTCATAGGGAAACTAACTAAAGCAGAATTCAAGGAAGTTTGGGCCACAGGCGTCAGAGGCTACGTTATCGTTGCGAAGCGCGGTATTCGGTGAATCGATCGATATTCCAGTGGCGTAGTTGATTTTAACATACTAAATCCATACTGGTACCATTTTCGTAATATTTAGATAGATAATTTATTAAATATTATGTTATATCAAATATGTATTATAAAAATAGTTTTGAGCATTAATAAATATATTAATATTTTTTAGATGAGAATGCCATCTCAGAAAGTCAATTTATTTAGAAAACTATTATTTTAGATATGGATGCCTACAAAAAAAATTAAATAGTGCAGGCTCAGCTAAAAAAATTATATAAATAAATAAAATATCATATATCCCTGTAATTGCAGTCCATTATGTCAGTATTTTAATAAACAAGTTCAGGAGTTTTTCTTTCTCACAAATGTATTTAGTAGGATTACCGAATTCGTGACGTCGTACCGTATATCTTTATCAGATCCCAAATGCTTGAAAAGAAAATTACATTTAAAGTAAAACATATCTAAGTAAGAAGCACAACAACAGTACTAAAATGGCAAATTAGGTGGCTATTTAAATAATTTTATTAAAAATTGATTAGAATTATTTAGATAACCAACTAATTTGCTATTTTAGGATTTTTCTTGTGATTTTTGCTCAGGCATATTTGCCAAGTATTTGAAATCTGTTGAACAGGTACGGTAAATCATCTTTAAACCGGCAATCTTACTAGAGATGAGAATACCAGTCTACCTGTTGTCGCAGTTCCTGCCGCGGCTATTCCAGCAAAATACCGCGATTTAGTAACTGACAATAGGATACTTCGCCGACTTTCGCGATCCGGCACCGAGACACGGCGCGCCGACGAAATGATACTCGGTAACCGAGGTAACTCTTGAAATAAAAAAAATCAAAACATATTCTAAACTAAGTAAAACGCACAATTTAAAAAAAAATCAGTCATCTAATTCAAGACACATAAAAAAAGACATTCTTAGAATTATAAAAAAATAACCAAAAATGAAACAAAAACTAAATAGATATGTAAAATAAAAATAAACATGGCATATATATTTTTTTAATTCTTAATATCTAGCTAAAAATAAAAATGCATAACTAATAGTCATAAAATTTATAGAAAACAAGAAATTCTGACTAGTGTAAAAATGAATAATGCTAATTATTACCATTAGCTCACCCTTGGTTACAGTTTAAAAAGAATAATTTATTTATTTTGGCTGCGCTCATTCTATTTCGCCGATCTGATAAAACTATGTCCGACTTGGAAAATAACCGTTCCATACGAGACAGAGGTTGAAACAACCATACATTTTTTCTTCATCACTGCACCTAAATGAGGAAAATTATAAGAATTATTTTTCCACCACTTTAACGGGTCCTCATTTCTGGATATTGGTGGCTCTTCTAAATAGCGTTGAAACTCTACGATGGCTCTTGATTGAGCTGAACCTTGTGGCTTAAGTACGGATATTTTTTGTCGAAGCTTCTCCATATTGAGGTCACAGTTTTTAAACCTTGGGTCTAAAAATGTTGTTATAACAAATGAATTACTGCTTTCCAGGTCACTTAATCTAGAATTAATTCCATCTATAATCGAAAATATCACAGCTTTTGAAATTGTACTGTAGTCTTTATTTTGCAGTTCTTTGTAAATACCTAAGAGTTCATCAGTCAAAATGATCACAGACGATGCATTGATATAGTTTTGTCCACTCATTACTTTAGTGAGGTCCTCCAAAGGTCTAAGTATTTCCACAAGTTCTTTCATAAATTGCCATTCTTCGACCGAAATAATTGGTAAGTCGTGTTCTATTAGAGCCATGGTTGTACGAATTGGTTCTTCAAGCTCCACAAACCTTTTAACCATGTAAAAAGTTGCATTCCACCGAGTAACTACATCCTGGACGAGTCTCTTGGTAGGATCGATTTTTAAAAGCCTTTGTTGATCAAAAAACTTAGCCATAGCTGCGGAACTCCTAAAATAGGCTACTACTTTTTTAACTTTAATCAAAATTTCGGAAGCTTGAATGAAGTGAAGAATGAATTCTGTGTAATTAAATTAATTGTATGGGCATAGCAACCAAAATGTTTCTGCCGAAGATCTTCTTTTATGGCTTTTTTAATATTGGCAGCATTGTCAGAAATAAATATGAAAACTATATTTTCCAAGTCCCATTCCACAAGAATATTTTTAATGGCACTAGCTAGGTTGGCGCTTGTATGTCTCTCGCTAAATGATTCCTATCCTAATACTCTATGTTTTAGTTCAAAGTTATGATCTAGAAAATGAGCTGTAACTGCCAAAAAACTTTCAGTAGTAGATGATGTCCAGCAATCTGTTGCCAGTATCACAGCTTCCAAGTCTTTAAGTTCCTCTTTGGTTTTAATATAGACTTCTTCGTATTTGGCCGGTAACAGTGTATTTATGATAGTTTTTCTATTTGGTAAGTGATATGATGGATTTAGTGTTGATACAAATTTTCTAAATCCAAAGTCTTCAACTACGGAAAACGGTTGTAAATCATGGGTGAAAAGTAGCATTAGTGCCTCATCAATTGTTTTTCGGGCAATTACTCCCAATTTTTGTAAACAAAAAGTACTTACTGTTGATTGTATTTTGGCTGGTTTGGATATAACGGTTTTTGGTTTACTGTCAGACGTTGAGGCTGTTCGCGAAGTTGACGGAAGCACGTCGCTATGTTGTTGGTATCAACTTCCATGGGTTGCACATTAATATCTGCTTCAGATGCCGAACTAATCATTGGTCTGCTTTCATTTTCACTTGAATTCAATTTAACTAGTGGGATATGTTTTCCTAAATTATTGGCTGAAGATTTATAACTCAAATCCATTTTACATATATTGCAAATGGCAATTGTATTAGATTTAGGTTTCATTTCAAAGAAGTTCCAAATTTCTGATTTTTTAGCTGATTCTCTTCGCGACATGTTTACCTAAAAACAATAATTAATTAATTAATTAAACATTTAATTATTATATGTATATTGTATTATAATAATTAGATTAGGGTCTGGTAAAGAATGAAGTTAAAAATAAATACATGTCAAATTTGTGTACGTTCGACGGCGTATCATTTGAGTTTTTTAACACTTATTTTATGAAAAATTGTTATACTACAAAACATTGGCCATTCTACGTGAAATTGTAATAAAATTAAAATGGCAGTAAACAGCATATATATATATATATATATATATATATATATATATATATATATATATGTATATATATATATATATATGTATATATATATGTATATATATATATGTATATATATATATATATATATATATATATATATATATATATATATGTATATATATATATGTATATAATATATATATATATATATATATATATATATATATATATATATATATAATAGTAGAGGTAACATTATAAGTTTCATTTTGCTTTTGTGGCCAAAAACCAATTGGATAGGTGTATACATCCAAGGATTTTTTTACTTTAATGTGCTCAATTTCTTGAATAAGCTTTCTAACAAACAAAAAAAAATGACAAAATCGATCATATCTTACCTTTACCAGAACCCTATATTATATTATAATATGCATATAATACCTAGTCCGTAGTGTTTAAAAGCGCTGCTTTGTTAAGCCAATGTAAAGACTATTTTACTTACTTTTTTTACGCAAGAAATTTTGTTGAAATAAACTAGGTACTTTAAAAACTTTTAAAACAAAAATTATGCTGATGTCATGCATAAACAAACTATACGCCTAAAAATTTGGTCGTCAGTAGCACCGAGGCAATTCGAAATTCCTACGCCACAGGGGCGGGAACCGAGTCGACATCGTAGTTTCGTTTTGTCGGTTGCTTAGTAACCGGTTACTTGACGGTCGTGGAGCGCGACGTTACGTTCTTAAAAAATACCGCGACAAAATCGCGGTATTGAGACACCGACCCACCTCTAAATCTTACCAAATAAATTTGTGAGAAAGCAAGACTCTTGAACTTAATTTGTCTAATTTTTAATGTCAGTTGTAAATTAATATACAGTAATAGTTAGACTTTTAAGTTAAAGTTAAGCATTTTATGTTTGCACATCATAATGCGACCACTAGTAAACTTCATAAGATGCATAGTATCTTTGATGAGTGACGTATAAGCATTTTAGTTTGGCTATTATTATAGTAAATCCTCATCAGACCCATAGGCTATGTGAAAAGTGTGCTTTGTCTGGTTTGATAATTTAATAATAAACTTTTTGTAACTCAAAAACTAAGGGATTGCTTAAATTTTGTCACGTATATGACGTATTAGTATCCAAAATTTAAGATGTTCAAGTGCAATAATTGATTTATATTCAATCTATAGATAATTAAGTCTCACCCTTCATTGTCGGCAGTTTCTTTTCCGCCATGAAGAAGTTACAGACTATCTCCCGAATAGTCTTAATCCAGCTTGGAGTGACATGATGTAGTTTCCATTTCTTTATCTTTCGACGTTTTTCTGGTAGGTACCCATTGACACGCTAGTGGCCAGCTAATGCTCTTTCCCTAAAATAGATGCCCCTCCCCTTCACTTTAATATTGACTTTTTAAAAAAACTTAAAATGTAGTTGTTTGGTATTAAAAAAACAGCTTCAAATTGATAACCCTGATGCGAATTTACAAAATAAAAAAAATAATTTTTACCACCATATCAATAAAATAAAAAACATATAATTTCGAAGTGTAATAATCTTTGGTTAAAAAGTTCAATCAATCAATGCGATTAAGATGTGGGTCTGTAACTCCCGACCTTGTTTTAGACTTCACATTCTTCATACGAGACAACAGAAGCTCGCACACATATGTGCTCGCAAACAGAGACATCATTTTTATGGGCATGTTTTCGGATTTCAGGAAGTTTTGATCGACATATTTTGAATACAAATCAAGAAGACCCATGTCGAACTTGTCTTTCAGTCCCGAACTACACTGCAAGTCGATTATCTCCATCTGAAATTTTCTGGCTTGTCTTCAACGGATACACTGAATGCCCGGGCAAAGAGATTGATGTAATTTTCATTATCTCTGAAGTCAGAAAACCTTGATTGGAACTCTTTTTTGAGTAAATCTAGTGCTGCGACATATTTCTCCACATCTGTACATTCGCAACTCTTCAGTTTAGGAAAGTGCGTAAACTCTTTTTTCAGTAACTGATTTTTGAGAGAGAGACAGATCTTCTTTTCCTTGTAGTTTGGTGTTCAAGTCATGGAGGTGCAGCGTTATGTCCGTGAGAAATCCAAAGTCGCGCAGCCAGTCGGGGTCACTAAATTGAGGAACTGGTTTCCCTTTGGTTTTCATGAAGGAGGCGATTTCCTTCTTGAGTTCAAAAACGCTTTTTAACATTTTTCCTCTGCTCAGCCAACGAACATCAGAAAAATATGTCACATCACCATACTCGGCATTAATTTCGTGTAAAAAATTTTAGAATTCTCTGTGGTTGACGCCGCGTGATTTGATGAAGATCACAGTTTTTATGACCACTTTCATCACGTCATCAATATTTGTAGGTTTTGCAGAAGGATTTGGTTGATGAATGATACAATGGTAATGCATCAAAGGAAAGTCTTTCTGCTGTTTTTTTAATCAAACCCACGAGCCCTTTATTTTTTCCTACCATGGATGGTGCACCGTCTGCAGAAGGGTTTGTCAATTCTAAATTATATCGTCTCAGTGCTGTCATCAAACACTTATAAATATCACATCCTTTTGTAGTTCTTTTATTCGGAAAAAGGGCAGCCACCTCTTCAGTGATTTCAAAATTATTATCAATGCCCCGAATAAATATAGCTAATTGAGCGGTATCGGTTAAATCTGTGCTTTCGTCGAGCGCAACAGAATAATCGACGAACTTCGATGCACGTTCTTTTAGTGAATTATCAATGTCTGCCGCTAACTCTTCGATTCGTCTGGCGACAGTAATACCAAACAAACTAACTTTAGAAAATTTTTTTTTCTGAGACGGCGGCCTCCATACATTCCTTGATAAATTGATCAGAAATAAGTTTTGATTTCAAAGCTATTTTGTCGGATATAATGTAGCTAACTTCACGCTTGCTTCATTTTCAATGTTCTGCTTTTGTAAACTACCTTGCTGTCGTTGAAGCTGCTTTTTTAGAGCTCTCACTTTATCTTGTCGTAATTGACCCTTGAATGTCTCAAACTTTATGGCATGCTTTGTATCGTAATGTCTTTATAAGTTGTATTCTTTCAAGGCTGAAAGGGATTCTTGACACATCAAACAGACGGGTTTTTGATTAACACAAATACAACTCAGTCCACTTTACTTGAAATATGCGCCTTTCTATACAAATTTTTCGTATTTTACTCGAAATAGAATCCATTTTTAATGTCAAGGTAGAAGAAACAGTTTAATTCTCCGATAAAAATGTGCACGACAAAACTAAACTTGCGCGACTGCACGCCACAATACAATATCTGCCTTAGACGCGTCAAAACACACTATAATCACTTATCGCATAGGTAGCTATCACTGCTAGTTGGCACTCTCTCGCTTGTATCGCTTCGTTCGCTCTTGGAATTAAAACTAGCCGCTGCCGTGTGATGCTGGCTTTATATAGGCCGAGCGCGTTAACTTTCTAGTAGTAGTGACAATTTCTAGAATCATTAGAAAGATTCAATAGATACGCAACGCCATCTAGTGGCCTTGTCGGAAGTCGTGATCGCGAGTTCAGTGGATCTCTTCTAGCTAGGTGCAGCTAGCGTCCTCGGAGTGTCATTCGCGGGCGCGGCGCGATTCAATATTTTCTTTAGCCTTTGGGAGCCGCAAATTAGAAGGCGGGTCGCGGGTTGAAAACTCTTGATCTAGGCCAATGAACAAGTATGACATACACGAAATTATTTAGAGCGGCTGTCGATAGAATGAGGTGGGCTAGGGTGATCGCCAACGTCTTCAGATGATAAGGCACAACAAGAAGAAGAACAAAAACTACTGCAATGAAACTATCCACTACTAATTATGTCGATGATCCACATAAAAAAGTAACTGCCAAGTAGGACTGACAGTTAATATACAACCAACTCCGAACAGTATGCCATAGATATGATGACCGAGTTAATTAAGGTATTGGAACGTTATGGGGTATAAGTTCAAATGCCTGGGCATTAGAGACTTCAATTCCCACATATTATTTTATTCAATATATTTTTTATTTTGACATTTATGTAATAAATATACTAATTTACATTCTTATATAATATATAATTATTTTATTGTCAGTACTTTCCCTTTCAAAGTAACTGACACCGACATCACACATCATTAACTGGCACACAGAAATAGATGAATCTAGCAAATAACTAAAAGAACGAAGAACAGAATAAAAAATTAGTAATTCGATTCATCCCAAATAGCTAAATTGTAAACAATTTGAAATGGACACTTGACACAGAATATCTCTGAAAGTTATTTTATGAGTGTCAACTGGCAACACTGCTCAGGATTGTTAAAAAGAAGCAATATATAAACGGGTAGTTGGCCGAACCTGATGTGAGAGCATTTTTGTCTTTTCTCTAATTACGTTCTTAAAAAGGACAGACTGTGCTCCTTGTACCCTCCGGACATTAAGATTTTTATAAATTTTTCTGGTAATACATTCTCTTGAATTAATGGCGTGCAACGGAAGTTTTTTTTTACTAATTTACCAATATACGTATGTTTCTTTTAGAGTAATTTCAGTTAGAGTTTTCTATTGACGTGAAAGGTTGTATAATTTAGTTTTCTTTTTTATATGTTATTTGATGAATTATCATTATATATTTTCAGACAAGTAATTTATGGTTTTTCTTTCCCATAATAAATGTAGGTATGTATAGAGATATATAATGACGACACTATCATTAATAATGAAACGAATAAGTAGGTTATGGGCGTGCTTGCATCTTAAGCAAAGGCACTGCATATACTACCGCCTTATTGTATAATCATCAGTAAAACAGGGGCCGATCTAGGAAAAATATGTTATAAAGTGACGTCTTTTTTGTCGTCGAATGTTATTAAGGTGTTAAAACATGTAAAACAAAAAAAGTTGACTATAGATAGATCCTGCTCAGGGCTGGGGGAGCGAATTACGATTTTTAAATTATGCATGCTTGTATTATATGTGACAATATATCCACTGGGTATGCTCATGGAGGGAGCGTTGTCCCTTTCGCTACCCCCTCTAAATCCGCCACTGTATTAAAATACGAATATGGAAAGCCGGCCAAGGGACTTCAAGCTTTTTTACTGCAAGGGCCAAAAATCGATTTCACAGCGTCCGAAGGGTCACAACGGTCCACGTCACTTTACCACCATATCAATAAAATAAAAAACCCGCAAATTTCCTTCCAGATGTGCGTCTGTAACTCTCGACCTTGATTTAGACTTCACATTCGTCATACGAGAAAACAGCTGCTCGCACACATATGTGCTACCAAACAGAGACATCATTTTCTGGGCATGTTTTCGGATTTCAGGAACCAAGTTTTGATCGACATATTTTGAATAAAAATCAAGAGGACCCATATCGAACTTGTCTTTCAGTTCCGAATTACACTGCAAATCGATAAGCTCCATCTGACAATTTTCTGGCATGTCTTCAACGGATACATTGAATGGTCAGACAAAGAGATTGAGGTAATTTTCATTATCTCTGAAGTCAGAAAACCTTGATTGGAACTCGTTTTTGAGTCTAGATCTAATTAAATCTAGTGCTGCGACACATTTATTCACATCTATAATTCGCAACTCTTCAGTTTAGGAAAGTGCGTAACAACAAATGCCTTCATTGTGTCAAGTAGGTTGATGATGATATTTTTGTTGATTTTTTCTTGTATTTTGGTGTTCAAGTCATTCAGGTGCAGCGTCATGTTCGTGAGAAATCCAAAATCGCGCAGGCAGTCGGGGTCACTAAATTGAGGAACATGTTTCCCTTGGGCTTCCATGAAGGAGGCGATTTCTTTCTTGAGTTCAAAAGTGCGTTTTAGCATTTTTCCTCTGCTCAGCCAACGAACATAATAAAAATATGTCAGATCTCCATACTCGGCATTAATTTCGTGTAAACAATGTTGGAGTTCTGTGTGGTTGAGGCCCCGTGGTTTAATGAAGTTCACAGTTTTTACGACCACTTTCATCACCTCATCAATATTTATGGATTTTGCACAAAATTTTTATTGATGAACGATACAATGGTAATGCATCAAAGGAAGATCTTTCTGCTGCAAACCCACGAGCCCTTCATTTTTTCCTTTCACGGATCTGTTACAACTGCAAAGAGGTTGTTAATTCTAAATTATATCGTCTCAGTACTGTCATTAACTCTTATAAATATAACATCATTTTGTAGTTCCTTTTATCGGAAAACGGCAGCCAGCTCTTTAGTGATTTCAAAATTATTATCAATGCCCCGAATAAATATAGCTAATTGAGGGGTATCGGTTAAATCTGTGCTTTCGTCGAACGCAACAGAATAGTATACGAACCTCGATACACGTTCTTTTAGTGAATTTTCAATGTCTGCCGCTAACTCTTCGATTCTTTAGGCGACAGTAATACCGGACAACCTAACTTTAGCAAAAAGTTGATAAATTCATCATCAGTAAAAGGTTTTGATTTCAAAGCTATTTTTTTGGATATAATGTAGCTAACCCTCACGCTTGCTTCATTTTCGATGTTCTGCTTTTCAAAACTATCTTGCTTTCATTGAAGCTGACTTTTTAGAGCTCTCACTTTATCTTGCCGTAATTGTTCTTTGAATGTCTCAAACTTTGTGACATGCTTTGTATCGTTATGTCTTTTTAAGTTGTATTCTTTCAAGGTCGAAAGGGATTCTTGACACACCAAACATACAGGTTTTTGATTACCACTAACGAACAAGTACAACTCAATCCACTTTTCTTGAAATATGCGCTTTTCTTCACCAATTTTTCGTTTTTTATCCGAAGTAGAAGCCATTTACCGTATCCGTCTTACACGTGTTAAAACACACTATACTCAACTCACTTTAATCACTTATCGCACAGGTAGCAACTTCACTGCTAGTTAGCACTCTTCATTGGCTTCGTTCGCTCTTGGAATTAGAACGCGAAGGGAATGGCCCTGAGGTCCCACCATCCACCCGACTTCCCTCCTGGGAAGCCGCCTCTCTATGATAGGTACTACCGGTTTAACGGGCCTTAATAAACCATAAGTCATCGCTATCTTAGGTGTATCAGCTCGTACACATCCGGATGTGTGTACTCACATCGCACCTCTTCTATATTGTCGCGTCAATATAGGAGAGTGTCTGAAAACGAAGAGAAGTGTGTATGTTATCAGTGTATTGGTGTGTGATCGCGGGGCCTACGGTAGTAGACCCGGTGTACCCGCCGCTCCTCCTGAGGGTCATAATCCACTAGCATCCTGAGTTCTTCAAATGGGCGTGCTACTGCCCGCTCTATGCCTTTCATGGCTTTCTTCCTGATTGCTGTCTGGAGAGGCTCCCAGTCCAGATCCCTCTGGATCTGGGCGTTTCTTACGTACCAAGGTGCGTCTACCGCAGTCCTTATGTACTTATTTTCTGTAGCTGCCAGTTGGTTTATGTAGGTGGGCGCTGCATACGCCCACGCTACTGCACCATATGTCAACTGTGATCTTGCAATCATTTTTATCATGGTCAGCTTTGTACGAAGAGTTACCCCGCCGCCAATGTTTCCGACTCTGTCGTATCTATAGGTTTCATATCCGGGGATAGAGAACCTGTCTGCCCTGTTAATTCTGGTTTCCTGCAGTGCCAGAATATCAGGGGTCTGTTCAGAGATTAGATGCATAATCTCTATTTTTCGTGCTCTTATGCCGTTAACGTTCCACGACACTATCTTTAGTGTATTTGGGATTGTGGGATTAATTCCTGCCATTTCTGGGTTTTAGGGCTGCCTCAATCAGCTTCCTTGTCTCACTCATGAGACTCTCAGCCATATCCTTCATGGCTTTTTGGAAGATTTCCATAGTCATTTCTGTGGGGGAACTGGCAGCTGCAGGCTGCCTGGCCCCCTCATTCTCTCTCCTCTTTTGAGGAGCGGCGGGTTTTTTGTTTGTGTTGTTGTTTGTGGGTTTGTGCGAGTTCTTTTTAGGGCACTTCGTGCATCCCCGGTAGGATGCAGGGTGCCCTGTTTCTCCGCACAGCACGCACACCGCGTTTCTGGCCTATTTGTCAATTGGCAGAGAACATGCCGCTGATCTGTGCCCCCCAGCACATTTCACACATCGCTCTTGGAAGGTGCACTTCCACTGTGTGTGACCATAGGAATTAGAACTGACCGCTGCAGGCTTTATATAGGCCGAGCGCGTCAACTTTGAATCTCTCGAAATTTCGAGCAGCCACGAAACTGGACTAGGTCCCTCTAGTAGTGACAATTTTTAGAATCGTTAGAAAGATTCAGTAGACTTGCAACGTCATCTGGTGGCCTTGTGGGTAGTTGTGATCGCGAGTTCACAGAGTGGATCTCTTCTAACTAGGTGGCTCTAGCGTCCTCGGAGTGTCATTTGCGGGCGCCGCGCGATACAATATTTTCTTTAGCCTCTGGAAGCCGCAAGAAATTAGAAGGCGGGCTGTGGGTTGAAGACCCTTGTACTAGGCTATCGCCTCGTGGGTAAAATTTACGTTCGTGTGTTAAGTGACTCAAATATTTTATTTTTCTCACAACCCCCTAAGAAAGAGTATATATTCACCGAACATAATAGGTGTGCTTTTGGCACGTGTTTGACGTATAGTTTTTCTACTACTGCATAGAAAACTTTTTGAAAAATAAATTAATAATAACCTTGCATTGAAAACTCCTCATTCATGTAGCCAACTTAACTTCGTGAGAAATGAGGAATTTTCAATGCAAAGAAGCTATGCTAATTATATGCATTTTCGTAGAAATTGTAGAAAAATTATAATCCTTATTTGTAGAAATGAAGAGTAGATGTTAACAGCAATAATGCATGATGTAGCTTCCAATATTTCTGTAAATAGGTGTAATTAAATTTGCCTTTTTTATATATTTTTGTAATAATTATGGTTCGTTGTTTTTTTTCTCTTTATTTTCCTTAATTTTGTAACCAATAACCCAATACATGTTTATTAATTCATTGTATTGACTGATGAAAATATAGTCCTATTATATTTCTTTTTTTGTATTCTTGCAATCCCTATTATCCTCGTAATTGTTTTTCTGTTTCCTATAAAATGCGCATGCGTAGAACTAGATGTTCATTTAGAGATGAGAAATTCTAGATATGATTTGCCTTTGTTATTAACCAAAGTAGTTTTGTGCAATTTTTTACTTTAGTATTTATGAGGGCAGAAATTCCGAAAAACAAATTTTGAACTTAGTGACAGTAGGGTTAGGTAACGAGATACTGGAAAAATTTATAAAATTTAAAATTCGATTTTATGTTTGTTGAAATTTTTGAAACACGAATTATCTTATTATTTCCCAAATAATTTCCAGCCTTTGAAAAATTTCGTCAATATCTTTCTAAAAATAAGGTTATCGAAGCACGTATTATTTTTCCTCTTTAATATTTGGCAAACCTTTATTGCCTATTACTGGTAAAGTATATAATTACTAAGATATTGGTTATGCTCGGTTTCTCGGTAATAAATCTTTCATAATTCGGTAACAATTTTTATAATATATCTCCTAAGAAATCATGGTTCTTGGGATTAGACCGTGTCAAATTGGAATTACTATCCGAAGTTTCGCTTTCGATTGTACGAGGCATCTTCAGGAATCTTCACTCCACGAGATCTGACACTACTGAATGAACTCGGAAGAGATTCAGGCGAGCTTTTATACCTTTTGTTTGACGAAGCGTGGCCCTGTGTTAAGATCGGTTTCTACGTGTGATGTAGACCGTAACCCGTATCCCTATTGAATTTTTTTGTACGTTTAAAAATTTCAATAGTTTTTCTAGTTTTTCGTTTATAAAATCCTGGAACCTATGCTAGAATCTTGGTTTCCTTTACATTTATAATATGGTCAGATTGAACTGTTTGTTTATTTTTAATACATATTTCATGTTTCTTAAGTCTAGTTGATATTGAACGTCCTTTCCGTTTCTTCCTCATACACTTCTCTACAGGAGCAAGAAATTTTATATGATCCTTCCGTTTGAAAAGCTACAATATCTTTCGGGGATCTAAAGCATTGTCCAATCTTCTTATGTATATTGCAGATTGTACGTATACTGTAGTGCAATGTACGTAGGGAAGAATAATACTACCCAACTCGTTACCATTCTCCTTTCGCGGAATTGGATTACTGTATCTTTTAATTGAACGCGTAATATCTTCAGTGCAATAGCCATTCCTTCTCAGAGCCTTGGTCAGTTTCGCAGTTTCCGATGTTAGAGAATCTTGATCAGAAATCGAAATGGCTCTAAATACTAATAGTTATAACTATTTCTTTTGCTCTGGATGGTGGTGGGGATTTGCATTTCATTATCTATTTATATTTATACGCGTCGGTTTTCTATACACAGAATGTTCTAATGTACCATTTTCCTTCCTTTGAACACATACATCTAGATAGGGAATCGTTCCATTAGATTCAATTTCCATTGTGACCTTGATATTATGATGTTGATTAAGGTGGTCCAGAAATATGAGGAGATTATCCTGCCCGTGAGGCCAAACAACAAAAGTATAATCAAAATATTTGAACCAGTGTTTTGGTTTTAGTGGAGCGGATGTTAAAGCAATATCCTCAAAGGCTTCCATAAAGATATTCGCTACCACAGGTAATATAGGAGATCTTATACTGCCCCTACTGTTTTTCCAGTAAATGGATTAAAAAAAATTTGAAAGATATATACCTAGTTTGTATGTGTGCGAGTCTATTGCACTGACGATTAGTCGAAGTGGTACATTGTTCTTCTGTATCTTGGGAAGACCGTGGAACCTGGGAAACTTGGAGCTGCTTGGTTTTAATGATTTCTTCTCCGCTGGTGATAGACTGGATGCGTTAATCAGATTGGTGGTTGTCCAAAAGTTGAGTTATCTTTTCCACGCGTTCCGTTCTGTCCATGGCGACTGTAGCGTTGCCTTTATCTGCTGGAAGGACCAACATCTTTGCATCTTCATCGTTGTTTTTTCGGCTGCGGAGAGATTCGACTTCGGTGGTTTTAAATTTTTAATGATCTTCGCTGTCTCATGTCATGACTTCGTCGGCTTGCTCTACTGTTAATCTTAAGATTGCTGCTTCAACGGAGGATACTATAAAGTGCGGGACACGAAAGAAAACCGGGCGGAATCAATCGGCTTAGGAAGGTCGGGCAAGAAATCTCTTTAAACCAGTGGTGTCCCGTCGTTCTTCAAATAATTGACTATACGCACTTCAGATAATTAGAAAATATAACTATGGTTAATGAACCTTTATCTATATTTGTCTGTTTTCTTTCGTATGCCGCACTTCTATATTTCTTTTGTGTTGCAAAAAACAACGAACTTTCGAATTTTAAAATGATTTAATTTTGATTTTTCTTCATCGATTTACCTATAAATATATTTTTTCTTGAGTTCTGTCATTAACGGTTCCCGGGCTACTGCCTACGTCTACTATTATTGGACCACCCAGTATAGTGATACACGATTTAGAAGTCCAGATTTTACAAGGGCAGCCAGCATCAGATCCAGTGAACGAGATTTATCAAAATTTTAATTTATTCAGTTCGACTTTGGGCTACTCGGGTATGCCAAATGTGGCCGTCTGTCTCCGTCTGTCATATTACTTTATACAGGGGCGTCATTGTGAAGTACTATACAGGGCGTTCCTTAATTGCGTGCTAATGTTAAAGGGGGTGTTTTTATGCCCTAAAAGTCTTAACTTTTGAGATACAGGATAGTAAAGTTTAAAAAAAAAACATTTTTTTTCATCCGAATTCTGATGCTATTGTAGATAACTGCATGAAATTTGATACACGTCTTCTATGCATTAAGGAGCATCCGGATTTACCCAGGATAATTACATATGCACGCCACTGATAGAAATTTAAAAAATTGATTGTTAATAAAAAATGCCCTTTTATGCATAAAAGACGTATATCAAATTTCACACAGTAATTTATCTATAATAGCATCAGAATTAGGATTTAAAAAAATGGTTTTTTAAAACCTTGTATCTCCAAAGTTAAAACTTTTAGGTTCATATTAAACTTTTTTCTTAAAAAGGTCCAAGAATCACCCCCCTTTAACATTAGCACGCAATTAGGAAACGCCCTGTATAGTACTTCACAATGACGCCCCCTGTACAAAGTAATATGACAGACGGAGACAAACGATCACTTTTGGCATACTCGAATAGCCCAAAGTCGAACTGCATAAGTAAAAATTTTAATAAATCTTGTTCACTGGAATCAGTGCTGGCTCTCCTACTATAACTACATTGATGTGTTAATTTTGGAAAAATATGAGTTCTGTAGGTTTTCAAATATTAATTGCAATATTAGATATTTTTTGACACACGGTATTGAATTGAATCTATTAATTATTTTGAAGCAGTTTATTGACAGCTACTTTATGAATAATTTTACAAAATATATGAAAAAAAAAACTAAGCCATTTTTGAGGTTGACGGCTGTGATTCTAATGGTTCGATTAAAGGTGTATGACCGAGGTTACGTAAAAGACCGTCAGTTTTATATTTTTTTCTCTAGGCTTGTTGGCTGATATTACTTCATATAATTGGTATTTTCTCCATGTCGGATCACATACAAGATTGTTCGATTTAAGCCACGATATCATATGAGCTTTTGTAGAGTATTTAGTTCTACGTGAGAATGATATGACGCATTATCCATTACCACGACTGATTTGGGAGGAATGTTACGTAGAAGCTTCTCGAGCAACCACTTTTCAAAATTATCTCTATTCAACTGTCCATGATAGTCTCCAGTTGTTAGTCCCGAGTGAAAAACTAAAGCAGCACCTGGAACAAATCCGGCTTCTGAACCAGCATGAACTATAATAAAGCGACTACTAGAGCGGATTCCCTGAACAACACCTGTAACACTTTCACTTTGCCAGCATTTGTTCACTGTCATATCATTATCTACCCAGGTTTCGTCTAGATAACACAATATTGCGCCCTTCTTGCCTATATTGCCTTACAGTTGATAGATATTTCACCCGCCAGTGAAAAATATTTGGTCTCTCAATGAGCAATTTTCGTTTATTTTGGCACTTACGCCAAACAAAACCATTTGATCGTAAAAGCCGATTTAAGGTTTTATACCCGTGCGGAAAATCTATTTTGTTCTTTACAGCACGGTTTGCAGGTCGGAACCTTCTTCAAGTTTATATAAAAATCCTCTATTGTTCGTCGAATTACTTGAAAATCACCATCGTCAATTTTATCTTTGTATGATAATCGGGGTCTTTTTTTACCAGGAGATTTTAAAGGTGAAGTAGAACATGAGCGATCATTATGTTCTCTTTGAATTTTTCTTACACTACTTTCCGAAACACCAGTGTAAAATGCAGCGTGTTCTGTTCGATTTTGAATTGGAATAGTCAAACTATTATTTTCAGCTTCTCTAGTACAGGCCTCTATAACGCTCGCAATAACTTCACCTGCACCGCTTCGATTTGTTTTTCTTCTTTTGCTCGCTATCGTTACTTCGAAATAATAATTCAAATTCAACGCAACGCATGTATATAGAAATGAAAATAAATGCTCGAAATGTATAGGCGCCACTCGAAATAGCTAGAACCTTCTAGCGGCAAGTGCATGGAGACTAGGCACATCCCAATTACAAGTGGACCAGTGCGAAATTTACTAAATTCTCAATTAATTTTCCGTACCGCTTAGCTGGCGCACTTTATAGGTGAAGCGGCAAACTATTGCAACAAATAAAATAACATAAAATTTATTTGCGTACACAAATTTTATTTTTCCGCTTACTTAAGACTATGAACCTTTATTTTAAGGACTGCCCGGTTTTCTTTCGTGTCCCGCACTTTATCTTCTACGGGAAAGCTATTCGGTGCTGTATACATATCTCCTGAAAATATTTATTCCGAGACAATTAAATATTGTTTGCACTTTGTAATTTAATTTTTGAGGTATTTTCAAAAGTAGCATTTTCATAAATGGGACACCCTATATCTAAGTATCTAGAAAAATTGCATTTTTTCTTGCGATTGCAACAATATATAATACTTAATATTTTACTCTGTCCTATATAGCTAAAATACCAGATACATTTATTTTTAGTTGGCCATGGACTGAATGCTTTAGGCGTTAGTTTTTGTTTGTCTATATGTCATAAAATTAAATAACAAGTATTGATTGTCAAATTCCGTTTTCGATTATATTTTTAAAAAAAAGGTGTCCAAAATGAATGTTTTTCACAAATGCGAAAAGTTAAACATGTTTGAGTGCTATATTCAGAGTAATAAAAATAAAGACGCAGCTTTAGACCTATATTTTGAGCGTTACCCGGAAGGACGACAGCCAGACAAACAAATATTTCAAAGATTATATGACAATTTTTGAATAGCCAATTGTCATGATCATTCGCAAAATCAAGAGGTAAGAGTTACAATAAGGAAAATAGAGAAAGAGACGAAATAAGTATATTAGCTTGTGTTGCTGCTAATCGGACAGTATCTAGCCGTAGAATTGACAAAGATGTTGGCATATAGGCCGGTAGTGTACAACAAGGACGCTTTGGGTTCCATGTGTAGGTGGCACTATATCACAATAGACTCCCTTAACTACAGGATTTATAAAGAAAATTTGAATGCTGAAGGATACATCCAAATTTTGGAAGAATGTTGGATAACCTATTACCTGCAAGAAATAATGTTTATCTACAACAAGACGGTGCCCCAGCCCATAACAGCCATATGGTAAGGTACTAGCTGTCAATTTCGACGAAAATTGGCTTGGTACATATGGACTAAACAAATGGTCTCCGCGTTCCCCGGACCTGACACCACTAGACTTTTATTTTTGGGGATTTATCAAGAACGAAGTATATAAAACGCGAAGTGATACTTTAGAACTTAGAGCAACTTTTATTAATTGCATTGGAAGAGTGCTAAATATTCATATTTATAACGCCACTCGTTCAGTTGCAAGCCGAGTCCAAAAATGCATCGAGCAGAATGGAAAACAATTTTAGCAGCAACTATGCTAATCGTTATTCAGGATAATTGTTGAGTTATTATAATTTTTTGTAGATGTTTTGGTTTATCAATGTTTTAATATTCTTGATAACTGAGTTTTTAAGATACCTATTATACAATAAAAGAATAATGATTTAATCCATGGCCAACTAAAAGAAATGATTTTTTTTGGAATATTGGCTGTTTAGGACAAAGAAACTTCTTAGGTATTATATATTGTTGCAATCGCAAGAAAAAATGTAGTTTTTCTAGATACTAGATATAGGATGCCCCATTTAAGAAAATGCTACTTTTGATAATATCTCAAAAAATAAAAAAAATATATATTTTTTTA
Organism: Kuschelorhynchus macadamiae; assembly: GCA_030620095.1. Classification (NCBI taxonomy): domain Eukaryota; kingdom Metazoa; phylum Arthropoda; class Insecta; order Coleoptera; family Curculionidae; genus Kuschelorhynchus; species Kuschelorhynchus macadamiae. The sequence continues at coordinate 603,662 of JAUTXW010003729.1, read as the reverse complement.
TAAGTACTTATACAGCATAAACGTTTGTTTTTAGTGTTTGTTTTTATCTCTTTAAATAACCGAGTATTAAAGGATAATAACAAACGGGAGATTTTAAGAATCACCCTGTATTTTCTAAACCAATCCACTTAGCGTAGATCTGGTACAGGGTATTTTAAAATTACTGCAAATCAGAATAATATTAAAAATTAAAGAGGTACCGTCCGTACTATACAGCAAATAAAAAACATATAAATCAAAAAAATACAGTTATATACAGGGTATTTCAAAATTACTACACATCAGAAAAGTACTAAACATTGAATAGATATCATTCGTATTACACCTACGTATTAAAGCTACTTTATTATAGGGTCATCAACTAAAATACAGGTATTATAACCGAAAGTTGATTCAAGGTTAATAATTTTGCAATTTTTAGATGCATATTAATCGTTAATTAGTGCAACGGTTTTAAGAATCAGAGAAAATGCAAATTTAAAAAAAATTATTGTCACGTTTCTTCTCAAAATTATATTTACAAGTAGAAAATTATATATACATTAATTGCCTAAAGTGACAGAATTGAGTTTCCGTTTTGAACAAATTAAAATGAAATTGAAAACTTATTTTTTAATCAAGTTGCCTGGAAAACAATAATGCAATGTTTATTAGATTAGTTCTTTGATATAGGTGCGTATTACTCCCGGAGGATATCTTTCAATGTTTTTATTTCGATTAAATTATAAATAAAACAGAGTAACAATACGGTATTCTTTAAAATAATATTGTACAACGTGTCCTAAATATGTCACCGGTCAAAACAACGTTTCGTATTAATAGTAAGAATAATGGCGCCAGTCGTTGAATACTTAATTTGTAGATGGCGCTACTAATCATGCAAACTATGTTAAAATATAAATGCGGTGTCTTATTAAATACAATTTTAATTCCCATTGTAAGAACGTGCCTCATGCTACAACCTGCCCCCCCCCCCGCCCCTCCCTCCTATTATCATATTATTATTGAAATATACTACATTGCCACGTATTAAACTACAGATAACAATTAACTTTTACCAATAGCTTCCGCAGTTTACAACCTTATTTCAGAGTTTATAACAATATATCAACGATTAAAAAATATTGTAAACTCACAAAAATACTTCATTCTGAAAATATGATCGTTTAACGCCCAACTACACTGACCACAAACTTGTAGTATGACGAGAAAGCGTAGGTGGAGTAGAGTGGAGAATGTGGAGGGAGAATGGTATAGAAGAATGTACAGGGTGGCCGTTTTATTATGGAACGATACCTAATCTCGCAACCTGTAACAGATAGTAAAAAAAAGTTAAATACAAAAGTTGTTTGAGGTAATCTGAAGTTTTATTTTATGTATATTTCATATCTACAGGGTGTCTAGTTTTTCGTGGACCGGTACCAACTTCCTTATTTCGAACGGGATACTCTATATATTGTGCCATTTTTGGATTCCCTACAAAATTCTAGATATAATTTATGTATATTGTTCTATAGCTAAACCTAACCGTTTTTGACATATCTTATGTTTTATGTCAAAATTGACGTTTGCAGACATGTAGATTTTTCCTGCTTTAAATCGTTTTTTAAATAATCAGGACTTATTTTCTACTAGAATGGGCTCTACTTTAGTAGAGTATGTCAATATTTTCGTAATTAACAAATACAGGGTGATCAAACACTAGCGTTTAAAAATGCAATGAGAAAATCGTTTGATGATTTTATGAAATTATCTCATTAAGCATTAAAAATGAGGGCGGTGTCAAATCTAATAAAAATTTTTTTAAATTAAAATTCACTGGCTAATATCCAGGAGCCAAGGGCAATAGCTCTGAGAATCGGTATAAGGAATGTACAGAAACTTTTGCATGAAAAAAAAAACATAATTTACTTCTGAAGAAGATTTAGAAATGTACACGAAAAAATCCAAAGGCAAAAGACTTAAGTTACAATGCAAAAATGGATATTCATAATGCAATTTATGATTTATACACGTCAAAGACTAATATAATCCTTCAGAAACTTTTTAATATTATAGACTAAAAAATATCATCATCACTTAAAAAGTCCTCATCTTCTGAGTGGTCCTCAAATTGCGCAATGATCATTGGTGCAATTTCGACATCTAGAACTCGTTCTCGATTCCACCAATCCCGTATTAATTTCTCCGTATGTTCCACAGATTTCTTCTAGTACTCCAGCGTAATATAATTTAATGAATCTTGCCAAACAAATTGCACTTCATCAGACGTAAGACCATTATTCACGTGTTTTTCGTAATATGATTTTGCCCCAGCCCATATTAATTCTATTGCGTTAAACTGGCAATGGTATGGCGGCAGTCGTAAAACCTCATGTCCATTTTCCCGTAATATTTCATCTACGGCATATATTGTTGGCTTTTTAATAGATTTTGCCATTAAAAGAAGTTCTGAAAGTCATGAATATCACTTTTCTTCCAGGATGAAGTAGGTTGTTTATTTAAGATTCTTGAATGATGAGATGCATTGTCCAGAATGATTAAAGATGGAGCATCTAAATTTGGAATCAGTTGTTCTTTTAACCACTTTTCAAACAGTTCACGTTCATATTATCATGGTAGTCCATACTTTTGGATGTTGAAGAAAACAGTAAACTGGCACCTGGGAAAAATCATGTTGAAGAACCTGCATGCAAAATGATGAATCGTTTTCCCGTTCCACATCCCTTTTTTCTCTTGACACTTTTTACAGACTCGTCCTGCCAAGATTTCGAATCACTTCCATTAGAAAATATCCAAGTCTCGTATTTCCAATATGACTCGATTTTTTAAAGCTTCTTTTAAGAATTAAAGGATTATATTAATTTTTGATGTGTATAAATCGTAAATTGCATTACGAACATCCATTTTTACATTGTCACTTAAGTCTTCTGTCTTTGGCTTTTTTCGTGTACATTTCTTAATCTTCTTCGGTATTTTCGTAATATTTTATTAGATTTAATACAATTTTTTTCACTTGTGGATGCAAAAAACCCGAAAATTGTTTTCTATTACTCATTTTGTCACTGATTTGTCAATCTGACTTTGAAGTGACATCGCTCAAAGATTTTTGCAACTGCTGGTATTTATATGTTTATCCTCTTTTTTCATATGAACATATCATAGGTCTATCTAATTCATCTTCCGAATTTTATGCGGAGGATATGATTACAGGTAATAAAAGAAAAAAAAATTAAAAAGTTTGTCTTTGATAAATCGTATAACACGCACGAACACTGCTTTTGACTATATCTGTATTTAAGTTGAGGCCTGTAAATGTCATTTTTGACACAAAACACAAGATATGTCAAAAACGGTTAGGTTTAGGTATAGAACGATATACATAAATTATATCTAGAATTTTGTAGGGAATCCAAAAATGGCACAATATACAGGGTGTTCCATTTGAAATAAGAATGTTGGTAACGGTCTACGAAAAATTACATACACAACATACATAAAATAAAACTTCAGATTACCTCAAACAACTTTTGTATTTAACTTTTTTGCTATCTTAAGAGGCCGACCTTTACAAGGAACTTACGATTTAAAAAAAAACATAGTTTTCCTTAGGCTCCATTATTACTGGGCTCCCGACACCAGTGCTCTCCCCCTCACATTGCAGGGATGTAGCTGCGCCACTGATTTCTTTCATGGGTGATGTGGTTCGTCCGGTCCAGGAAATCATCTTGTATTCAAATTCACTTTTAGTCTGTCTAACTGTTTTTTTTTTTAAATTGGTCGCTCCAGGACAGAATTCGTTGAAATTCAGACAAATGGAGATGGCACTATGCAAATGGAAGAAGAACCATCCGAAGCAACAGAAAAATCGACTATTAAAATACCAACAAAAATTGAAATTGTAACTGAACAATTGTTAAATCAAAATATCTTATACGTAAGTATGTTATTTCAATTTATAAAAAAATAATGTACAGGGATTTCATTTATAGTTTGACATTTACATGTTCAGATACAGAAAACACTTTAAATATGGAAGTTGTAGGATTATAATCATTAAAAAATAGAAATGTAGGCAACATAATAATATGTATTTTTAAATGGGACATCCTGTATATTGTTATTTTATTAAATGGGGCTTTTATCTTTAAAGACAAGCAAGAAAATTGACAAACTAATGGTATAGGGACCGGGTATAATAAGGTAGAAGTATTATAAAAGTCACGCCGCAACTAAAGGCTCTGATTTTTCATGTCACTCGATACGTTTAGAAGCTTTTGTACCTCTGAATGAAATGTTCCTTGAATAAGGGGTTTTGCCAAAAAAAAAAATCTATTACCTGCATGCACTAATAATATAATTATTATTATAAATCATTGTACCAGTTTTCGTTGCAATGACATTTTTTGTGAAATTAAAGATGGCGCCACTAGAATTTTCATACCGCTTTTGGTTTTTGAGATACAGAATGTTTTTAAAAATGTTGCCTCGTATCCCAGATATATGATAACTTATCAAAAAGGCGAAAACTGTTGCTTATATGACTTGTTCCGGAGAGTTCAGGGCCGTTTGCAGAAGCGAAAAAGTTATTATTTTTTTTAATGGGACACCCTGTATATTATTCTTTATAATTATTAGGGATAATGTGGGCTTTCCAAAAATGTATACATGCATGCTGTTATTTTGAAAAACAAGCTCAAAATTCGAGATTTTCTAAAATTGTCTTTTGCGTCCAATTAGTAGGTAGTAGGCTATGGCTAGTTTGTTTGGAACCAAAAACATTGCGGTTTTGTCAGTTTTTGATTATTAATGAATTATTCTTGTTGTTTTTTTGTTTCTATATATATATATATATATATATATATATATATATATATATATATACAGGGTGATTCATGAGGAAATGTCAATACTTCAGGTACATATTCAAGACTAAAAAATAAACATAAAAGTTTATATAAATAAGTGTCCGCAAGGCCTTAGTTCTCGAGATACAGGGTGTTAAAGTTTTTATTTAATTTTCCTATTTTTTAAATAAAATCTATGACAATGTAAATAATGGAGTGAAAATTGATATACGGGGGTTTTTTGGTATGACAAATTCGAATCTAATATTAGTATTGCTCTTACTTGTAGGGGGCGCCACCTACATGTCTTTCTACTTCTTCGAACAATCACAACTTTTTGGTACAGTCTTGTATTACATTTTTGAGCAAAACAAATTATTCCCTTGCCATTTCTACGTCAAAAAGATATACCTGTTAAAAGTGGATACGAGCAACCGTTTTCGAGATATTTGCATTTAAAACAGTTTCCGCGCATGTGATTTTTTTTTATCAAATTCTCATAAAGTATGCATATATTGTAAAAAAATAAAAGTTTGCCTTGCCTGACAGAACAACTGCTGGTTGGTGTTCTCATCGTTTTTCCTGTTACTTAGCAATAGTAATGTCAGTTAATAATAAGATCAAATTTTATCACTGTCAATTTCTGTTCATAACTTTTATTATCTGACAATAATCATTTAAGAAACTTTAGATCTAAATACGTCATTATGCCTGTGATATTCTCGCATCGTGAATATGCAGATATGATATTCGTCTATGGCTTTTGCAATGGGGTCGCAATTCAAGCAGTCGCGGAGTACCAGCGTCCTTTTTTCCAGATAGAAGGGTGTCAGATAGAAGAGTTTTTCAACAAGTTTTCACTACTGCTGGAGAATCTGGGATGTTTCCAAGTGCGAAATTTCTTTCTGAAAAGGAATCGGGACCCAACGTTGAAGTAGAAGAGGCTATACTCAATGCCGTCGAAAATGATCCAAGCATAAGCACTAGGCGGATTGCAGATACTTATCAAATTACACAATCGTCTGCTTGGAGAAATCTTCATATTAATTGTTTATACCCATTTCATTTACAACGGGGTCAACATTTGCAGGAGGGTGATTTTGAGTTGAGAATGCAATTCTGTAACTGGATTAATGAAAATCGAAGGTTGTATATGTATGTTTTGTTCACTGATGAAGCACAGTTCATGCGTGATAGTATAAATAATCTTCACAATGAACACCGGTGGTCCTATGAAAATCCTCACGCTATAGTAGAACATAATTTCCAGCATAAATTTAGCATTAATGTGTGGTGTGGAATGTTAAATGGTCATTTAATTGGTCCATTTATAATCGACGGTAGTCTTACAGGAGAAAAATATTTAAACTTTTTTGAAAATCACTTGCGAAATCTATTAGAAGATGTTCCCCTTAATGTAAGACAAAACATGTATTTGCAGCATGATGGAGTCCCTGCACACTACAGTTTACTTGTAAGAGATTTTTTAAACCAAAACTTTCCAAACCGATGGATTGGTCGGGGAGGTCCGTTTAATTGGCCACCTAGATCGCCAGACCTTAATCCTTTGGATTATTATCTTTGGGGATGGTTCAAATCACTGGTATATTCCACTAAAGTAAATACAAGAGAAGCATTATTGGATCAGATAACAAACGCAGCACAAACACTAAGAAATGCGCCCGAATGTATCCACAGAGCAACCCGAGCTATACACCATAGAGCTGACCTGTGCTTAGAAGCAAATGGTGGAATTTTTGAAAATTATAAAACGTAACCTAGATGTTATTAAAAACAAGTTAATAACAATTTTAATAAAAATTAAATACCTTTTGTTTAGTTTATGTCTGAGGCACTGAATACACACCTCAAAAAAATGTGTTAGTCTTTCATTTCAAAGCTTTTGTGTCAAGATGCGTTTAAATTTGGACAAAATAACAAACTTCTAAAATTTTGCGATAAAAAATTACATGCGCCGAAATTGTTTTAAATCCAAATATCTCGAAAACGGTTGCTCGTATCCACTTTTAACAGGTATACCTTTTTGACGTAGAAATGGCAAGGGAATAATTTGTTTTACTAAAAAATGTAATACAAGACTGTACCAAAAAGTTGTGATTGTTCGAAGGAGTAGAAAGACATGTAGGCGGCGCCCCCTACAAGTAAGAGCAATACTAATATTAGATTCGAATTTGTCATACCAAAAAACTCCCGTATATCAATTTTCACTCCATTATTTACATTATCATAGATGTTATTTTAAAAATAGGAAAATTATATATATATATATATATATATATATATATATATATATATATATATATATATATATATATATATATATATATATATATGAATATAAATATATATATATATATATATATATATATATATATATATATATATATATATATATATATATGAATATAAATATATATATATATATATATATATATATATATATATATATATATATATATATATGCGACAAAAAATTACATGCGCCGAAATTGTTTTAAATCCAAATATCTCGAACGGTTGCTCGTATCCACTTTTAACAGGTATACCTTTTTGACGTAGAAATGGCAAGGGAATAATTTGTTTTACTAAAAAATGTAATACAAGACTGTACCAAAAAGTTGTGATTGTTCGAAGGAGTAGAAAGACATGTAGGTGGCGCCCCCTACAAGAGCAATGCTAATATTAGATTCGAATTTGTCATACCAAAAAACTCCCGTATATCAATTTTCACTCCATTATCATAGATGTTATTTTAAAAATAGGCAAATTAAATAAAAACTTTAACACCCAATATATATTTTATATATATATATATATATATATATATATATATATATATATATATATATATATATATATATATTTATATTCATATATATATATATATATATATATATATATATATATATATATATTATATTCATATATATATATATATATATATTATATTTTTATTCATATATATATATATATATATATATATATATATATATATATATATATATATATATATATATATATATATATATATATATATATATATATATATATATATATATATATATATATATATATATATATATATATATATATATATATATATATATATATATATATATATATATATATATATATATATATATATATATATATATATATATATATATATATATATATATATATATATATATATATATATATATATATATATATATATATATATATATATATATATATATATATATATATATATATATATATATATATATATATATATATATATATATATATATATATATATATATATATATATATATATATATTTATATATATATATATATATATATATATATATATATATATATATATATATATATATATATATATATATATATATATATATATATATATATATATATATATATATATATATATAGTTCTTTTCTTTTACAATAATGACGGTCTACGAAAATTATGAACAGTATATGTTGGTTTGTTTCATACAATCTAATGAAAATCTCCAAGAGGCTTCGGAATTATATTTACAAAGGTAATGTATTTTGAGAGCTGACATTTATCTGTAAAAATCTCATTTAAAAAAAAATGGCTATTTAAAAGTTAGGAATACTAGACGTTTTTTGGACAGCTGCAAAAATATTTCTCTAAAATAAATTACGATATTAAAAGTTACAAGAAATTGTAAAACCCGTATCTAAAAATTTTAAGCAGTTCAGAGGTTATTGGGGAAAATAATTTTTTTTACGTCAATTTTTTTTAATTACCGCAATAAAACGTATCTACCGTATTTGAAATTGAAATTACGGGGAAAAATGTTTTTGACAGATGTCAAATTTCAAATAAATGACTCCCCTGAAAGTTACATGGAACTGTGAAAACCGTGTATAAAAATTTTAAGTAGTTCAGAAGTTACAGGAAAAAACAATGTTTTTTTGAGAGCTGTCATAATATTTTTTCAAAATAAATTATTCCCATAAAAGTTACATCGAATTTCGAAAACCATATTTAAAAAATTTAAGCAGTTTAAAAGTTGAGGGAAAAAACTTTTTTTGTGCAAATTTCACCTCGTAATTGCAACCCCTGTATATATTTCAAGACCCTTGCTTGTGTATTTTTTTGAGTACTTTCCGGCGCCGTAATCAGTTTTCCTACCAAACGCCTACTGTTTTATTTGAAAAAAAAATTAGTGTTTCTCAAAAAGTCTAGCTTTTTAAGGCGTAAATGCACAAACATAAATCGAAGCGATAAAAAATATCAGAGAAATATTTGCTTTAAACAAACCAAAACTCTGCCGTGACATCTATCACAACTGACATGTCAAATATCTCTGTAAATTTTATTATCATCCTAGGCCAAGGCCGATATGTGCACTTTTTTCTTTAAATCGAATTTTCACCCACTTGCTGAGTAGTTAGAGCGAAATGTTATTAGAGCTTTTTTGTAGCCAAATAAACACTCCATCCGCGGGAAATAATTTCGATTACTATTTGCAGTAAGCGGCAAAATGGGGTTAAAGTTGGAATTTAAATTATCAACTCAAAAAAATTGCAGTAATTTAACCGTTAAAGTTAAAAACTCGAAACTTGGTCACGGTCTACCTAAAAATATCTTGTTTCGTAAAATAATACTCTACTGGCTTAGATATATTAGTTTCATTGTAATACAGGATAATGTTAAAAAAATATACCCATTCTTGGGAACTTTGGTGCCATCTTCACCTCGTTAGTGCACACCTACATATAATCCAGGACCCTCCCTATATAGTCCATTTTGTATAGCTTTTTAAGCACTTTCCGATGCCGTAATTAGTTTTCTGACCAGATGCCTACTTTTTTTTTTATAAAAAAGAACAAGTGACTAAAAAAATTAATTTTTTTGTCTTTCGAAAAATTTCAGTTTTTCTTAAAAATTCCTATTTTCTCGCCACTTTTCCGACAGAGATGCATTTAGGTTTTTGTTCTCCTAGATATTTCCTACGAAAAACGCCTCTTGGAAAATTTCGATAGGACTCACCCACCCCATAGATATAAGCGCCTCAAAACTTCCTTTTTCGAACGAAAAAAATTCGTAAAATCGTCAAACGAAATCGAAACCGAAAGGTGGTTCTACCTCTAATAATTTCCAAGATATGCCCGCCGAAAGGTCGAAAAACACGGTTTTCTAAAACAGCAGGTTATCTTCCCTGAGTGTGAGAGCTCTCAACAACATAGACAGAAAAAAGAATAAACATATTGGGTTATTCAGAAGCGACGCCTTCATCTTGTTACCAGAAAATAGAGGAAGCAACTGGTGTATCAAGCCTGGTGCTCAAAGAATTTTGCAAAAATATAAGCATCACTCATATAAAATCCACATAGCTCAACATTTACACCCTGGCGATGCCGAGCGCGTATTTTTTTTGCCAATGGAATTTACAACAAATACATACTGTTAATCTTTTGGCAGACTCGTTATCAGGTCTGATCAATTTTATTTTTCAAGTGCGGGAATTTTCAATCGCTACAATACAAGAAACCGGTCCACAGAAAGTCGTCACCATTTCATTTTTGAGAGGGCATAACAAGGACCTTGGTGTTGGAAAAAAATGAAGTAGGGTCCAATAACTTTTGACCACGTATATGTATTCTGAAAGCGGCACTGAATTCTACGGAAACAGTGAAATGAGGAACAATTTTCGCCTTTTGATAAGTTATCAGATATTCAAATTCAAATTTTATTGATCCCTAATAAAAAACAATTTACAAGTCAAGTAAGGAAAAAATGTATATAAACAAACAAAACATCTAATTTAAAACGAATAAGAAACAAACATTATATATATTTTTTTACCTTTTTAAAAAATCTTTAAACTCTTTTTGAAGTTATTGTAGACATGGTTATCTACAAGAAAGTTTTCTCGATTTCTGGTTTCATAATCATGAATATCAGACATCGTCACTTATGAATGTTTGTGTAAGACATAAGATTTTCAATAGCTAAGGTTAGATTTTTTTTGCATTCAAAAATGGGTTTGCACGACTCTAGGCAATACCTACTAAACAACGAGTCCTACGCGCTTACGCGTGACGTCATCCCATTTAGGCCTATGTTATTTCAATACCTTCATTAGAAGGTACGGGTTATTTACAGGGACAGCATTTTTTTTTTAATTTCAGCAAATAAACATCAATTTATAGGGTTTATTTTATGAGTTTTTGAATCTGTCAAATTTATTCGGTTTCGCTATAGAATTAAAATGCCAAAGGCGACTCTTAAGCGATTACTCGTTTTTTTTTTTGTTACACGACGAGGAATACATTTACGCACGAACTATTATGCACAAGGCACTCCAGAACAGTGTGTGACTCGGTAAAGCCCCCACCCACTAAACCCCTTCGTGTTCTTACCCGACAACGTTTGCCTGGATCTACCGCTAAATTTCAAACAAATGTCGGTATGATTTTTTGCTTACTGATTGTTCTATTTTAGCCAATTAGTAAATTATCAAAGCCGAGTTATTTGTCAAAATCGGGTAAGGTTTCAAGTCCAGGTAAGTAGTATAGGCCTGTGGTGACTCCATATGAACAAGAATATAATAGGTTATTATTTCATATTGTCAAAATCGGGTACGGTTTCAAGTTTGGATAAGATTAATTATTAAGAAATGTATTTGAAATGCTTCTAACAAATATTTTTAAAACATTAATTTTTAGGTGGTTTTTACAACTTTCAAAAGGCGTTAAAAGTGTATTTTTTTTAAATAACTTCAAAACAACTAACAAAGAAAAGATTTTTTGTTGTAAATATCAAAAAATGTAGAAAAGAAATCATGGTTCTCGGGATTAGACCGTGTCAAATTGGAATTACTATCCGACGTTTCGCCTTCGATTGCACGAGGCATCTTCAGGGATCTTTACTTCACGAGATCTGAACACTGAAATTAATATTTCAGCAATGAGGGCTTATTGTGAACAAAATTAAACATAATACAATGGTGCTTGGTGAATATCGATACCCTTTTTTTTTTGAAGTACTTAACAAAGTTAACTGTTCTGAGAGAAATTTTAGATTTTGAGTGAGTTCGTCGGAACCTTTTAGGTTTAAAAGAATATCAGTCACAAATTTAAACATTTTTTTTTTATTGGCATTGTCAGACTCAACTTTATCTGAATTGGGAGTTTCACTAGTACTGGGGAGTTCACTTTCCTCAGTATGCTGTAAATCACGAGTTTTAGTAGGATCAGGAATGTCGCTATCAAGATTTATGGGTATTGACAACATGATATTGTCAATTGTGTCAATTAAACTTTCTATTTCATCCAAACTGCTTGATAAAAATGGTGATTTTAAATTTGTTATTGAAACTCAAGCACATTGACCATATAAAAATGTTTCTAATTTTAAATCGCTATAACAATTGCCCAAGTTGTTAGGAGAGTATATTCAAGTTTAAATAAAGTATTTTATCTGTATCCTTTACCCAAAAAAACACCCTTTCCTTACATTAAAATTTAGAAATACTTTTAAAAACTCTTCAAAACTTTGAAAACATGTAGCCTCTCTATGTAAATTAAACTCTTCTTTACTTTTGCCGGCAAGAACATTTTTTCACAAATAATTGGGGCAATTTGGGAAAACCGTTGATACAGAATTTTCTTTTAATCGGGTTTTTTTTAAATGTACTGAAATAATTTTACCTGTTCTCGGATCATGTTCTGAAATATCTCAAATTATACTACCTTTAGAAAAATGTAGCTCACACACTGTAGTGTTTTTATTGGGCACTAAATCATCCCGCGGAATTGCTCGTAGCCATTTTTTTTGCAAATCACTGTCTTTCGGGAAACTAAACACGTGAACTTTTGGTCCGGTTTTATAATTACCCGGTAGTTACAACACTTAAACGGCATGTTTACGTGAATTTAAACGTACAAAAACTAATAAGACAAAACTACTCTACTACAATTCTCGAACATCAACATCCATATTTCACACTGTTTTGTTTTCGGTTAGCAACTGCCGGTTGTCGGCCAGTACGTCTAATGGCCAGTTATCACGATACGACATAAGCAAAACTGCATTGGTCTATCGGGTGGGAAATCGAGATTGTTGACCAGTACGGCTAATGCTTATTTATGGTGGTGATTTATCGCGATATCATAAATAAAACTGCACTGGTCTATACTTTAACGCATTTCTTACGGGAGGCGACTGTCGGCCTAAATGTGGTGACGTCAGGCCTATTTTAATTTTAGCTGGTAGGCCTCGTTGTTTAGTAGGCATTGCTCTAGGGGCCTTAGTCCATACATTACCGAATTATCCTTTTCTGTGCAATGAAAACTCGATTACTTTCAGTAGAGGTTCTATAAACAACAAAATTATAGCTGATTATAGAGTTTATCAAAGCATAATAAGCATTCAGAAGATAACTGGGGGGTGCCTGAAAATGCAACCTTTTCAAAATCTCCCTGTATCTCGAAAACCAAAAGGGCTATGAAAATTCTGCTGGCGCCATCTTTAATATCACAAAAAAGTAGCGCACTGTCGCGAAAACCTTAACGTTCTTTCTTTAAAAATAAGCAAAAGTGGCGAAAATGGTATACCTTGTACTATTCAGATTTTCATTTCTTTAGAGAAGCTTGAAAATATTTCTATTTTTTTTAGGCGGAACATGTGAAAAAGCATTTGGATTTATATAAAGGTAAGGTTTATTTAGTGAATGAGATATTTTAAATTGCATTAATAATAAAATATTGACGACTTGTTTTAGATAAGCCCGTGGAGTTGAGGGAAGCAAGCAAAGACGACGTATTTGCCATAAAACTACCCTCGGGAACGATATGTGGCTTGAAGCTTCACAAGGAATGGCCATTGGTTCACGATAATGAACGCGACAGGGCTCTGTACGATGAGAAGGTATCATCAATAATTTAAACTTTCTTTACTCAAAACATACCTAGTTACTACGGGTGTACGCCTTTTTTTCTTTGTTTTTTTTTAATATCAATTTTGCTACAGCAATAAAAATATTTTTTTTAGGCCAAACCCCAGAAAAATTAGCATGCAGGCCAGCTTTTTATTTAAATTATAACACTTTGAACTAGCCAAAAATGAAGGTTATATAATAGTTTCTGAGATAAATATATCGGAGTCTATAGCTAATTTTCCCCGCTGACACCTGTCAAATTAAAGATCTAACTTGTCAAAGAATCCACCATGCTATTTTTTAATGTTTATAAATGAATTTAAAATGGGAACTCCGTTGTTACAATATGTGATAATTAGTTTTTATCTGGTGTTTGTGGAGAATCCAGAGATGGTTGTTGAGTTGACCAATGAGCCCCAAATACCTTCTGACAGATTCCACCTTCCATTATGCTTCCAGCTTGAGCTGCTAGATCATCGAAACGAGAGGAATCTGGTATCTGAAGGCTTCTATAAGGATTGCAAATCTGCAGATTTCTAGGGTATACTTAGCTTCCTGTATCAGTTTAATTGGGACGAGATATATGATAGATCATTAGACCAAATGTTAAAGTGTGTTTTATGAAATCTTCTCAAAAGTTTCCAAAGTTGTTGCCTGCTGGACTGAAATGCGCTGTTATTTCCAAGAAAACAGTTCTAAGAAAAAGTCATTGTTGGATTGTCAGAAATTTTGTTGATTGAGAAACCTTTGTAAAACACTACTGTGGCTTTGTTTTCAATGTTGAAAGTTCCATTAAAGACAATCTAAAACAGTTTTGAAACTTTAAATGCCTAGGGAGATGGAGTATGGCGACCTTAGGGGTTTTCAGGCATAGATATTGTAAATTTGTTTGGTCAAAATTTCTAAACTATATACTATAAAATGGTCTAGACAAATGTAGTAAATATAAGTAGTATATATATCAGGGGCGTGCAGTCCTTGAAAGCAAGGGAAGCAGTGCTTCCCCAAAAAAAAAAATACAAAACATCTTCTAAAATGTAATTTTTGAAATAGGAAACCATTAATTTAGTTTATATTAAAAATGCTAAAATATTATCGCAATTATCAAGCCCATAATAAATGCGGTCTTGACTCCGACTGAGCTACAATAGAAAATGGAATAGAACCTATGCGGGCCGCTAGCTTCTCTGCAGCCAAGTCCTGTATGCTTGATTTCCTGTGAATCGAGCCAGAGGTTATTGAACTTTCCACCGGCTGTTTGCAATTTTTGCATTTCAGTCGCGTGCTTTAAGTGGGGGCGGAAGCTATCGTTGGAGTAGATTCTTTGTTTGAACGGCTATTCGTGTGTTGTGTGATACGTAGGTCGCGTCGCGTCGTGCATGGTGCGATATGGAAGACAATAATACGGACGTTGATATGCAAATACCGTCAACTTCGGCTGTCGGTAATAACGTTGAAAATGTTGGAGAATTTAGTAAGAAGAGTGTGTGTGAATGTGTGGTGTGTGTCTTAATAATAAAGGAATTTTCAACATTAAACTTCGCTGATAAGCTTCAAATAATTTCCAAAGGAAGGGCAAAACCGCCTATGAAAAATTTAACCACAAAAATGAAAAACTGTATTAGACATTTTTATCCGGAAAAACAATACGAACAATTTAAATGGCTAACAGGGTGTGAAAATATAAGTAAATTATTTTGTTGGTCATGTTTACTTTTTGAAAATGAAAATGGTCTCTGGAATAAAACTGGTTTTTCCGATTTAAACAATTTCCATAAAGCTGTAAAAAGACACATTATGTCCAAAGCGCATTTGCAGGTCGTCATAAAAGAAAAAGTCTTCGGCAAAACCATTAAACACGTCCTTAATAAACAGTTGGAAATTAGTCACCGCCAACACAATGAACAAGTCGATAAAAATAGGCAAATATTAAGAAGACTTATCGATGTTGTTTATTTTCTCGGACAGCACGAATTGGGATTTAGAGGTCATGACGAAACAAGGGTTTCTTCAAATAGAGAAAATTTTCAAGATTTACTTAGTTTAATGGCTAAATATGACGATTGCTTAAAAAATCATTTCGAGCAGTCTAGCCTTTTTCGCGGAACGTCGAATCGAATCCAGAAAGATTTAATTTCCGCTGTTGCAACCATTATTCTAAAAAGAATTAAGCAGGAGATTGGCGAGGCACGGTTCATTGCTATTGTTCTGGACGAAAGAACTGATATCACTAATTTTAGCCAATTATCTATAGTAATACGCTACGTTAAAATAGACGGAAGTATTCAAGAGTGATTTTTAGGTTTTAAGAATGTGTCCGAAAATCGTACAGCAGATGCATTATATACCGTAGTTTATAACGTTACTAAAGAAAAAATTAGTTGCTCAAAGCGATGATGGAGCTGTAGTGATGGCAGGACAATTAGAGGGTCTGCAAGCTAAAGTTCGAGAAACTTTCCCAAGTGCTGTGTTTGTCCATTGTTTTGCTCATAAATTAAATTTAGTTTTATCCCAGTCCATCAATCACATTAAAGAGTTTAAAGTATTTTTCGTTACTTTAAGTGGCATGGCTGCTTTTTTTTCCAAGTCAACAAAACGTACACAAGCTTTGGACTCCATTGTCCACAAACGATTGCCCAAAGTAGCTCCTACTAGGTGGAACTATAATGGAAGACTTGTGTTAACAGTATCTGAAAATCGTGAATTACTGATTTAACTATTTGAGAATATGATAGAAAATAATGAAACGTGGGACTCAGAAGCAATAAATAGTTCGAGGACTGTTTGAAACGAGATTTTAATTTTAAATATTTGTTGAACATGTTTTCAGAAATATTTCCATTCTCGGACAATGTTTTTAATATGTAAACCAAATGATATTGCTTTTTGCCTAAAAAAAGTGGATGATTTTAAGTCCATGTTAAGCCAAAAAAGAGGTGACTTTGACCTATTTTGGGAGAAAATGATGACGTTAAATGTAGAGCCACAAGCCAAACGTCTTCGAACACACAAGGTGGGAGATGTTCAAACATCACACAGACGCCTCTTTTATGAAATAATCGATCAAATTCAGCAACAAATAAACTATAGATTTAACGGTTTAAATGATTTTAAATTCCTCGAGCTCTGCAAATTTGATGCATTTAAAGGAAAAACTTTTCCAGAAGATGCGTTTGAATCTCTCCTTCTTCATTATGGCTAGTTCTTCGACCGAATGTTACTGTGATCTGAACTAAAAGTGATTTACGAAACTGATGACATTAGCGCAAAAATAACGCTAAGGAACTAATGTAATTTTTAAAAGTCAAGGAGCTGGAAGATACCTACACCGAAGTGTCGAAATTGTGTAAATTAGTATTGACAATACCTGCCACAAGTTCATCAGTAGAACGCAATTTTTCAACACTTAAACGTATAAAAAATGTCGTGAGGGTTTCAACGGGGCAGGAGAGACTTTCGCATACATCGCTGTTGTCCATTGAAAATAAACTTCTCCAAAATATGTCGGAGCATCGACGTTTTTATGATGACGTCATTGACGAATTTGCAAAAAATGATCGAACAATCGAATTAGATTACAAATAGGTAAGTTTCTAAAAATTGCTTCCCTTTCTTAAAATTTCACCGCATGCCCCTGAGATATATATATATATATATATATATTTATATTTATATACAGGGTTATTCACGCAACCCGTTCATTAAAAGTTTTTGATGATGCTATTTAGATAAAAATTTCAAATTTTGGAATTAAGGTAAGGTCAAGGGGTACTTTTTTGAAATATTTTCAACTTCCTGTTTTGGTATCAACTTGCTTATTTTAAATGGAACACCCTATATTTTATGATATTTTTGGATTCTAATTTTAATGCTATTTTATGTAGCATGTCCTATACCTAGGTTCAAGCGTTCTTAAGATACTTGACCTTGAACCAAAAATGAGCCTTCAGGGTACCAAATTTTAAAATCTCATATTTTTGTAACTTTTGAAGATATAATCTTCATATTTTGCAGACGATCGGTAAATAATCTTAGGTTTCTATTTTTTTATTGAATTTGTCTATTTTTATACAGGGTGTCCTAAATTCAGCGGCAAACATTCACATTTTCGAAGCCGCTAAAGTCCGTTTTTTTTTTTAAATGGGACACCCTATAACTTTATGCACTATCAAATGTAGAATTTAATTTTCTATCGAATTGTATTAAGGTTCCCTATACCTATTCGTAACCATTTTCGAAATAATCAGGTTTTTATTAAACTATCATATGTATTTGCTAAATGCTTACACCTTCCCGTAGTAAGCCATGGAAAAACAACTGTTGTGCTTCTCTATTCAACATAACAGCTGATTTGAAACTTTTAAATTAAAATAAAATAACACTCAAAAGCTGATATTCTCAATTTATTTTATATTCGCGGAGAATGTTACAAAATATTCGAGAGAACGTGCCATGTTTTTAATGAAAAACATCCTCATTTATCGCCAATGAACAAGAGAAAATTGAAGAGGATTGAATCGAAATTTTTTCGTTTCGGAAAAGTTAAAGTTATAAAAAATGTAATAAATTGTTTACATTATTTTTAACCATATCTACTAAGTTCGAGATTGTTCTAAACTAGTTTTAGTGAACTTAAAAATAATAGCAATCTAACAATCAACAATAAATAAATAAAATAATAAAATTGAATTATAACAAATGTTCTATATGCTGTCCGTTCATTTGAAGACACATTTCAATTCTTCTTTGTACAGTTGCTGTGGCCCGTTGAATTTGTCCGTTTTCTAATTCGGCAAAAGCTGTTCGTATCCTGTCCAGTAAATCTTGTTGGTTATTTACTGGGGAAGCATAGACTTTGCCTTTGATAAATCCCTATAAATAAAAGTCTAGGGGTGTTGAATCAGGCGATCGCGGGGGCCATCTCCAAGGGCCATTGGGACCAATCCAGCGATCTTCAAAAATTCGAGATAATTGGAGATAAACTGCAGCGGAATTATGTGCTGGCGCCTTATCTAATTGATACTAATAATTTTGCAGCTCACCAATAGGAATTTCTTCTATAAATTCAGAAACCGTCCCTCGTAGAATGTCCAAATACTTATCACTGTTTAAATTGTCTTCATAAATACAGTACCGCACTTGATCATTTAATACTATACCGAAAACATTGAAGCTAAACCTATCTTGAGAACGCGTTTCGCGTAAAGCGTGCGGATTTTCTACTGCCCAGAAATGTTCTTTCTTCTATTTGTTATTCCTTCTCTAGAAAATTTCGCTTCATCGGTCCAAAATATTTTTGAAAGGAATTGAGGGTCCTCTTGAATTTTCAAAAACATGAATTCGCAAAATTCTACTCGTCGGACGTCATCACCAGGTCTCAAGGCTTGCACGTTTTGAAAGGAATAAGTGTGCATATGATGTTTGCTCAAGATTCTTTGGACAGATGAAGAAGAAATTCCCAAATCGTTTTCTGCAGACGGTATTGAACTTTGCGGGTTTGCGTGGAAATAAGCTAATGTGTTTATTACGTTATCCTCGGCATTTGTCACTGGTTTCGGAACATTTTTTGTAACTTTAACCTTGCCAAAACGCAAAAAGTTCGTTTCAAGCCTCTTGAATTTTGACTTGGCGGCAAATCAGGGTGGCGTTCATTAAACACACGACACATTCTCTCCAAAATTTTATAACATTATGAATATAAAATAGATTGAGAATATCAGCGTTTGAGTATTCTTCCATTTCGATTTAGAAGATTTAGTTTATCACTGACAGCTTTCGATAAATAACGCATACTAATCATTTGTCATATTGGATATTGGATCTCAATTGTTTTTCCATGGCTCACCATTGGAACATGTAAACATTTAAGCAAATACATACGATATTTTTATAAAACCCAATTATTTCGAAAATGGTTACGAATAGGTATAGGAAACCTTAATATAGTTCGATAGAAAATGAAATTCTAAATTTGATAGTGCATAAAGTTATAGGGTGTCCCATTTAAAAAAACGGACTTTAGCGGCTTTGAAAATGTAAATGTTTGCCGCTGAATTTAGGACATCCTGTATAAAAATAGACAAATTCAATAGAAAAATAGTAACCTGAGATTATTTACCGATCGTCTGCAAAATATGAAGATTATATCTTTAAAACTTACAAAAATATGAGATTTTAAAATTTGGTACCCCGAAGGCTCATTTTCGGTTCAAGGTCAAATATCTTAAGAACGCTTGAACCTAGGTATAGGACGTGCTACATAAAATAGCATTCAAATTCTCCGTAGAATCCAAAAATATCATAAAATACAGGGTGTTCCATTTAAAATAAGCAAGTTGATACCAACTTCCGGTTAAACCGGAAGTGACAGGAAGTTGAAAATATTTCAAAAAAGAAGTACCCCTTGACCTTACCTTAATCCCAAAATTTGAATTTTTTATCTAAATGGTATCATCAAAAACTTTTAATGAACGGGTTGCGTGAATAACCCTGTATATATACATATACAATGTACAAAGATCTTGAATTTTTCTTCTATTTTCTAACGAATTTAAGTTTACCAGCAACTAGATGTCATTATAATTAATATCTTCGACTTTAATTTTCATTTTAATCTTATCAATTTCAGAAACTTTCTTTGCTCTCTTTCCAACTGGTCGATATGAACTCTGTAATAAGGAGACCAGACAGGAGAAGCATATTCTAAAATTGATCTTATGTAAACACAATATAATAGCTTGAAGAAATGTATGATACCAAAATCACTCAAAGTGCAAGTCAAAAGTACTTTATTAATCCAAAAAATATATAATTTTTGTTGACAAAGCATATACATTATATGATCTAATAGGTAACACCACTACTAATATAAATATTTGAAATAAGAAACAGAAAACAAATAGTAGCAAGAATTCCAAAACTAAAACAAAGTAGACAATAATACAGTACAAAGTAACATAACTTAGATTAAAGCAATGTACTGACGTCACTGTCGAACAACACGTTTCACATGAATATAGGTGTAGACTTAAATTAAAAATTGACATTTAACAAAAAAAAATGTACATAGCTTAAATAATTATAATAAAACAGCATTAAAAATTAAAATTCTCAAGGACAGCTCGATAGAATTCATCCAGGCTGTAATACGCTTTACTCAAAAGTAATCTTTCAAGTACGCGACGAACATTTTTCTGGAAAGTAACTGTTTTGAGATCAGCTGGTAAATGTTTAAAAATCTTTCGACCGTCATATCTCAGTAACTTTTTTACAAGGATACTTATCGGCAATGGCAGAGGTAAATTAAGAGCCTGACGCGTCTCATGCTGGGGAGTGCGACCCTGGATCCCAA
This sequence comes from Kuschelorhynchus macadamiae, assembly GCA_030620095.1. NCBI lineage: Eukaryota > Metazoa > Arthropoda > Insecta > Coleoptera > Curculionidae > Kuschelorhynchus > Kuschelorhynchus macadamiae. The sequence goes on along the minus strand of JAUTXW010003729.1, from coordinate 582,520 downwards.
CGCGGTTTTTAGAGATGAGGGATGATATGATGGAGAAAGTGAGCTGAGCCACAAAGTGCGTCTACAAGATTCTCTCTGGCAAACACCGACAATAAATCAAACTGCCTTTTTCTGAAGGACGAAAAGCACATTCAAGAGGCCCTGAGTGATCACACCCCAGAATGGTATACCATATCTTACGTGCGACTCAAACAAAGTGAAATATATTGTCCGTGCCAGTTGCAGGCCCATATTCTCTTTAACTGCTCTCACAGCAAAACATCCTGATGAGAGTTTCTTGCTCAAAATGTATATATATATATATATATATATATATCGCAGGAAAAAGATTCCATCCAAAACTAATCCCGCTACATCACACCTGAACCCAACAACGTGGGATTTACTCAAGTTCAAACAAAGGCGGTTGGAGTCGAACCAATCTTTAATGATTTTTAGTTCATTTGCTATGGTGTGCTTTATCTGCATAATCTCTTTGTCTTGCCACAATATCGACGTGTCATGAGCGAAAAGGATGAAATCTCCCGAGATGTTTTAAGTTAACGAGGTCATTCATATAGAGTAGGAAGGAAGGAGTGGAACTCCGCAGATGGTTTTTAATGAAGAGGACCTTGTTCCTGAGTACATCACACATTGAGAACGACGCTCAAGATAGGATCTAAACCAGGAGTGAGCCAAGCCTCGCAAACGCAGGGTTGGACAAGCATAGATTTCTTCGCTATACAGGGTTATTTTTTATAATTTGTCACCCCCTGGGAGGCTTATTTTTTCAAGATACAAAGAAATGGTTCCTACGAAAGTTATAGGGAATTTCCTAAAGATTTACATTACAATTTTAAAAACAAAAGACGATAGGAGAATCACTAAATCACCATCAACTTTGTTATTTTAAGTGGGAAACTCTGTAATTTTTGACAAAAGTGTCAAATTCTTCTCATTCTCCCATTTCCAAAAATATATAATTTGTCTATATTTCGAACAATAGTTTTTGACTTATTCCCCTTTAAAGTTACCACATATGACAGTTTTACAGATATACAGCCATACTTAAATCGCGGTACCCATGAAATGATGAAATCGCTTTACCCATGGAATGTCACCAACAAAAACAAAACAGTTACTTTTATTCGTAAGTAAAATATTTTATTGATTTTAAGGAAAACAAAATTAATAAAATCTAAAACGCAATTTACCGAAGAAGAAAAATTTTTCAACTTTATTTCCCAAATGCTAACAACGCGTCAATTGCAGTGCGACAATACAGGGTGCTATATCCTGGTGCAGGAGTTCCCTCAAGAAAAACGGTTATATAGTAAAAAAACACGCACAAAGAAAATCCTTGCAAAGGCAAAGAAGACGAGCAAATTTTGATTTGGACGAGGAATTATCCATATTATTATATTTTGAAGGTAAAAAATTCTTTCTTTAGGTAGTCTAAAAGTTAAATTAAAACTAATTTTTAGAAAATCCAAGCAGATCGATTCCGGACGTCTTTCGGATAACCGGAAAATCGAGGTTCTACATCAGTTCAGTGCTAAAAAAAATCGATACCGCCCATATAAAATTAGACCAGTGCAACTATTAACCAACGCCTCTACTTCTGTGAGGATATGCTGACCAGACTGAGGCAAGACATGCTGTTATTCAGAAGGATTTTGTGGTCTGATGAGGCTTGTTTTACCACAGCCGGAATGTTTAATAGAAAAAACAAGCACCATTGGGCAACAAGAAATCCACATATAATGGAAAACCAAATTATTGGTCCGATATTTATTGATGGTATATTAACGAGGGAACGATATTTAAATCTATTAAATAACGAAATTGAGCATTTTTTGGAGCAGCTTCCTTTTAACACTTATAACCAAATAATTTGGCACCAAGATGGCGCACCACCACACAACATTCGAGAGGTCAGAGATTTTTAAATGCTCGATATAATTTGTGAATTGGCAAATATGGCCATATTCATTGGCCCGCGAACAGTCCCGAGCTTACACATTTGGACAATTTTTTGTGGGGGATACCTAAAAGATAAAGTGTATCATAATAGAATGGACAGTGTTGACGAGTTACAACAAAAAATAGTGTATGAAATTAGGGTTTTAAATACAGAATGTCCCACCTTCATTACCCAAGAAATTAGGAAACTGGAGAGAGTGTTCCAAATTGCTTGGATAATGGGGGGGGGGTCGCGTAAATAGGCTGTAAACATATTAATTCATAGTTCTTGTTTTATTTTTGTTTGTTTGTTTGTTATTGTTGTATTGGTATATACAGGGTGTCCCAATAGTGCGTTCTCGGTTGATATCTTGATAACGGATAGCGATATAAAAAAAGTTCAAATACAAAAGTTGTAGAACAATACGGGCTTCATAACCTAAAATTATTTTAAATTATACAGGGTGTCTCAAAAATCTGTAGCGAAGCAAAGTTGTGTTTTTTCTTATGGGACACCCTGTATATTTTTGCATATTTAGATTCTGCTCGTGATTCTACACATTTTTTGTATAACATGTCCTATCTGATAGTTTTTCTAATATCCGCCATTTTGTAAAAAATTATGAATTGCAGTGCCTTTTTTCAATCGACGTGGGCCGTTGGCTTTTTGATATAGGATTATGATTTTTGGCAGGAACATTAACAAAAGTATGGGTTGACTTTCAACGTGAACAAAATTTGTCGGCGTTGTACAGGGGGTCCTAGATAAGTAGGAGAAATTAAAAAAATTAAAAACATCATATCTTCATTTTTTTAAGTGGAATGTATAGTATTTTAATATTTTAGACTATTCGTGACCCAAAACCCTATCTTTCGTTATAAATATGTCCTATACCTATTTGTTATAGTTTCCGAGATTTTGACATTTTTGTATTTATTATTTGGTTTTCAATGGCAATCGCCTTAGAATTTGCTTTATTATCGAATTTTCTAATTATAATACACTACAAGTGACGCAAAATTAAAAATTCAGCTCATAATATTGTGCTAAGAATCGCGACCTAAAGACTTAGAACAGATATTTTACCAACTATTCTTAAATATTTACTAGTTTGGCTATTATAAAAGCGTAGGTAGTGTCAACATTTAGTTAGAACTTAATGTACGAATGTGCCTTAGAAAATCCTAAAGTAAAAAGAAATGAAAACGAGGAAAATGTTGTCATGGCGAAATGTATTTGTATTTGTGTAGTAACGGTGTTCAAATTGATTCAAAATGAATTTTTCTAGAGAAGAATTGATTAACATGATTTATGTTTTGGGCGCAAGTGATCAAAATTGTTTTTTAGCAAGTAGAGTTTATGCGCAAGGGTTTAGCAATGCCGAACATCATCCTCATGAGGTATCATTTGTCAGACTTAAAGAACGATTTGAAAGAACTGGATGACGAACAAAAATTAGAAAGGCAGAAAAGAGCCGCAAATGAAGAAACTGAATATCTTGTTATGCAAACTTTAATTGAAAATCCTCATATTTCATGTAGGCAGTTAGAAAAGGAGAGAGGTGTTGCTAAATCTACGGCAAATAGAATAATTAGAAAACATAAATTTCACCCATACCATATTCAACTGGCACAAGAGCTGGATCAAGACGATTTCAATCGAAGACTTGAATTTTGTACTTGGGCAACTAAACCTGCCTCGGGCACATTTTAGCAGGCAGGTGAGGCAATTTTTAGACGCGAATTATGAAAATAAATGGATTGGTAGGGGAGGTCCAGTATCATGGCCGACAAGGTCTCCGGACCTCACAAAATTAGATTTTTTCTTGTGGGGTTTTGTTAAAGAGCAAGTTTACCGCCACCCACTACCATAGAGAATATGAAAATGAGAATTAGAAATGACTGTACAAATATTAATGCCGCGATGCTGAATAGAGTTAACAATTCCTTTGTGAATCGGCTACAAGTGTGTGTTGAAAGAAATGGTGGTCATATTGAACATTTAATGAAGTGATTATAGGACTTCTTTTTCTGTTGTGTCTCTTTAATTAAAATATTTGTTTGGCCTTTTACATAAAGAAAAATAGTAGACTGAATTTTTAATTTTGCATTTTTTACTGTGTATTAATGTACAGGGTGATTCACCGAGATTTGCCACCCCCCTTAATTCCTATATTTTTAATAACAGCGAAAAAGTTGAAATACAAAAGTGTCCCTCGGATATTAACTTTGTTATTTTAAATGGACCACCCTGTATATTATTACATTTTTGGATTCCTCGGAAAATTCTATAAATTCGATAATAAAGCAAATTCTAAGGCGATTGCCATTAAAAACCAAATAATAAATACAAAAATGTCAAAATCTCGGAAACTATGACAAATAAATATAGGACATATTTATAACGAAAGATAGGGTTTTGGGTCACGAATAGTCTAAAATATTAAAATACTATACATTCCATTTAAAAAAAATGAACATAGGATGTTTTCATTTTTTTTTAGTTTCTCATACCTAGGACCCCCTTTACAACGCCGACAAATTTTGTTCACGTTGAAAGTCAACCCATACTTTTGTTAATGTTCCTGCCAAAAATCATATTCCTATATCAAAAAGCCAAAGGCCCACGTCGTTTGAAAAAAGGCACTGCAATTCATAATTTTTTACAAAATGGCGGATATTAGAAAAACAATCAGATTTAGATATAGGACATGTTATACAAAAAATGTGTAGAATCACGAGCAGAATCTAAATATGCAAAAATATACAGGGTGTCCCATAAGAAAAAACACAACTTTGCTTCGCTACATATATTTGAGACACCCTGTATAAATGAAAATAATTTTAGGTTATGTAGCCCGTATTGTTCTACAACTTTTGCATTTGAACTTTTTTTATATCGCTATCCGTTATCAAGATATTAACCGAGAACGCACTATTGGGACACCCTGTATATATAATCACATTAAATATATTTTTTTTACAAATTACTGTTTTGTTTTTGTTGGTGAAATTCCATGAGTAAAGTGATTTAAGTATCTGTGGATTGCGTTCACGTCTAACAGGGCTCCTTTGTTTTTAGTTAACATTTCATCATTTCATGGGTACCGCGATTCAAGTATGGCTGCATCTCTGTGAAATTGTCATATGTGGTAACTTTAAAGTGGAATAAGTCAAAAACTACTGATCCGAATATAGACAAGTTATATATTTTTGGAAAGGGGAAAACGAGGAGAATCCAAATTTGTTTTTAAAATTGTAATGTAAATCTTTAGGAAATTCCTTGATAACTTTCGCAGGAACCATTTCTTTGTATCTTGAAAAAATAAACCTCTAAGGGGGTGGCAAATTATAAAAATAACCCTGTACATTTCATATGGGTCAGTTTAGTTTGCCCAACGTAACTACCATGATATTGAGTTCAACCTTCGATTAAAAACACTTTAAGCCCGTCGTATGGAGAAAAACCTGAAACTTTTCTACATCATACTTCACGGTATCGTTAAACGCCCGAATCTTTTGGCCAGGGTGTCACTTCGCATTCAGCCTAGGCATACACGACTTGTTCAACCGGTTTATGTACCAAATCATAGAACAAATTATGGTTTTTTCAGTTTTATTCGTCGTACATCTAGAGTGGCCAATGACTAGCGATCAAATCGACTTTTTTGGAAACCGAGAAACATTTTTGCGCCAATTTTTACATTGAGACACACCGCCATTTTGTTACGTCATTCTATATCACATTCAACTGAATAAGATCTTTTTTGCGTTGATTTAATAAAAATATTTGGCCGCCATTTTGAATTCCTACCACAATTTTACCAGTTTATCTCTATATCACACTTAATGCTTGCACAAAATTTGAAATTAATGTAATAGGTAGTGTTTTCAGGCCGATTTTTTAAATATTTTAAGAGGCAGCCATTTTGCTTTGCTTTCTTATATTCATACCAAAATGTTACCAGTTCATTCCCATGTAACACTCGATTTTTGGGCAAAATTTGAGGAAACTGGATAATTAGTTTTTTAGTAACGATTTTCGCTAGGCCGCCAGCTTGTTCCGGCATATTGGATTTTTACTAAAATATTACCAGGTTATCCCCATATAACCCCTAATTTTTTACTATAATTTGAACTCAATCTGATGAGTAGTTTTTAAGCCATGTCGTGAACTGACAGACAGACGTACCGACGAAATTGATAAAATATATTTTTTGGCATTTAAGAACACATTTTTTTTCACGATTACAAACTTCCCTTTTACGAGGGAAGTAAAAAAAGCAATAGGTCCCTTTTTATTTAACATACAAGCAAACTTTTTCATTCTTTTGAACGTTTATAAAAATGACCATATAAATAACCATAAGTGACCAATTTATAAATGACCGGTCATTTGCCAAAACCAAAAAACTCGTAAACATAAACTTTTTTTGGTAGATATCTATTAATATAGAACGGAAGCTTTCACGGCTTTGGTCAATTAAGAAATCATGGTTCTTGGGATTAGACCGTGTCAAATTGGAATTACTATCCGACGTTTCGCCTTCGATTGCACGAGGCATCTTCAGGGATCTTTACTCCAAGAGATCTGAACACTGAATGAGCTCGAAGAGATTCAGGAGGGCTTTTATATCCGACTTGTGCTCGCCGAACTGTGACCCTATGTTAAGATCGGTTTCCAGGTGTGATGTAGACCGTAACCCGTATCTCTATTGAAATTTTTTGTATGTTTAAATATTTCGCTAGATTCTCTAACTTTTCGTTTATAAAAACCTGGAGAAGAACGCTAGAACCTTGGTTTCCTTTACATTTATGAAATGGCCAGTGTTATGCTGGTGTTCAGCCACAGCAGATTGAACAATCTGTTTCTTTTTAATACATCGTTCATGTTTCTTAAGTCTAGTTGATATTGAGCGTCCTGTTTCTCCCACATACACTTCTCCACAGGAGCAAGGAATTTTATATAGTTCTTCTGTTTGGAAAGGTACAAGATCTTTTGGGGATCGCAAGCATTGTCCAATCTTCTTATGTTTATTGAAGATTGTACGTATGTTGGACCGCCGAATTAATCGTCCTATTTTGTCTGTAGTGCCATGTATGTAGGGAAGAACAACACTACCTAATGGTGGCTCTTTATGATTCTCCTTTGGCGGAGTTGGTTTACTATATCTTTTAATTGAACGCGTAATATCTTCAGTGCAATAGCCATTCCCTCTGAGAGCTTCGGTCAGTTTCGATGTTTCCGATGTTAAAGAATCTTGATCAGAAATCGAAACAGCTCTGAATGCTAGTGAGTTAATAACCGATTTCTTTTGTGCTGGATGGTGATGAGAATTTGCGTTTAAGTATCTATTTGTATGCGTCGGTTTTCTATACACAGAATGTCCTAATGAACCATTTTCCTTCCTTTGAACACATACATCTAGAAAGGGAATTGTTCCATTAGATTCAATTTTCATCGTGAATTTGATATGATGATGTTTGCTGATTAAAGTGGTCCAGAAATATGAGGATATTATCCTGTCCATGAGGCCAAACAACAAAAGTATCATCTACATATCTAAACCGGTGCTTCGGTTTTAGTGGAGCGGATGTTAGCGCAATATCCTCAAAGGCTTCCATAAAGATATTCGCTACCACAGGTGATAGAAGAGATCCCATAGCTGCCCCTGAAGTTTGTTCATAAAAATTTCCTTGAAAAATGAAATAAGTAGATGTAAGACAAGCTTCCACTAGGTCTATTAAGTTCTTATCAAGATTATTGTTATCTAGTATGTCTGCTATAATGGAAATTGAGTCGTTGACAGGAACATTTGTGTAAAGTGACCAAAATATCTTCGGGATCCAACTGGATTGTCTTGAGTTTTTCCACGAAATGTACAGAGTTTTTAATAAAAGAATCTGTTTTTCCAGTAAATGGATTAAGAAAATTTGAAAGATATTTACCTAGTTTGTATGTGGGCGAGTCTATTGCACTGGCGATCGGTCGAAGTGGTACGTTGTCCTTGTGTATCTTCGGAAGACCGTAGAACCTGGGAGTCTTGGAGCTGCTTGGTCTTAATGATTTTTTTCTCCGCTGGTGGTAGACTGGATGTGTTGATCAAATTGGTAATGCGTCTTTCTATTCTACTTGTGGGGTCTGCCTGCATAACCTTATAGGTGTTGTTGTCCAAAAGTTGAGAAACCTTTTCCACATATTCTGTTCTGTCCATGACGACTGTGGCGTTGCCTTTATCTGCTTGAAGTACCAGAATGTTTGCGTCTTCGTTAAAGGTCTTCATTGCTGTTTTTTCGGCTGCGGAGAGGTTCGACTTCGGTGGTTTTGAGTTTTTAATGATCTTCGCTGTCTCATATCTGACTTCCTCGGCTTGTTCCACTGATAATCTTCTGATTGCTGGTTCAACAGAAGATACTATGTCTTCTACGGGAATGCTATTCGGTGCTATTGCGAAGTTTTGGATCTTGGAAAGGACGGAAAGTTCTGCTTCGGATAACGGCTTCGATGACAGGTTGATAACTGTGTTCTGCGGAAGTTTCACTGGATTTTTTCTGTTCAGGAGGGCTTCAAACTTCTTTTGTTGCTTAAGTGTAACTTCTTGATGGATTTTTTCTGCCTGTGCGTTGGTAATGTTGTCCAAAGTTTTAAATGAGAATGATAAAGAGCCACCATTAGGTAGTGTTGTTCTTCCCTACATACATGGCACTACAGACAAAACAGGACGATTACTTCGGCGGTCCAACATACGTACAATCATCAATACACATAAGAAGATTGGACAATGCTTGCGATCCCCGAAAGATCTTGTACCTTTCCAAACAGAAGGAGTATATAAAATTCCTTGCTCCTGTGGAGAAGTGTATGTGGGAGAATCAGGACGCTCAATATCAACTAGACCTAAGGAACGTGAACGATGTATTAAAAACAAACAGATTGTTCAATCTGCTGTGGCTGAAGACCAGCATAACACTGGCCATTTCATAAATGTAAAGGAAACCAAGGTTCTAGCATAGGTTTCAGGTTTTTATAAACGAAAACGTGGAAACCGATCTTAACACAGGGCCACGGTTCGGCGAGCACAAGTCGGGTATAAAAGCCCGCCTGAATCTCTTCGAGCTCATTTAGTATTCAGATCTAGTGGAGTAAAGATCCCTGAAGATATCTCGTGCAATCGAAGGCGAAACGTCGGATAGTAATTCCAATTTGACACGGTCTAATCCCAAGAACCATGATTTCTAGATATCTATTAAGTTAAAAAATAATAAAGTTGTGTTCAATTAAATTCTAAACAAAACCGAATTGCCATGTTTCTCAATAAAAAAACACATTTTATTTGCAGGTTGCAAGATTGGCATTAGAAATGAGGGATTTGTTATCTTCTGGTAAAAAGACCCCCAGTGACGTAGATGTAGACATTATTCCCGATATTCAGATGACCTTAGATGAAATAAAAGAAATATCATATTCCAGAGATATCGACTCTAAAAGAAAACGACTGGCTAGATTGAGGAAAGAAGCAGACCTAGTAACTTGGGATTCGAAAATAAAAAACAGTTTAGGTTAGCTACAGCATATTTATCTTAATGTTATTGTTCAAAATACAATAGTTCTAATCACACTACACCACAACTTGTTACGTTCTGGACGCGCGTTTTGCTAACCAAGTTAGCATCATCAGCAGATGATATAAAATGTTGATGATGCTAACTTGGTTAGGGAAACGAGCGTCCAGAACGTAATAAGTTGTGGTTAGATCTCTTGTATTTTGATCTATCTTCCACCACAGGTTCCAGTGTTGGGACTTAATGTTATTGTGATAACTTTGTAGCAAATTGTATTTAAGAGGACATTGGACTATTATGAAGTTTCAATAATTAAAATGTATATCTACTGCCAGTGAGTAGGATGTATATTTTTTCCGCATAGTCTTACGACAAAAGCATCTTTAATAGCAACTGTGCTGCTTTTTCTATTTGAGAGAATTAGGTCACTTTGAATGTATTTGTGGCTATTTCTATTACAAATTGTTAAAATAATAGAAGTACAGGCGCATTGATTCAGCCAATCAAAAATGGTGTTAGTCAGTGTCGCTGGCCTTCTTGTTCACCAGACCTAACGCTTTTGCAGTTTTTCTTCTGGAGATAGTTAAAAATATCCTGTAGATGGTAGTGGTAGAAATGTATGGAACTACAATTTTATTTTCCACGATTTTGGTTGTTTTCTTAATTATTTCTTGTTACAGCTGTATAAAAATTGGTAAAAACACAGCGGCTTTATTATGAAATATTGTTCAATTGAAGTGCATTTTTTTAAATTTAACCAAAATTCAAATGGCTATAACTAACAAAATGGTTTGTTTACAAACGGTTTTTTACATTTTATAGACTTATGTTTTGTTAATATTTTTTTGGTCTGCGTGTTTCAAGGGTTTCTTTGGTGTGGTATATACGAGGGATAAGACAAAATAAAGTAATTTTGTCAAGAGTGAGAATTTGCAAATCTGAATTTATTTTGATTATATATGTACTCAGTAAATGAGTTCTTAGGAAAAAACTGATTTCTCAAAATTTTGATATCTGATTTGTTTCTTTTTTTTTTATTAGTATTTTTCTTATAATACGCATTTTTTCAACATTTTTCTATCTGAATTGAAAACTCTTATTAAAAATACTATTATTTTGATCGTTTGGACTTTTCCAAGGACGTTTTGGAAAAAAGTAAATACAATTTTGCCATTCCGAATGTCAATTTTACTTCAGGGTCGTACTAAATAATTTTTTATAATTTTTCCAGACCTTTATATATATTTCTTATTTTCTTAAATTAGACTTTTGTCTCTTGAATTCCGTAAAGGATATTTTTACTGTTTGTTATTATTTTTGATAAAAGTGACTTCAAACCTCGGGATGGTTTTTTAATTTCATAGAATTATTACTCATAGCCTGAGTAATTTTGATTATTTTTTAAACTTATTTTTTTTTTAACATAAAAACTACTTTCTTGTAAATTACCAATTCGAGGCACTTTTTAATTAAAGTTATACCTAACTGAGTATGTTGAACCTCCCAGGAAATATGCAGATCAGATAGAGCTGCATTCTAAGTTATTCTCAGGTATACAGGGTGCGACAAAAATACGTGGCATAATAAAGCTACATTTTTTTTAATGGATTACACTGTATTTTATTGTATAATTGAATTCCCCAATAAAAGTAAGGTTTAATTTTAATTATTAAAGGTTGTCTATACCTAATGACCGCATAACTACACTAAGTACAAAAAATACGGATCTTACCATTTAAGCTAATTTTAAGAAGATTCTGGTTTTGATCTCGTGACTGTGTCCGACCAAACAACAAAATTTGTGATTTTGCTAGAAATATTTCCAAGCAATGCGCCCTTGATGCTCTCATAAGAACATTTAGATCATGCGTCAATTTATCATTAGCCTCCAAGATCCCACTAGGTTTAAAAGAAAAATACAATTGAGTGTCATCTGCATAGAAATGCGCAGAACAATACCGTAAATATGTTATAAGTTGTGATGTGTAAAGAGTGAAAAGCAATGGACCCAGTATCGAGCCTTGGGGCACACCACAGAGAACCTCCAAAGATCCAGAAGGCTTACCATTGGATTTAACCATCTGGCTTCTACCATGAAGATATGCTTTAATAAGAAGCTGAGCGCTGTCACTGAAACCAATATAATTAAGAATGCCTAGGAGAAGGGTATGGTTTAGACGGTCAAAAGCTTTTGAGTAGTCCAAAAGGACCAACGCTGTTAGCTCATCACGTTCTGCTGCCTCCAAGATATCGTCTGTCTTAAGTAGAGCAGTAGTACAACTGTAGTCTTTACGGAATCCTAACTGGACTGTGGAAAATATGTTAAATTCGGCGACATATTCTCTTATTTGGATATCCATCACTCTCTCGATTACTTTCGAAAGAGTGGGCAGAATACTTATAGGTCTTAAGTCCTTAAGCTCACTTGGGGAATTGACCTTGGGATGTGGCAAAATATGTGATATTTTTCAAGTTTTAGGACATGTGTTATTTTCAGTGCAAAAATTAATTAAATGAACAATTACTGGAATGATGTGAGGGCAACAATGAATCAACATTGCTAACCCAATACCATCACAACCAACAGCCCCCATCTTAATTGAGAATAAAGCGTTTTTTACCTCTTCGACAGTTGCTAATTTAAACTGAAATTCATCAACATTGGCCTTTTTATGGCTACAATAGAAATTCAAAACGTCAGGATCAGGTTCGCCGGACTGTGCTGCACCTGCAAAAAAAAATATTTATGTCATCTGCGCTGCCTAGGTGGTCACAAATTATATTCTTATTTCTTGAGTAGATATCTATTTTCTTCATAAGTTTCCAAATATCTTTTGGGCCATCTCTACGGATCCTGCTCTCAAGGTACGCTTTCTTTTCACTAGCCACCGATGCGCTAACAAAATTTCTAAGCTGCCTATAAGATGCCCAGTTTTCCGGAGTTTTTCTTTTTTTGTATTTTGACAAAGCTTTATTTCGTAGAGACATGCAAAATTTGATGTTTGGAGTTATCCACGGTGTCCTTTTTTTTGTTATTCTTGAAGTTCTCATTGGCTTGTGAACATTGAATAGTTCCGTCAAAAAGAAATTAAATGTATCAGTTTTAAGAGCAATGTTAGGTAAGTAATAGATATCATTAAAAGGCATATTCTGAAGATTTCGACAAAAAGCCACATGATCAAAATTTTTATAATCTCGATATGTTGCAAAGAATGGTTTAGGTTTAAAAATTTCAAGTTTTAACTGACATTTAATTAGATTGTATTTATTTTTTTTCAAAATATCCTTGTAGAAGCCAAAGCGATTAAAAGTCTTTTTAATTAGAGTGTTTAAAATTTAGAGAGAAAAATGTTGAAAAAAATGCGTATTATAAGAAAAAAATTAATTAAGAAAGACACAAATCAGGTATTAAAATTTTGAGAATTTAGTTTTTTCCTAAAAACCGTTTTATTAAGTACCTACATACATATAAAATCAAAATAATTTTAATAATGAGAGGTAGCCACAGTGTTTTAGAATATTAAGACTTTATAATCTGTTTTCAATTATATTGGCGAGCTGAACTTTGAGAAACGACTCGAATTTAAAACCAGTAGTCGACCTTTGTCGAAATTTATAATTCAGCAAACAGGTAAAGACAAAAACAAAGAAGTAAATCGTTATTTTCGTAGAAATATGTACTATTTATGTGCCTGGACATGCGGTTAGGAAGTAACAAAGGCATTTTATTGTTTCGTGTGTCTGATTTTTTCAGATGACTCTTTGTGGTTTATATGTATTGACTCCCTGAAAAGTTGAACACGAGCCACTGATCCCTCATATATACCACATCAAAGCAACCCTTTAAACATGCATACCACAAAAATGTTAACAAAACATAAGCCTAACATACTATTTTGTTTACAAGTTATAGCCATTTAAATTTAGGTTAAATTGTAAAAAATTGCACTTCAATTGCACAATAGTGTAGTAATTTTATATAGTTTAAACTTTTTTTTTAGGATTGGACAAAGCTTTACCTGATGCAGCAATGGAAGTTCTGAAAGAATTCAGTCCGCTAGCAAGGGATTTGGATGCCCTAATGTTTAAGAAACACCCTCACGTTTTAGACACCGTTCGAAGGTAAAAAAAAATGTTTTCAGTTTCATTCATATATCGCGTTACGTATTTTTATCTAAACTGCTGGCCACTAAAACAGTTACCTGCATTTTTTTGGTAAAATTTAAGTATCGAATTAAGGTTAGTTAAAAATCTAGCAATCCTAAACGTCATGTACGTATATTTCAACACCCTGTAGCATAAAAAAGAATTCAAATTTAAAAGTTTTTACTTAAGTTTTAAGTGGTAGTGAATATTTTCTCCAACCGGTTTTTTAATTTTCTATCTGACTTTATGATTTTAACATCGGTAATATTTAGTAAAATTTTCGAGATTCAGCTGAAAAAAAGCAGGTGAACTGTTTCAAGTGGCCAGCATTTCGGGTCTTTGCTTTGAAATAGTTCGTACTTGTGGATTTTCTTATTTATGCAGTCCTAAATATCGAGTAAATATTAAAAGAGGTGACTACACAAAGGCTACAGTTTGACAATATCAAATAATTTTTAGTTCAACCATGGGCGTAGGTTAGGTTATGCTATTGAATAAAAAAACTGGTAAGCCACTGATTTTTTTAGAAATGTATTAGCTTTATGATTTAGGACAAGTAACAATACACAAAAAAACAAATTATATTTTATTTATTCATTAAATATATACAGAGTTATACTGTTAGGCAGAATTTATTCTAACAGGAACTTTAATATTTTTCGTAATACTTTTACAAAAATTAACTGGAATGTTTACAAGGCCTTAAGGCTTAATTCACACTTTGTAAACCCAAAGCAGTTCAAAAATATACCTTTTTTAATGCCAAAACGGCGTGAAACTTATGGTAAAGTACGCGGCCGGTATGAAGTGCAAGCCTGGGCAACCTCAATACGTAACCTACAGATTATGACGTCACACGTGGGTGCCGGGTCGGCATTTTCGTAACGAGCGTACGCTATCGCAAAACAAGTCGAGCCGAACTCCTCTTCATATCGAGCGTTTGATATCGCAAACTTCTTGCTATCCTGTACGCTTGATACAATTATTTAAAGGTATAATTGTAACAACGAAAGAACCAATTTTTTTTTTGTATAAGGTGTTTAAAATTTACCTGTAGAGTGTTTTTAACTTGCCACAAATTAGTAAGATTTGGCAAAAGGCAAAGCTTATGAAAACTGACCTATTCAATTTTAAAAGTATTGCCAAAATTTTGTATTATTTTAAATTCTTATTCAAACGAATTTTTTAGGAGAGTTGTAGACAACGCTACAGACAGCTTTCAATAAAAATAACTTAATGCATGAAAAAAATTCTGACAAATAGATGAAAAAATAGATCCTTTTAACTGTCAAAATGTCATGAAATGTTTTTTTTTTCTAAATCGTTCGAGCATGTACGGAAAACTGATATGATTTTTTTCAAACGAACATTTTGGTTTGAAATATGACATATTATGTCAACTACTATCATTTTGGAAAATATCCAGAAAAACTTGGCTAAATGTGTTGCAACATGGTGTTTGAATGAATGCTCTAACTTGAAAAACAAAAAAGTTATAAGCTTTTGAAAGTGGGACATACTAAAATGATAATACTGTACCTACTTGGCAAAAAGATTTAATTTTTTTTTAAATTTTATTTTAAAAATCAACAAAAATCATAAACCAATATTTATTTATCAATCAATATTTATTTTATAAATTTGTTTTCTCCAAGACCTACATTATTTTTAACACAACTATTTAATAAGTGAGGGGCCTTGGATTTTCGTGTTGATAACCCTTTAACTTTTCTTCCAGCTTGAATTTTTCTTCTACCAGTTATTGCAATTTTTCTTCTGGACACAGAAGTTGGTTGTACTGGTATCTTCTTTCCCTTTTTCGTGATGGAAGTGGAAGGCACATGGACATTTGATGAAGGTGTGCCAGAATTTCTAAAAGACATGATTAGGCCAGTCATAAGAGTAGAAGGGTTCTTGACGTTTTTGTTGTAGTTATTCATAAAACGTTCCACAGCTGACGAAAAGCCATGAGGATCATCATTTAAATTCTTCCTTACATCGCTATCAAATTTATTGATGAAATTGTTCCATTTATCTGTAACACTGTCAAAACTTTCTGTGGGATTAATTGAAATGTCATCGCCGAATTCTTCAATAGACGGAATCAGTACATCAATATTATTATTCACTTTTTGTTCAGCTTCTTTAGGACTTACTTCCTTCTTACTTTTATTGTAGCACTGTTCTAACTTTAAAGGCAGTAAAATATTTTCTGCGGGTTCTACTCCAGTTGCAATTTTATAAATAACTTTCTTACTTTCTTCGGATAAAACGTTACATGCACTGATTATATTGTAGGATTTAATAACAGCTGATTGGTGTTTACATATTTTACCAGTGGTTCCTTGAGGACAAGTGCATACATTGGAATTCATGTCAACAAAATATGTAAGTGTGCTGTCTGTTGAACTTATAACTTGGTACTGCAATTCTCCCAGTTCAGATATTTGTTCCGGCAAAACATCCTTATCGTTCGGAGATAATCGATTTATTGTACTTTTATTTAATTTATTCATCACCAAGTCTAACAGTCTTTGTTTATAATAGGCCTCAAAACTAGTAACAACAAAGTCAGCTAGCTGTGTTAAGTTTTAGGCTTTGGTCCTTTCAAGCGAAATATCTTTAAATAATCTAAACATAATTTCAATATAATTATTGGTTTCTGATCCTCTTATCATTAAATGTTGTCTGAAAACAAGACACCAAGATTCTATACTATTATTTATCATGTTTTGTACATAATTTTTGAATTGAGGATATTTAGCACACATAGCGGAGCCTTGAAATTCTTTAAGACTTTCTTCTAATTTAGTTTTGGTTTTAGATAATAAAATGTTTCTAAACAAATGATATAATTTTTGCCTTTCTGCCTTATCAATTTTATTTTTTATTAGGCATAACCATTTCCAAACAGCTTTTAATACGTGAAATGTACACAGAAGTAAAACAGAATTAGGCCAGTACTTTTTCAATACATTGCGCTCCGCCATATCATCATCCGTTACTATTGCTGATAAAAAGATTTTTGTAGGAAAAATTTCAACTAAATTTTGAACGGCAACGTCGAAAACTTCACTCTTTTGAGAGCTGGTTATGGTGCAACCTAAAGGGATTCCTCCAGCTGGTGATTGGGTAGCGAAAAAATATAATTTGTGATTGTATACATCACAGTTGCTAGTAGCGTCGACGAATAATATTTCCGATGATTGTTTTAGTTCAGATGCTGCACGTTGCATTATAGGCGTGCACAAAGAAATTGTGTAATGCTCACCCACATGGCCAATTTTATACAACACACCACTGGTGTTACTTAAATTATGTTCTAATTGAGAAAACATCTCATCGCCAGATCTTTCACCGTAATGGATTTTAAAATTTGATTTCCAAAGATTTGAAAAATCTGATTTTGTAGGAAAATAATATCGATCAGCCACCAAACTCTCGTACTGGTCGCCTAGCTCCTCCATTTTTTTTAAACAAAAAGTGTTGTAGGCCGAAGCCGCAGAATGACCTTTTTCAAATAGGTTTAAGATCTCCTGTTTGGTTTCTTCCCCTATAGGTCTTTTAATTAAAGCAGCAGCACTATCGATAGTATGATTATGTGCGTTTTTGAACGTTATAACACATGGCCAATCGGAAATTAAATCATCTACTTCTTTAGCCCTTGATTTTTGATTCGGTTTTCGTTTAATTACAACTATCAACTCACAAGGACAATTTAAATTTTTAGAAGCATGTGCCCTTTGCCTCGGAAGACTAGCTTTGTTTATTTTGGTTTTGAATTGGCAATGATATATTCGCTTAAAAATATACTTTTTTGACTTTATTGCAGGAGTTATTATGGTACGAGTAATATACCACACGTATTTTTTGTACAATTTTGTAGATCTTTGACCCAGTCCTGAAAAAGAATAAAGTAAAATATTACCTATATAAAGTTCTTTTTTTTTAGAATTCTTGACAACTGCCAAAATTGGAGGTTAATTGTTGGCATTACTGCTACTCACAAAATGAAATGTAATGTACTTCTCATTTTATAGCATTTTTTATCTTGGGACGCGAAGTTTAATTAATGACGGATGACTTTTCGCCAAGGTAAATTCCGGATTTTGGTTATAATATTGCACTACTTAGTGTACCTATTTCATTTTATTTTGGGAGTAGTTTAAGAGCCATTGCCAACATTTAACCTCCAATTTTGGCAGTTGTCAAGAATTCTAAAAAAAATAGACTTTATGTTTTTTGTCAACAGAACCACTTATATTTGAATAAGGCTTAAAACACATTTTTTTCCTGATTTCAAAAATATAATATATCAAGCCATATACATAGGTAACAATAGGTGTTTGGGTTAAAAAAATTACTGACATAAGCGCATCATTATATATTTTTTTATGTTAGAGCCTTCATTGGCCTTCAACACACGTGTATTTCAAATCAAGTCGGCACAATCTGGCAAAGTGCAAACTAGCAGGAGCCAATTAAAACAAAGAAAGAAAGAAAGAAGAAAGTCGGCACAATTAACAACTCGATTATTATTTGAGCTGCGAAGTCTTTTTTTATTAATTTGAGGCCAAAAACTAATAATCGTTTTTAACGCAAATACCGCAACCCCTTGTTTAAAAATCTACAGCACCCTTATTACGGCTTGCGAGTTCAAACCAATAGTACCACACCATGCAGTACCGTCCTAGGTAATATAAAAAAAATACATTCTAATGTAAGTTTAGCCTTTCGTTTTTATTTTATTCAAAAAACTAACAACTTTAACAAGCGGCACCTCGCTATACTAAAATTCATTAGCGTTAAAAACTGTTTTTTATTATAGCTATTTCTTAAATTTGATTTTTTGGTGTATTTTATATATTTTTTAATAATAATAGCGGTCAAAGAAGCGTAAAGCAAAATAAATAACTTGTTGGGCAGTGTATATGCAATCGGGTATTCTCGGCGGGCAATCTGCTATCTCCGATCTGCTGTCTTCACACCGGTCTAATAAACAGATATTTGAGGAAAAGAATTGTTTTTTAAAATTGAACTTTAATACACCCTGTTACTTGTTAGGAGGCATTTTTGGATATAGCATGACATAAATGGCATATCCAAATCAATCTGTTTTATTACCTAGGGTGGTTCACGTAGGGTGTCCTATTAAAAGTACTCGAAAACTAAACAACGGATCTGTTTGAAATTTTATTTACGACCAAATTAGGGGGCTGATCTACCATTTAAAAATATTTTCGCAAGTGCAACGTTGCCAGATCTACTCTAAACCAGTGGCAACATCGCTATTTTAAATAGAACACCCTGTATATTATTACATTTTTGGATTCCTCGCATATTGGAAAAACAGTTGAAGTTAGGTATAGGGTATGCTACATCAAATGTGATTAGAATTTTGCAAGAAATCCAACAATATAATAATATACAGGGTGTTCTATTTAAAATAGCGATGTTGTCACTGGTTTAGGGTAGATCTGGCAACGTTGCACTTGCGACAATATTTTGAAATAGTAGATCAGCCCCTAATATGGCCGTGTACCAAATTTCAAATAGGACACTCAACGTGAATCACAATGATATACCTCTGAGGTAGAATTACGCCCCACATTTTGAAACCCCTGTAGGTACATCTTTGAAATCAGAAGGAAAAAAATGCCACGTTTAATCAAACATAGTGTTCCAATTATTGGAATAAGAAATTTATTAAACAGAGTATAAGATCTAAGTAATTATTCACGATACTTTGTTTAGTACATATAAGCAATGTTTATAATTAAATCCAAGTGGGTTCTTCTATTTCCATTTAAATTGAGGTTATGACCAAGTTAAAACCTAACAAAATTGTCCTATAATAATTATAAAACAATGTTTTACTCACTTGTACTTCATCAATACACTGAAACTTAGTTCGAACTACACTATCGGAAACATTATAATAGTTATAATTATTTGGTAATTGCATTATGATGTATTTTCTTATCTTATTACATCAGTGTACACAAACAATTTGAAAACAAAAAAATAGAAAACTTTGCCGCAACGCATATTATATCGAGCGTCTAGGAATGCATGACAAATGCGATAAAGCACGCTCGATATAAAATCAGTATTCGCATTATTTCGGGTAGTTTCGGTTATGCGATAGCGTACGCTCGTTACGAAAATGCTGCCGGGTCCTTGTTATTTCGTGCTTTATTAATATTTTGTATGATACATTTCCTACAAATATATTCTTCTCATGTAGTAAGGAGCTCCTTCTATTATAAATTATAATTTAATAGAAAATATCCTTTTATCAAAGCTATATGTTTTTAAATTGAGAGGTTTTGTTGTACGCTATGTTCTTAGCAAATAAGAAACAAGTTTTGAAGTATTTAGCGTAAAACTTTAATTATCTGCCTAGCGCTTTCGATAATTTGTCATCTTCAGCGCTATGACCCTACAAGAGAACATACAGGATAAAACAAATTTAAGACAAATATTTTATATATATATATATATATATATATATATATATATATATATAAAACAGTGTTTTTTCTTTTTTAAAAAATTTTTTGAGTCGACAAAAGTTAAAACGTAAATGGTAACTGTACTTACTCGTCAATATTGATTCCTGCCAAGTTACATATCTCGACTATTCTCAATGAAAATGTATTAATTATACTACAGGTATTTAGATTAGAAACTAAAAACAGTAAACTAGGGAAGCAGATTTAGTCGAGTGTGTTTTAAACTGTAAAATGCAAATGATCGTTTCGTAGTTTTTAAGGCAAAAACGCATGGAATCAGCTGGAAATAAATATTGGGTTTTTTGAATTGAGAAGTAAATATTTTAGAAAGAGGTATTTCATTTGATTATATAGTAATGAATAGAAGAAATTATTTTGTAGTCACAATGGTTGGTAAGTTCTGTAAGTACAGTTCACACCGTTCAAAGCAAGAAATAGATATTAAATTGACAACACATTTACAGGTATAATACAATAAAAATAGAAAACATATTAACATGAAGGTTGATTAAAATTATTACAATAGATGAGTCAGGTATACTAATAAACTTTTTATTGTTGCTTAATGTAGGGAAGAAGATAAATATGCTATGGATATCTACGTCAGAAAATTTTTGTAAATTGGATTTTTAGTATTAGAAGTATATATTTTCAAATTCAGGCAATTTTGGTTGTTTTTTATTTCTTTTTCAATCTCTAATTCTTCAAGGTAGTCGAGTTCTTTATAATTGTTGTGATTAAAACAATGCAGGATTTTACTATTATGTTCTAGAGAGAATTTGTGGTTATTGTACTTATGGTGATGACCAAAGACTGACTTGGTATGTTGTGAAATGTGTTCTTTAATTCTAATTTTCTTGTGGTCTTTCCAATATAAGTTGCAGCACAATGTTGGCAACTGAGTTTATAAACCCCGCTTAATTGTGTGTGTGGTAATTTTTGTTTAGTACGAACTAAATTGTTGCCTAAAGTATTTGTGGTTTTAAATGAAATTCTAAGTTTTGATACTGAGTTTGTTAATATCTTTGCAACTGTGTAAGAAAGGGGGCCCATATAAGAAAGTGAAAAGTATTTCTGATCGTGTGTAATTTGAGCAGGTTGCTTGAAAGCATTTTGCAAGTTTACTTTTAATTTATATTTATTTATTATTTTATCAGTTAATTCAGGTTTTGAGATATTTAGTTGGAATAAAAACTAGAATTTGTAGCTATGAGGATACTTTAAAATGACTTCGAAGAAAAATGTTTGAAAAAAAATAGTCCCAAAAAATTCGACCCTAACCTTAAAATTTTAAATCACACCCTGTATATTTATTTATATAATTTTGTAGGATTGTATTCATTCAGCACTTTTTCGGATTAAAAATCGGTTAAGAAATAGCTTTGAAAATTAACATTTTATCTTCCGATCAAGTTAGCCATGGGGTAAATTAAAAATCCGCTTAAATCAAAACAAGAAAATTTCAATGTATTTTTTTTTTATTTTATAGATTATCTACGGTAATAAATGTCAAATTGTAAACCTTCAGCGGCAACGCAAGCTTTAAATCTTTTAAAAAGGTTTCGCGTACATGTAGCAATTATGATTTGCGGCGTTATTCTGCGACAGGCATTTCTAATTTTATTCTTCAGGTAAGACACCCTGTATATTTTTTACATAATTTTGTAGGATTGTAAATTCCCTATTCAGCGCTTTTTTCCGATTAAAAATCGGTTAAGAAATAGCTTAGAAAATTAACATTTTACTGCCGATCAAGTTAGCCATGGGTTAAAAATCTGCTTAAAACGAAACAAGAAAATGACAATATATTTTCTTTTATTTTACAGATTATCTAAGGTAATAAATGTTCAAATTGTAAACCTTCAGCGGCAACGCAAGCTTCAAATCTTGTCAAAAGGTTTCGCGTACATGTAGCAATTATCATTTGTGGCGTTATTCTGCGACAAGCATTTCTAATTTTATTCTTCAGGTCCTCTATGTCATTGGATTTACTTAAATATACCATATCTTTTAAGGTTCCCCACAAGAAAAATTCTAAGGGGGAAAGATCGGGCGAACGTGCAGGCAGAAATTCAGTAACTATGTGAGCATTATGAGCAGGTGCTCCATCTTGCTGCCACCACATTTGTTGTCTTTCAGCCAACGGAATTTCTTCTAGAAGTTGAGGTAAAACGTGTTGTAGAAAGTGCTGGTACCTTTCTCCCGTTAAAGTCTCTTCATAAAAATAGGGTGTCCAATAATCCTTCCATTAAATAATCCACACCAAACATTGACACTCCAAATGCGTTGAAATCTAGTCTCCATTACCCAATGTGGATTAACTGGAGACCAATAATTGGAATTATGCCTGTTAATGAGACCATTATTGTGGAACTTGGCTTCACCACCCCACAATATTTTAGCTAAAAAGGCTGGATCGTCTTCAATTTTAACTAATATGCTCACCTGGATAGAGTCCTTGAACCAGATGAACTTTATAAGGATGATACTTAAAGTCTTGTAAAATACGCTCAACAGAACTTCTTGTTATATTAAGTTCTTCAGAGAGTTTCCGAATTGACACATGAGGATTGAAATGAACATATGCTAAAACATTTATAATATTTTCTTCATTACTTACCGATCTTCTGGAATTATTGCGATTTCCAGTCGGGAAATGTCCTTGCCTCAGGATGCGTTCTAGGTTCACAAATGTATTTTCATTTGGCGTTGGACGATTAGGAGAACGAATGCGATATACGTCTCTGGCACTTCTTTTATTTTTTAAGCACTCACCGTAAATTAGAATCATATCAACGTATTCTTCTGCAGTAAACAAACTTGGCATTTTAACACGAAATTGACAGGAATAATAAAGAACCTCACTTGCACTCTCATTTAGTTCAATTTGACAAGTGTCAAAAATGTTTTGTTTTTGTTTTATCGGATCATGGCTAACTTGATATTGCTTTCTTTTACGCGGATTTTTAATTTACCCCATGGCTAACTTGATAGGAAGATAAAATTTTTTAAGGTTAGGGTCGAACTTTTTGGGAGGTTTTTTTTTCAACACATTTTTCTTCGATGTCATTTTGAAGTATCCTCATAGCTACAAATTCTAGTTTTTATTCCAACTAAATATCTCAAACGGTTTGGGAACTAGAGCTTGGCTAAATCGGTTTGGGACACCCTGTATATCCGTTATTGACGGCAATTTGTTTAATTGTATTTATTTCAATGTTGTAATTGGAAGGATTCAAAGGTACATTAAGGGATCGATACACATAACAATTTAGTGACGCTATTTTATGGGAGAATGGATGATTAGAGTTAAAGGGGATGATGTGGTCCGTCTGTGTGGATTTTCTGTAAATTTTAAACGTTAGTCTCGTTTTTTGCGATGTTAAGATCTAATAAATTTATATTGCAGTTTTCTTCCACTTCCATTGTAAATTTAATATTGGGGTGTAGGGCATTGAGAGAAGTTAAAATTTCTGTTTGCTGCACATATTTCTTGCTTTCAACGGTGTGAACTGTACTTACAAAACTTCCCAATCATTGTGACTACAAAATAATTTCTTCTAGCCATTACTATATAGTCAAATGAAACACCTCTGTCTAAAATGTTTACTTCTCATTTCAAAAAACCCAATATTTATTTCCAGCTGATTCCATGCGTTTTTGCCTTAAACACTACAAAACGATCATTTACATTTTACAGTTTAAACCACACTCGACCAAAGCTAAACATCTGCTTCCCTAGTTTGCTTTTTTATAAAATTTTATATATTTGAGGGAAATCTAACAGCCAATCGCTATATAGAAATTTTAGAGGCAGCTATACCTGAATTACTTGACGATGTTCCTCTAGCGCAAATTAACGAAATTTATTTTCAACAGGACGGTGCTTCTGCACACAATTCTGGAATGACGAGATTATTTCTGGGCAATAATTTTACCAATCAGTGGATCGGAACAAATGTACCTATAAGATGGCCCCGAGGTCCCCAGATTTGTCGATTTTAGATTTCTTTCTATGGGGATATCTGGAAAATAGAATTTACAAAGACCACTATGATAATGTCCAAGATTTAGGAAATGCAATAAGAGAAAATTTTCGCTATTTACAAAATCATCCCGTTATTTTGCTTAATTCCCTAAAACGAATACGAAAATTGTGCGAAGCATGCATAGAACAAAATGGAAATCAGTTTGAACAGTTCTTTTGATTTTCTTGGTTACTGTAGTTCTTATACGACAGTTGATTTTTGCTGAAAGGCTTGTTACATAATAATTTATTACTGTTTTGTTCTTGTGTTACATAAATCTAGGTAGGTGGTACTTTTTTGGTGCGAAATTATCAATACATATTTTGATAAATAGATTTAATTACATATTTATTTTGATTTATTGTTAGGATGTAGATATTGTTAACGATTTTAAATAAAAGGCAGCATTGTTTTGCATGGCCTACTGCAAAATTTGGGATGATAATTATAAAAATTAGGATTTTTGTTGTTTATTAAAATAGACCCATACTATTATATATTTTTGAGAAGCTTTTAAAAGGACAAATCAATTTGTGGACAAATATACAGGGTGTCCCATTTAAAAAAAAACACAACTTTGGGTCATATATAAAATAACTAAAAAAAAAACAACTCAAATGAAAAATATGACTACGCCATTGGATCCAGCGTAAAAAACTGCATAAGCAGCAATTTTTCCCTTTGCGTTAAGTTAAAGGATAACCGAGATACGAGGGGGATCCCAAAATGCAAAATTTTCTATTTCGCCCTGTATCTCATAAACGAAGAAGGCTATGAAAATTTTGTTTACGGCTTCATGAGTTTCACAAAAAATTAGAACAGGTTCGTGAAAACCGCAAGGTTCTATCTTTAAAAATAAGTGAGATACCCTGCTTTTGCAACCAAATTCGGACACCCTGTACAGTTACCACTTACGTTTTAACTTTTGTAGACTCAATTTTTTTTTTTTTTTTTTTAAAGAAAAAACACTGTTATATATATATATATATATATATATATATATATATATATATATATATATATACAGGGTGGTGCAACCAAGATGGGGTGGACGATTGTGGGCAAACGGAGAGGAATTTGAAAAAACATTTTTGGGATATGATTGATAGTCAACAACGCTGTGTTTTAAAATTATACCCATTATACAGGGTGGTCTGAAAAGTTCGTGGTGAACCAAACTTGTGTTTTTTTAAATGGGATACCAGGTATATTATTATTTTAGTTGATTCTCCTATTCGTTACGATCATTTTGATATGAGGTTTGTTGGGTCTAAAATTTATACCAAGGGAATGGGACGAGGTTAAAGTGGAAAAAAGGGTTATACTCCGGCCATTTTTTGAAAACAATTGAAGCAGGTATGGAAAAACCAAATATTCTGTAAAATGTATTGTATCTAGGATTACAATAATCGCTTGTAAGTCGTTCAAAATTATTCACTGTTATACAGGGTGGTCAAGTTTTGCATATTTACCTTGGATTGAATTTTTTTAAATGGAACACCCCATATATTTTACTGTCATATTAAAGATAACATCGCCAGCTTTCAGAAAATGCCCTATTTGATATCTTTCTAACCAACAGTTTTTTAGTAAATTAACCGTGAAACCAAAATTTACTCATTCTAACAGAAACGGTATTATTTACGTTGCTTAAATTGACTACCTATATTAAGGAGGCCATGATATAATCATAAATGAAAAGAAAGATTGACATTCTTGTCAAAACCGTAAAGTGTCAGAGAATTGGCATCAATTACCATTGTTTTTTGACGATAAGCCGAGAAATTGTTAAGTAACAATGAGTTTGAGTACTCCAGAGTTGATAAACATGACTTTTATGTTGGGCGAGTGTCAAAAAAACACTTTACTAGCAAGCAGGGTTTATGCGGTACGATATCCCGATGCCGAAAAAAAACCAAGACCTGAAGCTTTTGCAAGTTTATTAGAGAGGTTTCAAGAAACAGGCAATGTTGCTTTTAAGAAACGTAAAGTAATTAATAAACCAGTTACCAATGAAGATAATGCTTTGACAGTGTTATTAACAGTGCAAGAAAATCCACACACAAGTACCAGGGAAATTGAGAGAGCTACTGATATTGAACGCACTAGTATTAAACGGATTCTGAAACAACATAAATATCATGCCTACCACATTGAATTACACCAAGAACTGTATGATCGCTATTACGTCCAACGACAAGAGTTTTCAATTTGGTTTTTAAATACAATTTGGGATAATCCAGGTTTTGTAGATAGGGTGCTGTTTTCAGATGAAGCAACTTTTAAAAGCAACGGCTTGGTTAACAAACATAATATGCACTATTATTCAACCGAAAATCCACATTGGATTCGTCAGGTGGACCATCAAAATAAATGGTCAATTAATGTTTGGGGAGGTATAATTGGCTCTCATGTTATAGGACTATATTTCTTTGAAGAGCATTTAACGGGAGATGTCTATTTAAATTTTTTGAGAAATGAGTTGCCCGTATTGCTCGAAGAATTAAGAAATACTAAGAAATTCCTTATGGTTCCAACATGATGGAGCATCCCCGCATTACCATAGGCATGTAAGACATTTTCTCAATAATTGGAAAGGAGAGCATTGGATTGGGCGAGGTGGGCCAGTTAAGTGGCCTGCGAGGTCACTCGATTTAACGCCACTAGATTTCTTTTTATGGGGACATGTTAAAGAAGAAGTTTATAAAGAGGTTCCAACCACAGTGGAAGATATGAAGTTGAGAATAATAAGCAGTTTTCGCAACATTTCAGACCTGACTTTGAGAAAAGTGAAACTTTCATTTATGGATAGACTCGAAATGTTCCTTCAGTAAAACGGTGGTTTAGTTGAACATCTTTTATAAGTTTTAATTACATTGTTTTTGTTGATTTATATTAAATTTATTTTTTTTGTAAAAAAAGATCTGTTATTAATACTGTCAAAGAATTATCTTCATTGGTAACTGGTTTATTAATTACTTTACGTTTTTTTGAAAGCAACTTTTCCTGTTTCTTGAAATCTCTATGATAAACTTGCAAAAGCTTCTATCTTGTTTTTATTTCGGCATCGCATCATCAAAGAACAATATTTATTTATTTACTGATGACAATATTCCGACACTTTGATGTTTTGACAGGACTGTCAATCTTTTGTTCAATTTATGATGATATCATGGCCTCCTAATATTAAATTTTCAATTTTAACAACGTGAATTCAGAGTAATTCGTGTTAAAATGAAGAAATTTTGATTTCACAGCTAATTTACTGAAAAACTGTTGGTCAGAAAGGTATCAAATATGGTATTTTCTGAAAGCTAGTAATGTTATCTTTAACATCAAAGTAAAATATACAGGGTGTTCCATTTAAAAAAATTCAATCCAAGGTAAATTTGCAAAACTTGACCACCCTGTATAACAGTGAATAATTTTAAACGACTTACAAGCGATTATTGTAGTCCTAGATACAATACATTTTATAGAATATTTGGTTTTTCCATACCTGCTTCAATTGTTTTCAAAAAATGGCCGGAGTATAACCCTTTTTTCCACTTTAACCTCGTCCCATTCCCTTGGTATAAATTTTAGACCCAACTAACCTTATATCAAAATGATCGCAACGAATAGGAGAATCAACTAAAATAATAATATACCGGGTATCCCATTTTAAAAAACACAAGTTTGGTTCACCACGAACTTTTCAGACCACCCTGTATAATGGGTATAATTTTAAAACACAGCGTTCTTGACTATCAATCATATCCCAATTTTTTTTTTTCAAATTCTTCTCCGTTTGCCCACAATCGTCCACCCCATCTTGGTTGCACCACCCAGTATATATATATATACACAAAATATTTGTCTCAAATTTCTTTTATCCTATATGTTCTCTTGTAGGGTCATAGCCCTGAAGATGACAAATTGTCGAAAGCGCTAGGCAGATAATAAAAATTTTAGGTTAAATACTCCAAAACTTGTTTCTTATTATATGTTTTTGTTTGATTAACTAGTTATTAATTATAATAGGTTACGGAAATACGTGGGTAATGTGAAAGAATGGGATATGACAGATGATGATGTTGAAACGTTCAATAAGAAAGCTGAGAAAATCAGGAATGAAGCCGAGAAAATCTATAACAAAATTAAGGTAAGTTCCCACTGAACTAAATACAGGGTGTTTTCTAATTACGGTACGTAACTGCAGGAGGTGAGTCCTTAGGTCATTTTAAGAAAAAAAGTTCCTATGAACATGTGTCCAGAGTTGCCTCGGTTGTGAGATACAGGATGTTAAAGTTTTTTAAAAAAATCGGTTTTTTATCAACTTATAAATATCCTTAAGCCGATTTGGTTGAAATTTGGCAGTGCCATTTTTAGTACTGGGGCGCTAATTCAGCCCTAACTAGATTGAAGTTATTAAGTCCAGTGCCGTCTCAAGGGACTCTGCAACCATTATTATTGAGAAAAAAAGTACGCCACTGACTCTTTTTGCAGTTTTTATGTTTTTTTTTCAGTTTAAGCTGCTAAAAATACAACTTTTTTGTTTCTCGTGTTTTGTTCGTATCTAGCCTTGTTTTCGAGAAAAAAAAATAAAAATGACTTTAAACCACTTTAAAAATTATCCATGGAGAACATCAAAAAAATAAAAACTATGTATTACTATACATAAATTAGAGAAAATTAAAAAATAAACAATTTCGACCTTGAAGTAGATGAATAAAATGACTGCCATCTGATAAAATACACGATTGCAATCGCTTCGTCATTGATTGTCTGACACATTCAAAAATCCCTGGAGTATTCCTTCTAGGCTTAGGATAATTATACATTTAAAAATCTAAAAATATGCGTGCAAATATGCTCCGAAACAAGGGAAAATATGCATTTATTGTCGGATAAAAAAAACAGAAATAAAGCAAAAGTATAGCAATTTATTGCCTCGAATTTTAATAAATGGTAAAATTGGATATTTTAAAAGAATTTCTCCAAATTTAAGTTTTTTCTCCAAAAAAATTATTTATAATACTGTTATCTATCCACATTTTCTATATAGTTCTACATTTTTGTACTTAGCAAACTAAGAAATATTTGATAAATTTTATAAAACAAAGTCATGCTGATTTAACTAAATTGTGATAAATATACAAAAATTACTTTAATGTTAAGAAAATCAGAATGGTTAAATGTTCGTAATTTAATTTTTTATTTCAATTCAAATTTTTATTTATAAAATAAAAAATAATTTATTGCCCGAAAATCTAAGAACATTTATAAATGAAAATTGTGAAGAACATAATTACCAAACAAGGCAAAACAAAGTTCGGTAACTGTCTTATTGTACAAATCTGGAACATAGTTTTTCCTTAACGTGGATTCATGTGGAATTGATGTCTTTGTGTACTGCTCTAAAAATGACTTCAGGGCAGGATTACTTAATTTATTCAGTGGAATATCCGCACTAATAAATGCCTTGCGCAAATCCTCATTGAACTTTGATCGTTTGGGTCCCTGTCCTGGTGAAAATGCTGTGCTGATTAAAACTTGTTTCTGAGCACACTTTTTACTTTTTTTGGATCTGATGCTTTGTAGTTCCTATGTGTTGTGTCACTTGGAATTTCTTGTTCGCAGTAACAGGAACATCACACTATTTACAAAACAGCACAAAACCGTCAGTCGTAAAATCAGGAAAATCATTCACGAATTGATTTAATACCGCACGGTTTTCTTTCGCATATTGGACAATGTTCACGCCACAATGTGTAAACTAAACTGAACTGAAAAATTATTTCTAACATTCTTAAAACGTGCGTATTTATGATTGTAAATTCGTGGTAAATCCATAGTTTTTAAAGCACAGATGTTTTATTGGGTACCTATAACAATTTTACGAAAGGATGGGTAAAACCGTTGGCCTGCCAGCAACTAGACATTTTTTATTATTTTATTATTATGGATTATATTTGACATACATCAAATTTGTCTTGGGATATAAAAAATATATTCAGAAAAATTAGAATATATGCATTTTTCCTGTAATAACTGCAAAATATGCATTTAAATACAAAAATTGCCAAAATATGCATTTGCATATGCTTTCATGCAAATGCATATATATCCACATATTCGCTCTTACATGTAGGGATACATCTTCTAACGAATTGGGTAGATGTTCTCGCAAAAAGTCTCTATAGGATTCACCTGTTAATCTTGCTGGCAAAAAATGGGCCAATTAGGTAGTCATCAATAATTCCTACCCATACGTCCAGCGAAAATTGTTGCTGAAAATGGCTTTCTCTAATACAGTGGGGATTTTCGTCGGCCCAAAAATGGTTGTTATGATAATTAATGATAGCATCCCGTGAACAATTTGCCTCGTCCGTAAATAAAATGTTTGGTAAAAAATTGTTATTGTGTGCCACCGTATGAAGCAACCACCTACAAAACATTAATCTCGGGGGAAAATCCTGAGGCAGTAAAGCTTGAACCAGCTGTATGTGATATGGGTACATAGATTTCTTTTTAAAACTTTCCAAAACTATTTTTGGGCTGACTTGAAGCTGCAGTGCAATCTTCCTGGTACTATTTGAAGAATTTTCTTTGACCGCATTATGTATAGCCTCTAGTTCAGGCGTTGTTACAGTTTCTGGTCTTCCACCATTTGTATTTTCATTAAAACTACCAGTTTCGCTTAATCTTGCATGTATCGTTCTAAATGTTTTAGCACATGAAATTACTCTGTTAGGATATCTGTGTTGGTAAATTCTCCGTGCCTCTTACGAATTTCCATTTGCTAATCCATAAATAAAGTGCATGTCAGTCATTTCAGAATTACTAAAATTATTCATAATGGAATCACTGCTAATTGACAACTTTAAAATTTACTGATATGACAGTGACAGTACTATCACTGTATGCTGATACCAGTAAGGTAAACCAATACCTACTAAACAACGAGGCCTACCAGCTGAAATTAAAATAGGCCTGACGTCACCACATCTAGGCCGACAGTCGCCTCCCGTAAGAAATGCATTAAAGCGTAAACCAATGCAGTTTTGCTTATGTCGTATCGTGATAACTGGCCATTAGACGTACTGGCCGACAACCGGCACTTGCTAACCGAAAACAAAACAGTGCCATTTTTATGATGTCGTTGTTCGTGAATTAGAGTAAATAGAGTAGTTTTGTCTCCATTTTTGGTGCAAATTTAATTATAGGTATTAGTTTTTGTGCGCCAAAAAAAATGGCTACGATCAATTCCGCGGGATGATTTAGTGCCCAATAAAAACACTAAAGTGTGTCCAAGAACAAGTAAAATTATTTCAGTAGATTTAAAAAAACCCCGATTAAAAGAGAATTTGGTACCAACTGGTTTCCCAAATTGCCCCAATTATTTGTCAAAAAATGTTCTTGACCGCAAGAGTAAACATAAGAATCTTGATGAACTACATCTTTTGCAAGCCATAGAGCAAAGTAAAGAAGAGTTTAATTTACATAGAGAGGCTACATGTTTTCAAAGTTTTGAAGAGTTTTTAAAAGTATTTCTAAATTTTAATTTAAGGAAAGGTTTCGGTAAAGAATACAGATAAAATAACTTTATTTAAACTTGAATATACTCCTGGTCCCCTAATAACTTGGGCAATTGTAATAAATAGCGATTTTTCAATAACAAATTTAAAATCACCAATATCTAGCAGTTTGGATGAAATAGAAAGTTTAATTGACACAATTCACAATATGATGATATCAATACCCATAAATCTTGATAGCGACATTCGTGATCCTAGTGAAACTCGTGATTTACATCATAGCGAGTCAAGTCAACTCCCCAGTACTAGTGAAACTCCCACAGAAACTCCCAATTCAGATAAAGTTGAGTCTGACAGTGACAATATACAAAAAAAAAATTAAATTTGTGACTGATATTCTTTTAAACCTAAAAGGTTCTGGCGAACTTTAACAGATAAAGAAAAATATGTCATATTTTACTTTTTGATGAAATTCACTTCGAACCCTATTTGGATTACAAGGCAGGCAATACCGTAGGAACATCAGTAAATAATAAAGATACCTTAGAGTCATCTGCAGTAGCATTTATGATCACTAGTCCTTGCTCAAGCCTTACAGAAGTCATTCATATATCTCCTGTAGCTGCACTTAATTCAGAAATATTATATACTTTTATCAAGACGATTATAGAAAATTTAGAAGAAATTGGGTACATAGTATTTTGTACAGTTAGTGACAATAATGCAGTAAACATTAAAGCAATTTTTCGCCCCTTAATCAACTCGGTATAGTATTCCCATATCCTATTAACCCAGTAAGACCCTTATTTTACCTTTTTGACACTGTTCATTTACTGAAATGTATTTTTAACAACTGGCTTAATTCAAAACCTGACCAAACATTTTCTTATCTCGATTTTGAGACTGGCCAAAAAAAATGTGCTTCCTTTTCTCTGATCAAAAACCTATACGAACTAAAACAAGACAAATTATTGAAGCATGGTTATTCACTTAGTTTAAAGGCTCTATTTCCATCATCTCTTGAAAGACAAAATGTAAAATTAGCTCTTAAAATCTTTAATCCCTTTATTGTAGAGGCTCTAAAAGGTTTTGTTAAAAAATTGTCACATTCACTAGATACCGCAGACTGTATTAGTATTATATTAACATGGTAGAAAATTGTGAACGTAAAAACTCCCCTTACGGGAAAACATTTGTTAGATAAATATCAGGAACCTTTTACCAAACAAATACTAACAGCCCCCATTTTGTTTTTTGCTAAAAATGCAAAATTGGCTAGATACTAGAACAAGTCTTCGAATTAAATAGTTCGCATGTTTGTATTTTGGGGGATTTCAACTTGCCCAAAGTACAGTGGAGTAACGATCACATGGGAGTGCTTGTAGATAGTGTCATAGCTGCGGCCCAGCCATTGGCGGAAATGTTGCCATACCTTAATTTATTTCAGTGTAATGTGGTGCGTAATTCTTATGGTGTGATATTGGACTTGGTCTTGTGTGATATGTCCGAAATTAGTGTTAAGTGTGCGGAAGATTGTCTAGTTAAATGTGATCGTCACCATCCTGCGTTGGAAATAACCTTGCCTTGCGATGTGTCTAGTCCTGTATTGGAGTATGAACATGAGGTATATGATTTTAAGAGATCAGATTTTGTAAGTCTGGCTGCATACTTAGGTAATGTACACTGGGATTCTGTTTTTGAATCTATGAATGTAGATAAGAATGTTAGTCTGTTTTACTCAGTTTTGTATAATTTTGTAAATCTGTTTGTACCTTCAATAAAAATTAAAAGCAGATTTAAATTTCCTGTGTGGTTTGATGATAAATTAAAGCTAAATATACACATGAAACTGGAAGCCCATAAAAGATACAAATAGACTGGAAACTTAAATGATTATAAGATTTTTGGTGATCTTAGAGCTAAGTGTAAGATGCAATCCAGTGCATGTTATTTGAAATACATTCAAGATATAGAGGAGGGCGTGCAGCAAGATCCTGGAGATTTGTTCACAATAGGACAAAAGATGGTGATATTCCAGCAAGAATCATGTATGGCGATCATGTGGCGACATAGGGGAATGACGTGGCAGATCTCTTTGCCAGGCATTTCTCTTCTGTCTACACATGTTCATCATCCCAGGGTACCACTTTTAATATGGATAGTAATGCCTATGTCTCCATTAGTTCTTGCAGTGTGACAATCTCTAGTGTGTTGGAAAAACTATATAAAACTGATGTCAGCAAAGGCGCAGGGCCTGATAATATACCTCCTCTACTTCTTAAAAACTGTGCTTTTTCCTTAGCAAGGCCTTTTTGGCTCCTGTTCAACCAGTCTTTATGTAGTGGGACTTTTCCAGATGCGTGGAAAACATCATATGTTGTGTTAGTTTATAAGAACACGGGAGATAAATCGAATGTAGAAAATTATCGGCCAATCAGCCTGATCTCTCAGATTCCTAAATTGTTTGAATCATTAATTAATGATCACTCAACTTTTGCTTTTAGAAATATTATATCAACAAGACAACATGGGTTTGTGGGTGGTAGGTCGATAACAACAAATCTCCTTGTATATCAGGATACAATATTGCAGGCTTTGGAGAAAGGCTATTCAGTGGATTCAATATACACTGATTTCTCGAAGGCCTTCGATAGAGTAGACCATAAGATACTGTTAAAGAAACTAGGCAATTATGGATTGGGAGGTAAGCTCATGGACTGGCTGAATTCATACTTAATCAACAGAAGGCAAATAATTAAAGTAAACAATTCATTTTTCTCCCATCCATACTTGGCTACATCTGGTGTCCCACAAGGGGCTCATGTTGCACCACTGTTATTTAATTTGTTTATTAACAATGCAGTTAACTGTTTTGAGCACAGCGAAGTATTGCTTTATGCTGACGATTTAAAGATATTTAGTTGTATAAACTGTCTAGATTCGTCACAGTGGTTGCAGGATGATCTCCTGAGATTTGAAGTATGGTGTAGGGAAAATAGAATGAGCTTAAACATTAAAAAGTGTAAGTATATCCAATTTACCAGGAGCGTGTCACCAACTGTGAACACTTACTCTCTTGATGGTAATGAAATTGAATCTGTCAAGGTAATTCGTGATCTAGGTGTCTTGTTTGACCAAAAACTGACTTATGTTGAGCATATTGATCTGTGTTGTAATAAGGCTCTTAAAATGTTAGGGTTTATTAAAAGACAGACTCAAGATTTTAACAATCTGAATGCACTGAAAATGCTCTACATTGGCTTAGAAGTCACTTGGAGAGTAGTGTTTGTGTTTGGTGTCCATATTTCGCAATACATGTAAACCGGATTGAGCGCGTCCAAAATAAGTTCCTAGGATATATAGCTTTTAAACTTAAGATTCAACTTGAAAATATCAATTATGAAGATCTTCGAACGCTAACAGGATTAACTACTTTGTCGCACCGTAGGAATAATTTTGACAAACTCTTTGTTTACAAAGTCATAACTGGTGTGATAAATAGTCCGGAATTGCTTGCGAGGTTTGGAATTCACGTTCCTGCTCGCTCGTTAAGATGCACCACTACTTTAGCCCTGGAACGCCATCGTACTTTGTATGGTCAGAATTCTAGTGTGAATAGGATGAAGGCCAATGCAAATAGCATTGAGCTAGATATATTCAATTGTTCTTTGTATTGTTTAAAACGGACGTTGTAATATTTTTAATTTGTAAAAGTGCAGTCATTGTGTATGTTTAGTATTTTAGTCTCTTGACATGGTTATTTTAATACATACATGTTTTTTAAATAACTGATAGTTCAATGTTATTGAATTATATATAGTTCTGTTTTGCCTTTTTTTATAATATTTTGTATTTTTTTTAGTAATGTATAACGAAAATATGATTGGGCAAGTCCCGTAAATAAATAAATGTATAAATAAATACTTGGCGTCCAACTAATTTTACAAATACACTGACTCGACAAACCCACACTGCATTAAACCATACCATACATGGGCTTCTTGAAGTTACTGAATACTGTTTAACTGAGCTTAATATGAATTATGTATTACTGGGCAAATTTCAAACAGACCCATTGGAAGGGCGTTTTAGAAAATATAGGCAATTAGCTGGTGGTCATTGTCATATCTCAGTTCGACAGCTATATGAATCAGAAAAAAGACTTAGAATTCATTCTATGTTATCTCTAAAATCTAGGCATTATGGGGACATTAATATAAGTCGGTTCTTCGAACCTCCTGAATGTGAAATACAGTCATTAGACACCAATTTAAATTCTGAACATGTTAATGATTTATTATCTAAAATCATAGTTACACAGTTTGATACCGAAGCTATACAATCAGAACTCCCAGTAATAACCTATTTAAGCGGATATTGCTGCTATATTGTTTTAAAAAAAATAGTTGTACTTTTTGCAAAAAAAACTTAACTCTCAATGAACCTTGTGTTGTAGAGGATTCTTACAATTTAATTAATTCCTTAAGTCGAGGTGCTCTTTTATATCCTCGAGAACAGGTAGTAGATGTAGTTTCAACCGCATATATTATATTTAAAAAGCTAATTTATAAATTTGAAGATACATTTTTGGATATTTTCAACAAAAAATATCTTCTTTGTGAGTTAAAAACAACAACAAGTTATTTTAATAAAAATACACTTTTAACTCCTTTTGAAAGTTGTAAAAGCCACCTAAAAATTAATGTTTCAAACATCTTTTTTAGTAGCATTTCAAATACATTTCTTAATAATTATTGCTCTAAACATAATCATAATTTATTAAATAAAAACAAAAAAAGGAAACGTTAGACTTTTAATAAATAGGTAGTTATACAATTTAATTAATTAATTAAATACAATCTTTTTCAGAATTTAGCAAATAAGAACCTATTATATTCTTGATCATATAGACTCACCACAGCACCAGCATACACACTTACACAAGCTTGAACACAATATAAAATAATAACCTATTATATTCTTGATCATATGGACTCTTTACAGGCCTATACTGCTTACCTGGACTTGAAACCTTACCGATTTTGACAAATAACTCTGCTTTGACAATTTACTAATTGGCTAAAATAGGACAATTAAAGTTATTAGTGAAATTTTGCGGTAGATCCGGGCAAACGTTGTCGGGTAAGAACACGGAGGGGTTTAGTGGGTAGGGGCTTTACCGAGTCGCTCACTGTTCTGGAGTGCCTTGTGCATAATAGTTCGTGCGTAAATGCATTCCTCGTCGTGTAACAAAAAAAAAACGAGTAATCGCTTAAGAGTCGCCTTTGGCATTTTAATTCTATAGCGAAACAAAAAATACTCTGAGTCATATATATTGTATACACACGTTCTATATAGCTCGCGAAATAATCAGTGTTTCCTTGCTTTAAAACTTTAAATCTGCATAAAGTTTTATATGTGCTTGTTTGTTGAAATTCCGCCAATCTTACTGTGTCGTTTTCAAACCCATATAGCCAGCATTACTAGCATAAAACGTGAAAAACTATCCTGCAGTATTTTCAATTAATAACAGTAACTAAATTATATATTCTTTTTTACAACAGCAATGTTCTGCTTATCAGCTGGATCAACAAAAAAAATGGGTCTTGAATATTATTTGGCTTGGAATAAAAAAAAATTGTACTCAAAAAACAAAGTAGATGTTAACTGTCAGTGGTCAAGGAAACAAAACTTTGATGACGCTTCTTTACTGTGTGCTGATTTATCAAAAAAGTTCACCAAGGACGATTGCATAATTATGTTCTGGGGTTCTTACAACGCAATAAAGGACGCCCCGCCCAAATTAGAGAGTATCAAGACTCTTTTAAAATCCTGTGCCCACACAAATTTATTATTTGTTGGACCTTCACTCTATTTTAATACGCCAATTTTAAATAAGATCATTCAACAACACAACTCGTTGATAATTGACTCACTTAAGAAACTAAAGTCTAACATATACTTCCTTCCTTTATTGTGTATGACCTCTCACGGGCATTTGAGCTTCGACGATAAGCATAATCTAGTTCACCACATTTGTTTTCAAATGTGTAACTCTCAAGCCACAGGTTCTAATGAGGCCGTAGAATTAAACTCAAATCCTATTCTAAACAGCTATTATTCAAATCCTCTTTCCACTTTTCTTTAATCGCCGAACCACATTTGTTTTCAAATGTGTAACTCCCAAGCCACAGGTTCTAATGAGGTCGTAGAATTAAACTCAAATCCTATTCTAAATAGCTATTCAAATCCTCATTCATCTTTTCGTTAATCGCCGAAGATAATCAACCTAATAATTACTGTTTTACCTTTTACTACTACAATGTTAGAGGCCTCAAAAGAGGAACAAAGTGCAGCGAATTACTGACAAGTACCTATTCTTGTGATTAGGACCTCATAGTTCTTTCAGAGACGCGGCTAAATGAAAGTTTTTTCGATTCTGAGTTGTTTGACGCGCTATTTTCAAACGTGACCGAGACTAGGCAGTTCTTGATTGTCAGCGTGGTGGTGGTGTACTGATAGCTGTTCTCAATAATTTTCAAACGTCCAAAATTTCGTCTCCTCTGAGCAACTCTTATGAGGACATATGGATTCAGTTTTCTACAGAGGATACTCGACTAGTCATTTGCTGTGTTTACATGCCTCCAGCATCATCTTTAGAGGCCTATCAATCATTTTGTAACACATGTGTGACTAATTACTTCGGTCGTACATTGGATCTCGTTTTCATCGACAACTTTGATGGTCATTCTATTTCGCCTAGCCCCAATGAACTCCTTAGGATTGACAACCATCATCCTGCTATTGAGGGTTTATTGAAACTCCGGTACATACCAGTCCTTAAAAATAACAACACTATAAGCGTTTAGCAGTTTAACAAAGTTAACTATACAGCACTTAACGATTTTTACAGCAAGCTGACTGGTCTTTTCTCACAGCCGATGGCGATCTGGATCGAATTGTTCATCGTTTTTACCAATTGCTCTATGAAGGCATTGAGGCTCACGTTCCTATGAACGCAATTAAGAGCGAGAAGTATCCCAAATGATTTGATAATCATCTTCGGAAACTTATAGCCCGCAAAAACCGGCTTCACAAAAAGTATAAGAGATCTGGTTTAAATTGTGATTATGAGGAGTATTCCAATGTACGCCGTGAAGTGAAATTTAGAACAGACATGTGTTATCTTATGTACGTGACAAACACTGAGCACTTAATTCCCAGCAACATAAAACATTTCTGGTCATTTGTTAAAAACCTCAAATCCGACTCTTGTCGTCCAAGCAAAATGACCTAGAATGGCATGGATATTAATACCACGGATGATATCGCAAACTCGTTCTCTTGTCACTTTCAAGCCTGTTATTCTAATTACAGTAACGCCGACCTCTCGAACATTCAGCCAGTAGAGGTTGCCACCAACTTATCAATGCATAGTTTTACCATCTCGGAAATAATCGAAAAGATATCTCAACTCGATGTGTCAAAAAACCGGATCCTGATGGCTTGTCCCCACTTTTCGTTAAAAATTGCTGCTAGTCACTTGCAGGTCCATTATGTAAAGTGTTTCAGAAATCTCTAGACGATGGTCACTTTCCAGCAATTTGGAAACATTCCAGCCTCCAACCTATTTTTAAGTCAGGTGATATCGAAATATTACCGTGGAATATCGATTCTTTCATGTATTCCAAAGTTGTTGGAAGCCATCATAGCAGATGAGATCTTCAATACTTTTAAACACTACCTGGCTTTTAACTTACATATCTATAGTATTGTTCTTAGGGCTTTTAGGTTATTGGGTTTTATTAAGAGAAATACCAGACACATTAATGACACAAAGGCGCTTTCTTGTCTTTATAACTGCTTAGTCCGCAGCATACTGGAATACTACTCCGTTATATGGTCACCACATTATGCTTGTCACATAAACAGTCTGGAGGGTCGGCGTAAGGATGCTCTTTTACTTTTTCTGCACAAGCTTATTAATGGCACAATAGACTGTGGTGTTTTATTTAGTTTAGTTCACTTTTTAGTTCCAAATAGGCGTACCAGACAGGTTCAATTATTTTTTGAGTATACCCATAGAACCAACTATGGCTAAAACGTCTTTGTGTATCGTTTGGTTTCAAATTATAATAGGTATTATGCAGATTATGACCTTTTTCATTCGAGTCATTTATCTCTAAAAAACACTTTGCGTCTAAGACACTAATTTATGTTGTTTGTGCTTTACATGATTTTTTCCTTCTTTTTTTACATTTTTTATTCTGTTTGTTAATATATATTCTTATGTGTTTCCATCTTTGTCTACGTATATATTTAATAATTACTTGTTTTATTGTTTTCATATTTATAAATTATGCAGTTTATATGATTTGTCGTATATTGTTTCTTTGTGTTTTTATATATTGACCACACTGAACTTTTTATTTTCCTTTACCATTTAACCTAAAGTTATTGTGAGATAAAAATGTTAGTTTTTAAAGATTTATTGTGACTACCATTTGGAGTTTATCACTCTGTAGTGTATTGATAAATAAATAAATAAATTTGACAGATTCAAAAACTCATAAAATAAACCCTATAAATTGATGTTTATTTGCTGAAATTAAAAAAATGCTCATTTAAATATGTTCCTGTAAATGACCCGTACCTTCTAATGAGTGTATTGAAATAACATAGGCCCAAATGGAATGACGTCACGCGTAAGCGCGTAGGCTTCGTTGTTTAGTAGGTATTGGGTAGGTGTAAAAACATTTAGAGTGATTTAAAGTGATTTTTTTCTATCGAAAACGAAGCTAGATACAAACAAAACAGAAGAGACCAAAAAGTTGTATTTTTAGTTGCTTAAACTGAAAAAGTTATAAAAACTGCAAAAAGGGTCAGTGGCGTACTTTTTTTCCTCAATATTGATGGTAGCGGTGCCCTATGAGACACCTATGGATTTAATAACTTCAATCTAGTTAGGGCTAAATTAGCGCCTTAGTACTAAAAATGGCACAGCCAAATTTCAACCAAATCGACTTAAGGATATTTATGATATTTATAAAAAATTGATTTTTTTTAACATTAACATCCTGTATCTCAGAATCGAGACAACAAATGTTCATAGGAACCTTTTTTCTTAAAATGACCTAAAGTTACGTATCGTAGTTAGGAAACGCCCAGTATATATTTTATTTCACACTTATTGTTTATTTCAATTTTATTGTGGCATTCTGCGATTTATTCATTTATGTCTACTAATTAAATTATGATTATATTAATGTGTATTTTGAGCAGGAATGTTTTTTCTACTGTTTGGATTTACAATTTCTTAAATTGTATGTTGAACCTCCTCATTTCCAGAATGTGGTCCGACTAGAAGACGAAAAAGGTACCTTCTGGGACTCGTTTATGGAATTAGTGGCAGACTTTAGGAGGAAATCTCAAGAATTGTCAGAAAACGAAGTTTTGGTTTTGTGCGCAGAACCAGGTAAAAATTTGCATTTTTTAAATTTAGTATCTTATACAGGGCATTGGGGGTTTGACTTCAAATATTGTAACATAGGCTAGTATGAACGATTTAAAACAAAATATTCTTATAAATCATCGGTCAATTTGAAAGGGTTTTCGAGAGATATTTAATTATATATAATATGTTTAATTTTGGAGGTTTCAACTAATTCCGAGATAACATGGCAATATTGCTATTTGCTTGGACATCAATTCGGTGACAATCTCATCACCTGTGTTTTGTCAACAAAGAAGTATAAAAGAACCTGTAGGTTTGAAAACGATTCAATTATTTTATTTTGATTATTTTTTTGGAATGTATGAACTAATTTTTTAATAAATTGTGGTTTGTTAGTATAAAAAAAAAATAGTAAAAACCTGTTATTAAAACAAAAATTAATAAAGAATATGAAATTACCAAGTATACTAATTTAGAGCACTAGTTAGGTAATTCACACACTAAAAAAAGTATTTTAAAAACTTACAAGCAAATGGTGAAAATGACAAACGTCACTATTTAAACACGCACGAAGACGGCGAAACCAATTTTCTTGAACAGATTCAAGAACGTGAGGTCTTTGTCTAATTTGTTCAGCAGCAAAAATACGGTTACTAAAGTCGTCTTCATTTTCAATTTCAACCCGATTATACACTAATGTTTTCATGTGGCTCCAAAAATAAAAATCAAGGAGGTTTAGGTCTGGTGACCTCGGAGGCCATTCTCCAGGTTCTGGGGCATTTCGACCTATCCACCTATGATCCAGATGTTGTAACACATTCCTATGAATGTGGGCAGGAACTCCAACGTGAAGAAACCAGGCACTGGCTCGCTGAGCTAAAGGAATATCTTCTAAAAGAGTGGACAAGTCATTAGTTAAAAATTGGAGGTATGCCTCTCCTGTTAAACGCCTTGGTAGCTCAAAAGGTCCGATTAACCGATTGTGGATTATTCCAGCCCAAATATTTATTGAAAACCGGTATTGAAATCGACTTTAGGGTAACTATTTCGTGAATAACATGTAACTGTGACTTTGAATAGTAATAATTTACCCTATTCGTCACTTCCTTATTTTGGTCTTTATTTAATCCCTTTTAAAAATATGTATGGTTCGTTTTAATTCGAGTAAAACAGTTATGGCGACTACAAACACTCAAATTAGGAATATGGTGTAGAGCGTATAGAATACGTTATTGGTATTTGAGGTAGGATACATGAGTTTCACTTAGTTTTCTGGCTATGCTAAAGACCTAAAATTAAAACGCAGGCAATTTCTCTGGTAAATATGCTGATAGATATAGTAGTAGTAGTAGTAGTAGTAGTTAAGGGGAGGTCTAGAGACCTGACTAGTAGGCCTATAAGGCCCTTTCAGTCTACCCCAACTCCTCCCTGAACCACCACCCGCCACCAGGTGTACATCCTTGAATCTGCCTGTCCTTACTATGTAAGTCTGCATATCCTTCCATGCAAGATCCTTAACTTCGTCCCTATGCAAGACCGTAGTGTCCAAAATATCTCGTCGCAGTCTCGCTCGCGCTTCACATCTGCACAGGAAGTGAAGCGGAGTTTCCTCCTCTTCCTGACACTCCGTGCAGATAGAATCTTCCTCAATGCCTAACATGAAGAGGTGTCTCTTCAATAGACAGTGCCCCGTTACTATTCCTACGATGGAATTTAGAGCTTTCCTGTCTCGGACTAGTAACCACTCTGTTCGGCCCTTATCGGGCTTCAGAATGAAGTCTTTAGCTTGCCTCCCGACCCCGGACTGGCCCCATTCACGTTGAAGTTCATGTAGTGCCCATTCGTCGAGTGCTGTCCTTATCTGCTACCTAGTGATGTCTAAAGTTGGTTCTGGTCCTACATACGGGCTGGTGGCGCCGAGTCTAGCAAAGTCATCTGCCCTCTCGTTGCCCTCAATCCCACAGTGTCCTGGCACCCAAACCAACTTCACTCTTTACGTCGCGCCATCTGCTCTAGCCTGTTACCGCATTCCTGAACCAAAACTGATCCCGCCACGGGTGAGTCGAGCGCTTTAAGTGCTGCTTGACTGTCTGAGCATATGACAATCTCTCCCTCTGCCCCCTCTATGACTTCCTCAGCCTGAAACACCGTTGAAAACTCCCCCAAAGGGAAGCTTGACCCGGTAGCCTCAATATAAACTCCAGTACCAGAGGATTGCAACTGTGTCATATGTGAACCATCCGTATAGCAAACAATTGCCTCTCTGGAGAACTCCAGCCTGTTTCTCTTCCAGCCTGTTTCTCTCCCAGTCCTCTCTTTCGGGGATTGAGATACCATATCCCTTATGCCATCTTAGTCTGCCTGAGGGTCGTGCTACTCTGTAGGTAGATAAAGGGATCTCTCTTTCCACAATGTGGGAGATCCTTGCATGACCCACAACCTCACCTTTGGTATGCCAAGCTCCTGCGTCTCTCATTCGCAAGTGCGCTGCCATAGCCTCTTTCTTAATGAAAGTCGACAATGATGGCAGCCCTAGC
This sequence comes from Kuschelorhynchus macadamiae, assembly GCA_030620095.1. Taxonomy (NCBI): domain Eukaryota; kingdom Metazoa; phylum Arthropoda; class Insecta; order Coleoptera; family Curculionidae; genus Kuschelorhynchus; species Kuschelorhynchus macadamiae. The sequence goes on along the minus strand of JAUTXW010003729.1, from coordinate 538,816 downwards.
AAGACATCCAATGCTGCTGACGGCGTCGTCCTCATTGCTCCAGTTATCGCTAGGCTAACCAGTCTCTGGACTGGAACGAATGGTTTTCCTCTCCACCGAGGGCCACCATACTATTGAGCCATATGATATCCTGGGTCTTATGACTGCTTGGTACAGCCAGTGCATGACCCTAGGATTTAGCCCCCAAGTTGTGCCTACCGCTCTACGGAGCTGCCAGAAGGTCGCTATTGACTTCCTTATCTGCCTATCGACATGAGTCGTCCAGCTCAGCTTTGCATCTACTGTGACCCCCAGGTATTGAACCTCTTTTGCCAAGGTCAGTTGTTGACCATACAATCTTGGGGGTCGAAAATCTCCTAAATTCCTTCTCCTTGTAAAGAGGATCATCTCAGTCTTCCGCGGATTAACCGTTAGACCTACCTCATTACACCATGCCACCAATATATTACAGGCCATCTGCATTCTCGCAGATGATGCCCAAGTACTTGCCTGATATTAGAATCAATCCATCATCCGCATAAGCTTGTGCATAGAAGCCGGCCTCCACGAGTCTGTTGAGCAGACCGTCCATGACTAGACACCATAGGTGCGGGGAGAGACAGTTGCCTTGAGGGCATCCGCCTCGCACCCCGATGTCTATTTGGTACCCGCCCTGACTCGCTTGGACGCCGCGCTCTTGCAGTGCACTTCTAACCCAACGCACCAGATTCGTTTTAACGCTCCTGGCTGCGAGCGAGTCGCAGATGACGTTTGTCCGTGCGCTATCAAACGCTCCTTCCACATCGAAAAACACAGCTAAAGCTGCTTCCTTAAATTGTCGCCCTCCCCTATATGCATGCTGATTAGCAGCTAGTGCTCCCTCCATTAGATGCTTGTCAATGATCCTTTCCAATGCTTTCATTAGGAAGGATGTCAGGCTTATCGGTCTAAAAGATTTGGCGGTCGTATAGTCCTCTCTTCCCGGTTTCGGAATCGAACTGTCTAGTACAAACTTACTTTTTCATTTAGATTTTTAACAAATAACAATGTTTGCGCAAGTGATTAATGAGAGTTGTCTGCCAAGTGAATTTAGTAATGTAATATGTACTGAAGAAAGCCTACAAAATAAAGTTTCTTTTATGCTAATCTTAGAGAGCTTCTACCTCAAATTGAGGTGCTGAATGAAGTAAAACATACACTAAGACATGAAACAATATTGTCTTTTACAGCAAAATAAAACCAAAATATAATAATGTGCAATCATTAATAACTTTTCTTGGAGTAAACTTAAAATTAAGACATTTAAGGTCATAGTCATTTACACTTTCATCACAAACACTTTTAATTACAAGCAAAAAATATGTGAACCAGGCTTAAATACATTTCTCTCTATGGCCAATGATTGTCTAAATCAATATTCATTTTAGTAATCACAAAACTAATAAAATGAGACACTAAAACTACAAACCTCATAAGAAACCCACGTAGGCAAAAAGTAAACAAAGTGATTTTAGCAGCAATATGGTCGAACCAATCAAAAATTGGTTACTCTATTGTTGCCACTGTCCTTATAAAATCACCGACCGAATCTCGTACCAGCGCCCCCTGTATCCGGAATCTCAAGTACAAGAGGTAATAGTTTACTTGTAGTAAATAATTACTGTAATTTTTACTTCTAAGTTGTAACAGAAGAATAACAACTGGTAATAGCCATTTTAAAGTAGCAGTAGACAATAACTTTTCCTACTCTGCAACGACTCGTTTTACTCTATAGTAATACGTTATAGGAGTACATTTGAACGTAATGGAGTAGTCTCTGCAAGGTTCAAGAAAGTACTAATACCTAAGAGTTGTAATTTGGTAAACAGATTAGAAACAGTAACTTTGAATAATTGCTATTATGTCTTGTTGCTTGACAGTAGTTATTATATAATTACTTTACATGAAAAATTACTATAAAGTATTATTCGCCATACATATATAATACTTAACAATACATATATAATACTTAAAAACTCTTAATGAGTACTAGTGGAAACAGTTGTAGCTACTTTAGTGCTAGCTGGGTTGGGTACGTTATATTAAGTTGGTCTAAAATTTGCATAAAATTCAAAAATTTAATAAAATAAATTGTGTTGTATTTAAATTAATTGTTTTCTGAACAATTCCGTGTTATATATTTTAAAAAATTCGATAGTCAGTAGTTTTTTAATTTAATAAATGTTTTAAAAACATCACCAACATATGTACTTGTTTCGTATTTAAATCTTTTTCTTATCTCTAAGAACAATAATAGATGTATAAGGCATGTTCAGAGTTATCTGGATCACCCCATACAATAAATATGTTTTTAAAGATAATGCTTTTTTAAAATATTGCACAAAATAGAACAAATCTAATAGTATAAAATACTAGTCTAACTAGGTCTAAAATTTGCATAAAATTCAAAAATATAATAAAATAAATGGTGTTGCATTTAAATTAATTGTTTTCTGAATAATATTAATAATAATAATCTCACTCACCCTTTAGAAAACTTTTTTCAAGTGTTTTCTAACCTAAAGCTCATACTGTAAAATCATGTCTTATGAAACTAGTGTTTTAATATACTATTATCTACGATTGTGAGACAAGAAGCCATTACCGCACTGATTTTAGTTAGGTAATGTTAGATATTACCGCACTAGTACGGTAATGATATCTACTAATATTAAAATTAAAACCGAATTAAAGAAAATTCTGAATGAAGCCTGAATGTATCCTTCTGCAACTGTATTTGACCGCCATCCCCCTTGCCTTTTTACTGTCCAAATATCCACTCCGGTGTTAGCTAATAGTGATGTAGAAGAGGAGTGGCCAGTATATTGTTCTGGAATGGATAATTTTAAAAACAAAGCAATAGTCTTAGGCATACCTCCAAAAGTGTTTATTACCACTGGCTGTTTTGGACATTTACCATTCTTATAGCACACGAAGAAACAACCATGATCCACGTGTATAGGGCGTAATTTGATGTAATTTCGGACAATTCCCATCTAAACTAATTAAACTTTCAATGTCTCCTGATGTTACAAAAAACTCTCGAGCTATTTTTGTCTTCGTGAATGGTTTTATAAATCGAAAACACATACCTTCATCTTCCATTTTCCAAGAGTAAGTCTATCAGCTCTTCTCTTATTCATTCTCCAACTAGTCCAACAATAAGTGCTGCTTTCGCCATAAAAGAACTTGTTATCATCAGCTTCCTGTAGAAAAACACCAATATCGTTTTTCGTTGATATCTTCGATTTTGTATGACTATATATTTTCGACTTTCTTTTTAAAAACGCAATTAAATGCGAGTATTTAGTAGTATCCACATTTTTTCTAACCAAAACCCAGTTACTTGTTTGATATGGTATAGCAAGTACAGTACGATACGCGTGTGATACATCGTTATTAACATACTTCACTTCCACACGCGTATGTTAATAACTTTTATCTCACTTGTATCGTAAATATCTATTTTAAAATCCTTCCTTTAATGATTCAATTTTTAATTGCATTCTTTTATTTCAGATTCAAGACAAGGATTCTTCGATAAACTTGATGAAGTGACAGAATCTGAGGTAAATTAATAAACTTTGAATTAGCAATATGACGTGAAACAGATGATTTTAATAATAAACTCTACTATCAAAAATAACTAAATTAATTTATTAAACATAAAATAATGTATTATGCTATTCCCATAATATTGTCTTTATTTTTTTTAATTGAATGGACTATTAAATTGCTCTCAACTGTTGTCCCATATAAATCTGAATGGCCTTGTAGACATTTACAGATTTGTTCGCATCCTTTTCCAGTCTACAAACTATTCAGGTAAGCGCTACCCGATATACTTCGCCGTTTCTTTACCTTTGTTACACGAGGTATATTAGATGCTGATTAGAAACACACTGGGAAATACTTGACAAAAACCCTGCCATAAGAGAATGTATTCCCATCTTAGAGATACTATAGAAACAAGAGAGACCCGACTATTTACATTTAACACGGGATCATAGATTGAATTTTTTCCCTCTCCTGTATATCGATAGGTGTAGGTTGTTGTCACGTTTTGTCAATTATTCTAAGCCAAGTTTTATCGAATTACTCCAATATGTTTATATATTTTCATAACACAATTATATGTATATCAAAAAACTACACACAATAATTAACCTTAGACTATAAAACATTGTTTTATTTCTAAGTAATTAACTAAAGTTTTTGAAAAATTACAAAAATGTAATAATAAAAATATTACCAAATGGAACTGGTAACGACGCTACACCAAATGTACGTCCTTTACGAGTAGTTTTACAACTATTCATTCATAGCAATCATCATAGCACTCTTGTTTTATAGTCTAATTACAAAACAGACCCTGCATTGGTGTAATTTTTGTTACCTCGTTCGACCGTTGTTGTTTATTATATTTTTTAGTTTTTTTATGATTTTGTAAGTTCTGTGTGTTGTAGTACTTAAATAAATGAAAAACTATGGTGAGGAAGTATGTTGTTTGTGGAAATACAGACTATTTAAGTCCCTAAGTATCATATCACAAGTTAGACATCAGTGGTGTCCGAACTATAAGACCAAATTTCAAAACTCAAAATTCAAACATGGCTTTATTGTCATAAATAAAAATTCATTGACAAAGCTGTAAAAATCTTAAGACTAAAGAATGAAAAACTTAACCTACTACAGTCAAACAGTCGATGAAATACACAAAAACAATAAAATGACAAGAACGAACAATATACAAGTAAAAAATAAAATGATCACTATACAATGTAAAAGATGTGTAATTGTGTATCTGCCTCAATTGGGTGGGAAGGCGGCTAAAAATCTACTGATACCCGTATGAATTTGAATATTTAAGCCATTCGAGTATGTTAATTGGCATGGAAAACAAGAAAAAATTGGTATCAATTGGACAAAAACAAATACTTTGCCAATTTTGGGTTTTATTATTATTATTATGTTGCTGCGGGCAGCAGTAGGCGACATTGCCGATGAGTCTGCTGCACTGTGCACTATTGTCTTTCGGTTTTTGGTTTTTTGCTATCACAGTTTCATATCACACTTAATTTCATCACAGTATCACACTTAAGGTATCAAATATAATGGACTAGATTGTTGTTGATGTTTTTAATGTTTTTGTCAAGTTTGTTTTTAAAAATATTTTGGTTGTTTTACATAAGGTAAACATTAAAATAAATACCAGCTCTCCAAATGCGTTATTTGCAATACAAATATACTATATTTTAAATATTTAAACACATACGTGTTATTGCGGATTTTTAAAACGCTTCTTGGTTACAAAACATTTTGTTTAAATCATTGTGATTTTAATCTTCAGATATCTACGAGGAAGTAGATAGCTACGTTATCCCTCCACATACCAAATTCCTCGGGTTTTAACTCATATATAATTAAAATATAGTACAATTCCTACCTAATCTTTTTAGTATATAAAAGCTTATAAATAATTATTTTGAGTCCTTTAAATTTTGTTATACATGAATACTATTAATATTCTAAAGTTTAATGTATTTCTGATATATTTTTTGTTTTTTAATTACTTATATATGGACAATCTAAATTATTTACCTATATAAGAAAATCAGGAGTTTGGCAATAACCGAGGCAAGAACACAAAAAGTCAAAGTCAAAATATGCTTTATTGCCAATTAAAATCAATATTTTGTTGACAAAGCTGTTTCAATAAGAAACACAAAATACATTTAACAAAAATAATGCTAACTTGATAAAATTGAAATAAAGTACATACATGTAAAAAAGAATACACTCAAAATTACAACAGTTTAAAATACATATTTGAAATCAAATAGTTTAAAAATTAAAATAAATGTAGAGGAACAGAAAACGATATTTACAACTAAACACAAACAAAGAGCATCAATAAACATCTAAGATTTTACAAAGAACAAGACTATATATACATTTTAACAAGGAAATACAAACTGAAAAGCACTCTTAAGCAAAATTTTCTTGAAAAAATTCATTAACGTCATAAAAGGGCCGCACAATTAACAGTGATTGTAGTTTCCTTCTAAACAACCTTTCATCCTTTATCTGCCGAATCCCAACAGGTAAGTGATTGAAAATTTTTTTGCCATTGTATATAATAGAGTTTTGGCACTGCGTAGAGGTAGGAACAGGGAGAGCAATATTATAGATTTGCCGAGTATTATGAACTGAGTGGTCCCCTATAGTATGTTTGAATTTTCTGTGCATCAAACAAGCTGTTTCCAGTACAAAAAGACAAGGTAAAGTCAATATTTTTGTATCTAAAAACAGGGGCTTACATGAGTCTCTTACCCTTGCCTTACATAAGTACTTTATGGCTCTCTTTTGTAGCACAAATACTTGATTGAAAAGCTGCCTTGAGCAGGCTCCCCAGAAGCAAATTCCATACCTCAGGTTCGACTCAATCAGGGCAAAATATGCATTTCTGGTGGTTAAACCATCTAACTCGTTGCTAATAACCCTAATTGCATAGCAGTTAGATGATAATTTTGAACTAAGATTATTTATGTGTTCTTCAAATTTTAGTTTATTATCAATCAAAATACCCAGGAATCTATTTACATTTAAATTGTTCAAAATTGAATTTTCGAGTGGTACATCATTCAATTCACATTTAAAGGACATAATACACGTTTTATTTACATTTAAAGTAATTCTATTTGCATCACACCAGTTTTTAATAAGAACAAGATCAGAACTTATTTTTTCATGTAGTTCCAATTGATCCGTACCATCCCACAATACTGTGGCATCATCAGCGAATAACGTAAATTTTCCGCCAATATGAAGATTTGCAATATCGTTTATGTACAGAAGAAACAAAATGGGACCCAAGACCGAGCCCTGTGGAACGCCGTACTCAACATTTAAATATTTAGAAACTTAATTTTTAAAATTTACCTTTTGCACTCGATTTGATAAGTAAGACCTAAACCATCTTAAAGCTATTCCCCTAAAACCATATCTTTCCAATTTTTCCAAAAGTATTTTATGACTAATGCAATCAAACGCCTTCGATAGATCGCAAAAAATTGCTGCAGAAGAGTTCTTATTATTAAGTTTTATATATACTGACTCCAGAAATGAAAATATAGCATCATTGGTACTTTTATTATTTTGAAAGCCAAACTGTGAAGTACTTAATATATTATGTTTCTTCAAGAATATTAACATACGTTTTTTTACCAATTTTTCTATTATTTTACCCATGGTTGTCAGCAGAGCAACCAACAAATTCGATAAATTTCCTTTTACCTGGAAATTTCCTCGTAACGGATTCTATTACACACACATAGTTTATATATTCATGTAGTTATTTCGTAATAAATTAACACATCACATAAATGTCAATATGTATCAATTTTGTTATTACGAGGAAGGTTCTGTTGAAAGGACTTGTCTTACCTTATTAGAAATTACAAATGCAATGTGTGTGGTGGAATTTGTTATGAGGAATGTTCCCGGCAAAGAACATGATGATTTTTTTAAATTTATTTTTCTAACACATACATAAAAACATTTATACATACATATGTACATACATTCATACCGAGATACATACTTACGGACATACAAATGTACATACCATTTTTAAATTTTTGTTTTATTTATCGGTATTATTTTCCTCCATAATTTTTTTGTAGGAAGTGGAATTTTACTGACTTTTTAAACATAAACAGCCATATTCACTAGAGGTTTAAATTTAGACCGGGTCTAACTTGACAGTTATGGGTTTAACATAATATTTTAAACAATTGAACAACTAATTTATCTAAATGTCACAATTATAAAATGACAGTGACATAAGCGAAACATAACCATGGCAACTAGACGTGGTCTAACTCTTAAACTGTTTTAGTGAATACTGGGGTAAATTATGCCGCCATTTTGTTTCGCCATATAGAATATATCAAATTTTTCAAGTTCATCCCATTTTTACACTTGACTTTTGTGTAAGATTCCAACTTAATTGTTTAAATAGTTTTTTGATACTGATATTTTAATCATTTAATTAGGACGCTATTTTGTTTAGCCTTAAAGGCTCCTCACCAAAATTTTACCAGTTTATTCCTAGGTCACACTTGATTTTAGGGTAAAATTTGATGTAAATTGGATTAATAGATGTTTATTCGATCTTCACAAAAATATTACCATGTCATCCTCATATGACTCTTAATTTTTGACTAAAATTTGAAGTCAATCATCAAGTAGTTTTTTAGTTATGCCGCAAACAGACAGACAGACCGACGGATTTGAGAATTTCAGGAGAGTGATTTTAATACGATTACAATACTGTCCTCTTGCAAGGAAAGTAAAAAGGAATCGCAAAATATTTATGTCACCTGCTTTCTGATTTTGAACCCCCCAGTCCGAATTTCTGACTACGCGCCTAACATACTTAAAATTGGCAAAAATACATTAAATTCCTTGCTATAAACATATATTAAATTAAAGAGTAACGAACCGCCGCTGGTTCAGTCTATAGTGAGGGTTGCCATTTTTGGGACCGACGACGTAGAGGAAGATATATGTTTTCTCTCGCACCCATAGCACGCGAAAAACAATAGATCCAACTTTCGAAGCTATGAATGAAATGTTGAGTCTATCCTCTGTTTTATAGTCTAAGATTCCCATTGACTCTACTATGTAGTACAGTGTTTTTGGTCTCTGTCCAACACACTGCCTCTTATGGCATGGTTTTTCTCAAATTCCTAGGGTGTCTTTAATAAAGAAATGCAACTTTGTTTTGCCGTGACATTATAACTAGTCTTGTATAATTAGTCCTAAAAAAGAAATGGTTACATATCAGCAGAGCCAATAATTCATGTAAAAGCAAGGCTGTTACTTAGTATATAAAATCAAAAACATTTAAAAAACAATGAAGAACTAATTGTTACACAGCTAAAAACCAAAGGAGATACTAATTCCTTTAAAGTTGGCATTGATTCTGCACTCAATTAATACATGCTGTTTTTTGGCCAGAAAATATTGTTTGTCGGGACTTCCAGTTTAACATGCAATCAATGTATAACAGAAACAACAGCAGCCGAAATTTTCAATGGAATAAAAGAAGCAAAGGGAGACACTAGATTGAGATTACTTAACAATTATTATCAGAATGTTAATGTACTTCATACAAACCTTATTGAATTACAAAATAATGTTGCCATGATTAACTATGATGTTCTTATGTTTACTGAAACCTTTTCGAATGCAGAACTAGGGCTACCCAACTATGATGATTTCGCAAAGACAGAAATGCTAAAGCTACTGGTAAACAAAGAAATGGCGGAGTTCTATAGGAGTAAACAAAAAACATAAATCTAGAATATACTTGGAGCATGAAAACTCCGAAGAAATATGGGTACCAATAGACATAAATAATGAAGTAAAAAAGCTGCTTTGTGGTATATATATTCCTCCAACATCAAGCAGTGAAATATATTCACATTGTGAATCTGTAGACTGACCATAGTCTTTGTATAGCTGGAGATTATAATCTACCAAACTTAAAATGGTCCAATGATTCACTGGGAGCTCTGATTGAAGGTGTTTCAACTGAAGCAGAATCCGTTGCAGAAACTTTTCCATTTTTGAATCTGTACCAAATAAATAATGTTTCTAACTACTAACTACAGAGATGTGTTCTTAGACTTGCTTTTCTGTGATAACAACTGTGATACTGTAGAGTGTCCCTGTGATAGTTTAATTAAATGTGATAGGCATCATCCTGCCATAATAATTGCCACCAATATTAATAGTAAGTTAGATATTATACAATATGAAATCCAAATTTATGATTTTAAACATTGTGATAATGCATGCGTCAATTATTCATTATTGAATACTAATTGGGATATGTATCTAAATAATCTGTATTTTGTCAAATCCTAAATCAAATTATTGATGAAAATGTACAAGTTTTCTCCATGGTTTGATACCACACTGAAAACTAATGTTTTCGAAAAAAAAAGCTCATAAATCATACAAAAAAACGAATAATCATAATGATTATCAGGCTTTCTGTTTATTACGAGACCTTTGAGTGTTATAATAGATATATAAACAAAATAGAAACTAACTTAAATAATGATCCAACCAGCTTCTGGAAATACGTCCGAACAAAGAAAGAAAATCAAGGAATTCCAACATGCCTAAGTTATAAAGATATCAATATTACAGGTAAACAAAGTGCCCCTAACTTATTTGCCATATATTTTTCATCAGTCTTTGAGAACTCAGATCAAAACTACAATTATGAATATCTCTCAATTCCTTTAGTTAACCTAAATAAGTTATATGTTAGTATATCAGAAGTTTTGGAAAATCTTTCATCAATAGCATTAAATAAAGGTCCTGGTCCTGATGGAGTAATTCCATTTTTTATTAAAAACTGTGCTTTTGCATTATCAAGGCCATTATGGATTCTTTACAATAAATCTCTCAACATGGTTTTATTAAAGCACGGTCAATTTGCACAAACCTATTAACATATGAGCAAACCATTTCTAAAGTCCTTGAAAATGGTCTCGTTGTGGATTCAATATACTCAGATTTTGAAAAAGCATTTGATAGGGTAAACCTCCATATTTTAGTTCAGAAACTGAATAACTATGGTATAGGTGGCATGCTTATAAATTGGCTAAAGTCGTATTTGTTTAATCGTAGGCAAAGTGTAAAAGTTGATATTTATCTCTCTGAAGAATATGATGTGACATCTGGGGTGCCTCAGGGCGGTCATCTAGCACCTTTACTCTTTAACATTTATATAAATGATGCTGTCGACTGTTTCCACCATAGCGAATATCTACTATATGCCGATGACTTGAAAATATATAAGGTTATTGACTCCCCAGAGGCATCATAATTGTTACAGCAAGAGATCTCTTCCGATTTGAGAACTGGTGTAAATTAAATCTGGTGGGATTAAACATAAGTAAATGTAAATATATCCAATTTAGTAGAAAGCTTATAGATAATCCAAATGTATATACTATTGAGAGCAAACCTATAGAGAATGTCAATCTTATAAGAGATCTGGGAATAATATTTGATAGTAGACTGACTTTTGCAAATCACGTAGACAATATTTGTAATATAGTTTTAAAAATATTAGGGTTTGTAAAAAGACATACCAAAGATTTTAAAAACATTTGTACTAAAATAATTATATGTATCTCTGGTTAGATCTATACTTGAAAGTAATACTCCTGTGTGGGCACCATACTACTCATTTTATATTAATAAAATAGAACGTGTTCAGCATAAATTTTTGAGCTATATTGGTGGTAAATCGGGTATTAGTGGTCATGAGAGTATTAATTATGATAATGTAATGCATTTACTTATTCTAAAAAGATTTAATTTACAAACTCATTAACAACCAAATAGACAGCATTGATCTAACATCTATTAACATTTATGTACCCCCTAGACTGTTAAGAGGCGTTGACACACTTCATACTGAGTGTCATCGTACATTATATGGAAAACATTCTACTATAAACAGAATGATGATAAATGCGAATGTGCTTAGGGTGGACGTGTTTAGCTCCTCCCTACAACAAGTTAAAAAAATCGTTATAATAAGAGGACATACCTGAAATATTTGTCTTTAATGTGTTAATGTTTTTGATGTACCTAGTCTTATTTGTAAGTTTCATATGTGTTTATACTAATTTTAACTATCTGACATACAACCTGTTAATGACTCTTGTATTTGTACTTTTATCTTTAAATGTTAAATGTTTACTTAGGTAACTTGATATATTTTATGTAAAACTGGGTTAACACCCGTTGATTAAATAAATAAATAAATTAGGTTTTCTTTACGCCAATACGTTTTTAAAAATTCTTAAAATTTTGTATTTAACGTTTTTTGCTAACTTCATACTACTGACATTATCGACATTTTTTATAAAGATATTTGTTGTAGGGCACTAACCTTAATCCTTCCAATACCTCAGAGCCCGTGCTAAAAGAGACTTCCGTTCAAGGCTGGTCAGAGAAAAAATAACATCCCTATTTGGAAAGGGGGTTTGACTCTTAACTATGGCTGGAGCTCTAGATCTAAGATTTTTTGTTTAATCAACAGTTTATTTAGTTTCTTTATTATTATTTTTTTGTCATGACTGGTACTGATGTTTATTTGATTTATATTATGAGAAGATTTTATTAATATGTACCATAGTTTTATGTCTAAATCAATTAAGGCTGTTGCTGATGCTTAGGAAAACTTATAATATGCAGAGGCGTATCTGGATGAAAGATTGGGATGAGCAAAACCAATATCTGATACGTAATTGGATGACAAAAAAAGATAACTTTCTTCCTTAAGTTAGTGTAGGGAAAAATATTTAGATTTTCGTGACAAATGACATAAACTTCTGACTCTTGTCTACTGGACCTACTATTAACTAAATACTTGCAGAATCACCATCAACATTCTAATGTAACTAGTCTTTACACATTGGGAGAGTTCTTTTGCCCCTTTGAAAAAGAGTCTGAGAAAAAAAAAGGAAATGGGACAAGTTAAAAAGTATGAGTTTATAGGATTTACATTAAGGTAGTGCTTTGTTAACTGACATATATAGCTTTTCTAAACCTTTGTAACCGCCTTTATACATAATAAGTATTAATCATCAGTGACAGTTGGAGAAATACATTTTGACAGTTTTATTAATATTACATATTTGAAGAATATGTTAAGGTACTGAATAGTATGTAATTTTATAAAATAAATGCATTGTTTCGTAGTATGATGTGTATTATTTTATTGTTAAAAGAAATGTAGGATTATTTGATTTTTTTTTTAAATAATTGGTTTCTCCACATATTAATAGAATTAGTTTCTCGATTTCCCTAGATCGGAGAAACTAAGGCCACAGCTAATATAACATACAGCTCCCCTTCTTAGGGTCGGCACCTTTATTCTGGCGGTCGAAAACCAAGTGAGATGAAATTGTCGTTTCCTTTTCTCGCTGGTGGGAAAAGTCAGAGCCAGACTAAACTGATTTTGAATATTGTAATAAATAACTAGTTTGTGACGGACAGTACCGGAGTACGCAATGTTTAAATTTACATTGATATGGTTATTGTAAAGCGATTTAATTGAATAATTAGAATATTATTAATGATATTAAAAACCAATAACCGACATAGTCTTAATAAAGAGTAGCGTAGAGTTGTATATACCGGGTGTCAACGATTCTATTAGACAGGCCATAACATGTAAAGTATTTGACGTATCAAAAAGAAATTTGGTATAGGTAAATGATACATAAAGGAGAGAGTTTTCGCATATTTTTTACTTTCCGGTCACTTCCGGTTTTACCGGAAATGACTTCAGTTTCAATGTTTTAAATGAAGCACTTTGAATATTTTTACATTTTTGGATTCCTGAGACAATTCTGAATCAGAATATGAAATCTTTTTACGCCTACTTGATTTTTTACAGCCATTTTTAAAATTGCATCTAGGTGGCCATAACCGGACGCAAATTAATCTAAGGACCTAAAATAATGAGAGAATAATACAATCGCTAAGTTTTAGTGATTAGTCTGATAACTAGGAACAAGACAAGTTGATAAAATCAAATTTTTGTGTCGTAACTTTTTTTTCCAAATGGCGACCCTTTTTAGACAAGCACTTTTTAAAAAGAGGATTATTTTGCGAATCTAACGGAACAAACTTTTTTACGATTGGATTAGAAATAAGCTCAAAAATGAAATATAACTTAGGAAAAAGTATGCCATGGATAGCCATGCTGGATATTAAGTAAAATTTTTTGTCTTGACAGTGACACAATCGTATGTCTGCTCAGAAAGAATAGGTGAGTGTCACTGTCCAAACAAAAAATCCTACTTAATATCCAGCATGGCTATCCATGGCACACTTGATAAAATTTAATAATTGATTATCAAGTATTTTTCTAAGTAATATTTAATTTTTGAGCTTATGTTTAATCCAATCGCAAAAAAGTTAGTACCGTTAGATTCGCAAAAAAATCCTCTTTTCAAAAAGTGCTTGTCTAAAAAGGGTCGCCATTTGGAAAAAAAATAGTTAGACACAAAAATTTGATTATTATCAACTTCTTTTGCTCCTAGTTATCAGACTAATAACTAAAACTTAGCGATTGTATTATTCTGTCATCATTTCAGGTCCTTAGATTAATTATTAGCGCCCGGCCATGGCCACCTAGTTGCAATTTTAAAAATGGATGTAAAAATCAAGTAGGCGTCAAAACTTTTTAAAATGTCATAATCTGATTCAAAATTGCCTCAGGAATCCAAAAATGTAAAAATATATAGAGTGTTCCATTAAAAAAACTGAAACTGAAGTCATTTCCGGTGAAACCGGAAATGACTGAAAAGTGAAAAATATACGAGAACTCTCCTCTTTATGTACCATTTAACTATATGAAATTTCGTTTTGATACATCTAATACTTTACAAGTTATGGCCTGTCCAATATGTTCGTTGACACCTGGTATGTATACTAATAGATAAAGGAAAATTATGTTAAATAAAATTCCATGGTATTTTATGATTTCAATGGTTATTATTAAGTAAATGAAAAAGAAAAAATTACACAAATGTTTAATAGTAAAAAATGCTTATGGAGTAAACTAAACAGAAATATTTTTATAAATTTTTCCATATTATTAATTTATTCCTGCTTATATTTTTGAAGTTTCCATTTATTGTTTTTAGCGTATAATAGATTCTTACTCTTATATATAGATTAATGACAAATTCTTTGGGAAAGTATTCACATGGATGAATAAAATGCAATGATTTAGTTAAACCAAAAAGTTAGGTTTTATTGCAAGTGTTTCAAAGTGTTCTTGAAATATTAGTTCGACTTTACAAATAAACTCTACAAATTTATCATTTGGCATTTGTAGGTTTCCAAACGTATCTTTGTCGGCATTTTCATATGCTTTTAAAAAACAATAAACGGATGAATCATCTAAATCTTTGTGGTCTTTGCTATATTTAATGCAATTATCACAAGAGTGAACTCGAAGGGATTTATTTAAAAGATATCCACACACATACCTTATAAAATTTTTTTCTAACATTTCATCTCGGGAATAATTTATTTTATTAATTTCGAGGCTTACTTCTTTTAGTGAACTGGTCTCTTCCTCAGGTATAGAATCGTCTTTACAGTCGGGAAGCCTTAAGAGCATTTGATCTGCATCTGCCTCACAATTTTCTGCACCTGAGTTAAGTAAGTTAACGCACTGCAACTTTCTAAAAGTTCTGTGAAACTGTATGGCTGTTGGGTTGATGCATTTGCACCACTTCTAATTTTACCAAAGTGATTTTCAAGACAATCTTGGTTTAATTTTCGGGTAAATAAATAATCAAAACTAGCATTCTCACGAAGATAATTAAATAAATTTAGAATACTATTGATAGAAATTTGAAGACATTTAATGAATTTAACTTTTTTCGTTAAGTTTACATTATTTCTATCTCTAACTTCAAGTTTCTCTAAAAAAGATAGGCATTCAGTCAAAAACTCCATTTGAAAGGGTTCCCCTTTGAAGGCTGCATTATACCTTTTACCGGGTGAAGTTTGTGACGAATTTAAAATATCAAAGAGCTGGTCTATTCTCTTAACAAACTCTGCAGTCTCAGTGGCTTCTGCAGGTAGAGAACCAAATCTGATGTAAAAACTCATGCCTACAAAAACAGAATTGCTAAATACTTGTGTGGCAAGTTTAACTTTCATTTTTTGAAAATTTGTGGGATATATATGTGAGTCAGTTAATTTATGTGCTGCTTTAACCGGAAATTTTTTATCTATTTCATAAAAGTCAATTATGTACTGCCAAGAAATTTTTTTACCATCAACGTAAAAGTCATACTTCATTAGCATATTTCTAATGGCTTTTATAATATGGGGCACATCAAAAATATAATAAAGGTAACGATTTTGAAGGCAAAAACGGCTATTTTGAATAGAGATATTTAAAATATTACTTAATTTGATATTATTAGAACCCATGTCAGAAGTAACTGCACAAACATTTAAGCCAATATTTTTCAATTTTTGCAAAGCTTTACTTAAATTTTCGTGCAATAATTGCGCCGGACAAGAAGTATGACAAAGAAAATAGGCGAGAGGCTGTTTCCATTTGCAATAAAGTCCTCTTAACATGAACACGCATGCAGTCAAAGCTGGTTTAAAGATCTTCTCTTCTTTGTCATCTATGGCCAGTCCAATTATACAGTCTTGAGACCGTTCATAAAACAAATTTGCTTTAATAGACATCTCATCAAAACATAGTAGGCAATACCTATTTTGCTCTTGAAAACCGTCAATCTTTTTTTTTAACAAATTATAAAATTCAGCGTTTTCTAATCCTGGTCTTATTTTAATAGCTCGAATTTCTTTTAACAATGTATTGGGAGCTGGAAGGCTATATTTATACATTAAATATTTTTTATAAACTCGGGGACCGGCAAAATATATGGACAAACATTCAGTTTTGAACTCTTTACTATAACGTCTACCCTTTGGATGTTTTCGCTCTTGTGATATCTGCATATTAATAATTTTAGCAGTGTCGACCGAGTTGCAAAATTTGAATGTCAGAGACATATATTGATTTAAAGTTATATTATCTAACTGACTATCTAATTGTCTTTCGAGTGTCTGAACTTTTTTTCGCAAATATTGATTTTCTGTAGTAAGAGATTTAATGTTGCGTCTATATTTTTTCTTCCTCGGAGTATCAAAAGATAAGTTGGCTGATGTTTGGGTAGAACTTGGAGACATCAGAGGGGGACTACTAGCATCGAAGGGTCTGGCTTCAGTTTGATTCTCGGTTTTCCCTGGAACTTCAACTTCGGTTTCCACCTCGATTTCGTCCTCGGTTTTCACGTCTACGTCGCGGTCGTCCTGAGTTTCACCCTCGACTTGGACCTCGGTTTCCACCTTGTCTTTGGCCGTGGTTGTAGGCTTGATTCTGACTATGTTTGTTTGACCTACTAGAAGAAAATAACATCAGTTTATAAATAATTCAAAGATCGTAGAAAAAACGTATTTCCTTCACACCAACCATGGTGCAAAATTCGCAAAAAAGATCCTTACACTTTTATTTAGCTGTTACAACTTAACAATACAAAATTATAGAATATCGTAAATACCTGGGTCAGTATTTGTGATAGCTGGAACTAAAATTCTGTCATCCAGAACTCTGATTTTCGCAGGAAGTAGCAAGGGTCTACTATATGCGTGGTCACCCTTAATGCTCTTAGAACTTCCTTCAAGAGATGGAAATAATGTAGGAACTGCAGTGGCTTTCAATCGTGTATGAAGATGACTAGTATACATTTTTTCTTCAAAATGGTCTTCACAAAGAGTGTAGCTATTATGAGCTTTTTCCAATTTGTCTAACAGATCCTCTCGATTGGCTTTCATTGCCCATACCTTAGCTCTGTAAAATTTAAAAAAAAACGAAGATAGTATAAAAAAATAAAAATGTTATTTAGTAATTCCTTTTGGCTCTCAATTTTACCGGAATTGACCCCCTAATTTATTTTTTTTTTTAATTAAGTAGAACTAGTGTTTTAAAAAAACCGGCTTTTTTCCAATTGGAAGTATATTAATTTAATTTTAAAGTTTTTAATTAATACATTTTGGTTCTTTATTTTTAACTTTTTAAATTTTCTTTACTAATTTTAAGGAAGAACATTTTTTGTTTCTTAACTTATTTTTCATGTTAACAAAAATAAAAACTAGGATAATTATAAATTGTATTTTTCCATATTTTGTTTTTTTTTAATCTTTTGGAAAAAAACGGATTTTTTCGGGAAAAACCTGGTTTTTTCCGAGGTGTTAAAACACTAAGTAGGACTCTGTATATATTTTTTTGTGCTATCGCATTCAACCTAAACTTAGCTTTTCAACGATATTTTAATTTTTGTTTTCAAAATGGCGACTAGACAGCAATTTTTTTGAAAATTCAACATTGCCGCTTTATAAAAAAAAATGCATTTATACAGTACAAAATTTAAAACTGTTTTGTTTTTTTTTTAGAACACTTCACAATGACTATAAAATAGCCATTTATTTTAGAGAAAGGCTACCTGATTTGTCAAGGATGTCTAGCATATCGTTATCTTGAAAATAAAGTTAAGCATGCGACACATCTTTAAAAACGTAATTTTATGGCGAAAATGACTTATAAAATATACAAGGTACCATTAAAGTAAATGCTCTTTCGATTAAAGAAAAGTAAAAAATTCAAAAAATAAGTTTGTTTTGGACTATTTAAAACATATATTTATAAATAGCGCCTGTATTTTTTGTAAAATGCGGCAATGTTGAATTTTGAAATAGGTGTCCAGCCTCCATTTTGCAAAAAGTTAACTTGTGGAATATAGTAGAAGACTATTATAGGCTGAATAAAATAGTGCAAAAAATATACAGGTTTTTTTTCTTTAAATAAAAAGCAGAGTCACTTCCGGCAAAATTCGAAGTAACTTTTAGTTGTTTTTGCATCGGAAATTTGTCTCTTATGGAATTAGACAAATGTTTCAAATTTCAAATAGATATTTTTAAGACCACAAAAATATCAGCTTGTTACTTGTCTCATGTATCACCCGGTCACAGCAAACTTGGTTCTAAAAGCAACACCTATATTTTCAAAAATGATAAAGTTAAAGGGAAAATAAAGACCCCAGCTTGCAGAAAATATTCAGTACTTCTTAGAACTTAAACATCTTTTAAATTTGAATTTCTTCGAAATATACGCACACGATCGTTAGAATCGCTAGGTTTTTAACTAATCTTGTCATTTATTGTGCACGTTCTATATATTTTTTGTGTAGTGCAGACTCTATAGATTGTAAAAAAATCAAAGTTAGGGGCTTTCTAGTAAAAAACAACTATGACTATGTACTATGAAAAAAAAAATTTTTTTTTCAAAAAAACACACATACCTCAAAAAAAACCGCTGCCAATGGAATCACTACTTCCACATCGTGTCAAACTAGTACCTATATATTTTCTTACCCGACCCTTGTTTTCAGACGAAAAAAAAATAAAATTTAGAATTTCAACCTACTCTCCTCCCCTAAAATTTTATTAAAATGATGAACGAGTTTTGAAATTGAAATCAATACCCTCAAAAACCCATAGAACTACGTAACACTCGATTTTTTAAACAGCATAATTTTCATCCCCTAACCTAACCTAACATAGCCTAAACCCCTTATTTTCACAGAAATCTCAAGCAGGACATATAACATGATCATTTACAAAAAATAACTATTTTTTACCGATTAACCCCACCTTTCCCTAAGCCGTTTTTGCATAAAAGCGATCAGAATCATTCTCCTATGGACTGCTCTTCGTGTGCCAAATTTCAGCGCAATAGCCCAAGTTATCGCGTAATCTGACATACAGACAGACAGACAAACAGATTTTTTTCTCGCCGAAATTAGTTTTTTTACAGGTTTTGAGTCATTTAAACTCGGCAATTTACAATCAATAACTATTTTTTACCGATTTACATCCTCTTCCCCCTAAGCCGATTTTTCCCAAAAACAATCCGAACCATTCTCCTATGGACCCCTCCCTGTGTACCAAATTTCAGCTCGATAGCACAATTCCTTCGAGAGTTATCGGGTAAACAAACAGACCGACAGACAGAAACATTTTTTTCGCCGAAATTAGGTTTTTTACACGTTTTGAGTAATTTTAAATCGATTTAGCGAAAATAATTTTTCGGACATTTTTTTGCCGACACCAAAGCCGATACTATACTTCCCCGTCTTTTGGAGATGTGGAAGTAATATCTGCTTTTTAAATTCTAAAACTCTTAAAATTGTGTTTTAAAAAAACTAAGCTAATCTCGCAATCAGAATAAAAAATCTTTTTTCTAAATTTTCAGAACAAATAATTGAAAAATTTGCCATTTTGTTTAACATCCTGTATAAATAAATTTTTGGCTCAAGAGAGTTTTACTCCTAAATCGGTATTATTCAATAAAATTTGCAAGATAAGAAATAGCTGAAAACCGCATCTCAATATCTCTTGTTTTAAAAATATTCAAATTTTACCTAAAAATTCACCTGTCCCGTTTACTCTGTACAACAGTGCATTCGATAATTAATGGACATAGTGCATTTTTTGCACCTAAATATTTATTTCCATTCGTACTAATTGGAGATATTTTACCATATACTTTGACAAAAATGCTGGTTAATGTTTTTTAGGACTGTATATTAAAGACTTATTGTACAAACAAAACTAATTACTAAAATTTGGAACATTGCGTAAAAGTCCTTGAAGATGGGGAAAACGATCGTCACACCCCCACGTCTAGAGTGCGAGTCTCTGGCTTCTCCTCGCGCTTGCGGCTTCCTTGCAATCGCTAGTCCGAAGAGTGCCGACCAATCACACGCGCTCTCTGATCAAATCTTCCAGAAGCAAGGTATGCGAGGTACAGTGGTCCGTGCTGTCGAATTAGCAGAGCAAAATACTTGTTGGGTCCAAACATATCTCGCCCCTCTTGAAAGATTCCAGCTTTCAACACCACAACCATTCTAGTAACTGCTAGACTTGGTCAGGTAAAGGTAGGATGCAAATTTTTGCTGTTGGTCGTCTGATAATACCAGTTTTAGTTTTAACATTGACGACTCTTACAACATCATCCTTGCCACGAAAAACTTCTGTTATTCTGCCTATGGGCCAGTGCATTGGCATCGTGTTGTCTTCTTTTACTATGACCATGACACCTATATTCACAACACAGTTGCTGTCTTTTGTCTTCCATTTTGATCTTTGTTGAAGACTAGTTAAATATTCGTTTTTCCAACGCCGCCAAAACTGTTGGTAGATTTTTTGAATCCTTTGGTACTGGCTCAGTCGATTCAGGGGCATTTCTACGTAATCATGATCGGGAAAAGTCTTTAAAGAATCTCCAATGAGAAAGTGTGCAGGAGTAAGCACTTGAAGATCATTAACGTCCGATGATAACGGAGTCATAGGTCGCGAATTAAGGATAGCCTCTATCTCGACCGCCAACGTATAAAAAAGTTCGAAAGTCAAATGAGCATCCGCTGCAACCCTTTTAAAATGATATTTAGCTGACTTTACCGCGCTCTCCCATATGCCGCCAAAGTGTGGTGCTCTGGGCGGAATTAAATCCCAAGAGATATAATTTTCTCTTAAAAAATGTAAAATATTTTCATCTTTATGTATTTTTTGCAAAAATTGAAAAGTTTCCCGTAATTCGCGACGCGCGCCAATAAAATTACTTCCATTGTCCGATAGCAAGGATTGACAAATTCCCCTTCGCGCAATAAATCTTTTTAAAGCAGCTATAAATGTCTCACTACTAAGATCAGTACAAATCTCGAAATGCACTGCTCTGGTAACTAAACAAATAAAGACGCAAAGATAGGATTTTATCATTTGCCTGTTTCGATTTTTGCTATCTTTTATGAGAAATGGCCCTGCCAGATCCACGCCACTCTTAAGGAACGCACGGGCAGGCTTAACTCTAGACTCGGGCAAATCTGCCATTTGATTCACCACGTTCGAGACGGGATTTGCTTTAAAACAGATTACACAACTTCTTATAAAAGATTTTATTGCATTTTTTCCGTTAATTATCCAAAATCGTTGTCTAATGGCGGCTAAAGTGGCTTGTGTGCCCGCGTGAAGATGTCGTTTATGCTCGTATTCGATAATTAAATTTGAAAATGGGTGTTTACTGTTTATAAGTAAAGGATGTTTGTGATCAGGTCCAAGGTCAGAATTTTTTATTCGTCCCCCTACACGTAACAATCCAGATTCATCCAGATAAGGATTTAAACTCAAAATTTTGCTGTCATTACTTAGTTTTTTATCTTTTTGTAAATTTTGAATATCCTTTGTAAACATTTGAGCCTGTGCGATTAAAGTTAATTTTAATAAAGCCTCTTTGTATTCACGAATTGTTAAAGATCCAAAAACTATTTTCTCCATTTGATTTTTTATTTTACATGACAAATTGTGAATAAAACGTAATATGTAGGCAAAAACACGCTGTAATTTAGCAAAGGACGAATATTTAGTAAACAGATCAAAACCTTGAAAGTTTATTGAATAAAGTGATAAAGTCTCGTCCTTTCTTTTTTCAGGTAGGTTAAAGATCTCATTTTCGCTTGATTCTAAAGGTTCGGGCCAATGATCAGGCGCTAAAACTAACCACGAAGGTCCCTCCCACCAAAGTTTACTCTCTAAAAGTGAACTAGGCGTCGCCCCTCTTGAAATAATGTCCGCGGGATTATGATGCGATCTAACGTGACGCCACTGCTTTACTTTAGTCAACTGTTGAACCTCAGCAACACGATTTGCCACAAAACATTTTAAATTCGAAGGTTCAGAATTTAACCATCCTAAGACAATAGTTGAGTCGGTCCAGTAAAATATGTCAGATTCCGAGAAATTTATTTCTAATGCCTTGACAACTTTGTCAACTAATCGACTTAAAATGACAGCTCCCATTAACTCGAGCCTCGGCAAAGTTTGTGTCTTTAAAGGTGCAACTCTGGCCTTTGCGCATAGCAATGAAACAGTACAGTTTTTCAATAAATCAACTGACCGAAGCATAACGCATGCGCCGTACGACTTTTCACTACTATCACAAAAGCCATGAATTTGTACATGTATAGTGTTTTTAAGAATAGCTTGTCTGGGTATTTTAATATTTACTAGACATTTTAAATCTTCACAAAAAGAAATAAAAGACGTTTGAATATCAGGGGGGACAGAATCATCCCAAGACAGCGATAATTTCCATAAATCTTGTAAGATTAACTTTGCCTGAATAAGAACTGGCCCAGCTAGCCCCAACGGATCAAACAATCTGCTGATAATGCTTAAAATAGTTCTTTTTGTGACCTTTGTTATTGATGGAGTTTCAAATTCTACCGAAAAACCAAACAAATCTAATTTTGTATCCCACAAAATTCCCAGTGTCTTTAATTCTTTGTCATCGTTAATAACGTATTGAAAAATATCATTTTCTTGTGTACTTTGCAAAATACTTTGTTCATTCGATGCCCATTTTCTTAAAACAAAATGTCCCTTCTCCAAAAGTTCAGAAACTTCCCTACGTAGCTGTATACAACCGTCTATTGTATCACTGCCTGATAAAAAATCATCACAATAGAAATCTCGTTTTATTGACCTTGAGGCTACCGGAAAAGTTTCCTCACTTTCAATTCCTACTTGAAATAAGCATCTTATAGCTAAAAATGAAGAACAAGCTTGACCATAGGTAACGGTGTTAAGTCGGTAAATGCCTAAATTCTCGGAGGGATCAAAGCGCCAAATAATCCGCTGAAGATCACGCTGATCCTCCTCCACCGCCACGCATCTAAACATTTTAGCAATATCTGCAGAAATTACGTAATTATGTTTTCTAAATCGCGCAAGTATAGAAAATAGATCGTCTTGTATTACGGGCCCTGTTTTTAGAACATCGTTTAATGACAGCCCAGAGCTACTTTTCGCACTTGCGTCGAAAACCGTACGTAACTTTGTAGTTAAACTTGATTGTTTTAACACCCCGTGGTGCGGCAAACAATAACATGTATTTTGTGCATTTATTTCTGAGACTGGGATTAAGGTCATGTGGCCCATGTCGATGTATTCAGACATAAATTCAGAATAAAGGATTTTTAACTCAGAATCCTTTTTTAACTTACGCTCTAGAGTGTAAAATCTTTTTAATGACATATCGTAAGAATCACCAAGACACTCAAAATGGTTGCGAACAGGCAGCCTAACAACAAACTGACCATTGCTATCGCACCTGGTAGTATTAATAAAATTTTCTTCTACTTCTCGCTCCTCTTTGGAATACATTTTAGTTGTCGTCTGACACTCTTCTATATTCCAAAAACGTTCTAACTGACCCTGTATATCAGAATTATTGATACGAGAAGTCAAATTACAAAAGGAATTTTCACAAGTATCGAAATTTGAATTTAATGACCCTGACAAAATGTAGCCCAATTTTGTTTCATACAAGATTGGCTTGTCTTTACCTAAATAAATTTTTGCTTTACCTAAAAGCTCGTAAAAAATGTCGGCACCCAATAAAATATCAATGTCTGCCGATATATGACATTGAGGGTCTGCCAAAATTACATTATCTGGTAATTTTAAATCGCTAATATTAAAAGAAGTGCATGGTATTTTCCCTGTTATTTTATCAACAACCAAAAAATCTAATGTCGAATGAAAATTGTTTTGAGTAGATTTAATTGATGTTTTTGCTTGCCCCCGTATATTAATGGCACAACCGCTTACACCCGATACCGAGGTCTGAGGTCTTTCTAGATTGAGACCTAATTTTCTAGCCAAGTCAGTTGTAAGAAAACTGCTCATGCTTCCCGAGTCTAAAACACATCTAGCCGCTTCTGCCCGACCTCCCCTTAAGCCGCCAATAACAATTACAGCCGTCGAAAGCAACGTTTGACGCGGTACGAGTAGCGCCGGCGACCTTTGATGTTGAACTATTTCTCTCTCGCTCGTGTAGCCTGAAAAAGAATCATTTGCATTCTGGGAATATATCACTGCGCTCGTTGTTTCCCTATCTTGAGAAATTTGGCTGATATGGCTGGATTGAACTGGTTTGGCTGTCGAGTCGTAATGTAAAAGAGTGTTGTGTTTTTTATGACACAGTTTGCAATTCGCGGAAGGGCAATTATTTTCATCTAAATGTTCCGACTTAAAACAATTTATACAAAGTTTTAATTTTCGAATTTCTAGTTCGCGTTTTCTGGGTGATAATTTTAGAAAGTCGCTGCAAGTATAAATGTAATGACCTTTTTTACAAAAATAGCAGGCAAATTTTTTATTTGAATTTGACGTTAAATGGGATAACCTTTTATCATGTTTTTCTATTTTTCGGTAATGAACTGGATTATTATTTGTCTGTTTCGAATGATCAAAATTATCTAGGGTTTCTAAAAGTTGACACTTGTTAGAAAGAAATGAAATAGACTGATTATAAGAGGGGAATTGTTGTGGTGATTGAACAGTGTTAGAGACATGTTGTTCCCACTCCTTTTTAGTCTGAAAATCTAATTTTGTAGAAACTAAATAAATAATTATCGTATCCCAACTGTCAGTCGGTTGTTTAAGGTTTTTTAGCGAACGAATATGACGTTGTAGTTCGTCTAAAAGTTTTCTTAAACTAGTTTTATTTACATCTTTACTTACTGATACTAATGGCATATCAAATAATAATTTTAAATGGTGATTAACCGTAATGCGGTTATTTTGAAATCTGTTACAAAGCAAATCCCATGCGATTATATAATTATCATTGGTGGTTTCATAGTGATCTATAATATTTTTTGCGGCACCACATAGACAGCCCTTAAGGTACCTTAATTTTGTGCTATCTGACGTTCTTTGATCTTCATGAATTAAGGCCTTAAAAGCGTCATGGAACTGGGACCAATTTTCCCGCAGCCCATCGAAAGTAGGCAAATTAATCGGTGGTAGATTTATTCGATCCCGAATCGCAAATTGGGGCTCGACATTTAAAGATGATTGTTGAGAGTTTGCTGATTTATACTGAGTAATATATCTATTGGCCTTGCCCATAGAATCATAAAATTCAGCTTCAAATGTCTGCCTCTCCTTTCTATGATTTTTTATTTTTGTGGCACTGACGTCATTGACTTCTAACTCAGTCGAAATTTGATCAAAATCGCAATAGGTTTTGTCAATCTTTTCTATGCGGACCTGTAGCTCCTCAATCGAATGTAAATTAAGATCAAAATCTCCCACAAATTTAGTGAAACCAGCCAATTTGGCTTTGTAACAATCTCTAACATTTTTTAAGCTATTAATTTTAGCTTCTAAATCTTCGTCACTCATGATTTATTATTAAAATGACTAATAAATAAAAATGTGTGATTTCGTAATGAAAATGACTACCTATATAAAGTGAAAATGTTTTTATTTAGGTATTTTTTCAAAGTTGCAGCGAATGACTTTGCAATTTTTTTTTTTTAAATATTTAGTAAATAAAATTTATCGCGAATGTCTTGATAAAAGCTATTCCTTTAAATTTGACGTAGCACAAACTGAGAGGAGGCGACAGATGCACTTAGACACGCTGACTGTTCTAAATAATGACTAATAAAATGGAACAGACTTACAGTTCAGTTGCACTTTGGTCCAATGGCACTTGTCAAACACTAAACAATGGCTTTTTAGTGTCTTGTTTTCTTTTAAGCAAATATCACTGTGCGAATGACTTGCACTGTCCGATTCACTTATAAATTAAGAATGTCTTGTGCGTAATGTCTTGCACTGGTTTCCCGCGGAATAATGGCTTTTTCACGAGAAACTGTCCCAAATTCAAGGTAAAATGACTTATCTGGCACGTAGGACCAATAAATATGGAGGTATTTTACCATATACTTTGACAAAAATGCTGGTTAATGTTTTTTAGGACTGTATATTAAAGACTTATTGTACAAACAAAACTAATTACTAAAATTTGGAACATTGCGTAAAAGTCCTTGAAGATGGGGAAAACGATCGTCACACCCCCACGTCTAGAGTGCGAGTCTCTGGCTTCTCCTCGCGCTTGCGGCTTCCTTACAGTCGCTAGTCCGAAGAGTGCCGACCAATCACACGCGCTCTCTGATCAAATCTTCCAGAAGCAAGGTACGCGAGGTACAGTGGTCCGTGCTGTCGAATTAGCAGAGCAAAATACTTGTTGGGTCCAAACACTAATTATATAACCACACGTTTAAAAGCAATAAAACATCATAAACCAAGACAGTCGCCGGCCCTTTGGAGTTTCGGGATAATAAATCTGTATTCGAAATATTGCTTTTTTTATTTTTCTAAAGGACATATTATATTCATGCAAATTTTATTCGATTTTGACCATTGGAAATACCTACCAAGAAAATATTTTTATCTGAAGGCGCCGGCCGGGGTTGTCATTTGCATTTTACTATACCAGACCATTAATTACTTCAAAGTATGGCCTATATTATTCGAAAAAAATCTACTCTACCTGCCCCACCAAATAAAAGCCTTTTTGTTGATCTAATATATCTTCCTTTACCTGCAAGATTTATTTAAGTACCTAAATTAAAATTTTAATAACCAAGTTCGAAAATAATAAATTCATATTCTATACTTTCAAAGAGGCGCCTATCCGATTTTTTAATAAATAAAATTTCATTTTAGGCTGAAAAACTGATTAGATGTATTACCAACGGGTTTATTTGTCTTAATCGAAACATTTTATAAATCTATAAGTAATTGAAAAATAAAAGAAACCTCAAATTATTTTAAGGAAAAATTAGCGAATAAACTAAAACTTTTGTCAACCCATGCGGTAACTAAAACGTAAAGAACTATAAAAAACACTATTTACGACTTTAATTATCTTCAACAAACCATCACGTAAATAATTTCAGAGTCTATTGACAAATTAAGATTTTAAAAATAATGTATTGCAAATTACCCGGAAACTACTAACTTTTAGAAATATTCTTAATGAGATAAAAATTTCTAATAAAAAGCATGGACTCCAGAAATCTGTTAATAGTAATTTTAATTTAATAACCTCTCATCGTCTTAATCTCATAATTTAGTACAGTTGTGGTAAAGTCTCCACAAAGCGAAATCATTTAAATGCATGGCTTTTGTTTAACAAGTAACCATCAAATATAAACCAAAAGTAGATATAAAAAAATGGCGCGGATGACGCCTGACGTCTAGAAAAATATGAAAAAGTTTCAAACTATCACGTAAACAATTTCAGAGCCTAATAACAAATTATTATTTAAAAAGGTAGTTTAGTGTATTGCAAATTATTCGGAAACTACTAACATTTAGAAATATTCTTAAAGAGAAAGAAATTTCCAATAAAAAAGCGCGAACTCCAAAAATTCAATCTAATAATATAGTATAGCGAAATCATTTTAATTTTGTTTACAATAATTATCCGACTACAAATATTACCGAAAAGTATAAAAAAATTGTTAATTAAAAATAGACTCCTTTTATGAGAAATCAATAAAATGTTAATAGATCCCGAGTTATTTGCAAAAATCTTCTTTCTTTATCTTAATTTATTAATATCTTTAATGTTATGTGTGTTTATGTGACGTAATTCCAAATCCAATATCGATATTAATTTGCGCATATGTTTAGAAGCAATAACAAGAATTAACACCATTTTGAGTTATTGAACTGGATTAGAAGGCAGGAACTTTCAAAAACAAAAAACAATACTTTTTTAGTTAAAGATAATCGATATTAGTGTTATAAAGCATCAGTTCTTTGCAAATTCCATAAGAGATATTTTATGAAAAATATGTTTTTAACAATATCTTTCATACAACTTTTCATTTTTCCAAAAACTTAGCTTTCGTGGCTGCAATGTGAAAAAGTGTTTTTTCATCCATACATTTTTGTGTGTTACAGTCATTAAAAAAAGATAATGCTTCAAAAACATATTTCAAATTTGTCTAATTCAGTAACACTAAAAGCCAACAAAAGCCCGGAAAACTTTTAATAAGTACTTACCGGTCAGCCTCTTTGGGAAATCGAAAAAATTTCTTCTTGGAGTTATAGCCTTTATTAAAACAGGATCGCACTGCACAAACATGATGATGTCCAATCTTTTTTTCACTCATTATACTGCAAAAACAATTTAAAAATATCTATGTAATTAAACTCTCGCAACGCACGACTATGGCTGCTGAACGCAAAATATTAATGCGAAGCGAATCATGCACGCCACAGTCGTCTTTTCCCACCAAATGGCTGCCAACCGCCGTGCGCGAAGGGATCGGCGCAAACCATTCCCGCTAAGAGAGATGTGGAGCTGTATGTTATATTAGCTGTGCTAAGGCTACAAACAAAAGTATGCTTTTTTGCCGCAGGAAAATTGTTCTCAATTTTATGGACAAAGCGAAATTTGCCTTAAAAAAAAAACGAAACAAAATATTAATTGGAAAAAAATCATATTTTTCGAAAGTCAATGCAAATACATAAATTGTAAAGATAACATTCGTTAGGACATAACATTGGCGGTTAATCAATCCAGGTGGCCTTAAGAATAAGGAAATAAACAAAACTTATGAGGTGAATAATTTTGATGACATTGAAATTAACATTACGCGACCTTAAACTCTATTTTGTTATCATTATACAAGCAAAATAAGTGAAGTTAAATAAAAAGTGTACTGAACTAATATAGTAATTAAAGTGTATTTAAAAAAAGAAAATGTATAACTTAAATCTAATACGTAACAAAAATAATTAATTTTTAAGGACTATCAGACAGTTCATTCTACTATATCTATCCCTAAATCTTTGCCATCTATATCTTCAGAAACCCTTACCACCACAATGAGTTTTCTTGAGCTACAGCAGATGAATTGCGTACACAATTACATGGGTAGAATTCTGGATTTGTTATTTGCTGATGATTTCATCAATGTGCTCATTTTTCATCATAACAACTCATAACAAGCAAGATGGCGGAGAACGCGAAAGTGACAGAACATCGCGAGCGCAATAAAAACGATAAAATAATGTGTTTTCATTGTAAAAAACCAGTTGAAAAGTTCATAAAGGGCGCGAAATGTAGTGAATTCTTTCATCCATCGTGCTTAGTTCAAGCTGCAAACAAGCAAAACACAAATTGTGTGCATGAAGCAAAACGTGATCAGACCACACCCATAGTGTCGGCCGAAACACGAAATAAATTAGAAATCAGCCTACTGAGAAAACTAGTGCAAGAAATGAAAGAGAAGAACACGGTACTTACAGAAAATGTGGTTTTACTTAAAGAAAAAATTGGTTTTCTGGAAGAAAAGCTAAGAAATGAAAGAAAAAAACAAGGAAATATTTCAGGAATGCAGAAATCAAATTCCAGTCATTCTCAACAAATTGATAACAGCTTACTCCAGGAGCAAGCGCAAACAAAACTTCAAACCCAGACAGTAGATGGCGTCGCCAAGAAACAGAAAAATGAATCTCGCACACCGAAATCAGATAATTCGGCAATCTTAGAATTGCGTAAACAAACGTCAAATTATGAAAATACAAATGAGAGCAGTATCGATATCGAAAATCGCACAGAATCGACTGCGTGGACCAGATTTTATGAACCTAACCCCAAAAATTTCTATTTCTGCTGATAGCGAAAAAGAAAACCAATCAAGTGGATGGATTCGCGTTGAAAGACAAAAACGCAGTAAATTAAGTCGCCCTCAACCAATTAGAGGCACAAATGTAAATATAAATTCACTTAATGTAGCAACAAAACCATCTTTAATGTTTATCTCGGGACTTGATCCGAAAACTGAAGCAAAGGATATTTTAGAATACCTTAGAGCCAACCATCCAAGTGAGAACTATATCTGTGAGGAGATGAGGACCAGAAAGGAGCACATTCATAGTGCTTTTAAATTAACAGTACCTGCTAACCTACGAGAAGTTGTATTGTCAGCAGAACTATGGCCTCAGGGAGTCTGCATCAATAATTTTATGAATCTGCAGCGCCGAGCGCCCTTGGTAACCAAGCAGCTCGGGAGCCACTAGAAGCAAAAGATACCTGGATCAAAATAGTAAATATCAATGTTCGATCTTTACGAAACAAGAAAAACCAACTAGAAGCCTTTCTGACGGACAAAGAAATCGATGTACTATGCCTTACCGAACATTGGTTAACGAAAGACGAGTTAAAGAATTGCCGAATAGGAAATCTTGTCTGCATTAGTTTTACAGCTAGGGAAAACTATGTAGGGGGCGGATATGCTATTTTCGTAAAGGACACTGTGGAGGCACATCCAGTAGAAGCTATTGAAAATCAAAATATTGAAAAATGTGTAGAAATTTGTGGTATTTCCTTAAAACAACTTAACTTATATATATTGGCTGTCTACAGGTCGCCAGTGGTCCATTTCAATACTTTTCTTGAAGTCATGGATGGAACTATTAATAAGGTGGGTATAAACAAAAATATAGTGATTGCGGGGGACTTCAATGTGCACTTTGAACAGCCCGATGCAAATACAATTACCTTAGACGATGTTTTAATTAGTAATAACTTTTTAATCACAAGCTCTGAACCAACAAGAAATTAGTCTTGTTTGGATGGCATTTTCATAAATTTTTCTAAGGAAAATTTTGAGTCAGTCATTTTAGATCCGGAGGTGTCTGATCATAGGGCTCAGATTCTGAGTGTTATGCTACCAGATAGGCGTCCAATCCAGTCTCTGATTAAAACATGTAGACCATTAACTCAAGCTGGATTACACACTTTTTATGGCTTGATTGAGAGTAGTTCTTTTGATTTTGTTAGTAATCCTGAAATAAACATTAATGATAAATTTGTTATGTTCATTAGTATATTACAGCAAAACTGCGAGTCTGCATTTCCACAAAAAAATTATATTGTAAGGTCGGACCAGGGGGAAAATATAGCATGGTTTGATGAAAGGCTTAGGAGAATGAGGGAACACTTGCATTTGTTAGGTGAGTTGAGTAGACAGTACAAGTGTGAACCTTATGTTAACAACTATAAAATGTATAAAAGAGAATATAAAGAGGCAATAAAAAATTCTAAAATATCTGCGAATGAAAGGCTTATTTCCTCCTCAGCTAATCCAGTAAAGACTATGTGGAACATCATAAACAGGGGCACGGGCAGGTTAATTAAAGATGAGATAGATACTTCTATAACAGCTAATGACTTCAATTATTACTTTAGTAGCATTGCAAAAAATATACTTGAAAGTATACCAAAGTCAAATATTGAACCTTTAAATAATTTAAAACATCTAAACGTTTGTTTTACAAATCAAGTGCAAGTGTCGTATTTCTGTCCGGGTTATTCTGCTTAAAGTGCTAGCTAGAATTGACGAAAAATTCTCGGATTTCTTGCCGTTTTTCGGAATTCATGTTGCCCGTCGAATTTTGGTGTTCTTTAAATTGCATTTAAATTACATTATTGTAATCATTGTAATTACGATAATTTATGTATATCCATTGATATTTTTTGCTCATCAAAGTACTTAAAAATTTGTACAAAAACCTCGGTATTCGGATCACTGAATTGTAAACAACTCTTCGTCCTTGGGGAGTTTTCGCGCTGCACGTCGCTATTGCATTTTGACAACGGAAAATGGATAAATTGATGTGCAAAGCTTGTAATAAAGTTATTGGTAAAACTTCATATAAAATTGGTTGTGCAGGGGGCTGTAATTCTTGGTTCCATGCAAAATGTGCCCAATTAACAGACAGCGAAATTGTACTGTGTTCAAGTCAGAAGATACCGTGGCATTGTGTTTCATGCAAGGAACAACTAAATAAGCCCACTACTGAAACCTCTACCAACGCTACTACATTTCATCGTAACAGTATTGGCATAGCTAGCTGCACATCAATGCCAATGGAGCTGGCAGCTAGGTCATCTATAGCAAATATTAGTGAAAATAGGCGCTTAAGTAGCATTGGTGTTTATTCGGGAGTGACAGAGCCTGATTTACCTTTACTTCTGAATAGATCTGATTTTAATTCCAGTGATGCTTGTCTGGCCATAACTCAGCTGCATAAAATAATAAAGGAACAAAGCGCCACTATCCAAACAATGCTTCAGGAATTGAGAAAACTCAGCGAGGATAGAAATAGAATTTCGGCACTGGACACTGAGTTGAGGGAAATTCGATCTGAGCTACACAATATTAAAGCCCAGCAAGATAATTTCGTCACCACCGACATACCTGCGCTGGCTGAGAGTAAAAATACCGAAAGTGTTCTTAAGGAAATGCAAGAGCGTTCTATAAGAGAGAAAAATATAATCGTTCATAACATGGCTGAAAATTTATCCAGTAATGCTGAAGCAAGAGTCAACCACGATTGCTCCGAAATAAAAACTATGTTGAACTTAATCAATATTGAATGTGCTTCCTTCAAGACTGTTAGGTTGGGCCGAGTGGGTGATCGACCACGCCCGCTGCGTATTGTTTTTGAATCATCAGATACAGCCAAAAAATGTTTACAAAACAGAAGACAACTAGTTAATAGTGAGTGAATCTGCTCTTCGTATTAGTGCTGACATGACAATCTCTCAGCGTAACCACATAAAAAAACTGCATTCGGAACTCTCTCAAAGAAAGGAAAATGGTGAAAGCGACCTTATTATACGATACTTTCATGGGGTTCCAAAAATAATAAAAGACAGACGTCCTCCAAAAAACGGCAACTAATAAGCTGTTACCTCCAGAACGCTGGTGGCATTTCCTCTAAATTAAAGGATCTACGTAGGAAAGCTTGCCTTAGTACTTATGATGTTTTACTTATAGTTGAAACTTGGCTCACCGATGGTCACTCGGCCGATGAGGTCAATATCCCTGGATTCGACATCTATCGAACTGACAGGAACTCTGAAACAAGTTTAAAATCTAGAGGTGGTGGAGTACTTATCGCCATTAGAAATCAGCTTAAATCCAAACAACTCAAGACCACTGTCAAATCCGTTGAGCAATTGTTCTGTTCGTTATCTCAGGGAAACAAAAAATTAATTTTTGGTGCACTTTATATTCCCCCTAATTCCTCTCATGAGGTTTACAGTGACCATTGCCGGGCTGTGGGTGACATAATCGAGGCGAATCCTGGTCATGCTCTTGTGCTGTTTGGTGACTACAACCTCCCTAGTGCCATATGGTCTAATGAAGCTCATAGTGTTAGTGTTAAGTGTTCTCCGCTGTCGGCTGCTAATCTTGTAGGTGACTCTTTTAGCTTTCTTAATTTATTTCAAATGATAAATATTCCTAATAATAATAATATCTTTCTTGACCTATGCTTTACAAATTTAAATGATATTGTTGTGCAATCCGCTGATGATCTATTGTTAAATATCATCATATTGCTTATTCCTGTGACATCCCTCTCTCGACTTCAAATGAATCATTAAAATATAATTTAGAATATTATGACTTCAAAAATAGCAACTTCCTAGCTTTAAATGATTTTTTTGCTTCAGTCGATTGGGAAATACTGCTTGACAAAAATAATATAGATGAGGCAGTTAATGGGTTTTATAATATAATATACCAGGGTATCTCAACCGTGTATACAGATGCCTCTTATGAAATACCTGAATACTATCCTACCCTTTCTCAGGTACTTAATTTAAATGAAGTAAAGATAGATTTAATTGACATATTTCATAAAATAATATCATCTAATCCGAAAACATCCTCTGGTCCCGATGGGGTACCCCCTATCTTGTTAAATAAATGTGTCTGCACATTAAGTAAACCACTACACTTTCTTTTTAATCTTTCGCTGAATTCTGGAGTATTTCCTGAATTCTGGAAGCATTCATACATTACTCCTATTTTTAAATCTGGTAATCGCAGCGACGTTACAAATTACAGAGGCATCTGTATCCAGTCAACCATTCCAAAGTTGTTTGATTCATTGGTGTCTTCTTCGCTGCCTTGGCGCTGTAAAGGCGTAATTATGGATGAACAATTTGGTTTTCAGCCTGCTTGGTCTACCCTAGCTAATCTATTAACTTATGTGAACCACTTGCTGAACGATTTCGAGAGGGGATATCAAGTTGATGTTATTTATACCGACTTCTCGAAGGCGTTCGATAGGGTGAATCATGGTCTGTTACTGGCTAAACTTAAGGCACTGGGGCTAGGTGATCACATTCTTAGATGGCTAAGTAGTTTTTTAACTGCGCGGACGCAAAGTATTAGAATTAATAATTTTATATCAAATCAAATTTTAGTGCCGTCAGGCGTCCCGCAAGGCTCCCATTGTGGACCCATATTATTTATTTTGTTTTTTATCGATTTAAGATTCTTTTTACCACACAGCTCTCTTCTTATGTATGCTGACGACCTTAAAATATTTAAATAAACATCTACTTCTCTGGATTGCCAATGTTTGCAGTCAGAGGTGACCTTATTTGTTCACTGGTCAAATTTAAATGGTTTAAGTTTAAATGCAAGTAAATGTTCATGCATTACTTTCTCAAAATCACGTAATTTTATTCAATTTGATTACATCATAAATTACACTACACTTGAAAGAGTTCATGAGGTTAAATACCTTGGTGTTTTGTTTGATTGTAGATTAACTTTTAATGGCCATATCATGAGTGTGATACAGCGAGCATCTAGGTCTTTGGGTTATATTTCTAGATTTAGTACTGATTTCTCATGTCATGTCATGAAATTATTGTATTGTTCGTACGTAAGATCGATTCTGGAATATGCAAGTCCGGTGTGGTCTCCTTTTTATGAGATTCATATCAAATAGAAAATGTTCAAAAAAAATTTTTACGAATATGTAGTTTTAAGCTGGGAATACCCCAAATTGATAATCATTCAAATTACAACCGTGTTCTTAGTATTTTGGGTATGTATTCACTTCAGGGCAGGAGGTTGCAGGCCGATATGTGTTTTTTGTTCAAATTAATTAATGGGCATGTTGACTGTTCTTATTTACTAAGTAAAATATCTTTACATGCCCTACATCGAACCCGTTCCAATTTTTTATTTTACCCAGAAAACGTCACCCGAAATTATGGCTTGCATAGCCCAATTAATAGAATGCAACGTAATTTTAATAAGTATAATCTGCCAATCCATGACTCAGTTAGTACCTTTAAAAATGCCGTGAGACGTCTGACATCATAGACGTAGAGATTATTATATTCTTAAATGTCATTAATAATTAGAATTTTTGTGGTAGTATTTCTTATTGTAATTAGTTTTAGTAATTAATTAACGCAATGCTTTACTGTTTATAATTTCTTATGTAAAATGGTATATCCGTAAATAAATAAATAAATAAACATTCCCACTGCTTTTAACTTTTATGAGGTTAGTTTTAATGAAATGAGAGACATTATAAGCAACTTAAAAAATATAGCCAGTTATGACGTTTTTGGACTTAATATTAAGATAATCAAAACAGTAAAAAATTTAATAATATATCCACTAACAAAATTGATTAATATCTGTTTGAACTTGGGTATTTTTCCGACATTCTGAAAAAAGCCATAGTTGTCCCTATTTATAAAAGTGGTGATAAGAACACAGCATCTAATTATAGACCGATTTCACTTTTGCCTATCATTTCCAAAATTGTTGAAAAGTGCATATCTGTACAAATAATAGAGTTTTTTGAAAACAATTCTTGTTTCTCCCAGTGTCAGTTTGGTTTCCGAGGAGGACGTAACACTACCATGGGTATTTTGCACTTGGTTCAAAGAATCCAGGATGCTTTTGAGGGTAAATACTTTAATGCTGCTTTGATGTGTGATCTTAGCAAAGCTTTTGATTGTGTATCTCACAGTATCCTTGTTAAAAAACTCAAACACTACAATTTTAACAATGTGGCAGTTCAATTAATAGCTTCTTATCTTCAAAACCGTGTTCAGACTGTCAGAGTGAGGGGTTGGAGTCTGCGGAGGCAGAGCTTGCTGTGGGAGTACCTCAGGGATCAATACTTGGGCCGATTTTGTTTCTAATATATATAAATGATCTACCACTGGGAGAAACCATAGCAGGTTTCAGCTGTTTGCAGACGATACGACGATCTCTGTAGCTGCAAGTACCCTGGGGGAAGCTGTGCATGATCTGAATATAGCCCGTTCTAGAGCTGAGGGGTGGTTCAGTGCAAATGAACTACTACTAAATAAAGATAAAACCAAAATGATTGTTTTCTCCCTTAGAGATACCGCACACATGAATGAGCAACACAAATCAGTAAAATTTCTGGGTGTCCACTTGGATCCTGGTCTCAGGTGGGATGTACACACTGATTGTCTTGCTAAGAGACTAGGTAGTAGTTTGTTTGCATTGAGAAATCTCTCGGAGTCTGTATCCTATGCTGTACTAAGAAATGCATATTATGCTTTGTTCTATTCAGTTATGACATATGCATTGTTGGTCTGGGGACATGCTCCTGGAGCGAATAGAGTTTTCGGGATGCAAAGAAAGGCGGTCAGGATTTTGGCTGGGCTTGGTTACAGGGAGGATTGTAGGCTAGCCTTTAAACATCTGAAAATTTTAACTTTGCCCTCAGCGTTTATTCTTGAAAATCTAATTTATATAGAAACAAACCTAGAAGAATTCAGAGTGCATAGTGAAGTTCATAGCCACAATACCAGGCAAAAAACCAACATTCTTCTACCCTATCGACGTCTGGAACGATGTCGGGATGGCCCTGGGTGCTTGTCTGTGAGACTCTATAACAGATTACCAGCAGATATAAAAAGTCTGCCACTAAAGTATTATAAACACAAAATAAAGACATCACTACAGGAAGGTGCCTTCTACAGTGTTGAGGAATTTTTAAATAGTTAAGTATTCTAATGTGTAATGTACTCTGGTTTTCGGGTATCAAAATTTTTTTTTTTTTTTTAAATAAAACTAAAATTAAATTATTTTATATTATTTTAATGTGTATTGTAATGTCTATTTTTAAAAATGTATTACATTATTTTATATCTGATTTGTTGACCTGTGTAAGTACCATTTTGTACACTAACATTAATTAAAGAATTTGAATTTGAATTCTTTCAAATTTTCACCTTGTAAATGCTGACCCGTATCATCCTGCGATCGAAGTAAAGTATAAACTTCAGTATGTCCCTCCAATAAAAAACAATAATCAAGTAAATGTGTACGAGTTTCATCGGACTGATTTCTGCAAAATGAATCTCTTTTATGAACAATCTGATTGGTCATTTTTATCATCAGAATCTGACATTAATAAAGGGGTTCAACTCTTCTATGAGATATTATTTGAGGGTATCGATAAATATGTTCCCAAAAGGGTTGTCTCTGATTGTAAATATCCAAAATGGTTTGACCTTCCCTTAAGAAAACTCATTGGGCAAAAGAATCATCTTTACAAAAAATACAAAAGGACTGAACATCTTAACATTACTAAATGTAAAGTTCTCCGATTTTTTAAATGCAATAATCCCATTCTTTCCACATACTATATAAACATCGTAAGTCTTGAAGTTGTACATCTTTTAACGATTTAGGTGTCATTTTCGATGAAAGCCTCACATTTAATCTGCACATTGATAACATAGTGCTTAAGGGTTTTAGACTGCTAGGTTTTATTAAAAGACACACTAAGCATGTCACTGATACTAAAGCGATTACTAGTCTCTATAACTCTTTAGTACGGAGTGTCTTAGAATATTGCTCTACCATATGGAGCCCTTCGTATCAGTGTCACATCGACAGGATTGAAAAAGTTCAGAATAAATTTGCAAAGTATCTTTTGTTCAAGTTTAATTTTCCATATCAAGATCTGTCTTATAATATAAGAATTCTTCTCTGCGGCCTACAGACTCTTGAGTTTCGGCGAAGAAAGGCACTTCTGATTTTCTTGCACAAATTAGTGAATGGAGGGGATGACTGTGAAATAATACTACAGTCAATCTCCTTTTTGGTTCCTATAAGAAAAACGAGACAATCACAGCTGTTTTTTGAAAGGTATCATCGTACTAATTATGGGTTTAATGCATTTGTTGACCGACTAGTATATAATTATAATCGTCACTTTTCGGCATACGACATGTTCAGCCTTACCTCAATACAATTAAATACGCAGTTGGACGGATTGATTATGTGATTGTCCTTGTTTTTATATGTTTTGTCTGATACTTGTGCCACCATTCTTTGTTTTGTCTGTTTTTATTATTTGACAATATATATATTTTTAGTCTTATTTTACTAGATCTACAGAAACGGCATCATTCGACCTCATGAATTTTATATATGGAGAACTGGAAAGAGATCGCTACTTGGTTGGATTGTTTTTCGATTTGTCTCGTGCCTTTGATACCCTGAATTTGGATTTTGTAGCTCAGAAGCTGGACAATGCTGGCATCAGGGGAAAAGGAAATGCCCTAATAATGTCCTTCCTGGAAAATCGAAAAATGCTAGTCAAAACTGAGGACCCAAAATCAAGTGAATATAGCATTGATATTGGAACAGCACAGAGGTCCGTGCTTTCTCCGCTCATATTTTTGGTCTTCATAAATGACCTGTGCATGCTTGATATAACCATAAAATTCGCCGACACCACTGCGGCCCTCTCTGCGACAAATGAGAGAGAACTTCAGTTTGAGATTGACTCAGTGATGAACAACATAAATCCATGGTGCTTTTTAAATCAGCTTGTACTAAACAGAAACAAGACCATCACTATACCATTCCAAAAGTCAGCACCAAAAACACCAACCATAGAGGAGGGAGAACTAGTAGTTAAGTTTTTGGGATCATATGTCCACTCGGGACTCTCATGGTAGAAACAACTTGATCATGTTTCCGGCAAACTAAACAAGGCATACGTTGCTCTCCATAGGCTAAAGCAAAGTGTTCCTATTGAAACTCTAATGATGACATACTATGCACTTGCACACTCCCATCTGAGCTACAATACAACGCTTTGGGGAAAATCTCTTAATATAAACCGCATCTTTGTCGCACATAAAAGGATTGTACGATTAATCTTTAAACTAAAACCGACGGAGTCTTGCAGAGAAATATTCAAAACCAAAAAGATCCTAACTCTCTACTCAATATATATACTAAAGTGTGCATTGTATATTCAAAATAACCAAGAAACATTCCCAAGAAATTCTCTATATCACTAGTATCCAACCAGAAGTAGAAATGAACTCACAGTACTAATACATAGATCAAGATTTTATGAAAAATCCCCCTATTATGCGTGTATTCAAATCTACAACAAACTCCCAAATGATATTAAGGTAGCAAATACCACGATCCAATTTAGGAAGAGATTGACTAGCTATCTAGTAGGAAAAGAGTACTGCACACTCAAAGAGTTTCTGGAGCAATAAAATACCTGAAATTGTCTGTATTCGTACGTGAATTTGTCTAAATGTAAGGTAATATTAATATTGTCTGTGTATATATATATATATATATATATATATATATATATATATATACTTACTGTGAATTGTTATCTTACTGTACTTCGTAAACATCCAGTATAATTGTTGTAAGTTTTGTGATATTTTTTTAACAGATTAGTTTTAAATGAATTTTATCACGAACCCATTGTCATTGTTTGTGACCTTTTGGACTAATAAAATATTATTATTATTATTATTTAGACCAAACAAATAGCGAATTCCTCTTTTGAAGCCTAAAAATACCAAGAAATTGCTCGGTGGTTCAGCAGCCCCAAAAGGGAAGGCCATAGTGAAGATGGGATTCGAATAGAGAGAAATAAGTAAGTCTGGCAGAAGACCAGACACGTCCAGTTCTTTTGAAACTCATCGAATGGCAAATCAGGCGGAAGAAAATTTTTTAGTTAAGGTGTCAATATCCTTAGACCATTTTAGGTTGTTATTTATATTCAAACCCAGGAATTAACCGACTCCACGTATTTACTATTGCTGTTAAGTACTGAAGTGGTTGTAAAGTCCCCTTATAAGATAAGGCCACCGTTTTATCCACATTGAAGCAAAGCAGATTGGAATCGGAACAAGCCTTAATCATAACAAGGTCGTTGGAAATATTAGAATGAAAAGACGTTGCATTAAAATCACTCCATGTTATGCTTGTGTCGTCAGCAAAGAGAGAAATTTTTCCATTAATTTTTAGGTTGGTGATATCATTAATGTATAAGAAAAAAAGAATAGGTCCCTAGTCCGAACCTTGAGGGACTCCACTTGTAATCAATTTACCATCAGAATCCGAACCATTTGCCCTTACAAATTGTTGCCTATTCTCGAGATAAGATTAAAACCAATTTAGGGCCAATATTTTTATCCCCAAATAACTTTATTCTTCAAATATTTACCGTGGAAACGATTGTTGGGACAATTGTAACCATGGAAAATATCCATTCAATAAAATTATATGAAGATGAAAATATCATCCCTTAAAGAAATACCACGGATTCCATAAAAATTTAGCTTGCTTTTCAAAATTTCGTGACTCAAAAGCTTTTGCATAGTCACAAAAAACTTAGGCGGTGGGGTGGTTGTTATTGAGGGGTGCACTGGTGCACTTGTTGGGTAAAAATCCGAACTGATCCGGGGATATTATCTGATGTTTAAGGAGAAATGTCATAAGACGATTCTTCAGTAACCTTTCAATGATTTTTGATAGCACTGCTAATAGAGCAATTGGGCGATAATTGCAAGAGTTAGTTTTTTCTCCTCCTTTAAGAAGAGGAATAATTATAGCTGTTTTAAGGCATTCTAGGAATTTAGTTTTGCTCATCAAAACTCACGTAAACACTTTCAACACAGATAAGGCGATTTGGTAGTGCTTGCAGCCTCCTAAGTGTAATTCCATCTCAAACAGAAGGAGTATATAAAACTACTTGTTTTTGTATTAAAATGTAGGCAGGATAAATTGTATGCTTTATACACACACTAGTAGAGTTGAACGTTGAACCGCTGGTATATAAGACTTTTTTTGTACACAGGGGCAACAATATTCAGAAGTCTATGTTTCTGGGGGGGGGGGGTCGAAAGCGATTAATCTAGTTGCTCACAGTAGTGAACAGGTGGCAACTAGTGAGTGGCTTTCGAGCAGATGTAAATAAAACCTAGGTTTATTTTGAATTTTTGTTGTCCTTAAATGTTATTACGAGTGCTGGCCCTGATATTTTGCCAAACATGTTAAGAGGATGTGCTGTGTCTCTTTGCGAACCTCTTTCTTTTATTTTCACTAGGTACATACCTATACATAAAGCCGGAAGCAAATGCAAAGTCAAAAATTAAAGACTAATTTGGGTTTGAGGGGGTCGTGAGATCAACCTTTTTTTGTATGGGGTGGCCATTTTATTGTGATACAGTACCTTATCTAGAAAACGATAATAGTTACGACAAAAAGTTAAATACAAAAGTTGTTTGGATTCAATTAAATTTTTATTTAATTTCACTTTTGCTTATACAGGGTGTTTCGTCTTGACGTGACACATGTCAACTTTCTTAATTTAAATGGGATAGCCTATATATTATTACATATTTCGATTCTACTGTTAATTTGCGAAAGTTTTTATAACAAAATGGAGAGCAAAACAAACAGAACTTTAAACGTAAAAATCTCCTGTTTTTCAAATGGAACACTCTGTATATTTTTATTTCATCTGGTTTCAATTACCTATCATTACTCATTTATATGTCCTATACCTAAAATGAACAGTTTCGATTTTATTAGCCGTTTTCTGATTTGACTATTTTTTTTAATATAAGGAAACAGATGAAGTGGGCTAAAATAAAAATGTTGTAAACTAAGCCTTATTCTCATTTCCTTAACACAGATAGCGAATATAAATATTGTTAGAAAATACAAATAAAAGTGAAATATTATGTAATTTATGTTCTTATTATTTAATATTTACGAAAATAAGGGAGAGACAAAAAAAATATCTTGTGCCACACGGTATAACTAATAACTAATTGAGTATTAAACATGATTAAAATAGATTATAAAAAATTTGCAATATGGCCACCGTCCATTGCGATACATGAAGTGTAAATAGCCTCCATTTTTCGAATAGCGTTCCTTATCGAATTAGATGCATTAAAATTATTGATCTCTTCCCTGATTTTTATATTTAACTCATTTCTATTATTAGATCTATTTTTATAAACTTTATTTTTTAGTGCACCCCACAAAAGGAAGTCTAAAGGGCTTAAATCAGGGCTTCGTGGTGGCCAGGATATTAAACCATGTCTTCCTATCCACAATGGAAAATGTTGATTAAGAACATTTACTACCGGTGCAACCGTGTGGTAAGGGGCGCTATCCTGCTGAAAAATGATATTTTCTCGAATATTTGCTGGCAAGTCGTTGATAATGGGCATGATTTCATTCCTAAGCAGCTCCAAGTATCTTTCGCCATTTAACGACCTGTCAAAAAATATTGGTCCGATAATACGGTCGCAAATAATTCCGCACCACACATTTACGGTTTGAGGGCCTTGTTTTTTGATTGCTTTTATTAGATGTTTATTAGTTTGAGACCAGTAATGAGTGTTTTTCCGATTAAAAATAGCCGCCGTATTAAATGAGGCCTCATCAGTCCAAAGCATTTTTGAAAAAAAGACATTTTCGAACTGCCGGTCCATAATATCACAACAAAAAGTCAATCTTTCATTAAAGTCTAATTGTGATAATAATTGAGTTGGAAGAAATTTATAAGGATGATAACCATTCACCTGCAGTGTTTTTTGAATACTTCCTCTACTGACACCTGCAATGTCTCTGTCAGCATCTCTTTGGGATCTTTCATCATCTTCCTCGAAATAAAGTAAAGTCTCCAGTTGTTTTTCCTCAGTGAGGACAAAATTGGGACGGAGTTCTTAGAGTTTTTAAGGACACCATTTTCCAAATCACGCACAATTCGAAAAAATATAGTCCTGGAGGGAACTCGACTATTAGGATATTCCCTCGAATAGTCTCTAAGGGCTAACCCTGGAATTTTATTATTTTTTATGAAACAGTTGTATAATTTCAAACGTTCATCTAAACTATATAAAGCCATCTTTTAACAAATTTCGCAGCAAAAATTTGACAAAAACGACAAACAGAGCAATTGTCAACTTAAGTCAACAATTGCATTAGATTATTTCCTAAGCCTATCTTGATTTTTTTAGTTTCTGATCTCATTTACTGGCAAAATTCCGGGATAAATCAGAAAACGGCTAATAAAATCGAAACTGTTCATTTTAGGTATAGGACATATATATGAGTAATGATAGGTAATTGAACGCTGAATCAGACGAAATAAAAATATACAGGATGTTCCATTTGAAAAACCGGAGATTTTTACATTTAAAGTTCTGTTTGTTTTGCTCTCCATTTTTAACACC
The DNA here is from genome assembly GCA_030620095.1 of Kuschelorhynchus macadamiae. NCBI lineage: Eukaryota > Metazoa > Arthropoda > Insecta > Coleoptera > Curculionidae > Kuschelorhynchus > Kuschelorhynchus macadamiae. Next base: position 494,829 of record JAUTXW010003729.1, on the reverse strand, counting down.
CTTTATATTAATTGGTTTGACCAGCATAAAAACTCGTTGAATTGAACCCTTAGTAATGTTCCATTGAAGTTTTATAGGTAAAAATTTTTAAAAAAAAAAACGTTTAAAAAAAAAAATTCTAAAAACTCAATTTACTCAAAAACGATAAAGAATTCAAATATAGATGTTATTATAAAAACTTTCGCAAATCAACAGTAGAATCGAAACATCTAATAATATATAAGATGTTCCATTTAAATTAAGAAAGTTGACATGTGTCACATCAAAACGAAACACCCTGTATAAACAAAAGTGAAATAAAATAAAAATTTAATTGAATCCAAACAACTTTTGTATTTAACTTTTTGTCGTAACTATTACCGTTTTCTAGATAAGGCACTGTATCGCCATAAAATGGCCACCCTGTACACTAACTATGTACATACAACTATTGATAAGTGTCACTTGGTTCTTAAACCGTTTCAGCTGCTTGTAAACAATATACGGCAACTCTTTGTTTAAAAGTACCTTTTGTTTGCTGATACTCTTAAAATTTTTAGAGCATATTGTGAGCTGCTTAATTGAACTAATATAGAAAAGCAATAACACAATTCCCTTAGAAAAGTGACGTTAGGAGTTAAATAGTCCAAATTTTTGCACACTTCGCACTTACGGATCATAATGCCTATAAAAATTATCAAAAATCATCCAAAAACTCACGAAAATCGCCCAAAAACATACCATAGTTTTTTAAATTCCTGAATACTGCAATTCAAAAGTTTGCAGTGGTGTCAGTTTTTAAGCAATAGCATTATATAGAAATAAAAAAACAGGTATTTGAATTATTTTTTAATAATAATGATATATAGCTAATGAAATATGAGAGTGGTTACTATTACAATATTAGAATTAATTTTACCAGCAAATATAAATTTCCCTGTTATTATGTCTATGCTGGCGCAAAGATTTGCACCTAGGTCTGGACGAAGGAGGGTCATATCATGGTTTGGCTAGGCTTTTGTTCTAGCAATATCTCCTAGTATATTGGATACCTTTAACTTCCACATTCCACCCAGAGGTTTTAAAAGAGTTCCTCTCCAGTCTTGTCTTCTACATGTTGTGATACTATTTATTGTCAGAACATTCCACTAAATAGAGTGACTGCTAGCATTAATAGTTTACCTGATTTGAATTTTTCTCAAAAAATTTGCTTCAAATTTAAGAGAATGTCAGTTAATTTAACACTGTCATTTTGACATTTAGTATTTGAAATTTACTGGTTACTTCTAGTAAGGTAAATTTTTTACTTTTTTCTGGGATCCTGCTCCGTTCAAAAGAATATTTTTTCATCAAAACATACTTTTAATTGATCAACGAATCCGAAAAAAATAAAAAATACATGGTGTTATTTAAGGAAATCAAAACATACTGTCAATACCTGACAAGTGGTCGGTCTGACAACGTCGCAAACTATTTTTTACCTATAAGTTCCAAATTTGAAACACTTTGATGCAGGGGATTACGAGAAAAATGGCTGTTGCCAAACTTTTGTGTCACATTGTAGAACTTTTACGTGGTTCAGTCCCTTTTAAAACTGCTTTATTTTCTGATGGTTCCTAATTATTTTAATCAGTCGAAAAGTAGTATGCCCGCGCGTTGAGTAAGCTACAGTTCACTTGATGAATATTGTGGTTGAAATATAAAACGAACCTCCAAAGTCGTCAGCTGAAGTATGGGAAAGTTACTTAAACTGTCGTCTTTTTATCGCGTTATGCAACCCAATGACACAATAGTAAATAAGTTCATTATTAGTGTCTATTTGCAGTATAACAGTTGCGTAAAATCTAGGTACCACCCATCCAAAACACAAAACTAAAAATCAAAGAAAGTGGTATTTTATGTTTTTATTAACTTCAACAAACAAGAAACAAAAATTGTATAGATATTTTCAAAATGTACAAAAATAAAACATGGAATGAATTTGAATATGAAGCTTAAATACTAATAAAATATTTCCAACATCACATAGAATCACTAAGTTATCACATCTAATATTTATTATTTCAACTTGCTGTTATGTTAGGAACTTTTTGACAAAATTAACACAATATAAATTTTTAGGAGAATAACCACTCACAATGGTACTCAACCAGGTTTGGAGTCATTAAATTGATAAAGATTCTTAAGTTATTCAGAGCACTAAACGTCGTTCCCCTTTATTGATAAAGTTATCTAACAGAAATATTTATCTAGTGCTTTATAGACATTTGACAAAGAATTTAAAAGTGTATGAAAAACCAAAAATGGACAAAATCGTCCTTACGTAATTAATTAACGATCCCCTACCCGCCAATTTTTCTATTCACGCATTCTAATATATCAATTATTAAAAATAACTTCAATTTAAGGAGTTTTCTTATTAAAACGTCAATACTAACTTGGCAGAAGCAAGTGCTAAGATCACAAAAAAGTTAAGTTCATTCTTATCATATTTGAGTTACAGATGGAATGATATTCCAAAACCAAATCTTTTTGAAACACATTTGCAGCTGATTTCTAAATATTTGCATCACTGGTTGGATAACGCCCTTCAACTCCACGGCCCTGCCTTCGTATAGTAGGAACAGGTTTTGTTGCGTTAATCTTGTCAAGAAATTCGTAATAATCAACTACAATTATAATAAACTCTACGATCTGAACCCACTCTGATGGATAAACTTTTCTATAAAATCAGTAAGCACATTTTTGTATAGTGCGTTCACATTAGCTAGTCCCTATTTTAAATGCATAAAGCTCTTTTATTATTTGACCTATCGAAATGAACCAAAAAATAAATTATAGGTACACCACACAAGTTTTTTTACCAGGCGAAACTCATAATATACACTCGGCGAAAAAAGTTATGGACCCAACTTGCATTTTCCTAAATAGAACACCCTGTATATTCCCTTAAATCCAAACATATATGGGTTGTTGATATTTGGTTCACTAATTTTTAATTTATTAACGATTTAATTATAATAAATGGTAATATTTATACTTTACTATTATTTATGGGTATAACATAAGAACTCTAAGAATAAAACTATAAACAAACTAAAATTTCGTAAATCCTGCTCAACGTGTCCCACGTTATTTTCTTTTGTAACACAGTAAACGTATGATTAATTGAATTTAGTCAAATTTCCGGTGATTGACTTAAATCGTCAATCGCGTGGGTGATTCCAATTTTTAATTCTTCGATACTGTAACACAGAGCCTTATGAACTAAACGTTTGATGTGTCCCGAAAAAATTAAATCAATTACTGCAAGATCCGGACTATTTGCTGGCCCCTCTATAGCCAATCCATCCTTGAGGATATTCTCAATTTAAATATTTTCACACTGGTACAACAATATGTGGAGGAGCTTTATCTTGCTGCCACGTTATGCGTCTCGCTATATCAATTGGGAGATTGTCAATATAATCCACTATTGCTGTTATTACTGTCAACCAACCTAAAACTGTATTCTTCAAATCACAAATAATAAAATAATAATAGTCGTTAGAAAGAGACAAACAGACAAACATTTGGGAAGCCGCCCCATGACCTTGAAGCGCTCCGAGCGATACGTTATGAATAAGAGTCGGCTCTGAGCACTCGCATCGCATATTCGCGTACGATCAAGACTCTCGATTCGATAGTATTCTAGTTGCTTATTGCGGGTAATATATAAACCGCTCAGCACGTGTGTTAATTCGTTACTTCTTAATAACTAATAAGAAAAGACGCGGGAAATACTCAAGCAAATTCAGCTCAGAAGAAAAAAAATCTATCGAGATGTCTAGTTTAAAAAAGCGAAAGGTGGACACAGAATGTCAATTCCAAAACAAATGGACCGATGAATACCTTTTTTATCATGTACAGGGTGATCAGTTAAGGGTAGCGAGCGGCCATATCTCATAAGATATTGGTCGTATAGATTTGAGAAAAAAAAATCGTAATAAAAGTCGCCAAGAGAAATTGCTGAAAATTATTTTCGAGTTTGTCAAACGGCCGCTAGAGGGAGTAACAACCAACACCAAGTAGAAAAATGGGGTTTTTATAGAATTTTGCTTAATGAAAATATATCGATGATATCATTTTCATATTTACTGACCATTTCCCTACACTTTTTGTCTAAAATGTTTTGTTCTATATATCAAAATAAAGCGGTGGGGTTTTGAATTTTTGACTTTTGCTGGCGTCGCTAGATGGCGTTAACTGAATTAGTAGCATATTTTTTAGTTTTTTTCAAAAAAAAAACAAATGTAATGGTATATTCATTTTTACATATTTTAAAAGGGGATACATTTCTCTATAATTTAATGAAAATAATTTATCATCTACCTTTTTTTGAACCGTTGATATTGACCAAAATATTATTTTATTTTATTAAAAAATGGCACGCCACTGCTTTTTGTCAAAATAAAAATCATTTTGGTAATCACTTATTAGTTGCTAACAAAAAGAACCTCTTGACTTTTTTTCGTTAGACGAACGGTTTTGGATTGAAAAAATAAGATGTTTAACAATGATAACTATAAGATTCAAAATTATTTTTAAATATTACATCTCACAATAATATATTATGCGTCTCGCTATATCAATACCTATTATTTTTATCATTAATAATCTTTTAATTAGCGAGAGAATGCTTTAGTTCATAATTTATTATTAATAATTATTATTATTTCATAAATTAAATTAAAAATCAAACTTAACTAACATCGCATTTAAGCGAAGCAGGCCATGATCTACGTTAAGAAACAAAACACCAAATTGTCAATCACGTTGATATTCATTTTGATAGTTCCTGCTATTGACATCTAATTTAATGTTATGTAAAAAGTATTTTTACAACAAATCATGCCTTTTACGAATGAAGAAGCCTTTGATATGTTGAGAATTTATTTTCAATGTTTTGAAAATGCGGCGATTGCTTCTAGGCAGTATGCACTGCGTTATCCCCTCCGAAGACACCATTCGAGAATGGTTTTTCATCGTTTAGCCTTACGTTTAAGGCAACATGGCCAAGTGCAACCAACTCCAACTTTGAGAAGAAATCGTAGAGTAAGAAGAGAAGATAACATTATAAATGTGTTGGCTTATATTCATGCAGACCCCCATTTAAGCATAAGAGAGATCTCCAGAGATTTAGGAATATCCTATGGCTCAGTGCAAAAAATATTAATAGATTGTAAAATGCATCCATATCACATCGTGATTCATCAAGCCCTAAATGACACTGACTTTGAACGTAGGCTCGATTACTGCTACTGGTTTAGAGACTTCATTAGGGAAAACCATCATATTTTGTCACAAATATTGTGGACAGACGAAGCATCGTTTTGCAGTAATGGCAGGGTAAATCTTCATAACGTGCATTACTGGTCGGACACTAATCCACACTGGTTACGTGAAAATTATCAGCAGGGTCGATGGAGCGTCAACGTCTGGTGCGGTGTTATTAATAGTGCTATTATCGGTCCGCACATCTTTAATGGCAATCTAACCGGTGACATGTATTTGAACTTTTTATTTAACGATTTACCAGGACTCTTACATGTGGTTTCAACAAGACGGATGCCCGGCACATTATTCACGAAATGTGCAAGATTTTTTGAACAGGCATTTTCCTAACCGTTGGATTGGTAGAGGCAGTCTATTTTTCTGGCCACCACGGTCCCCCGATTTAACCTGCCTTGATTTTTATCTGTGGGGCCGAATAAAGGATTTGGTGTATAAAACTCGACCAACTACTCGAGAAGACATGATAGTCCGAATTCAAAACGCCATAAATATTATACCAAGAGCGGAAATTGAGACAGCTGTCAACTCCACCCAGAAGAGATTGGACCAGTGCATTCAAAATAATGGACAACATATTGAATAGTTAAGACAAAACTATTAATTTATTTTTAACGTTTATTTTTAAAGTTCCATGTTCTTGTTTTTAGTGTTATTGCTCCTGCTGTTGTTGGACAGTTTTATTAAGATTTTTCATTGTTAAACATCTTATTTTTTCAATCCAAAACCGTTCGTCTAAAGAAAAAAAGTCAAGAGGTTCTTTTTGTTAGCAACTAATAAGTGATTACGAAAATGATTTTTATTTTGACAAAAAGCAGTGGCGTGCCATTTTTTAATAAAATAAAATAATATTTTGGTCAATATCAACGGTTCAAAAAAAGGTAGATGATAAATTATTTTCATTAAATTATAGAGAAATTTATCCCCCTTTAAAATATGTAAAAATGAATATACCATTACATTTGTTTTTTTTTGAAAAAAACTAAAAAATATGCTACTAATTCAGTTAACGCCATCTAGCGACGCCAGCAAAAGTCAAAAATTCAAAACCAAATAAGCGTTTTGTAGTGCAAATTATGCTCTTTCATATGATGCTAAAATCGGTCAAGAGAAACGGGAGACATCTTGGTTTGTTTGAAAAAACAATTGAACTTCCCCCAAGTGTTGGTTGTTACGCCCTCTAGCGGACGTTTGACAAACTCGAAAATAATTTTCAGCAATTTCTCTTGGCGACTTTTATTATGATTTTTTTTTCTCAAATCTATACGACCAATATCTTATGAGATATGGCCGCTCGCTACCCTTAACTGATCACCCTGTACAGTGGTGAAGCTATGCAATGAAACAATTTCTGTTTTAAAAGAATACTATATGATGCAAACAAAAATCTTTTTTGGCTTTTTCAAAATTTTGAAATCAATTCTTTTCTATTATTTAATGTTTCTCTCTTACGATCGGCGCACTGATGAGTCCCGCAAGGATAAAAGTATTTGTACAACTACCATGTGTCTATAAATACTTAAGGTAAATGACATAATTCTTATGTTTGCTTAAATAATATTGTTTATATTATGTATCGAAATATTCCGTAGACTGACTAGTCTACATGTTGAGATATGTAACTTTATTAAATATTTGCTTCAATTTATTTAAATTTATATATTTTTATTCAGTTGCGAAAAATCCAAAAAAGATTTTTTGTCAATCTAAACGCAACAAATAATCTGAACACATTCAAAAAAATCAATATGATGCGGCATTACTCCAGCAAGCATTTTGCTCAATATAATTTACTTAGGGGCCAGTTAAGAAAGGATAATGTTAAAAGACTCATTACCGATTTAGGGAGACAGCAACAAATGTTCCATTCACAAAGATTAAATCTAGGCAGTGTTGTTAAAGTTAGTTCCAAAATAGCGAAAACATTGAAGTCATTTTCTGAGCGACAGTTTGTTTTGTTGCCTAGTAGATGTTGCAGAACTTTTGTGCCCAGAAAAGAAAAAAAGAGTTTGTGAAAGTGAGCTTATCGCGATTATAAATATGATGGCTAGTCATAAACATTGACTGATAGATTGGCTGGTTTTCAAGCACTTTCGATTGCTTTGGATGAGAGTACCGATTTATCTGACACAGCCCAGTTAGCTATTTTTATACAAGGTGTTAATGAAGAATTTGTAGTGACAGAGGAATTACTTACGGCCACTACAAGTGACCACTACTGGAAAAATATTTTTGCTGAGGTGTAAAGTACTTTTGAGCAATATGGTTTGCACTGGTGTAAATTAATTGAAGTGTGCACAGATGGTGCGCCTTCAATAATCGGTGTGCAATAATGTGATTAATAATTTTGCATTGCATTATTTACCAACAAAACTTGTGTTCTAAGTCCATTTGACTGAAGAACGTTATGGAGGTGGTAGGAAGTACCATCAATTTCATTAGATCCCGAAGTCTTAACCAACGTCAGTTTAAAGCATTTTTGGATGAACTCTGTCAGAACACGATGATGTGACATACTATTATGAAGGAAGGTGGATAAGCAAAATTAAACTGCCAAAAAGATTTTATGACCTTTGAAAAGAAATAGCTGATTAGCGACATTCCTCAAACTACAGACAGAGGCAATGATCAGGGTACCTGGAAATAACAATAATAAATATTTTATTAGTAAGAAGAGCTTGAGCGTACTTCATCTTAATAGATAGATAGATAGATAGATAGTTTTATTAGTAAAATTTACACAAATGTGCTTTTACATGTCACAATAAAAAAATAAGTTTAAAAGGAAAACCATTACATATTTAAAATTACAAATACACACAATAAAAAATAAGTTTAAAAAGAAAACCATTACATATTTAAAATTACAAACATACAAATAAGATACATTTTACAAGAAAATTAAATTTTAAAATGTTTAAACTGCTACATAAAGTCACCAAAATCATTGTTGAAATAATCCTCATAAGAATAAAATGATTTTTTGATAAGATAATTTTTAATTTTACAGCTAAATTGTTTGTTGTCTAGACTCTTTATGTGCTCAGGAAGCACATTATAAAACTTTACACAATAGTAGTCTGTACCTCTTCTGGTGCGGGCAAGTCTATGAAAATTAGTGATTATGTTATGACAATTGCGAGTGTTGTAACCATGAATATCAGAGTGAGCTGCAAAATGACTGGTGTTCAACTTGATATAGTTAAGGCAGTTTAGTATATAAATAGAGGGAAGAGTAAGTATTTTTAGATCTCTGAAATTCTGCCTGCAACAGTCACGCCACTTCAGACCAGCCATGACACGTATACATCTACGCTGAAGTTTAAAAACCTTGTTAGTATGAGAACTGTGCCCCCAATTTAACATTGAATAGGACATGTGTGATGCAAAGTATCCATGGTAAGCTAACAGCAGTGTGGAGATAGATACATTCCTCGAGAGCATCCGAATCAAATAAACCTTCCTTGACAATCCCTGGCAAAGCTGTTTGATATGTTCCTCCCAGGTGAGTTTGGGATCCAGAAACACCCCAAGAAATTTCACATGAGGATCACAGGGAACATCCGGGTTGCCCAGACGAAGAGAGAAATTTAAATTTTGAGTTTTTGACTGGTTCATACTCAGCCGATTTGCCAAGAACCAGTTGGCCAAATTTTCCTGTGTGTCATTGATCATGTCCTTTAGGTCATCATTGGAAATGTATTTTATGGTGTTGGTCGTATCATCTGCAAATAATATCAGGTTAGGATCACTCTGAAAATTAGCAAGGTCATTGATATATATTAGGAACAGCAGAGGTCCCAAAACTGACCCCTGTGGTACGCCATGCCTAACTAACTGCCTCTGAGAATTGGCATGTCAGAAAAGATATGACCGTACCAAGGAAATACTACCATCAGTAAAGCGGTAAAAGGCAAGTTTTTGTAGTAGAATATCATGTGACACACAGTCAAAGGCCTTGGTCAAGTCATAGAATGAAGCATAGACACATGACTCTTCCTCCATTGCTTCTGCTACCCATTCGGTGAGAGTGTTTATGGCAAGGGTTGTAGATCTTCTGTTTCGGAAGCCAAACTGATTCTGCAAGAAAAGGTTCAGCCTTTCAAAGAAACTATTAATTTGATCTTTTAAAATAGATTCAAAGGTCTTTGAGAAAATTGGCAATAGTGATATTGGACGGTAGTTGTTAGGATCATCAGTAGAGCCTTTGTTCTTAAAAATTGGGATTACTTTTGCCTCCTTTAGAACAGCTGGAAAAATGCCATTGATAATACAATAGTTGATAAGTTTGGTCAATGGGTACACTATAATATTTTTGAGAGTTTTAATAATTTTTGTATTAAGATTATAACAGTCCTTGCTCTTTGAATTTTTCAGATCTGAAAGTTTTTGTCTAACAATGTTGTAAGTTGTCGGCTTAAAGTGAAATTCCTCAGGTGGTGAGGGCCCCAACAAATAATTTTGAAAGGTCTTATCCGATGCTGGAAGCTCTCCTATGATTTTTTCAGCCGTGCTAGTAAAAAAGTTGTTAAGGGTTTGAGCATTAAGCATTTGAGACATTGTAGAGGTTGATGAAGATTGTTTACTTCGAATAACGTCCCACATAGCAGCTGGTCGATTTACAGAGCCACCTATGTAAACATCGTATGCCATTATTTTTGCTTTACAAATTTCATCACGGTATTTATATTTGTAAGCATTAACGTCTGCTTTGGTAATCAGATGAGGATGGCATTTACTGATTGAGACTAAGGTATGCAGTCTCTCTCTCATAGCCCTAAGCTCTTTGTTGAACCAATTTACCTGAAGTGGTTCTTGTCCAGCACCAACCAATTTTGATTTTAAAGGAAAGCACTGTTCAACTGTGTCAGTGATAACCTCCACAAAATTCTGGAACCTTACCTCCACACTTACCCTTGGGTCATCAACAAAATCCCAACTTACCGCCTCGATACGGTTGTATAAGAGAAATAATCCTTCATCTGTAATTGGCCTATAGTTTATTCTTGTCTTGCTTTTGCTCTCACAGATACTTATGAATTCGAAAACGATACCAATGTGATCCGACAAACCACACAAGGAAAAGGGTTGTGGAAATGAACTATCACATTCTATATTAGTAAAGATATTGTCCAGACATGCATTACCTCTAGTAGGAAAATCAACCGTACTTTGCAAGCCGTAGGTCTGAAACAAATGACACAGTTCCAATGCCCTACCGTCTTCTGTATGAAAGTGAACATTGAAATCACCTGTGACTACAACATTTAGAGCAAAGTTTAAACCATCTAAAACCATGCACAGAATTTCATAAAATCTATTCAAATCTCCACTGGGAGATCTGTAGATAGTTATCAACTGAGTTTCAGATTTCTCAAGGAATACACCCGTCACCTCACAATTCACTTCCTCAGAATATTCTGTTACATTTAAATCATGATATAAAATACCATTTCTCAAATAAATAGCCACACCTCCATGACCCTTTGCAGACCTGCAAAACCCAGAAGCAGTACAGTAACCCTCCAGAGTCAAAACAGAAAATTCATCGGCATTCAGCCAATGCTCGTTTATACATAAACAATTAAAATAATTATCTTTGAGAATCATTTCAATATCACAGAACTTATTTCTAATACTTTGAATGTTAGTATGCAGTATGGTTGTCACATGGTCAATATTATTAATATTGTTCTTAGATGGTACCCTGATCACTGAGGCGAGGTGCTCATTTTGTGCCGGCGTTGCAGGTTCCGAAAATGGTTAATTCTGATTCCTTCTGGCCAAATTTCTGGATCCATTACTTTTGCCTTTTGTTCAATTGGTATTCCAAGCTTAAAAGAGCTAACCTGATTTGTTTTTGTCATCATTTTTTCACAAATACAGTCACTATTCATATCATGACTTTTTAAAAAGTCCAGGATCTGTTTTGGTTCCGTCTTTCTATCGAGCCCTGTCACAAACACCCAGTGTAGCTTTTTAGCAGCTTGTAAGATAGCTGTATTTCTGTTTTTGCCCATAATTGGTTCCGGCCTACTGCTATTTTCTATTTTCCTGAACCTTTGTTTTTGTTTATTTTTATGGTTCCGAACTAACGTCCAATCATTTTTATTGAGATTTTCCTGTTCTTCCACAGCAATTTGTTTTTCGCATACGACCTCTGCTACTGGGATTTTGTTCTCGAATGTATTGTATGTTGCTGTAACAACATTTTTAACTTCGCCCAGTTTTTCAGTATTCAATAAAGATTTTGAAATCCTGTCAGTCACACTGCTTGAAGAAGATTTTGAAGTTAAGTTAGTGTGAACTTCATTTGATATTTGCAACAGTGCTACTTCTGAGTTTGTTTTTGTAAAAACATTCGTAATTGGACTTTGTACCTGTTTTGTTTGTGTTTTCTCGCAATTTTTTTCCAATTTTACTTCTAGGAAATGTACTTTTTCTTGCAGCTCTACATATTTAGCCTCTAGAGAGTTATATTTTTGCTGAATATTTTGAATAATATCCTTTAGGTCGTCGATTTCTGTTGACGAAATGCTTGTTTTTCTCGTCGATTTTTTGAGGTTGGAGTCGGCCTCCTTTTGAATGTGCTGACATGGGGCTGATTTTGCTTTTGCAGCCTGCGCTAAACATGCTGGATGGAACACATTGGTGCACTTTTTACAAATAGCAGTTGTTACAACCGTTTTTCCACAGTGGAAGCACTTATTTTCATAATTTTTTTTATCTATATTTGGCGAATTTTCAACACCTGCCATGTTGTTACCATTACAATCACAATGATATTTGGTCATTAAGAAATAAGGTGGAAGAACTGGAATCATTCCTGAAAAGTAATAGGACAAAATATGACTTTCTCTGTTTTAGTGAGCACTGCCTCAACTTCAAGAGGTAGAGGCGCTATCAATAGAGAACTACAGAACTGTGTCCTCTTTCTCAAGAATACAGCATAATCATGGTGGTACAATGATCCTATGTAAACTAGAAATGACGGCTGTCCCTCTTCTTGGATTTTCCGAGCTTTCTGTAGAAAGGCATTGTGAGATAAGCGCTGTTGAATAAAGAAGCTAGATTTTGTAGTAGTTACCATTTATAAGTCGCCAAGTGGCAGTTTTGATATGTTTTTAAATGTAATGTCCCAACTATTAGAAAAAATGTTTGATCTCAATAAATATACTTAAAAAAATGGAGATTTTAACATCAACTTTAATGATGATTGTGGAAGTAGAAAAAAATTTTTAGATTTAATAAGTTCAGTAGGCTTCACACAGGAAATCTTTGAAAACACTCGTGTAAATAACTGTATTGATAACATATTTATAAATTTTTCAGCCTTTTTGCTTTACAAAACCTCAGTTTTCGATCCATTTCTTTCGGATCATAAGGCCGTTGACATCGCTGTGGATATTTCTAAAATAATAAAAACGGACTCAAGTAATGGAAGAGATTCAGGACTTTTATACCAGCCAATAACTCCGAAAGGTAAAATCAAAATGTATAACATGTTGGAGCAAGAGTCGTAGAATTTTCTTTCAACTAACACCAATGCTGAAGAAAAAAGTAATATATTTTTTAAAACGTTTTTACATATTCGAGACTTATCGTTTCCAACTATGAAAAAAAAAAGGAATAAAGATTATTCTGGGAGTGAGAATAACAGAGAGTGGTTTGATGAGAGGTTCGTTAGAATGAGAGAGACTCTTAGGTCATTGACGGAATTCTATCATAATTTTCGCACACCTGAAAGGGCAGAACAGGTAAAAGCATGCCGGAAGGAACACAGAAAGGTTACAATCGAGGCTAAAAAAGAGGCAAACTCCGCCTTCCTAAGAAATGCTGACAACACAGCCAAGGCAGCTTGGGACATCATAAATACAGTGCGAAAGGGTGCTAGAGAGGAAGTGAGTGTGGGGATTGACTGTAATACCTTTAACAATTTTTTTTGCAGGGGTAGCAGATACTTTACTTGCGGCCCTACCTGTTTCCACTCTGGAGGCAGACCAGTATCTGCAGTTCTTGGGCCCCAGTAGGGCGGTCTCTTTCACTTTTAAAACGGTCTCTTTTAACAATGTTAGAGATGCTATCAATTGCCGAAAGCCAAAACACAGCAAGGATATTTATGGTCTAGACATAAACTTATTTAAACATCTTAAGAATATGAGGAAGTGCACAGAATGTTAATATAAATTCAGATCATTATGATGTATTTAATGAAAAACTGAGAAAGTGGGAGGAAAGAATGGACTATTTAAATACGGAATTGGAAAATCTGAAAAAAGAGTTTAGAGATCATAGCAAGAAGTTAAAGGAAAGCAAAAATGTGGCGAAAAATAACAATAAAGTTACTGTGACCGAATTACAAGCTAAATCCTTGCCCAGTACAAATTGCATTTCGATAAATGACAGTGATAATCAGCCCCAGCTCATTGTAAGGAAACCTTGGGATTCAAGTACCAAACAAATATATATTGGAAATCTTGACATTTCAATGACAAAGGACCACCTTCAACGATACCTTAGTGCAAAGTTTATAGGAATGGAGTACACTGTGGAGAAAATAAATACTAAGTCCAGAGAAACTACAAGTTACAGAGTAGATGTACCTATGGCAAAATTTGAAGAAGTTCTTGAATCATCTAACTGGCCAGATAATCTCATAGTAAAAGAATTTTTGCGCCACAATAGACAAAGAAGTTTTGGAAACAATAGAGGTCAATACCGAAGACGAGTCTTCGGAAACCGAAATTGAGTTTTTCAATCAGTCTACAACAACATCGAGCACTAATCAAAGATATTCACTTTATTATCAGAATATGAGGGGCATAAAAACTAAATTATTACCTCTAAAGGCCTCAATGTCAGTGTCGGATTATGACTTCATAGCTGCTACTGAAACCTGGCTGAATGATTCAGTTTTTACAAGTGAGATTAGTGATAGTTATAATATTTTCCGAAAAGATCGTGATAGAGTTGCTACCGGACAGAATCAGGGTGGAGGTATCTTTTTAGCAGTGGCAAAATATTTGAAAGCAAGAGAGAACAAAATATTTGAGAATTTTCCAGGATTTGATGGCATCTGCGTCCAAGTGAGTGATAATCGAGATAAAATTTATATTATCGTAGTGTATATACCTGCTGGAAACAATAGTGAGTATCTAAGGTCATTTTATGACAGTTGTGAGCAAAGTTTGCTTGACAAGAAGTGTATAATAGTAGGTGACTTTAATATCTCAGAATATAGTAGTGTTGTAAAAAGTGTTGTCGGTTGGATGATTTCAAGTTATTCTTAGAATTTAATGCCTACTCTCAATATAATCATATAAAAAATAAAAACGCACATATTTTAGATTTAGCTATTAGTAATTTTACTCAATTAAATGTAAGTAAGGATAATGTGCCCCTTTTGCCAGAAGATGACCACCATCCTGCATTATCCATTGATATTAATTGTGAAAAAAACTGCTACTCACATGAGCATTTTAATAGTGTAGTTAATTATAATTTTAAAAAAGGCAATTTTGATCGTTTATATCTTGAACTTAATAGTATAGATTGGTCTGATGTTATTAAACAAGACAGGGTAGAAATAGCAGTAAGCAGGTTTTATGAGAGAATATACAATGTATTTGATTTATGTATTCCTAGGGCCAAACACTCTAAAAGACAATATCCAGTTTGGTATAATTATAATATAATAAAAAATATAAAGCAAAAGGATAAATGTAGAAGAAAATTTAAAAAAACTGGAGACAGACAATGGGAATTGAAGTATACAGAGTACAGGCAGCTAGTAAAGGCTCATCAAGGCTTATCACCACTATCAACAGTGCGTGCAGGATGAAATAAAAACAAACCCAAAACATTTTTGGCAGTTTGTAAATAGTCAAAAAAGCAGCTCTGCAATTCCAGATAATATGGTTTTAAACCAAGAAGATATAAATGGCACCCAAAATGTAGTGAATGCCTTTGCTCAGTACTTCAATTCCACATACACTACAAATAATGAAAGAAAGCATATGAGTCCCAGTTCTGTTAATGCATCAAGTAGTTTTGGTTTCTTGGAAATTACTGAGGTTGAAATCAAAGAGCCAATTAATAGGCTAAAAGTAAACAAATCGATAGCGACAGATAATTTGCCTTCCTACATTGTTAAGGGTTGTGTGGACTGTTTCATAGAACCATTAAAATACATTTTTAATCTTTGTTTAAGGCAGAGTATCTTTCCTACAAAGTGGAAGGAAAGTAAGGTCATTCCTATATTTAAGAGTGGTAACAGAAACCAGATTTATAATTATAGG
This sequence comes from Kuschelorhynchus macadamiae, assembly GCA_030620095.1. Lineage (NCBI taxonomy): Eukaryota > Metazoa > Arthropoda > Insecta > Coleoptera > Curculionidae > Kuschelorhynchus > Kuschelorhynchus macadamiae. The sequence continues at coordinate 479,221 of JAUTXW010003729.1, read as the reverse complement.
TCTATCAGTATTGTTTCATCATGTTCAAAAATATTGGAAATTATTATTTACAGTGATATTAGATGTATGATTTCAGACCAACAACATGGATTTTTGCCCCAACGTTCAACTGTTACTAATTTGTTAAATTTTACACAGTTCATTCAGGAATCCTTCAAAAATGGATACCAAGTAGATGTAATTTATACAGATCTAGAAAAAGCATTTGACAGGGTTGACTTTGAAGAAATAATAAAAGCGCTCCATAATTTTGGAATTGATAATAATATTATTGCTCTGATTTTATCTTATCTAAATAACAGAACTCTGTTTGTAGAGCTTAAAGGCTTTAGATCACAGATATACACACCAACTTCAGGTGTGCCACAGGGATCTAATCTTGGCCTCCTCCTATTTTTGTTAGTCATTAATGATATAGGTAATAATCTCAACTTCTCCAGTGGCCTAATTTTTGCAGATGATTATAAATTGTTTTGCTCTATTAAAGATGAATCAGGTGCTCTAAGGTTACAAATGGATCTTGAGGCAGTTGTGCGTTGGTGTAGGAACCATAGTCTACAGTTAAATGTCAATAAGTGTGCAGCAATGACGTTCTCTTGTAAAAAACAGACAATTCAGTTCAATTATTGTGTAAATAACATAGCCATAAAAAGAACGGTGTTGCAGAAAGATTTGGGTATTTTCTTTGATTGTAAATTGAGTTTTGGCGAACATATTAGCAATGTAACTGCTGGTGCTGTAAAAATCTTAGGATTTATTGTACGAAATTGTAAATTCTTTAATAATAGGGATGCAATAGTTGCTTTGTATAAATCGTTGGTGGTTACAAGACTTCAATATGCATATATTATATGGGAGCCACAATACGCGAATAAAATTTGCATGTTAGAGAACGTTCAGAGAAGATTTTTAAAGTTTTTGCATTATAAAGCTTATTCAGTTTATCCTGAAAGAGGATGCGATCAAAAACTATTGTGTGACTTGTTTAATTTCCCTACTTTACAGCGGATGCGTATTGAGGCTGGCATTATGTTTATATATAGATTAATTACAAATCATATTGACAACAAAGAATTCTTAGAACAACTTAATTTTAAAATAGGTAGACTTAATAGCAGATCTCCAAATATGTTTTATATTGCTGCACCTCGAACAAATCTATATAGAAATTCGCCACTTATAAGACTCTGTAACCACTTTAATGCATACTGTAAGGATATTGATATTTTCTGTGTAACGCAAGAAAAATTTAAAAAGGAAGTAAATAAGCTTACCAAATAGGAGATTAAGGCTTATCTTATTGTAGAATATAGTTTTCCAAGGACCAATTAATTGAGTACCTTGAAAAAAACAATATATTAAATAAGCAACAATTTGGTTTTCGTAGAGGGAGATCCACAGTGGATGCTATAATGGAGTTATGTGAGGCAATACTCGGGGGCTTTGAGGAAGGCCTGTTTATAGGGACAACTTTCTGTGACCTCCTCAAGGCCTTCGATTGTGTCTCGCATGAGCTGCTATTAAACAAACTTAGGTTTTACGGCTTATGTCCTAACAGTATAAAACTCATGGAGAGCTACCTTGTTGGCCGGGAGCAGATAACCTGCTTAAAGGGAGAGACTTCAGGACAAAAACCCATGTGACATGGGGTCCCCCAGGGATCAATCCTGGGACCAATACTTTTTCTGGTGTATATCAACGACATCACCTCATCTCTTCCCCTTTGTAACGTTGCATTGTTCGCGGATGATACCAGCTTTACTGTGGAACACAAAGAGTGTGAGCAACTGAAAGATAGAATGAAAGATGCATATGCGAGTGCAGCTGATTGGTTTGCAGCAAACCAACTGAACCTAAATGAGAACAAAATGGAGAAAATTATTTTTACATTGCGGAGAGAATATATTGAGAATCCAGAACAGGTCAGGTTCTTGGGCGTTTATTTGGATTCAGGACTAACTTTTGAACAACATGTCAGTAACACTGTGCCCAGGTTGTGCACGAGTGTCTATGTGCTTAAAAGCCTAGCGTGCACTGTTGATCAGGATGTATGTTTAATGGCGTTTCATGCGCTCGTTCAGTCGATTTGTGTGTATGCCTTGCTTGTCTGGGGGCACTCCTCTCATGCTGAGAGAGTGTTTGCTGTCCAGAGGAGAGCTTTAAGAATCATGTCAGGAAGGGGCTACCGGGACGATGTAAAAGAATCATTTAAACAGCTGGGTGTTATGACATTGCCATCTAGTTACATTTTTGACTGCTTAATGTATGCTAGAAACAACTTGCAGCGTTATACTGTTGTGCGGGATGGACATGATCATGTTACCAGAAATAACAGTAACCTGCGTGTGGAGTACCTGCGCCTGAGTAGGTCTTGGAATGCTACGTTTCGGCATGCCCCAACATTCTACAATAAGTTGCCCCAAGGCATGAGAGAATCTGAGATAGGGAAGTTTAGACGGTGTGTCAAAGGTTTTCTGACTGGCAAAGTCTACTATAGAGTACGGGATTTCCTGTGTGATACCTTTTATGAACATGATTTTAACGTATAGTGACGTCATTATATGTTCCATGTTTATTTTTAGGGTAGTTTTAAAATATTTTTATTATGTATTTTTAATATAAACAAAGCTTCATTCTTTTTTTAAAATGTGGACTAGGTCGCACTTACTATGATTGACTTTAAGTAAAGAAATTGTATTTCTAACTTGTAATATATGATTTGGTTTGATATGGAAATGAAAGAGAAAACATTGTCGCAAATTGGTGATCCAACATGGCTTTGTGACTTGGCATTCCTGATAGACAGAACACTTAAACAACCTAAACTTGAAGATTCAAAAACAAGGACAATTGGTAAATCAGCTGTACAGTCAACTTAAAGCTTTTCAAAAAAAAAATTCGCTTGTGGGAAACACAAAGGAGAAGTGAAAACTGTTTTCATTTTTTAACATTATCCAGACACGAAAACCTTGAATACGTTCGCTATGCTGAAGAACTGAAACTACTGTCAGAGCAATTCACTGATCGATTTTAAGAATATGGATAGCACTTTCAATTTTTTTGCAAATCCTTGTAAGGGCTCCTCTTTACCTAAAAATGGAGTTGATCGAGCTTCAAGAAGACTTTCTGTTTTTGTTAATTTGTTTTTTATATGTTTGATAATTATAATTAATAAATAAAAAAAATTGTATCTTTTTTTATTATATTCCCTATAAGAAAATACAAGTTGGGTCCATAACTTTTTTCGCCGAGTGTATATTATGAATTTCACCATAGTAAAAAAAGCTGGAGCCGTGTAGCTGCAATTTGTTTTTTGATTCATTTCGATATGTCAAATAATATAAGAGCATCTAAAATGTGTCAAGCTAAAGTGAAGGCACTGTATCGGGTCAATTTTTATATTTTCCCGCCCCCATTGACTTTTTTGTGCCACTGGTTAGAAAAAAGATGTAAATAGGAAAGTTGTAATGTTTGAGAAGTAGCGCTCAGAAAACATTTTTTTTGTGTATACAGGGTGTTGCAAAAAAGTTGAAGGGGTGGGAAAATATAAAAAATACCCTGTACTTACAGCCTTAAATATTTGCCCAGTTTATGTCTTTAAGACATTTTTGACCTGCATATTTCAGGATCGGGTTGTATATAATTCTGGGCAAATGAACTATAAAAAAAAATTCACTGGTATAATGCATCACCAACACTTTTTAACTTAAATGTAACAACATGGTAAAAAGTAGTTTCCAGTGTGGCATATAATATAGGAATTCCACTGGACAATGATTAAGCTGTGGCCACTGTAAAAATATTGCCAATCAATCAGTCACAAGGGGAGATCAGAATTCTATAAAGTAAATCTTTTTGCTGCTTTGTTAAAAACAATCAATTTATCTTTAAAGATAATTGTGGATGTTCTCAAATCATCGAAAATCAAGTAAATAATCTAAAGGTTAATCACATATTTTCTTCAGCCTTTTAAATTATTAATGATAATAGTAACTGTAAATTAATAGATGACCACATACAAGCCTCATGAAAAAACAACTTTGTGAAATTCACTGAAATGTTGTAGTTCTTGTCCTCCTGAACAAAAGATATAAGCAAGTCAAAACGTTTTGGAAATATAGTTGTTCGAAGAGATATTCTTTAGAGATTAGTAGTGCAAAAAATTGATAAAATATTAGTTTTAAGTTAATATACCATGAAGATTTGGTCAGGGTGACTTTGTTTTAGTTCTTTTAGGATAGATAAAATATGTTTCAACAGATTTTATTGTGAATTCTAGAGGATGTCCAGTATATACGGATTGGCATAAAAACTGAAAAAGTTATTATTCATAAAAAATGTCTCTTGTCAAAACTTGTATGCTTTTCATTTTGAGAAATTTTAATTTTTGTATACTTACTCAGTTAAATGTACTTTATTCACCATTTTAGAAAAAAGATTGAAATACAGTCTATTTAATGTGTAATTCTTGAAGATCCTGTTAGCTATTACCGAGAGAAGAAAACTTTAAATTGGAAAGATACTTGGTTATCAAACATTTTGTACAAGGGGACCGTTTATCTTGGGACACCCCTTGATATCAGAAGCGGTGAAAACTTTAAATACAAAAGTTTCTTAGATTGACTTGTATTTTTTGAATCCTGTGATGGGCAATTGCTTATCTCCGTTCCTTGCAAATTTGTTTATAGGTAGATTAGAAAAAGAACTCAAGTATTTCCCAAGGGTGTGGTATAGATACGTAGACGATATATTTGCTATTTTTGATACTAAAAAATAAAATTTGGGCACTTTCTTAGAAACATGAAAGAATCAATATCCTTCCATCAATTTTACATACGAAAAGGAGAACAATGGGCAATTACCTTTTCTCGACACATTAGTTATTAGAAATACCGATAAATTAGAATTTGATATTTATAGGAAATTTAATAATACTGATAGGTATATAACATCCGACTCATTTCATTGCCGTCAACATAAAATGGCAACATTTCATTTCTTAACTCACAGGTTAGTCAATTTTCCATTAAGTAAAGAACTTTAACAATGAAATGAATCAGATTAAAAATATAGCTAAAAGTAATGGATATAATGATAATTTTGTACATAAATTAGTAAACAGACATAAGCATAAGAAAATGTTAAAAGATGCCACTACTCATCAAGCACCTGAGGCTCCCAATAAGTTCATACTAATCCCAAATCATCCCAGATATACGAGAGGTCTAGAAAAAGTATTTAAAAACGTAGGTTTTCGAGTAGCCTGCAAAACGGAGAACAGTTTTAAAAATCTCCTTGGAAACCCTAAAGACAAAGTCGACTTGAAGGAGAGCAGTGGCATCTATGAAATTAGTTGTAATGACTGCGATCTAAAATATGTTGGGCAAACTAAACGCTCCATAAACATTCGTTTTAAAGAACACATGGCACATTTAAGAAACGGAAGAACAGAAAAGTCAAGCGTTGCCCAACATGTTTGGAAAACAATCACCAAATAGGAATAAACAATCTTAAATTGATTAAAAATGTATCTAATAATAGATTATTGGATGCATTTGAGGGTATAAAAATAGTTAAATGTGGTAAGAAAGCACTAAATAAAGACAGAGGGACTATTCCCTATAGTCCCCTCTATTGTTTACTTGACAACGGTGTAGTCAGGTGCAACCAAGTGTGACCACATTTACCTATGGTCTCGGTTAGGATAAGTTACTTTAGTTTATATCATCTGCTGATGATGCTAACTTGGTTAGCGAAACGCGCGTCCAGACTCTAACAATTTGTAGTGTAGTGTGGTTAGAACTCTTGAATTTTGAGTACTCTAAAATAATTAAGTTTTACCCTATACCGCGTTTTTAGGACTTCTGTATAAACAAGTATCTTTCCTATTTCAACTACTTTTTGTACTAATAGAAGGGGCATTGGGAGGACAACACTTTCCAAAACAGCTCGTACAACTTGCCCATGTTTAGAAAGTCAAGAACTATAATATATTAAAAATTTAGCAATTTTGATTGAAGCCGGTTTTCCACAGAGCTTATGTGTGTTTTTTAACTAACATTTTATAGTGTATACCTATAGGACAGTTACAGCAGCCACTTCATAAGCCAGTCCACAAATATTGCTTCCAATAGCAAGATACAAATACCCATTATCTCCAAAGTCTTCACCCCAAGAATTTTTCACAATGTAGTGAGGGACTTTATCCGTCAAGTCATATCCCACGATTTGAACTGCATGGCTTATATCTCCATCACAATGGAACTGGATGACCCCACCAATATAATTTTGCCAAGTTTTACCACTGATGCCTACAGCTACGGGACCAGTTGATGCTAATAGTTTTAGAATTATGTCTTCTCTGTTCACAAACCTAGAAATTAAATCTTCACAGTAATTTCTAAATTCTCTAAAGTATTACACTTTCTTTTATCCTCAGAGAAAGCCCAAATTGTTAACTATCCACTCACTGCCCTAGACTCTGATATGTTCCCAGTTTGATAATTTTAGATTTTACTCATTCCTTAAAACAGACTAATGAAGATCTTAAGAGTGCTAAGATTGTAACAGTCTATAAAGAGAACGGTTCTCCAGATGATCCTGGAAAAACTATCACCCAATTTCCCTGCTGTCCATTTTTTCTAAAATATTTGAATTGATTCTTAAGATCAGCTTAGTGACTACTTTAACAGTCATTGCCTCTTTTTTCAGAGGCAGTATGGTTTTTGAAATAACAAATCCACTACTCTTGTTATAAATAACTTAATAGAAGAAGGCTTTGAAGAGGGACTGGACACCTAGACCTCCTTCAGGCAAGGAATTTGACATGATATTTTATTGATCCTTGATGTACTCAAGGATCAATATTGGGACCTTTTGTGCTTTTGGTTTAACATCACGATCTGTCTAGATTTTTGCACACCTCTAATGGATACTCTTTGAGGATAATACCACCAATCTTGCTGACCCACTGAGTGCCTGTGTGAGAGATACTCAGTCTGACATAGTTGACCAACAACTGAGCCTTGACAACTCGAAAACTCAAAACCTGAACTTTACTCTTTGTCAAACAAATTTCTTGGTGTTCATTTTGATCAAGGACTAACTTGGGACGGCCCATGCGGAATAGCTTTGTGTGAAGCTATCTCGTTCTATCTCCCTCATAAGATCTCTGTGCCTACCTTGATGATAGCTTACTATGGATACTTTTCCTCCCATATAATCTATGCGGTACTCAATCGGGGGCACAGTGCTCATACTGCTAAAGTTTTTTTTTTTTAGAAAATATGTTTATGTGCCTTAGCTGGGCTCGGATGGCATGACTCTTGTAGGGTGTTTTAAAGACCTTGAAATTCTTATATATCCATCTTTCGACATGCCTTATGTACATCAAGGATAACATGTCTCTTTTCAGTCCCCATTGTGATGTCCAGTCCTACCATACCACCTGTGGTAATATCCTTCCTATATATATTTCTGCTATTATACATATATCTTTTCCGGCCAAGAACTTTTGATAATGATGTGTGAGAGCACATTTTTATCGATTTTTAGTTCCTGCTTTTACTGACTGGTACTGCATTAAGTTTTTTAATGTAATGCCAGAATGGATTAAAATTAAAAAATACCTAATATATAAATCCTTTTAATCAATTGAAGTGTATCTCAACAAGAATTTTGGCGATCTTAGTTATGAATTTTATTGTGTTGTGTGATGTATATGTATAATATTGTTCTTTAATCTTTTTATTGAATTGTTCTTTTTAAATAAATTTAATAACTAAGTAGTTTTAAATCTCATAACATTTTAACAACAGTTAATATCATTTGTATAATTTATCAATAAATCTTTCATCTATACATTAGAATACCCTTGAATCCAGTTTTCACATGAAGTGTTTCAGAAAACATGCCTCTGCCAGCCTGATTTTACCTGAGCATGTTTTTAAGTATTTAACAAATTAAGGTTGCAAATAAATATAATTTATTAAACTCACATCCCAAAACAGTCTGTGCTGTTGTTCCTATTTCTACCCACTGTGAGGTGTTTCACACAAAGCTGTTCCTGTAACATCAGACCAATCTCTCTGTTTTCTTTTTAATTCAAAGTTATTGAGAAGTTGGCTAAAAATAGACTGATTAGAATGTCAAAAAAACAAAAGCCTTAATGAAGCTATGTTAAAATTATTTATTTAAGTGTATTTTGTGATTTATCAAAAGCTTTTGATTGTGCTAGCGGTGCAATATAGTTGCTGAAGCTTTAGTGCTGCTGTTTAGGGTTTGGACTGGCTTCACTTACTCACACCCCGAACCCACATACAAGAGAGATCACCTTTACAGTACTTTATTCAGTGTTTAGCCCACTTGTAATTCTGATTTACATAAACAACTTGACTCTCCTGATACTAAAGGAAAATATATGTTGTTTACTGAAGATTCTCTGGCAGAAATGCAATATAGATGCCCTGAAAGCTACAGTTTTTTTCAGATTTAGTTGGCACTTATGATACTGGACATGTTTTAGTATATATAAAGTAATAAACCTAATATTTTCATTAATAAAAAGCATCTAAATGCATAGCAACATACAATAAAACTAATTCACTCACCCTTCACAGATAAAATCATCAATGTGGACTCCAAAGGTAGCATTAGTCTTTTTGCACTGCTGGTCTTTTAGTCTAAGTGGATAATTAGTCTCATTTTCAATGATAATGTTATAGTCTTTGATCCATTGCAACAAAGAACAGATGTTTCCCTCCATGCATCCATTATTATAGACAGAACAGTCTATCATTTGTTGAATACTAAGTTTAGTTAAACTGCTTGTTTTGATAGCCTATTAAAAAAATATATCAAACTTAAAACATTTAACAAAAATATATTTCCATGTACTTTAAAATACTAGTATAAGAATAGCAGATAACAAATTTGAAGAAGTTCTTGATCCATCAAATTCGCCTAAATGTGTTTTTTTTTATTTGGCAGACGAGATGGCTTCAGAAGCAATAGTGATAGGTTATCGCAGATACTGATATCACATCTGACTTTTCTAATCATAGCTCAAAATTACCTAATACTAGTTATAATACATATACCCTGTATTTTCAAAATAATATGGGCATAAGAATTAATCTAGCCAATCTAAACTCCTCATTGTATATATATATATATATATATATATATATATATATATATATATATATATATATATACTGGATTTCATTCTGCCTTGGTTTAGGGGACATATAATAAATATCAATATTAAAAAATATTCATTAATGTAATTTGTATGTAGGAAAAAGATAACTCAAAATGTTTATTGTATAAACGGTATATCTTTAAAAAGAACTGATTTGATTAACACTTAGGTATTTATTTTGAGTAAAAAATGAACTTCCATCATCAAATTAATAATGTAGCTGTCAGTGATACAATTATAGCTTTGTATAAATCATTGGTAGTTTCTAAGCTTCAATATGCTTGTCAATATGTTTTTATGGAATGGAATCCTTAGTATAAAAATATGAGTTGTAATTTCTATCTATAAAGATGATTTTTTGTTTTCAGTTTATCCACAGAGAGGATCAAAAGGTGCTGTGTAGTATGTTTAATTTTTATATTGTATTTTTTAAATTAGTATATTGAAAAACTTGCCTATATCATACCTTCATTGATTCTATAGTTTGAACAACGGCAAATGCCCAGCATGCTCCACAATCACCTTGATATTTTACTTTGGACACAACACGTTTATTCCTCCAATCAATTTTTTCTGGTACTTGACTCCAATAAGTATTTCGTTTCGAAATATGACTTCCTTGATTTTGCAATTTGTTTTTTAAAAATGGGCTGTCATTAGGGTAATTATTATGAAAGGACGAGAATTCATCTGGAGATAAATCAGAAAACTTTGTTAAGCCATAGTGGGCTGAAAGGTTTGTTCTGTTCTGATTGAGAAGGTCAATAGCGTTTAGTGATGCCTACAAAAAAATTAGTATCATTAAATTTGGAGGGAAATCTCTTTGGGACATTCTTCCCCAGATTAAAACTTTGTGTACATTTCACAAAATACAAATATTTGATTATATCTGCTGGCTGTGAATATGCTTTGAGAAAAAAATCAATGTCAGTTTCAATGACTTATTTATTGTCTATATAAATCAAAACTTATTTGACTGGAATTTGTACAGGGTGTCCGGATTTGGTTGCAAAAGCAGGGTATCTCGCTTATTTTTAAAGATAGAACCTTGCGGTTTTCACGAACTTGAGCTAATTTTTTGTGAAACTCACGAAGCCGTAAACAAAATTTTCATAGCCTTCTTCGTTTATGAGATACAGGGCGAAATAGAACCCCCCACGTATTTCGGTTATCCTTTAACTTAACGCAAAGGGAAAAAATGCTGCTTATGCAGTTTTTTACGCTGGATCCAGTGGCGTAGTCATATTTTTCATTTGAGTGTGTTTTTTTAAATGGGAGACCCTGTATATTTGTCCAGAAATTGATTTGTCTTTTTAAAAGCTTCTCAAAAATATATAATAGTATGGGTCTATTTTAATAAACAACAAAAAAAATCCTAATTTTTATAATTATCATCCCAAATTTGCAGTAGGCCATGCAAAACAATGCTGCCTTTTATTTAAAGTCGTTAACAATATCTACATCCTAACAATAAATCAAAATAAATATGTAATTAAATCTATTTATCAAAATATGTATTGATAATTTCGCACCAAAAAAGTACCACCTACCTAGATTTATGTAACACAAGAACAAAACAGTAATAAATTATTATGTAACAAGCCTTTCAGCAAAAATCAACTGTCGTATAAGAACTACAGTAACCAAGGAAATAAAAAGAACTGTTCAAACTGATTTCCATTTTGTTCTATGCATGCTTCGCACAATTTTCGTATTCGTTTTAGGGAATTAAGCAAAATAACGGGATGATTTTGTAAATAGCGAAAATTTTCTCTTATTGCATTTCCTAAATCTTGGACATTATCATAGTGGTCTTTGTAAATTCTATTTTCCAGATATCCCCATAGAAAGAAATCTAAAATTGACAAATCTGGGGACCTAGGGGGCCATCTTATAGGTCCATTTGTTCCGATCTATTGATTGGTAAAATTATTGTCCAGACATAATCTCGTCATTCCAGAATTGTGTGCAGGTGCACAGTCCTGCTGAAAATAAATTTCGTTAATTTGCGCTAGAGGAACGTCGTCAAGTAATTCAGGTATAGCTGCCTCTAAAATTTCTATATAGCGATTGGCTGTTAGATTTCCCTCAAATATATAAAGTTTTATATGTGTTCCTAATATGAAGCAGGACACATTTAGACCAAACCTGCCCTGCTGTCTTCTGGGAAATATTTGGTGTTTTTTCCTGGGACCAGAATCTACTATTGTGCCTATTGAGTATACCAGAATTACTGAAATGTGCTTCGTCTGACCATATAACCTTCCTTTCAAAATCTCTAACCATATTGCATCTTTCTCGAAACCAATTGCAGAAGACTACCCGACGCTCTGCATCTCCTGGCTGTAAGTGCTGCACGAGCCTAAATTTATATGGGTGGTATTTGTGCTTTTTTAGAATCTCTTGAACTCTAATTTTTGGAATCCCTATGCTCTTTTCACTGGTCCTACAAGAGTTTGTAGGGTAAGCTTCTGCATTAGCCAAAACCTTAATTTCCTCAGCCTCCCGATTTTCTTTATTATATGTTTTCGTACGAGGTTTGATAAATGATCCGTGATAAAGTAAATTCTTTTTTATCTGATAAAAAGTGGATATATTAGGTTGCCTCCTTTCTGTATATCTAAATAAAATTTAAGCAATAGTATTTCAACATACCTAAAAATTAACTATTTACCTGTTAAAATACATCTCAGAAGCCGCTTCAACATTTTCATTACTTAATATAAAACACGCTAACATATCATACTTTTCATAATGTTCGAAATTTTGGTTTTCTTCCATAATAATACAAATATATTTTTACACAATAATTAAATACAAAAAACTAGCGCTATATTTTATATACGCGTACAAAATTGGGAAATGTCATTTGCTTCCAAGAAAACAAAAGAAAACGGCATCGTTTTGCATGGCCTACCGTAAAATTTGGGATGAGAATTATAAAAAATTGGATTTTTGTTGTTGTTTATTAAAATAGACCCATACTATTATATATATTTTTGAAAAGCTTTTAAAAGGACAAATCAATTTCTGGACAAATATACAGGGTGTCCCATTTAAAAAAACACAACTTTGGGTCATATATAAAAAATAACAACTCAAATGAAAAATATGACTACCCCACTGGATCCAGTGTAAAAAACTGCATAAGCAGCAATTTTTCCCTTTGCGTTAAGTTAAAGGATAACCGAGATACGAGGGGGGTCCCAAAATGCAAAATTTTCTATTTCGCCCTGTATCTCATAAGCGAAGAAGGCTATGAAAATTTTGTTTACGGCTTCATGAGTTTCACAAAAAATTAGCTCAGGTTCGTAAAAACCGCAAGGTTCTATCTTTAAAAATAAGCGAGATACCCTGCTTTTGCAACCAAATCCGGACACCCTGTATATCTCTGCAGCTACAATTTTTTTTTTATTTGATATGTGAGAATTAAAATGATTTGAATAATAGAACAAATAATAAACAAGTCAATTAAAATTAAAAATGTAGTAAAGCAGAACAACTAATTTCCAGATATAATGCAACATAACTGGTTTCCAGATATATCTCTCTTCACCAATAACTTAATAAAACTATTAACATTTTGCCATCAAATTTTACTGGCATAATTGCCAATTTATTAAGCAGTTTGTTGAAATGATCTTCCTAATATTAAAATTCCCTAAAACTTTAAGCATGGTCCACCATGTCGAAGACTCGAGTAATGTTAAAGAAGACTCCTATAGATTGTGCACTATTATTTAGTAAATTTATTATATGTGGTACTCGATTATTAATGTAATTAAAGCCGTTGTGGTAGATCTGTCCCTCCTACATCTGTGCTGACTCTCACATACAAGATTATTCAGATCTAGAAAACTATAGAGCCTGTCATGGAAACAGATTTCATACATCTTACCAATTGATTCTAAAGGAAAATGTGAGCCTGTATTCGCTGACATGTTGAGAACTGCCTTTTGCTTTAAAAACTAAAATAACTTTTGAGCATTTAAGTTTAGTAGGGTTTGTTCCTCTAAAAAAGATTGGTTTATTAGAATATTGGATCAGTTTTGAAATAATATCAGCTATATTACACAAATTATTAATGAGAATATTATCTGGTACCAAAGGTTTTTTGCAAACTGTTTTAATAATAGGTGTCTAACTAAAGTGAAAAAGTTGTGAAATAAGTGGAAAAGAAATTTCCACTTTATATCGCCTATATCAAGAGTATACGCGAAAAAACGTGCTGAAATTCCAAAGATAACAATGGAGTAAAAATATCCAACAGTGTTCCCAGTGATAACCTGCAATAATCATGGATGGAAATGAAAAGTGCCTAAAATGCAATTTATTAATTGAAGGCGAGTGTTATTGTTGTGATTGCTGTTTTAAAAAAATACACAAACAATGTCTTGAGCTCCAGTCAAGTGAGACAAGAGTAGTACCATTACAGAAACGTATGCTAATGCTTCTTTGTGATGACTGTCGAAAATTTATGACAAAACTTCCAAAAATGGCTGAGATGATTGAATCAATTACTGCCAATCTTAGTCATATTAATAATAAGCTTCTAAAAACAAATGAAAAAGAAATAAAGCTACTTCAAGAAAAAATAGAAGACCTGAAAGTACAGAACAAAGAACATACAAAAAAACTAGCAGAACAAAATAATAAAGATGGTGACCTTTTGGAACAGAAGATACATCAAGGCTTCCGGAAAAGTAGTTTTGAACAAAGTTATGCATCAGTATGTGGTAGTCAACCTAAGTCAAATGGTCAAAATAAGATAACAAATTTACCAGGTTGAATAATTCAACCGAAAACTCAGCAACATTGTAACAGTTTAATTTTGTTTTAAGTGCATTTCATTGTATGATTAATTTAATATTATAATCTACTACTTTAGTATTAAGTTTAGTGATTAATATGTACGCCTTGTTGGTTTGATACCTTAGATTTTAGAAGTTTTCTTATTAGAAGCGGTTACATTGTTCATATTTAAGCGAAATATAAATTCAACACCTTTTGCAGCAAATTTCGGTACACACAGTGTCACCTCTCGATAAGTAGTTAATTTTGTACCTATATCTGAACTCAAGTTATAAAGAAATAATTTTCAGTAAATGGTATAAGTTTAGCGTTCGTTCATAGATGTCGCAAAAAAAAAATCAGTTCAAATATAATTGTTGGATTTATTTAATTTTGCCGAATTTAATAATTATATACTGTATAAGAAAAACTTCAAATAGCACTTTAGACAAACTATTTATTTCCCATATATTTTACAGAGTAGATATAAATTAAATTTTATTAATTTTGAAAACCTGTTTTCGAGTCCTTTATACAAGTCTTGGGATTATCGTTTTCTTTGGCTAGATATGCTGCATTTTTAGATTCGAGCGTGTATTTTGTATAACTCTTCTGTCGCTGTAAAAAAAAAACAAATCATTAGTACCCCAATAAATTCTTTGATATAAAGTCGATATTATGTATTAATATTGAACTGTAAATACTTGTATAAAAAAAAAGGTTTCAGATATACATAGGATTATTTTTAGACTATAGATACTATATATACACCACTTTATACTTTCTCTTAAATCTACATTTTATTATTCGTGTTTCCTTTTGCTGTGAATATGTAACATATAAAGGTATTTTCATTTAAGTTAGACATAAATAACCCAAAGGTATTCCTCGATTCAATATTAATATTCTTACCTTTTTTTTTTTCTGAGACTATATAAACCACAGCCTTCTTATAATTTCTATCAATGTTTGATGAATGAATTCAGATCGACTTTTGTTTTGTCCATAGTTGCATAATTACTTGGAGCCTATTATAAACTGAAATTTCGTTACGTCTGCGTCTGATGCATTTCCTAAAATAAATAGTTAATAATTGTGTGAATAAATTCCTGTTTTATGGTTAAATAATGAGTTTATACAGTTGGGAAAATTCTATTAAATTAAACTCAACTTACGTTTCATTTTTATGACATTTAACTACTCCTGCATTAGCACATCATTTTTTTTGACTCTTTGGTACTCTACTCCGGACTAATATTTGACTTTTCTGAGTGGTCCTTTTCCATTAGTACTAGAGTAATTAATTAAATATTATTTGTTTATTTACATTTCCATTTCGCCTTGGCGTTGCTTTTAAATTTCAGGTTAGTTGTTTCTGTCAATGTTATTATTGCGTCGTCTCGGAACTTTTCGGATCTATTCGGCTAAGACTTCCATATTAACTTATTCTCGGAACCCTCCATCCGGTACTTCCTCATATCCAGAGCGCAGGCTTCTTTTTCGCTGTTGCCAAGTGTATTCCTGTATTATTTCCTGTATCTTTCTCAACCAATGGAGAGTCGTTTTTCTTGTCTAACATGTTAATCATATCCTTGTTTTATTCCGTCTAGGTGCTCTTTTGGCAAGGTTGTTAGTACCTGACATACTCTAGCCAATGGTATTCCGCCACCTTAGTTAACCAAAGTTCTAGATGGAAAGGAAGCTGGGGGAACACATTTTTCACTTTTCTGGTCACCTGCAGATAAACCACAGTTCTTCAGCGCGGGTCTGAGGAAACAATCCAGGAAAATCTTGGAAATCCGTTAGTGGGATTTTTCCTCAAAACCGCATTAGTTTTTCGGGCACATTATAGTTTGCACTGTGAGTGTTATTTTTCGTGCTAGAAAATCTCTCTAAGAGAGGATTTGACCTGAAGATTGGACCAGACCGCCATTTTCCATGCCCTTGTACTTGGCACGTGAAACCACTTTTTGACTAGAACTGAGTGACCCTATTGGATAGGTAAATTGCTTTAATATCATTTATCCTGAAAAGGGTATCTTTTTTTCTTAAATTTTGCTATTCGTAATTTGGTAACTTTTCTCATTTTTTTTTTTTTGAAATTAACTTTTGCTCGGGTGAGACGATTATTTTTTTGATGCAACGGGGGCTAGTTTTAATATATTTTTTTTTGAAATCTTAAAAATTAAATGCAAGTGTAACGAATTCATGCGAAGATAATTTTTAGTTTGTATTTCGTCGAACATCTTTTACCTCAGTAATTTGATTCATTTTCCTATTATATTAACCATATTTTGTGGATCGTAAATTGGCTCTATTTTATTTTAAAATAAAACCCCAATATTTAAGCAGCTTGCATAGTGTGATTTGATTACTGCATTCGTTCTTTTTAATAGATAATAAACAGTTTAATAAATGGCTTGCAGAGGTTTTCAGTAACAATTAAGTATAACGTAAATTGCTTTTCTTTTAGTTTATGGTATTTTTTTTTGCATTTTGATTTGCCGCTGGAAAATAATTGGTTAAATAAAACCCTTTTTTTTAAGCTGGTTATATTAAAATTTAAATATATTTGTGCCTTTTGATTTTTCTTATTGCTGCCTTATTATATCTATATTTTTTGTAAGTATTCTCACAACGTTTCGCTTAAATATTTGCTATTCATCAGGTCTATACATACCTTCTTTTGTTAAGATTTTGCTATTTTTTTTTATTTTATTCTCATTTCTGTTTAAATTGGCCGAGGTCAGTCTAAATTTTCTATTTATTTTATACGGGAAATTGTTATAGTAATAGATTTTGTTACAAATTTATTTGTTGTAAATTGAATTTAGCTATTGGAGTCAGTTATAATAATGCGCTTATATTTTTCTTACCCAGCGTTTCGATTAATTTTAAGTCATCATCAGGGCCTACATTTTTTTTTTAGTATTACAATTACTTCTACTTTATTACGTATTGCTAATTTAAATCATTCGGATTCAGTCGAAACCTTGTATTTATTTTAGTGTTAACGCTGGTTATTGAGATTATATTTGATAAGGTAAATTTTAGAATTTTCCTTTCCGGTCTTAGTTTGTATTTGTGGATTTGTTGGATTTATTGACACAACGTTTCGACTGAATTTTCGATACTCATCAGAGTATTTTGCGCCTATTGATGGTATCTTTAGTGACTTCATTTTAAATTATTTCACTGTATTTTTTTATTTAGTTGCTTGCGGTTTTAATTTATTTAAAAAAAGTTCTGATTAGTGTCTTGAAATTAATTAAATATTTTTTTTATACTTCTCGGTAGGACTAAATTTTTAAAATTAAATTATTGTTCTGACTGTTCAATTCATTTTGAATCAGTAGAAACCTTTTGGGGATTTTTTTTGAGTTAATTAAAATTATTTGGGTTTTCGTTATAGACTTTGAATCACTATGAAAAATTCTAGAAAATTTTTGTTTTCATAGGGTTCAAGTCAGGGGCCAACTGTAAGTCACAGTCCTAATTTCAACTCAGGGGCTAATTACAACTGCAAGTCACAGACAATTTCAAGTCACGGGCTTAACTTCAAGACTCGGGACTAATCCCATGTCACGGGCCTAGTTTGAAGTTAGGAGCGTCTCAGAACTTCCAGGTGCTGCTGGATTTGGTGACACCTATTGTTTACATTTTATTTTTTTTTTTCCTTTTATACCGTAACTGATAATAGATTATTTTTTACTATATTTGTGTTTTATTCAGCTCACTCTTTTTCTTTTAAAGTATCAAGAGGAAGCAAGTGCCGCAAAGATCAAGGGGCTTTCCAATTTAAGCCGTTCTAAATTGGTGGCGCTCATTTCTTTTTTTTTTCTCTCTCTTTTTTTAAGATTTCTTAAGTTTTCCCACGCCCTACTCTCCGGGTTAATTGAGCTAGGGCATCTACATTGCACGCTCTGTTGACCACGAGCTGTAATCTTGATACCTTTTTGTGAATTTATAATAAAACAGTAATAATAATTATTAAATAAGAGCGTAGCAATCTTGTACCTTGGTTTTAAGAAAATCCAGGGTTACAATTGGCGCCCAAACGTGTCGGGCCCTTTTGAAATTCTTTTACTTTCTTTTACTGATTTGCTTTTGCTGCTCTTTTTGCTTTTAATTTTTTTTTTGAGCTTTTGAACTTAATGATTTTTTTTTTCTGTAAATTGCGTTCTTTTTCCCTGTGAGCTAAATAGACACCTTTTTGTTTACTAACCCTATTAATTTAATTTTTTTGCTTTATCGCTGATATTTGGTATTTATGCATATTTGATTATTTGAGTGATATTTGTGATATTTGCGTATTTGATTTAGTTTTATATTTGAATGGTTATTTGCCTTTAGTAAGTGTTTATGATTATTGACTTAGATTACAATTTTTTTGGCTTACTGCTCTATTTTTTTTTGCTTTGATATATTTGTTATCTCTTTTGCTTTTCGTGATATTTATTGTTTTGATCTTGCGTTTCTTTTGTTAATATTGTTACGATGGATTATAATATGCAAATCGGCTACCTAAAAAAAGACATGTTAATCTATGAACTGTCGGTTCGTGGAATTCCAGCCGATGATAGTAAAACTGTGGACGAGTTACGTTCTGCCTTACGACCTGTTTTCAATCTTGAGAAAAAGGGCAAATTATTGACTTATCCTGCTTATAAACTAGATTTTAATGAAGAACGCGAATATATAACAAAAACCTTAAAAGAATTACAAGATTCAATCACCACAATCTCTGGTGAAAATGCTAAAAATACTTTTGATAGGATTCAAACGCGGTTAGTTCATCTTTTAAATCGTGTAGATCGCATCTCTGTAGAAAAATTATATGAGGAATCGATAAAAGATCGAGCGTCTTTAATGGGCGAAATCCTCAGTACTCTTGACAAACTAGAGCAAACATCAAAAAGTGATCCTACCTTAAGTAAAATCTTTAGTAAATTTCAAATATGTGACTCTGATTCGGATTCGTCTGAGTCCTCTGGTACAAGTGCCACTTCTAATAAAAATAAAGCGTCAGTATCATCGCGTAAGCAGTCTACGCCAAAGCATAAGCCTTCAGCTGTTTTCACTCACCCCTCGAGTACAAAAACTCAAAGAGTTGAAAAGTGGGGTCTTAAATTTACAGGTGACACTAAACATCTATCAGTTTATAATTTTTTGGAACGTATCTCTGAATTGCGAATTGCTCGTGGTATTTCAGAAAAGGAATTGTTTGAGTCAGCTATTGATTTATTTTCGGGTCGCGCATTAAACTGGTTCCGCGCTAATTGCTCACGTTTTACTGATTGGAAAAGTTTATCAGATTTACTTTGCAGGCATTTTGAACCCCCCGATTATCGTTCTCGATTGTTTAAAGAAATTTTAGATAGAACTCAGGATCCGTCTGAAAGCATAGTAGATTATTTGTCAAGTATGAATGCTTTGTTTAGGCGTTATGGTGGTATGTCGGAAGACGTTCAATTAGATATTATCTCTCGAAATTTATCTCCTTTTTATACTACTCAACTTAATGTGGTTAACTCTTTAGAGGAACTCGAGACAGAGTGTCTTAAACTGGAAACTAAGAAATATCGTGCTGATCATTATGTTCCACCTTCTAGAAAACGCCATAATCTGGTTGAACCAGATTTTGTTTTCATAGCTTCTGGCGATTATTCTCCATATAATCCTGTAGCATATGTTGCTTCTGATTCATCCACCTCAACAGCAACTCCACTTCCCTATACAAATAGTACCCCTGTTGTCGAGGTTATTCAACAGCCTCCAATTGTTCCCCCAGCCAATCGACCTTCTATCACTTGTTGGAATTGTAAGGCAACTGGCCATGTGAGTCGCCAATGCCCCCAAGATCGCAAAGTTTATTGTTATCGCTGTGGTAAAGCTGACGTTACAGTCAGATCTTGTCCCAAATGTTCAGTTTCGGGAAACGGTTTCCGGGATAGTCGATAGGTCGTAAGATGTCTCCCATTTCAAATATTCTATCGACCAACGACACTTTTCTCAATCAGCACATTTTAGATTTTATTATTTCTCACGCTCATGGTGATGAACGCCCTTATTTAGAAATTTTTGTCTTAGGTCATCCTATTTTAGGTTTATTGGATTCAGGCGCTTCTCGCACTATTGTTGGACAGTCTGGCTATAAAGTCTTACAGAATTTGGGTTTAAAAACCGTTAAACAGGAAACTAGATGCACCGTAGCTAATGGCAGCAGTTGCGTCAGTAATGGATTTGTTCAAACTCCTGTAACCTTGTTAGATAAAACTCGTATGGTTGATATTTTGGTCATTCCTGAGCTTTCGCACCAACTCATTTTGGGTATTGATTTTTGGAAGGCCATGAAGATCGTTCCAGATTTAAGGAAAGATGTTTGGCACTTCGCCAGTGATATAGGTTCTTCAGAGATTTGCTCCGTCGTGGATGGCACTACACTGTCCCCAGATGATAAAACTGCTCTGGATGCATTGGTCAAGGAGAAAATCTCATTGATGGGTTCCGATCTTGGCTGTTGTAAAGTAGCTGAGCATATCATTGAACTTGAGCCCGGTACTAGGCCTATTAAACAAAGGTACTATCCTGTTTCTCCTTTTAAGCAGAACATTATTGACCAAGAAGTTGACGAAATGCTAAAACTTGGTGTCATAGAACTTTCGAAAAGTCCGTGGTCCAGCCCCGTGTGTTTAGTCAGGAAAAAGGACGACAGCTACAGATTTTGCATCGACTTCCGCCGTCTTAATGAAAAGACGAAGAAAGATTCCTATCCAATTCCTTATATTTCAGCCATTTTAGATCGGCTCCGAGATGCACGATTTATTAGTTCCATCGACATTAAGTCTGCCTTCTGGCAGGTCCCTCTTAGTGAGTCTTCTCGAGAACTTACCGCCTTCACTGTCCCTGGCAGAAACCTTTATCAGTTTCGCCGCATTGCCTTTTGGGCTAACTAATGCGCCAGCTACCTGGCAACGTATTGTGGACCGAGTTCTGGGAGTTGACTTAGAAAATAACGTCATGGTCTATTTGGACGACATAATAATTATTTCGAAGACATTTGAAGAACATTTGAGAATCTTGAGTCTTGTTTTTGACAGATTGAGGGAAGCTGGTCTAGTGGTGTCTCGGGAAAAGTGTAATTTCTGCAAACCTGAACTAAAGTATCTTGGATACATCGTGGATGCTCGAGGACTGAGACCAGATCCAGAAAAGGTACAGGCAATAGTGAATATACCACCCCCTAGTAATATCACCGAAATTCGCAGGTTTGTTGGGACTGCTTCATGGTACAGACGTTTTGTACCCAATTTTTCAACTGTATTAGCCCCTATCAGTCGGCTTACTAAGAAAAATGTTAAATGGGAATGGACAACTGATTGTCAACAGTCTTTTAACACCATAAAAGAAGCTCTTGTTACAGCTCCAGTTCTTACCTGTACCGATTTCAATAGAACTTTTACTCTCCAGACAGATGCTTCATTCTTTGGCTTGGGTGCTGTTTTAACTCAGCAGTTTGACGATGGCGAAAAGGTCATTGCTTTCTTATCCCGCTCTCTTACCAAACAGGAGATGAAGCTAACCGTTACTGAAAAGGAGTGTCTTGCCGTTATTTGGAGTGTCGAAAAACTTAGGCATTATTTGGAAGGTGTTCATTTTAAAGTCATAACCGATCATCATTCGTTATTGTGGTTGCATAACCTTAAAGATCCACAAGGTCGTCTTGCCCGTTGGGCTCTCCGCCTTCAACCTTATGACTTTCAACTAATACACCGCAAAGGTAAAGAACATATAGTACCTGATTTTCTTTCACGTTCTGTCCCAGTTAGTACTGACACAGTCGCTAGTGTCAATGAGATCGAATAATCTTTAGATTTTTCTAGAACATCAGACAGATGGTACCGTGGAATGTTGGCGAGGTTAGAGGATCACCCTGAAAAATATCCTTGTTGGCGAGTGGAAAACGGCAATTTGTATAAATTTGTCAAGTCAGCTAATCCTAACTTTCCAGATCATTCTAGTTGTTGGAAGATCGTCGTTCCCAAAGATAGGCGAAAGGAAGTGTTCCATCGTTGCCATGATAACCCAGCTGCGGGTCATGTTGGAATTTTTAAGACATTTTGGAAGGTAGCCGAAAGGTTTCATTGGCCAAAAATGAGGGCCGATGTGGCTAAGTATGTTCGCTCTTGTAAAATTTGTGCTCAGAACAAAATAGAGCAAAAACGTCCGGCAGGTTTAATGGGTAACCGTCCTGAAATCAAAGAACCTTGGCAGTCTATCAGCCTTGACTACATTGGGCCATTGCCTCGTTCAAAACAAGGCAATACACACATTTCAGTAGTGACAGACTATTTCAGCAAGTTTGTCGAACTTTTTCCTTGCAGATCCGCTACCGCTAAGTCCTTGATTAAATTTGTTGAAGATCGAATTTTCCTCGTCTATGGAGCTCCTCAATTTCTAACTTGCGACAATGGGACTCAAATGAAATCTAAAGAATTCCAATCTCTTTGTGACAAATATAAAGTTAAAATATTTTACACCGCATCGTATTACCCTAGAGCTGATCACACCGAGCGAGTTAATCGTGTTGTAAAAACCATGCTTCGTTCTTATGTACAACAAAATAATCACCGAACTTGGGAAGATAACTTATCTTCAATTGCTTGCGCTATTCGCACGTTTCGTCACGAAACAACAGGTTATACACCTTTTCTAGTTAATTTTGGTAGGGAACATAAACTCTTCGGTCAAGATTTTTCAGACAGCATTAATAGACCCGATACTGAGAACCAGGACTACGTTAGAAAACGAGTTGAATCATTTCAACGGCTGTTTCAAATAATTCGTAAAAAAATTGAAACCTCTCGGCTTAAAAGTAAACATCATTATAATTTGCGTAGACGTCCTGTTAGTTATACTATTGGCCAACAGGTTTGGCGTAAAAATAAAAGTTTATCTGACGCCGCGAATTATTTTAGCGCTAAATTATCTCCCGAATTTATAGGTCCTTTTATTATTAAAAGAAAAACTGGAACTTGTACATATGAGCTCGCAGATGAATTTGGTGTAAGTAAAGGTATTTGGCACGTTCAAGATCTTAAACCGGTGCTAATCCAATCGAAATCCGATTGTCCATCTAACTAATTTAGAAAGATCAAAACAATATTTTTTTTTTATTCACCATATATTTTATACTGCGTATTATTATAGTTTGTATTTTTTTTTCCTTTTCTCTTTATAATTTTAAGTTTAGGGTTAGAAACACTGCAATTTTTTTTGATACTGTAAGACTCGATCAGAAATTAATGCTTTTGATTCTTTTAAAATTCACCAATTCTGACTGTTTTCCCAGACTTGATTTATACCCCGATTGTGACTTTTTTTAACATGGCGTGTCTGCTTTGTATACCAGGCCATTTCTTGCCATAGCAGTGAGCGGTACTACTGCTATTGTTATTTAGTTTCTGGACAAACTTATTTCTTAGAATAGGATAACATGTTTGTCTTTAGTGGTTTATTGAACAACTTTTCTTTTAATTTGTTTATCTTGTCAGTTTGTCAACCTTTGTTTTTAGGTTGTTTTGGCCTTAAAGGTCATCACCATGATTACATGGATCTCACAGCTTAGAATTTACCTTTTTTCGTCCCTGTATTCTGGGATTTGTGCCCTGCGGCCCGGGCCTAAGAATTTGGTCGCGGCGGGAAACTGTCAGTGGTAAAAGCCCACTAAATGTGCACACCGTTAAAAGCTTCGGCTTCACATCAACCAAGATCATCGATGGGATATTTCTGGAATTTGTGCCCTGCGGCCCAGGCCTAAGAATTTGGACGCGGCGGGAAACTGTCAGTGGTAAAAGCCCACTAAATGTCCACACCGTTAAAAGCTTCGGCTTCCCATCAACCAAGATCATCGATGGGTTATTTTTTTTGAATCTGATCGCGACGATGACGAGTTCCACTCCCTGATTTTGACTAATGTTTTGCTTTTATTATTGGCTTATGATTATTATTGGTTTAGCTTCTCTACATTTTGGCTTTATTTTGGTGTAGCTATATTATTTTAGTTAATTGCCCCTAACTTTAGTTATGTTTTATTTTGCTAAGTTATTGCCGCTAGGATCGGTTTTCTTAGTAAATTTCCATATTATTTGGGATTTGATATATGCATTTTGTTGTTTCAGTATTCATTTTGCTAAGTTATTGCCGATAGGTCGGTTTTCTTAGCTAATTACCTTATTATTTGGGATTTAAGATATTAGAACTTATGCAAATTTGCATTTCGTAACTAAATTGTTGGACGGACGCTAAGCGACGCCAAACTTAGTTTTCTTTATTTTGATTATGGCATATATATTTATGCTAGTTACGTTTATTATTACCCGTTTAAGTTTTTTGGTTTTGATATTTTGGCTTTTGTATATTTTGGTTATACTGGATTTGACTTTTTGTGCTTGCGCAAGTTTGCACATCATGATTATGACTTTTGACCCTATTGTGACTTTTTTATTAAATTTTTTTAGTGCGGCCTTTTTTTTATAAAAGGCTGAGTGTTGTTGGGTGCTATCAAATTCTGATTTCGACGTTTTCTTGTGTGTTATTCAGTGCAGAAGGAGACAGATCACCTGGAAGGGCTAGTTAGAGGTGGCTGGTGTTTGGCCCCTGGCAGTCTCAATGAGCGGCCATAGAGCCCAGGGAGGATACCACCACGTCGGCTAGAATATGCAAAAAGTATAATGTGGATAGTTAATTGACATCTGGCCGTTATTACCTAACATCTTGTTCACATATTACCCCGTGTATATTTTCCTGAGCTCCAGTTGACCTATTAGAATTCAGCCAGTTGGTGGCAGTGACAACATTCGGAACACCCTAGTAGCTTTTTTGTTTAGTTTTTTTTTTGGTCTGCACGGTACATAGTCGCTGCGGCTAGTGTATCTTTCAGCTTGGTCGAGCTATATCGAACTCCCTTTTGTTTGGTGGGACTTTTGGGTAACAACACTTTTTTTATTTGTGAATTTAAATTAATATTTACGCTTTTTGTTTTTCCTGCCTCCTGGTTGCCTAGTCAGACAGAGTTGAAGAGTGACCTGAGGGTGTGCTCGATGCAAGCCAGTGAACGAGGTGCCCCACACTTATTTGGGTGTCACGCAACTCTGGCCACACTCCAATCCAACAACTTTATTGGAGTAGAAATTGTTTTGTTCGCTCTTCTTGGGGAATTCCGAAACTCTGAAAGGCGAAGTGGCCAGGAATTTCTTATTTGTTTCGTTTCCTTTTGATTAAAATTTCTTAATTGTATTAGCGTTGTTATATCGATATTGGTACTGTTTTTGTACTTGAAATTTGTAATCTGATCTATTACCTTTGTGGTTGAATAGGCAATTTGTCGCGATTCCCGTATATTTTTTTTTTGAGTTATGGTTGTTAGTTAATTATTTTTTTTTATATATTAGTGTGCCATCAGTGGTTATTGGCGTTATGATTTGATTTAAATGGTACCATTTCTAATTGGTTTAAATTAGTTTCTAAAAGAAGTTTTTTATTTTTCTCTTATACTAGTTTCCCTTCTTAGTCATTTCCTTCGTAGCTTATCTTACTCGACAGTTTTTATAGGAGAGTAGTTGGTTTGAACATCTTTCTCAGTGAGCTTCGAAGCATAGTATGGCAAAAGACTGGGAAAATATATTTTATTTTACTTTACCTTTTATGGATATTATTTTTTAATTTAGCTCTGATCGTCGGTCAACTTTTCTTATAAGTTTCCCACCTTTCCTTGGAGAGGGGGAGTTGTAACAGTTTAATTTTGTTTTAAGTGCATTTCATTGTATGATTAATTTAATATTATAATCTACTACTTTAGTATTAAGTTTAGTGATTAATATGTACGCCTTGTTGGTTTGATACCTTAGATTTTAGAAGTTTTCTTATTAGAAGCGGTTACATTGTTCATATTTAAGCGAAATATAAATTCAACACCTTTTGCAGCAAATTTCGGTACACACAGTGTCACCTCTCGATAAGTAGTTAATTTTGTACCTATATCTGAACTCAAGTTATAAAGAAATAATTTTCAGAAAATGGTATAAGTTTAGCGTTCGTTCATAGATGTCGCAAAAAAAAATCAGTTCAAATATAATTGTTGGATTTATTTAATTTTGCCGAATTTAATAATTATATACTGTATAAGAAAAACTTCAAATAGCACTTTAGACAAACTATTTATTTCCCATATATTTTACAGAGTAGATATAAATTAAATTTTATTAATTTTGAAAACCTGTTTTCGAGTCCTTTATACAAGTCTTGGGATTATCGTTTTCTTTGGCTAGATATGCTGCATTTTTAGATTCGAGCGTGTATTTTGTATAACTCTTCTGTCGCTGTAAAAAAAAAACAAATCATTAGTACCCCAATAAATTCTTTGATATAAAGTCGATATTATGTATTAATATTGAACTGTAAATACTTGTATAAAAAAAAAGGTTTCAGATATACATAGGATTATTTTTAGACTATAGATACTATATATACACCACTTCATACTTTCTCTTAAATCTACATTTTATTATTCGTGTTTCCTTTTGCTGTGAATATGTAACATATAAAGGTATTTTCATTTAAGTTAGACATAAATAACCCAAAGGTATTCCTCGATTCAATATTAATATTCTTACCTTTTTTTTTTTTTCTGAGACTATATAAACTACAGCCTTCTTATAATTTCTATCAATGTTTGATGTTCCGAAATTCAGATCGACTTTTGTTTTGTCCATAGTTGCATAATTACTTGGAGCCTATTATAAACTGAAATTTCGTTACGTCTGCGTCTGATGCATTTCCTAAAATAAATAGTTAATAATTGTGTGAATAAATTCCTGTTTTATGGTTAAATAATGAGTTTATACAGTTGGGAAAATTCTATTAAATTAAACTCAACTTACGTTTCATTTTTGTGACATTTAACTACTCCTGCATTAGCACATCATTTTTTTTGACTCTTTGGTACTCTACTCCGGACTAATATTTGACTTTTCTGAGTGGTCCTTTTCCATTAGTACTAGAGTAATTAATTAAATATTATTTGTTTATTTACATTTCCATTTCGCCTTGGCGTTGCTTTTAAATTTCAGGTTAGTTGTTTCTGTCAATGTTATTATTGCGTCGTCTCGGAACTTTTCGGATCTATTCGGCTAAGACTTGCATATTAACTTATTCTCGGAACCCTCCATCCGGTACTTCCTCATATCCAGAGCGCAGGCTTCTTTTTCGCTGTTGCCAAGTGTATTCCTGTATTATTTCCTGTATCTTTCTCAACCAATGGAGAGTCGTTTTTCTTGTCTAACATGTTAATCATATCCTTGTTTTATTCCGTCTATGTGCTCTTTTGGCAAGGTTGTTAGCACCTGACATACTCTAGCCAATGGTATTCCGCCACCTTAGTTAACCAAAGTTCTAGATGGAAAGGAAGCTGGGGGAACACATTTTTCACTTTTCTGGTCACCTGCAGATAAACCACAGGTCTTCAGCGCGGGTCTGAGGAAACAATCCAGGAAAATCTTGGAAATCCGTTAGTGGGATTTTTCCTCAAAACCGCATTAGTTTTTCGGGCACATTATAGTTTGCACTGTGAGTGTTATTTTTCGTGCTAGAAAATCTCTCTAAGAGAGGATTTGACCTGAAGATTGGACCAGACCGCCATTTTCCATGCCCTTGTACTTGGCACGTGAAACCACTTTTTGACTAGAACTGAGTGACCCTATTGGATAGGTAATTTGCTTTAATATCATTTATCCTGAAAAGGGTATCTTTTTTTCTTAAATTTTGCTATTCGTAATTTGGTAACTTTTCTCATTTTTTTTTTTTTTGAAATTAACTTTTGCTCGGGTGAGACGATTATTTTTTTGATGCAACGGGGGCTAGTTTTTATATATTTTTTTTTGAAATCTTAAAAATTAAATGCAAGTGTAACGAATTCATGCGAAGATAATTTTTAGTTTGTATTTCGTCGAACATCTTTTACCTCAGTAATTTGATTCATTTTCCTATTATATTAACCATATTTTGTGGATCGTAAATTGGCTCTATTTTATTTTAAAATAAAACCCCAATATTTAAGCAGCTTGCATAGTGTGATTTGATTACTGCATTCGTTCTTTTTAATAGATAATAAACAGTTTAATAAATGGCTTGCAGAGGTTTTCAGTAACAATTAAGTATAACGTAAATTGCTTTTCTTTTAGTTTATGGTATTTTTTTTTGCATTTTGATTTGCCGCTGGAAAATAATTGGTTAAATAAAACCCTTTTTTTTTTTAAGCTGGTTATATTAAAATTTAAATATATTTGTGCCTTTTGATTTTTCTTATTGCTGCCTTATTATATCTATATTTTTTGTAAGTATTCTCACAACGTTTCGCTTAAATATTTGCTATTCATCAGGTCTATACATACCTTCTTTTGTTAAGATTTTGCTATTTTTTTTCATTTTATTCTCATTTCTGTTTAAATTGGCCGAGGTCAGTCTAAATTTTCTATTTATTTTATACGGGAAATTGTTATAGTAATAGATTTTGTTACAAATTTATTTGTTGTAAAATGAATTTAGCTATTGGAGTCAGTTATAATAATGCGCTTATATTTTTCTTACCCAACGTTTCGATTAATTTTAAGTCATCATCAGGGCCTACATTTTTTTTTTTAGTATTACAATTACTTCTACTTTATTACGTATTGCTAATTTAAATCATTCGGATTCAGTCGAAACCTTGTATTTATTTTAGTGTTAACGCTGGTTATTGAGATTATATTTGATAAGGTAAATTTTAGAATTTTCCTTTCCGGTCTTAGTTTGTATTTGTGGATTTGTTGGATTTATTGACACAACGTTTCGACTGAATTTTCGATACTCATCAGAGTATTTTGTGCTTATTGATGGTATCTTTAGTGACTTCATTTTAAATTATTTAACTGTATTTTTTTATTTAGTTGCTTGCGGTTTTAATTTATTTAAAAAAAGTTCTGATTAGTGTCTTGAAATTAATTAAATATTTTTTTTATACTTCTCGGTAGGACTAAATTTTTAAAATTAAATTATTGTTCTAACTGTTCAATTCATTTTGAATCAGTAGAAACCTTTTGAGGATTTTTTTTTGAGTTAATTAAAATTATTTGGGTTTTCGTTATAGACTTTGAATCACTATGAAAAATTCTAGAAAATTTTTGTTTTCATAGGGTTCAAGTCAGGGGCCAACTGTAAGTCACAGTCCTAATTTCAACTCAGGGGCTAATTACAACTGCAAGTCACGGGCTTAACTTCAAGACTCGGGACTAATCCCATGTCACGGGCCTAGTTTGAAGTTAGGAGCGTCTCAGAACTTCCAGGTGCTGCTGGATTTGGTGACACCTATTGTTTACATTTAATTTTTTTTTTCCTTTTATACCGTAACTGATAATAGATTTTTTTTTTTACTATATTTGTGTTTTATTTAGCTCACTCTCTTTCTTTTAAAGTATCAAGAGGAAGCAAGTGCCGCAAAGATCAAGGGGCTTTCCAATTTAAGCCGTTTCTTTTACTGATTTGCTTTTGCTGCTCTTTTTGCTTTTAATTTTTTTTTTGAGCTTTTGAACTTAATGATTTTTTTTTTCTGTAAATTGCGTTATTTTTCCCTGTGAGCTAAATAGACACCTTTTTGTTTACTAACCCTATTAATTTAATTTTTTTGCTTTATCGCTGATATTTGGTATTTATGCATATTTGATTATTTGAGTGATATGGTAGTGCGTATTTTCCCCTAAACTACATCGGCCCAAACAGTTAGTGGACCGAAACTTCATTGGCCCTAACAGTCGAAATCCCGACAGATTGGAATGTGTGGAATGCGGCGCTAGCCCGACACTTTAAATAGCGAATTGGCGAGCTACGCTACTGGCTAAAAATTCTTTATATGGGCCTCCTGTGTTGTCAAGTTTTATTGATAAAAATAAATATATTGTTTGTTTATTCATTTTTAATCAAAACTACACCATGAAAAAATGATGTTAGCGTATTTCCCTGTATTCTAACTGAAGTGAAAATATTTTTATTGTTTTTTTTTTGTTTATTATAAAGCATTTGTTTATCACAAGATAATTTCTATTTAATGGAATAATGAAGATTGAATATTGAAAAAAAAAAATGTTGGAAAGCCCAGGAAGAGGTTATTGCTTGTTTGCATCGAGATGATTTTAAACCTTCTACTTTTAAACTGGGTATGTTTATTTTAGAATAGTGTGAATATGGTATAAAGTTGCAACCATTTCAGTTTTTACACTCAGATAGTCTTATTTGTTGATGTTGATGTTGTTCCCTACCTAAAGATAAAACAAAAGACCATATAAAAATCCACAAAAGCCTTTAAGCTTGAATATATATCTTTCAACTAATTTGTTTTGTGAGCTTTTTGAGACACATAATTTCTACTTTTTTTTAAGTTTTTTTGGTGTTTCATTTTTTATCCTGATCCTAAGCAAATACCTATCTAAAAATCAGTTTTTATCAGTCACATATTGATTAGGGTTTTATAAGATTGTTAATGATTTTCCCTAAGCTTGTTATTCATGCAGGTACTTTATTAATTATAATTTGTTTTAGGACCAATGCAAGTCTTGATGTTTGATATAGGTATCGTAGACAAGGCTTAGGAAGTTAGTTCTGCTCATATGTATGTGCATTGCAGATATTAGTGACGTGTATATTATAGTCATACTTGAGTACTCTTTGTTGCCCTGTTTGCATAGGAAGAAAGAAAAGACTTTAGTTACGGGTATTGATCTGAGTGTCATATAGCCCCAGTTATAGCCCATTCCATCAATGTAATAATTGGGCCTCTTTGTTATATGGAAGCTTCAAATTCTGCACCTTTAAATTTACTAAATATGCTTGTCACATAAAGTGGATAAATTTACTAAATATGCTTGTCACATAAAGTTGCTCATTTATAATTACTGTTGCTGAGAAAGTGTGTAGTTTGAGAAATAAAAAAGATGCACCATATGATAAATGTAGTGTCAACTTTATTTTTAATTCCATGTTGAATAAATTTTTTAAAGTGTATTACATATTTTGTATATTAATTAAAGATATATAGCTAAAGTGGATTAGAAATTTAAATAATTTTTCCCCATATTTTAAAAATATTAACTGTGGCCTATTTATATATTTTCTCCAGTTGGTATACACAATTCAGTAATAAGTTAATTTAGTAAGTATGCCAGATATCGCACATCACATCTTCAATTTTTTTTTAAATCTACGTATGGTTTAGGAAAAAGTTAGGTGCATGATATAATTTTAAATGACAAAAGTCTTTCGAAGATACCCTCAATTAATTTCATGCTTTCAGATTCTTAAGTTTATTAACTGGTATAAAGTAGTTTAGATCTTGTAAATTATTTTATCAATTAACTTTTAAAATATAAACTTTTATAGCCTAATCTTATAGAATTTCCAAAAAATATTACATCTTATTGTTGACTTTACCATATGTTGGGAACTGGCCGCCAAACTTATAAGAATGCGTATTGTTAAAAAAAATTGTGGTATATCTTTTAGAATCTTTATTCAAGTAAATGTTAAGTTTTCTAAATAAATAGTTCCAAACCTTAAGGTTGAGACAGTGTTTCAAGAGGGATAGACATTGACTAAAAGCATTATCCCTTATAATACCTGTAGTGCTTTGTTTAATGTTGGACTAAGTAAAATAATTTGTAATTTAGAAAAATCTAGTTTAAACAATATCTTATTTAACTGATTTTGACATAATGTCATTATGTTAAAATAAACTCATAGTAAATGGTGCCAAGGATATATAATCAAATCCCATTGGAATTTAAGAACAAATCATATTATATAATTACACAAAAATCTTGAATACTTCAAAAGGAAGTAAGCATTTTATGATGGCATACGAATTTTGATTGATCATAAATTAAACCTTCATTTAACTTTTTTGTTGAAAGGGGTAGAAAAAATGGTAAATGCAGAAGTTGTAGATTTTTAATCTATTAGTTTCTATGTATACTGGGTGTTTTTTGGAAAAGCATGACAATTTTTTTTTGTGTTGTTGGTACACCCTGTATATGTCCATCAAATGGGTCTTTTCTTGCTAATTATAATTATATTAGGTTTGACACATTGAACACAGGAGATTGACAATATATCTATTATCAGAGATGTTAGAGAAAACATAACACAGATATGAATAACTTGCCTCTTATGTCATGGTTTTTCTCAATTGCCTTTAAAGGTAAAGATATCAAACCTAATATATTTATGATTAGCAAAAAGATGCCTATTTAATGGACATAATATAACATGGGTGTCCCACAAAAAAATGAGAGTTCAATTTATAATCAATATTCCTGTACATCATTAGATGATAATTGATCATTTTAGATGATAAAAATACTATTTGTTTGCCTGTCATTGTTATTATATTTTGTTGTTGGTAAAAGTATTTCTGATACAACCTATCTTCAATTTTAATTGTCAAGGTTTTAATATGATAATTTTAAAATAATTAAAATAAAGCTATAGACAATGGTATAATTAGTATATTATATTATTATCATTTATTTAGCATTTTGCTAGTTTACAAATTCACAATGTTTGTATTTATTTAATATATTGTTATATAAAAAGAAAACTTAATTTTACAAAAGAAATAATAAAGTACAAAACATAGAAAAATAGTTAAGTAATGAAACCTAAAATATTTAATACAGTCAGGTAATAAAACTTAGATACTGAAACTAGAAGTAAAATATAAGTTTAACTCCAAAAGAAAAAATTAAGTGCTAAAATAAATATAATATATAATAACTAGGAATAAGTTTTGTAATTTTTTAATTAAAACACATAAATTTACTGATTTATTTGTTTGTGCCCGAATGCATAAAAATCATACAATTACATTAACTATTACAAATTTAAGTACAGTAAAAAGCTTTCAATAAATAACATCAGAGTCAACAACAGAAGATTTTTTAGTTCGAAAGTTCATTTAGAGAAATGATTTATATAATTTCCCATAAGAAAATATAATGAGAAAGAACTTGGTAAATTTCAATAAAAACTTTTAAGTAACAAATGTCCACTTAGACTCTGTGACATCAAGAGAATACATTTTTCGTTTTTCACTCCAATGTTATACTTCCTTCCTCAGCAAAGCTTAACTCTCAAACATTAGCTAAACATTTTGATGGTAAGGTCTGTTTGAGATGGAAAACTGTTACTTAAATCACAATATCCAAAGTTTTGATCTTGACCCTAAAAAACAATTGTTTTGCTTTTTCAATTTCTCCAAATGCAACAGACCATAATTATTAATTATACAAAAACAGATGTTTTAGTGATCCATATTTCTTTAATTTTTTTTGCATTGCGTAATGAAGCTACATATAATTTAGTGAGTTTTTTACCCTTACAATAAAAAAATACTGATATTTAATCTCCTATGATCATTTTTGAAGCTTAGATTGCATTGGTTTTGATTAAAATGCTACAACTCACATCACTTTTTTACAATATGAATAATTTAAGTCTGACTACAAATTTCATAAGAAATGAATTACTGCTACCCGTCTTTTTGACTAAATATGGTGGTGGTTTTTGAAGCTAGATTTAAGGTGTGAACGATCTATTTTTAATGAATTGAAGAAGTAATCAAAATAACTGGCTTCTTAAAGGTAAAGAAGCAAGCTTTCAAATTCTGAAAAGATTAACAAGATACATTGTCTTGTTTTTAAAATACAGATACCTGTATTTTTCCTATGATAACTTTAATTAAGTTTATGTAGAGACTGTATGATTTTTTTCTGAGTCCAGTCTGGAGTCAGCCTAACCCTGGATGTAATAATAATAGCTATATTTTAAAAAATGATATATTTTAAATCATTTTGTGTATTTAGTCACAAATATTTGTAAAAGTTATACATCTGTGTAAGTTTCTAATTTTTGTGAGGCATTTGACACAATCCCTCAGGCTATGCTACTGGACATTGTGCATAGCTATATGATGTGGAGGATCCGTGTTAAATGTTTTTAAAATGTATCTGATTATGTTAAAGTAGGAGGAGCTTTGAGCCAGCCTATGCTGATGACTCTATTTTGATTTTCCCCAGTAATACATAGGAAGAAGTGTAGGATTTATTAATTAAGGACATGAATAAGGTTAAATGGTTTTTGGATCATTTTAAACTGACTCTTAATGTAAAGAAAACTAATTTATTCAATTACATCAATTAATCATCCAAATTTTAATTAAATTAGCATAGATTATTTGAGTGTACTATTACAGCTAGGAAATAAAGCAATAAAAAGTTTTAAGAAGTAAAAGTCTGTTCATAAATAAGTCAAGACACATTGTAATGGCATAAATAAAAACCTACTTCACAAAATGGTGAATAAGTCCTTATATAGCTTGTTTTCAGAATAAATCTAAACCTAAGATTATATTAAACATAAATTTTATTTAAAACACATTACAGTAAATGTTATCTTCTTATGATGTAATCGGTTTTCTCAACTCACAAAGGGGTTGTTTTCACATGCCTCGCCCCTGGCAATAACTGAATCGGTATAGTTGGTAAGAAGGCCAGATTTTAACCAATGACACAGTCCAAGATATCATTTTCTTACTTTCTAGAGCTTCCATCTTGTTGGTGATCTTATTACATAATGGTCATCCTTGGGCATACTAAAAATAAAGAAAATCTCTAATTACTTTCAAAAACATTAACACACTTATTAAAAAAAAAAGAAATGAATGAAATAGATATGGCACTACTTAGAAAAATAATCACTGGTGAACTTATGCTATTTGAATTTTAAAAAGAAAACGAAAAAAAAAACTACATATATTTAAATAATGATCCCATATAATTTCAAAAAAATGATCAAACTAAATGCTTATTTGTGGAAGTATGTTATAAATATATCAGAAGTTGTGCCATCTATGCATTTTTATATTCCGATAAAACTTTAAATTCTATGAATGTCAGTTTTTAAATATTTACAATTGGACAAAAAATGTGGATCTACAGGCATTTCCTTTATTTTGTTTAGCTGGCCGTGTCACAAATATTAATGCAATTTTTAACAGACTTCAAAAAAGGAGGTTATGAATTTCACCCTATGCATTTTTTTATGTATGTACAACGATTACTCTGCGATGGTTTCAACAATTTGGATGAACTTTTCAGAGAATATTCCGGATATTGCTAGAGTGGTCCCACAGCTAGCATATTGTAAAAAAATATGACGTTCACCATTTTATCAGGAATTTACATAGATATTCTATGGTTATTTATTAAATATGACTTTTAAAATAAAACTCATATAAATAGAACTAAAAAGGATGAAATAAAAGATGTATAAAAATTAAACTGACTTCAAAAAATGCACCTAAAATTGGAAAATAATATTATATTCCATCTGGAAAATTTTAGTCACCAAGCGAATAGAGATAGTAAAACAAAACACTCGTTACATTAATATATTTTGGTAATTAAGAATAAGTTTGGCTTTGACTTCACAGACACAGGGTATGGGATTCGCTTCTGGCGAGTTACTTCACAATATCTACTTCAAAAAAAACACTAAAAAGTAAAAAATAATATTTTATTCCACATTGAAAATTTGACTTTATGAAGTCATCTTCAAACTAATTCTTAATAACTTAATCATAAACAGACATTTATATAATGAGTACCTACATACATGGGAATAAAATATTACTGTTTACTTTTTGTTGTTTATTATATTGATTTAGTAATTTTTATTTCATCCTTGTTAGTTTTCTTTATACAAAGTTTCAAGTTATAAAGCCTAAACTTAGGTTAAAATTTTAGACGCCTTGAGTCCATTGCATATGAAATTTTACCAGAATCACCATATTAACATCAATACTTTTTTCCTGGCAATATAGTGAACGTGGTATAGATTGTCTTTCGCGCTCGTGTATACATGTAGAACATGTTAAATATGGCATCATTCCGCTATATTTAATATGTTTGCTATGGGACCACTCCAGTAACATCCTGAATATTCCCTATTTCATCCAAACTGGTCATACAAGACAATCACATACCATTGCTCTTTCCATTCATTTAACATCTTAATTCAGCTCAATATTTTTAATTATATAAGCAAATTTAATTCAATATCTAAATCAGATTTGTCAATAAGACAGAATTCTTAGACAATAAAAGCATTTAAGTTACATTAAAATTTCAATTATATTTGTGCCATAAATAAATTCTTATTCATCTCTCATAGAAAACCTTGTAGAGTGTAGAGGAAAATTTAAATGATTTTAGTTATCATAACACTTCCTTTTTGTTTGTGTATTTTTGTCTGTTTTTATAAAACAACAATGTTTGTTTTTTTTTCAAATAAATAAATATATATTAACAGAAAATAGTCATTAACATTTTTAGACTTAACAAATTACAAAATCAAAGTGCAACCTATCAAAATATAAAACAAGTAAATATATATTATAAATATATATATATATATATATATATATATATATATATATATATATATATATATATATATATATATATATACATATATATATATATATATATACAATATATAAGGTCAAAGACATCTTAAAATAAAGCCTAATAGTTTTATTGTCCTATTCGTGATATTATCTATGTATTTGGCAAAAGTAAATTTGGAATTCAATAGCATTCCCAAGTCTTCAAAAGTATCAACTCTTTTCAAGATTCTTTCGTTTAGTGTATAAATAATGTATTTTTTAAACAATGGAAACTTAATTTCTAGAAATAGAGATATCTCCAATAATATCAACACAGGGGTAGGAACGATTTGGTTATGACACTTCACCAAATTTCTTTATTTAATAAGGGTTCTCTAGTCGGATGTATAAAATTATATATATTATCATTAAAAATAAAATGTATTCAAAAGATAAAAGTAAACCAAAAAATTCTTATTGAAAGAGAATTCTGTTCCCCAGATGATTATTTTAACTTTTATATACAGATTACGTCCTGCTTATATGTAGAGCCTAGTATGAATGAACTGTTCATTTAAATCATTGAAGAAATAGAGAACCACAAAATACCTTAGGGGTTCCGAGGGGTTTTCCAACATTGAAGACACAAGTGTTACATTTTGTAAACATTAACAAAATAGGTTGCCTTTTTTGAAAATACAGACCCCAAATAAATTTTGTCCCAGGCCAAAACTAGGGTAAGCATGGCTCTGTATGAGAGTAATAGTTATCTTTTTAAAAATGATAAGTATATGGATCTCTTCATGTGAAATAAATCTTCAAAGCACTTTATTTTGCTACTTATTTAACAAATTTTTCTAAAAGTTATCTTTAAATAGAAAATATTTTGAAAAGAAAAAATGCCTCATTATTATTAAAATATATAATTATTTTGACGTATGAATTACCTCAGCAGTTCTATATTTATTCTCAGATGGACTATGGAAGCATTCCTCACTGCTTTGTCTGTCTACTCATAATTTTATATGCAAAGCTGATTTTCATTTTTTATTGTTGCCTGAGATACATACCCCGATTTGCCAAGATGGAGCCCACTGTGGTTGATACATCCATGAATTTACTTGGTTTTCCTAAAAATGCAAACACAACTATATATCATAATCATGTTATCAACCAAATACAAATGTTTTTGTCGAGGTTTTTCTTTTAACTAACATTTAGTGTGCACTATACATTAAAAAACCGATATATTGAAGAAAATCCGAAGAGGAACATTAAAGAAAATAGATGTATACACAAAAAAAGAATCTAGATGGCTTACCAATATGAAATTTGCATGTTACAATATACTTTCTGATGTCCTAATTTGATAGCCCATTTAAATTGCTGAATCTAACTTTCTAGTAATCTCGTTCTTGAAATTGCATTTAAATGGGCGTAAAAACTGAGAATTCAGGACTTATCGGGAACACAGTAAAAGCTTGCATATTATTTCTGCACGTTTCACAACCAACTAACAATTTACAGGCATTTTTCGTCATGTTAGTAAAACTTATTTTATTGTATCTTAACACTGATACGGTAGCAGTAGAATTAATACGTAGCTATTTGCTATTTTTACAAACATAAATAAAAAAACACAATTGACAATATTACTAATATTGTCGGAAATATGTACTTCTTTAGAACAATAATGCACTTTGGCAACAGTGACAGAAGTTTCTTACATCACTGGCGTGCATGTTTATGTATTTCGACGTTTAAGGCCAACGACGAATTCCATGCATTCCAATGTGTCGGGATTTCGACTGTTAGCGCCAGTGACGGTTATGTGTAATGTAGGTTCGGGCAAGTGAAGTTTAGGGCCAAATACATCGAACCAGTGATATTTGTGATATTTGCGTATTTGATTTAGTTTTATATTTGAATGGTTATTTGCCTTTAGTAAGTGTTTATGATTATTGACTTAGATTACAATTTTTTTGGCTTACTGCTCTATTTTTTTTTGCTTTGATATATTTGTTATCTCTTTTGCTTTTCGTGATATTTATTGTTTTGATCTTGCGTTTCTTTTGTTAATATTGTTACGATGGATTATAATATGCAAATCGGCTACCTAAAAAAAGACATGTTAATCTATGAACTGTCGGTTCGTGGAATTCCAGCCGATGATAGTAAAACTGTGGACGAGTTACGTTCTGCCTTACGACCTGTCTTCAATCTTGAGAAAAAGGGCAAATTATTGACTTATCCTGCTTATAAACTAGATTTTAATGAAGAACGCGAATATATAACAAAAACCTTAAAAGAATTACAAGATTCAATCACCACAATCTCTGGTGAAAATGCTAAAAATACTTTTGATAGGATTCAAACGCGGATAGTTCATCTTTTAAATCGTGTAGATCGCATCCCTGTAGAAAAATTATATGAGGAATCGATAAAAGATCGAGCGTCTTTAATGGGCGAAATCCTCAGTACTCTTGACAAACTAGAGCAAACATCAAAAAGTGATCCTACCTTAAGTAAAATCTTTAGTAAATTTCAAATATGTGACTCTGATTCGGATTCGTCTGAGTCCTCTGGTACAAGTGCCACTTCTAATAAAAATAAAGCGTCAGTATCATCGCGTAAGCAGTCTACGCCAAAGCATAAGCCTTCAGCTGTTTTCACTCACCCCTCGAGTACAAAAACTCAAAGAGTTGAAAAGTGGGGTCTTAAATTTACAGGTGACACTAAACATCTATCAGTTTATAATTTTTTGGAACGTGTCTCTGAATTGCGAATTGCTCGTGGTATTTCAGAAAAGGAATTGTTTGAGTCAGCTATTGATTTATTTTCGGGTCGCGCATTAAACTGGTTCCGCGCTAATTGCTCACGTTTTACTGATTGGAAAAGTTTATCAGATTTACTTTGCAGGCATTTTGAACCCCCCGATTATCGTTCTCGATTGTTTAAAGAAATTTTAGATAGAACTCAGGATCCGTCTGAAAGCATAGTAGATTATTTGTCAAGTATGAATGCTTTGTTTAGGCGTTATGGTGGTATGTCGGAAGACGTTCAATTAGATATTATCTCTCGAAATTTATCTCCTTTTTATACTACTCAACTTAATGTGGTTAACTCTTTAGAGGAACTCGAGACAGAGTGTCTTAAACTGGAAACTAAGAAATATCGTGCTGATCATTATGTTCCACCTTCTAGAAAACGCCATAATCTGGTTGAACCAGATTTTGTTTTCATAGCTTCTGGCGATTATTCTCCATATAATCCTGTAGCATATGTTGCTTCTGATTCATCCACCTCAACAGCAACTCCACTTCCCTATACCCTTCCCCTGTTGTGGAGGTTATTCAACAGCCTCCAATTGTTCCCCCAGCCAATCGACCTTCTATCACTTGTTGGAATTGTAAGGCAACTGGCCATGTGAGTCGCCAATGCCCCCAAGATCGCAAAGTTTATTGTTATCGCTGTGGTAAAGCTGACGTTACAGTCAGATCTTGTCCCAAATGTTCAGTTTCGGGAAACGGTTTCCGGGAGAGTCGATAGGTCGTAAGATGTCTCCCATTTCAAATATTCTATCGACCAACGACACTTTTCTCAATCAGCACATTTTAGATTTTATTATTTCTCACGCTCATGGTGATGAACGCCCTTATTTAGAAATTTTTGTCTTAGGTCATCCTATTTTAGGTTTATTGGATTCAGGCGCTTCTCGCACTATTGTTGGACAGTCTGGCTATAAAGTCTTACAGAATCTGGGTTTAAAAATCGTTAAACAGGAAACTAGATGCACCGTAGCTAATGGCAGCAGTTGCGTCAGTAATGGATTTGTTCAAACTCCTGTAACCTTGTTAGATAAAACTCGTATGGTTGATATTTTGGTCATTCCTGAGCTTTCGCACCAACTCATTTTGGGTATTGATTTTTGGAAGGCCATGAAGATCGTTCCAGATTTAAGGAAAGATGTTTGGCACTTCGCCAGTGATATAGGTTCTTCAGAGATTTGCTCCGTCGTGGATGGCACTACACTGTCCCCAGATGATAAAACTGCTCTGGATGCATTGGTCAAGGAGAAAATCTCATTGATGGGTTCCGATCTTGGCTGTTGTAAAGTAGCTGAGCATATCATTGAACTTGAGCCCGGTACTAGGCCTATTAAACAAAGGTACTATCCTGTTTCTCCTTTTAAGCAGAACATTATTGACCAAGAAGTTCACGAAATGCTAAAACTTGGTGTCATAGAACTTTCGAAAAGTCCGTGGTCCAGCCCCGTGTGTTTAGTCAGGAAAAAGGACGACAGCTACAGATTTTGCATCGACTTCCGCCGTCTTAATGAAAAGACGAAGAAAGATTCCTATCCAATTCCTTATATTTCAGCCATTTTAGATCGGCTCCGAGATGCACGATTTATTAGTTCCATCGACATTAAGTCTGCCTTCTGGCAGGTCCCTCTTAGTGAGTCTTCTCGAGAACTTACCGCCTTCACTGTCCCTGGCAGAAACCTTTATCAGTTTCGCCGCATTGCCTTTTGGGCTAACTAATGCGCCAGCTACCTGGCAACGTATTGTGGACCGAGTTCTGGGAGTTGACTTAGAAAATAACGTCATGGTCTATTTGGACGACATAATAATTATTTCGAAGACATTTCAAGAACATTTGAGAATCTTGAGTCTTGTTTTTGACAGATTGAGGGAAGCTGGTCTAGTGGTGTCTCGGGAAAAGTGTAATTTCTGCAAACCTGAACTAAAGTATCTTGGATACATCGTGGATGCTCGAGGACTGAGACCAGATCCAGAAAAGGTACAGGCAATAGTGAATATACCACCCCTTAGTAATATCACCGAAATTCGCAGGTTTGTTGGGACTGCTTCATGGTACAGACGTTTTGTACCCAATTTTTCAACTGTATTAGCCCCTATCAGTCGGCTTACTAAGAAAAATGTTAAATGGGAATGGACAACTGATTGTCAACAGTCTTTTAACACCATAAAAGAAGCTCTTGTTACAGCTCCAGTTCTTACCTGTACCGATTTCAATAGAACTTTTACTCTCCAGACAGATGCTTCATTCTTTGGCTTGGGTGCTGTTTTAACTCAGCAGTTTGACGATGGCGAAAAGGTCATTGCTTTCTTATCCCGCTCTCTTACCAAACAGGAGATGAAGCTAACCGTTACTGAAAAGGAGTGTCTTGCCGTTATTTGGAGTGTCGAAAAACTTAGGCATTATTTGGAAGGTGTTCATTTTAAAGTCATAACCGATCATCATTCGTTATTGTGGTTGCATAACCTTAAAGATCCACAAGGTCGTCTTGCCCGTTGGGCTCTCCGCCTTCAACCTTATGACTTTCAACTAATACACCGCAAAGGTAAAGAACATATAGTACCTGATTTTCTTTCACGTTCTGTCCCAGTTAGTACTGACACAGTCGCTAGTGTCAATGAGATCGAATCATCTTTAGATTTTTCTAGAACATCAGACAGATGGTACCGTGAAATGTTGGCGAGGTTAGAGGATCACCCTGAAAAATATCCTTGTTGGCGAGTGGAAAACGGCAATTTGTATAAATTTGTCAAGTCAGCTAATCCTAACTTTCCAGATCATTCTAGTTGTTGGAAGATCGTCGTTCCCAAAGATAGGCGAAAGGAAGTGTTCCATCGTTGCCATGATAACCCAGCTGCGGGTCATGTTGGAATTTTTAAGACATTTTGGAAGGTAGCCGAAAGGTTTCATTGGCCAAAAATGAGGGCCGATGTGGCTAAGTATGTTCGCTCTTGTAAAATTTGTGCTCAGAACAAAATAGAGCAAAAACGTCCGGCAGGTTTAATGGGTAATCGTCCTGAAATCAAAGAACCTTGGCAGTCTATCAGCCTTGACTACATTGGGCCATTGCCTCGTTCAAAACAAGGCAATACACACATTTCAGTAGTGACAGACTATTTCAGCAAGTTTGTCGAACTTTTTCCTTGCAGATCCGCTACCGCTAAGTCCTTGATTAAATTTGTTGAAGATCGAATTTTCCTCGTCTATGGAGCTCCTCAATTTCTAACTTGCGACAATGGGACTCAAATGAAATCTAAAGAATTCCAATCTCTTTGTGACAAATATAAAGTTAAAATATTTTACACCGCATCGTATTACCCTAGAGCTGATCACACCGAGCGAGTTAATCGTGTTGTAAAAACCATGCTTCGTTCTTATGTACAACAAAATAATCACCGAACTTGGGAAGATAACTTATCTTCAATTGCTTGCGCTATTCGCACGTTTCGTCACGAAACAACAGGTTATACACCTTTTCTAGGGAACATAAACTCTTCGGTCAAGATTTTTCAGACAGCATTAATAGACCCGATACTGAGAACCAGGACTACGTTAGAAAACGAGTTGAATCATTTCAACGGCTGTTTCAAATAATTCGTAAAAAAATTGAAACCTCTCGGCTTAAAAGTAAACATCATTATAATTTGCGTAGACGTCCTGTTAGTTATACTATTGGCCAACAGGTTTGGCGTAAAAATAAAAGTTTATCTGACGCCGCGAATTATTTTAGCGCTAAATTATCTCCCGAATTTATAGGTCCTTTTATTATTAAAAGAAAAACTGGAACTTGTACATATGAGCTCGCAGATGAATTTGGTGTAAGTAAAGGTATTTGGCACGTTCAAGATCTTAAACCGGTGCTAATCCAATCGAAATCCGATTGTCCATCTAACTAATTTAGAAAGATCA
This sequence comes from Kuschelorhynchus macadamiae, assembly GCA_030620095.1. Lineage (NCBI taxonomy): Eukaryota > Metazoa > Arthropoda > Insecta > Coleoptera > Curculionidae > Kuschelorhynchus > Kuschelorhynchus macadamiae. Next base: position 435,968 of record JAUTXW010003729.1, on the reverse strand, counting down.
AAACAATATTTTTTTTTTATTCACCATATATTTTATACTGCGTATTATTATAGTTTGTATTTTTTTTTCCTTTTCTCTTTATAATTTTAAGTTTAGGGTTAGAAACACTGCAATTTTTTTTGATACTGTAAGACTCGATCAGAAATTAATGCTTTTGATTCTTTTAAAATTCACCAATTCTGACTGTTTTCCCAGACTTGATTTATACCCCGATTGTGACTTTTTTTAACATGGCGTGTCTGCTTTGTATACCAGGCCATTTCTTGCCATAGCAGTGAGCGGTACTACTGCTATTGTTATTTAGTTTCTGGACAAACTTATTTCTTAGAATAGGATAACATGTTTGTCTTTAGTGGTTTATTGAACAACTTTTCTTTTAATTTGTTTATCTTGTCAGTTTGTCAACCTTTGTTTTTAGGTTGTTTTGGCCTTAAAGGTCATCACCATGATTACATGGATCTCACAGCTTAGAATTTACCTTTTTTCGTCCCTGTATTCTGGGATTTGTGCCCTGCGGCCCGGGCCTAAGAATTTGGTCGCGGCGGGAAACTGTCATGTCAGTGGTAAAAGCCCACTAAATGTCCACACCGTTAAAAGCTTCGGCTTCACATCAACCAAGATCATCGATGGGATATTTCTGGAATTTGTGCCCTGCGGCCCAGGCCTAAGAATTTGGACGCGGCGGGAAACTGTCAGTGGTAAAAGCCCACTAAATGTCCACACCGTTAAAAGCTTCGGCTTCCCATCAACCAAGATCATCGATGGGATATTTCTGGAATTTGTGCCCTGCGGCCCGGGCCTAAGAATTTGGTCGCGGCGGGAAACTGTCAGTGGTAAAAGCCCACTAAATGTCCACACCGTTAAAAGCTTCGGCTTCCCATCAACCAAGATCATCGATGGGTTATTTTTTTTGAATCTGATCGCGACGATGACGAGTTCCACTCCCTGATTTTGACTAATGTTTTGCTTTTATTATTGGCTTATGATTATTATTGGTTTAGCTTTTCTACCTTTTGGCTTTATTTTGGTGTAGCTATATTATTTTAGTTAATTGCCCCTAACTTTAGTTATGTTTTATTTTGCTAAGTTATTGCCGCTAGGATCGGTTTTCTTAGTAAATTTCCATATTATTTGGGATTTGATATATGCATTTTGTTGTTTCAGTATTCATTTTGCTAAGTTATTGCCGATAGGTCGGTTTTCTTAGCTAATTACCTTATTATTTGGGATTTAAGATATTAGAACTTATGCAAATTTGGACGCTAAGCGACGCCAAACTTAGTTTTCTTTATTTTGATTATGGCATATATATTTATGCTAGTTACGTTTATTATTACCCGTTTAAGTTTTTTGGTTTTGATATTTTGGCTTTTGTATATTTTGGTTATACTGGATTTGACTTTTTGTGCTTGCGCAAGTTTGCACATCATGATTATGACTTTTGACCCTATTGTGACTTTTTTATTAAATTTTTTTAGTGCGGCCTTTTTTTTATAAAAGGCTGAGTGTTGTTGGGTGCTATCAAATTCTGATTTCGACGTTTTCTTGTGTGCTATTCAGTGCAGAAGGTGACAGATCACCTGGAAGGGCTAGTTAGAGGTGGCTGGTGTTTGGCCCCTGGCAGTCTCAATGAGCGGCCATAGAGCCCAGGGAGGATACCACCACGTCGGCTAGAATATGCAAAAAGTATAATGTGGATAGTTAATTGACATCTGGCCGTTATTACCTAACATCTTGTTCACATATTACCCCGTGTATATTTTCCTGAGCTCCAGTTGACCTATTAGAATTCAGCCAGTTGGTGGCAGTGACAACATTCGGAACACCCTAGTAGCTTTTTTGTTTAGTTTTTTTTTTGGTCTGCACGGTACATAGTCGCTGCGGCTAGTGTATCTTTCAGCTTGGTCGAGCTATATCGAACTCCCTTTTGTTTGGTGGGACTTTTGGGTAACAACACTTTTTTTATTTGTGAATTTAAATTAATATTTACGCTTTTTGTTTTTCCTGCCTCCTGGTTGCCTAGTCAGACAGAGTTGAAGAGTGACCTGAGGGTGTGCTCGATGCAAGCCAGTGAACGAGGTGCCCCACACTTATTTGGGTGTCACGCAACTCTGGCCACACTCCAATCCAACAACTTTATTGGAGTAGAAATTGTTTTGTTCGCTCTTCTTGGGGAATTCCGAAACTCTGAAAGGCGAAGTGGCCAGGAATTTCTTATTTGTTTCGTTTCCTTTTGATTAAAATTTCTTAATTGTATTAGCGTTGTTATATCGATATTGGTACTGTTTTTGTACTTGAAATTTGTAATCTGATCTATTACCTTTGTGGTTGAATAGGCAATTTGTCGCGATTCCCGTATATTTTTTTTGAGTTATGGTTGTTAGTTAATTATTTTTTTTTATATATTAGTGTGCCATCAGTGGTTATTGGCGTTATGATTTGATTTAAATGGTACCATTTCTAATTGGTTTAAATTAGTTTCTAAAAGAAGTTTTTTATTTTTCTCTTATACTAGTTTCCCTTCTTAGTCATTTCCTTCGTAGCTTATCTTACTCGACAGTTTTTATAGGAGAGTAGTTGGTTTGAACATCTTTCTCAGTGAGCTTCGAAGCATAGTATGGCAAAAAACTAGGAAAATATATTTTATTTTACTTTACCTTTTATGGATATTATTTTTTAATTTAGCTCTGATCGTCGGTCAACTTTTCTTATAAGTTTCCCTCCTTTCCTTGGAGAGGGGGAGTTGTAACAGTTTAATTTTGTTTTAAGTGCATTTCATTGTATGATTAATTTAATATTATAATCTACTACTTTAGTATTAAGTTTAGTGATTAATATGTACGCCTTGTTGGTTTGATACCTTAGATTTTAGAAGTTTTCTTATTAGAAGCGGTTACATTGTTCATATTTAAGCGAAATATAAATTCAACACCTTTTGCAGCAAATTTCGGTACACACAGTGTCACCTCTCGATAAGTAGTTAATTTTGTACCTATATCTGAACTCAAGTTATAAAGAAATAATTTTCAGTAAATGGTATAAGTTTAGCGTTCGTTCATAGATGTCGCAAAAAAAAAATCAGTTCAAATATAATTGTTGGATTTATTTAATTTTGCCGAATTTAATAATTATATACTGTATAAGAAAAACTTCAAATAGCACTTTAGACAAACTATTTATTTCCCATATATTTTACAGAGTAGATATAAATTAAATTTTATTAATTTTGAAAACCTGTTTTCGAGTCCTTTATACAAGTCTTGGGATTATCGTTTTCTTTGGCTAGATATGCTGCATTTTTAGATTCAAGCGTGTATTTTGTATAACTCTTCTGTCGCTGTAAAAAAAAAAACAAATCATTAGTACCCCAATAAATTCTTTGATATAAAGTCGATATTATGTATTAATATTGAACTGTAAATACTTGTATAAAAAAAAAAGGTTTCAGATATACATAGGATTATTTTTAGACTATAGATACTATATATACACCACTTCATACTTTCTCTTAAATCTACATTTTATTATTCGTGTTTCCTTTTGCTGTGAATATGTAACATATAAAGTTATTTTTCGTGCTAGAAAATCTCTCTAAGAGAGGATTTGACCTGAAGATTGGACCAGACCGCCATTTTCCATGCCCTTGTACTTGGCACGTGAAACCACTTTTTGACTAGAACTGAGTGACCCTATTGGATAGGTAATTTGCTTTAATATCATTTATCCTGAAAAGGGTATCTTTTTTTCTTAAATTTTGCTATTCGTAATTTGGTAACTTTTCTCATTTTTTTTTTTTTTGAAATTAACTTTTGCTCGGGTGAGACGATTATTTTTTTGATGCAACGGGGGCTAGTTTTTATATATTTTTTTTTGAAATCTTAAAAATTAAATGCAAGTGTAACGAATTCATGCGAAGATAATTTTTAGTTTGTATTTCGTCGAACATCTTTTACCTCAGTAATTTGATTCATTTTCCTATTATATTAACCATATTTTGTGGATCGTAAATTGGCTCTATTTTATTTTAAAATAAAACTCCAATATTTAAGCAGCTTGCATAGTGAGATTTGATTACTGCATTCGTTCTTTTTAATAGATAATAAACAGTTTAATAAATGGCTTGCCTTTTGATTTTTCTTATTGCTGCCTTATTATATCTATATTTTTTGTAAGTATTCTCACAACGTTTCGCTTAAATATTTGCTATTCATCAGGTCTATACATACCTTCTTTTGTTAAGATTTTGCTATTTTTTTTTCATTTTATTCTCATTTCTGTTTAAATTGGCCGAGGTCAGTCTAAATTTTCTATTTATTTTATACGGGAAATTGTTATAGTAATAGATTTTGTTACAAATTTATTTGTTGTAAATTGAATTTAGCTATTGGAGTCAGTTATAATAATGCGCTTATATTTTTTCTTACCTAACGTTTCGATTAATTTTAAGTCATCATCAGGGCCTACATTTTTTTTTAGTATTACAATTACTTCTACTTTATTACGTATTGCTAATTTAAATCATTCGGATTCAGTCGAAACCTTGTATTTATTTTAGTGTTAACGCTGGTTATTGAGATTATATTTGATAAGGTAAATTTTAGAATTTTCCTTTCCGGTCTTAGTTTGTATTTGTGGATTTGTTGGATTTATTGACACAACGTTTCGACTGAATTTTCGATACTCATCAGAGTATTTTGTGCTTATTGATGGTATCTTTAGTGACTTCATTTTAAATTATTTAACTGTATTTTTTTATTTAGTTGCTTGCGGTTTTAATTTATTTAAAAAAAGTTCTGATTAGTGTCTTGAAATTAATTAAATATTTTTTTTATACTTCTCGGTAGGACTAAATTTTTAAAATTAAATTATTGTTCTGACTGTTCAATTCATTTTGAATCAGTAGAAACCTTTTGGGGATTTTTTTTTGAGTTAATTAAAATTATTTGGGTTTTCGTTATAGACTTTGAATCACTATGAAAAATTCTAGAAAATTTTTGTTTTCATAGGGTTCAAGTCAGGGGCCAACTGTAAGTCACAGTCCTAATTTCAACTCAGGGGCTAATTACAACTGCAAGTCACAGACAATTTCAAGTCACGGGCTTAACTTCAAGACTCGGGACTAATCCCATGTCACGGGCCTAGTTTGAAGTTAGGAGCGTCTCAGAACTTCCAGGTGCTGCTGGATTTGGTGACACCTATTGTTTACATTTTATTTTTTTTTTTCCTTTTATACCGTAACTGATAATAGATTTTTTTTTTTACTATATTTGTGTTTTATTTAGCTCACTCTTTTTCTTTTAAAGTATCAAGAGGAAGCAAGTGCCGCAAAGATCAAGGGGCTTTCCAATTTAAGCCGTTCTAAATTGGTGGCGCTCATTTCTTTTTTTTTCTCTCTCTTTTTTTAAGATTTCTTAAGTTTTCCCACGCCCTACTCTCCGGGTTAATTGAGCTAGGGCATCTACATTGCACGCTCTGTTGACCACGAGCTGTAATCTTGATGCCTTTTTGTGAATTTATAATAAAACAGTAATAATAATTATTAAATAAGAGTGTAGCAATCTTGTACCTTGGTTTTAAGAAAATCCAGGGTTACAACATATGAACATTACTAAAAGGGATATAGAAAACTGCATAAAACCTGAAAACATGGGAATTCAAATTAAAACCAGAATAGAAAAATCTAATGGAAACGTTATTATAAAATGCACATCAAGATCTGACCTTAGCAAAATTAAAGGGGAAGCTGAAAATAAACTCAATGGTAAATATGATATTTCCGAAACTAAATTAATAAATCCAAAAGTAAAAATTCCAGGTTTTAATAAAGACCTAACAAATACTGAAATAGAGAATGCAGTTAGAAGTCAAAACAACTTTTTAGAAGGAAACGACTTTAAAGTTCAATACATAAAAACACATAGAACCAATACATTAAAAACAGTATATGCGGAATGTTCACCAAGGGCTTTTGGCGTGTTGATGTGTAGCGGGAAGGTTTTTATAGGCTGGGAACGATACCCAGTATATGAAGATTATAACATTTTACGATGTTTCAAATGTCAGCAATTCCACCATAAAAGCAACAACTGCAGGAACAGTCTGTCCTGTCCGAAATGTGCAAACGAAAAGTATCATGTGAGTTATGATGTCAATCACAAAGCATCTGATATTGATTGCCCGAGTTTTCAATACCAAATAGGAATTAAAAAATCAAAAACAAACTATAGTTCCTGTGGTTAATGAACTACGCAACAGATGTATTAGACAATATTAATACGGAAGAACTAAAAATTGTAACAACGGGTCCAGAAGTGTTTGTGGACACTGTGAACTGTAGTAAATCCTTTAATATACTTCATCTTAACATATGAGGGATTAAAACCAATATTGACAAACTTATGGTCTTTATGCAAACATATAACCTTACTGACTGTAACATAATAATTCTGTCTGAATGCCATAAAATAGATAATTATATACAATTTAATATCCCGGGATTTAATCTTTACTATAATGAAGGCAATTATAATACCTTTGATGGACTTTTAATTTATACCAAAACTTTAGTATTATGGCATTGTACAGATCACCCTCGACAAGTATCACTGATTTTCTTGCAGATTTAGATACCTATCTCGATCAAAAACAGGCTTGCGATGTAGATTTTCTTCTAGGAGATATAAACATCAATATTTTGGATAAAGGTAACAATGATGTTAACAGCTACCTATCAACTTTAGCAATGCACGGTTTTACTTCCATGTACTATGAAGTCACACGTCCAGAATCTGGCACGTGTATTGATCATGTCTTCCTAAAGAAAAAAATTACGACAAATCAACACAACATTGATCCATATATTATTAATCATGACTTGACGGACCACTTACCAGTTTTTGTAAATATAACACAAAAAGAAAAAAATGCGGTGACTCACGAAAACCAAACCAAACAACAATCAGTAGAGTATAAAATTGATTATAATTTAGCACAAAATTTGGCTGCCCAAACAAATTGGAATAGTATTCTTAACGAACATAACCCCGAAACTGCTACAAACCTACTTATATCTGATATAAACAAAATAATTGACAAATCAAAACCACTATTAAAAAAATCCTGTTTAAAAAAATTAAAGCCATGGATTACCAATGGAATAATAATATCAATAAAAAAACGTGACAAAATGAAAAAAAACTTAACTAATCCGGACCAAATTAACAAATACAAGGAGTACAGGAATAAATTAAATAGAATAATAACTCAAACAAAAATCAATTTTTATAAGACAAAAATTAATGAAAGTTCTAATGATATCAGAAAAATATATAATATTATAGATGAAGCAACAAATGAATCTAAAACCAAAAATTCTTCACTTCTGCAAATAAAATCAGATAATGGTACACTAACAAACCCAAAAGACATAGCAAACTTTTTTAACAAGTATTTTACTAATATTGTGGTAAATATGTCACAGCAAATAAAAAATCCATCCAATATCGACCAATTTCTTTCACAATCAAATCAGTCGATTTTCTTAAAACCAGTGACACGGGACGAAGTAATTGAACAAATTAATAGCCTAATAAATAAATGTTCTTCAAAAAACCATAAAGAATTTAAACCATTTTTTAGCTGATCCTCTGGCACACATCATTAATTCTATTTTTAAGACAGGTATTGTTCCCACTAAATTTAAAACCTCGTTAATTACACCAATTCATAAAACAGGCAATAAAAGTTTAGTTAGTAACTATCGCCCTATCAGTATTATCTCTAATTTGGCTAAAGTATTTGAAAAAACCCTTAAAAAGAGGCTAATAAATTTCTTTGAAAATAATAATATCATAAGTGACAGCCAGTTTGGCTTTAAATCCGAGACAAGCACTACAGATGCTATGTATGAATTTGTCAGCAGAATTACTAAGAGTTTAGATGGGGGTGACGCCTGTATTGCGGATTTTTTAGATCTTGCAAGGGCGTTTGATACGGTCTCTCACGAAATCCTACTGGACGTTCTGGAGAGGTATGGAGTGAGAGGCATTGTGTTAGACATCTTTCGAAATTATCTCTCCAACCGAACCCAATATGTAAAGGTAGAAAATGTTCTAAGTGAATCAAAAACTGTTAAAATAGGAGTACCACAAGGCACAGTCTTAGGACCAATATTATTTAATTCATATATTAATTCTCTATTTCACCTTGACGTGGAGGGTAGCATAATAGCATATGCTGATGATACGGTGCTTCTTTTTAGGGGGAAAACATGGAATGAAGTCAAACTAAAATTAACAACATCACTTGAAAAAGTTATAAATTTTTTTAATTCATTTAAACTATCTCTTAATATTCAAAAAACAAACTATATTGCCTTTTCTATTACTGAAGCAAATAGACCTGCCTTCAATACTATCAGAATTAACAATTTCGCAGATCCAATAAAAGAGGTACAAAGTACAAAATATCTAGGTATAATTATAGACTGTCACTTGAAATGGACACATCTTGTGTCATACTTGTGCAACAAGATGCGATATCTTATTTATAAATTTTATCTCCTTAGGGAAATCTTACATCGGAAACTTTTAATAATGGTTTATAAAGCGCTAGTAGAACAACTTCTTAAATATGGTTTGCTGGTATGGGGTGGTCTGTACAAAAAGGCATTGGAACCTCTTAAAGTAATTCAAAACAATATTGTTCGTGTAATGTTGAAGAAACCTAGACTATACTCAACCTCCCTATTGTATTCAGTGGATATTTGTAGTATCAGGAGTTTGTACATAATAATTTCTTGTCAATTTGTTCTCAAAAAAGATAAAATTAAAAATAATTTTGTACAAAATCCATTTGGAACTAGGAGTCAAACTGATCGCTTATTAAATATTCATATTAGTAGGAGAAATATTAATCAGAAATTTGTAAATTATCTGGGACCAAAATTTTATAACCTTCTTCCACTAAGAACTCGCAATATAAGGACAACAAATAAATTTAAAATTGATATCAAGAAATATATTCATGAAAATATTCATCAATTTCTTTGCCTTGTCTAAGCAGCACTGCACGCATCACAATTTTTTCTTTCTATTAAACTAATATTCTGATAACTGTAATATTTAAGTGTACCCATATAATATTTAAACCGACATACAAATGAAAAAGTACTTTAGAATTGTATATTTGCACATACAGGTGTTCTGCACCTAGGTGCAACATTAGTCCTAGAGTTAAGTAGTTATACTGTTATGCATGTATTTGAATGTTAAACAAATTGAATACATTGAAATTGAAGTATATGTATATATGTGTAAATATATGTATATATATATTTATATGTATGTATGTATATGTAATATATACAAATATGTATATATATATATGTATATATATATATATATATATATATATATATATATATATATATATGTGTGTGTATGTACATATGTGTATATATATGTATGTATATATGTATGTATGTATGTGTGTGTATGTGTATATGTATATATGTGTATGTGTATATATATGTGCATATATATGTATACATATATATATATATATATATGTGTGTGTGTATATATATATATATATATATATATATATATATATATATATATATATGTGTGGGTATATATATGTGTGTGTATATGTATATATGTATGTGTATGTATATATATATATATATATATATATATATATATATATATATATATATATATATATATATATATATATGTGTATGTATTCATATATACATATATATGAATACATATACATATGTATGTATATATATGTATTGTAATCAATATTTTAGATTTATAGAGAAACATACATTTTATGAAAGAATAAATATTATTGACCTCGAAGTGGTGCAGTTGGTATTAGATAAATAGAATTTTTATTGATTTCATTTCTTTGAGGTTTTGCCGCATTTTTTCATAAATTAATGAAGTGGTTATTAAAATGTTTTGCTACCATGTAAATAACTAAAATCCCATGGTTTCAACTATTCTAGTCTTGAAAAGGAAAATGGCATATTTCCCAAGGACAATTTGTATTTTGCTGTAAACCATCATTATAAAGACAATAAATTTGTTACTAAACATAAGATAATCTTGCGTGGAGTGTGCAGCAATTTTTATTAATACCCGACATCAAGTGGATGGTTGACTATACACTCCTTGATTTAAACACAAATTATATCCTACCTTAAAGCCTGCTAATCGGATATTAAACGTATTTTCGTCGGGATATGACTTATTGAAGTTCTTCAGATAATTAAGAAACATTTCTCGTATTTCATCGGATATTTGAGTTACTTCTCCCTTGTATTTAATGGGAACAAGAAATAATACTAAAATAATATAACAACATATTTCGATGTAGGTTTTGTACGTAAATGTAAAACGTGACGGCATTTGAAATAATATCAGGAAACAATACGCATTAATCTATTTATGAATTTAAACATTTTTTATTCACCATACAAATCAAAATATAAATAAAATAATCCTCTTCTTTTTTGCTAATTGGCTTGCGTTCCTTTATTAGTACAATTTGCCAGATTACCCTCCGCCGGGTGCCTAATCAAAGCTAGGGTGACACTCTCAGATAATTTACACCTTGTTCCAGTTTGGTGACTTTACCAATTGACAGGTCCGGATGGCGAGTTCTAAACTGCCAGTGCACCATGATTATTTCAAATCTTTTAATATATCGGATTGACTTGTTGTTTCTAGATTTTTGGCACGCATGATACGTTATTATATCATGATTGGCACGAATGCTAGTTCATTTGCCAGATTGATCTTCGTCCGGGGCTTAGTCAGAGCTGGTGCGACCCTTCCAGATGATTTACACTTTATTCCACTTTGGAGACTATCGATGTGATTTGTATGGCATGTCCGTATCACGAGCTCTAAATTCCCGGTACATTTTGTTTATTCTAAAATCTCTTTATACATTTTTCCTTCTAATGCATCTAGATGCTTCTTGAGAGAACTACTGGTATCACGAGATGTCCATTTCTTGCAAGCTATCCCCTTATCCTTGCTACTCACCTCACATAGCGGCCATTACAATAATATTCTATGTAGAACTGGGCAGACGAACGGGATAGAAGAAACAAATAGGCCTCACACGTTAACGGCTTCTGCTCCCTTTCTAGCTGGGTCGTTATTTTTCATACTGAGTGGTTGAGACTCCTGCATCCCCCGGAAATAAAGCAGCTAAACCGAACACGTGGAATCACTTATGTTAAAAACACAGAGGTCTGCCTTCGACGAGGCGGTTCGAAACACTGTACCGGATTAACTTTCAATTTTTTATTGCATCTTTGCTTCAACTGGTGCCCCCCCCCTGAGAGTACTACTGGGATGACCTTTTTTTCAAGCTATCCCCCTACAGCTCCTACTCATGCCATATAACTGTCATTACACAAGTATTCTATGTAGAACCGGACAGACGAACAGGATAAAATACAGGCATAACTAGGCCTCACCGCGTATGCACCCTTTCTAGCGAGGCTGTTAGTCTCCACTTAGAGCGATTGAGTCTCCCTCATCCCCCCCCGAACGAAAGCATCAAAACCGAACACGTGGAACTACCTATGTTAAAAATACAGAGATATGCCTTACCATATATCACAATCTGTGATTTTTTACTTATATTTAAAGATCACAGATAACGGCTGTTACCAAATTCCTTTTAAAACCCTAATGTGAAATAAACCAACACCATCTCACTTGAATAATCCCTAAAAATTATCTTAACGTTCATATAGACAATCTACTACCGGAATTTACAATCAATACGCCCCGTTACTTCTCTAGAGATGATATTATTGATATTGGTAACTGATATATCAAATTTTAACATCGTTATTGTAAAACTTGTGACCTGTGCCTTACGCTGCGTCTGGGAAACAGTGGTTCCGTACAATAACGAAAAGAAATAACAAAACAGTGAACATTTGCGTGTTAAGTGATCCGGTATTAAATAGTCGAAGACACTATTTCGCGGACAAAGATCGCAAATTTCGATTGCTTGTTCCGCGAAGTTGATATTAAAATTGAAAAGAAAATATGCCTAATATGTTTACGTTACTCTTTACATGTTTAACACTCGTGCATATTAAAAAACATAAATCTACTCATTTTGGTTTAATGTTAATACATTTTTTAAATTAAAAAGGCTGTAGTTTTCAAAAGAGTGCAATTTAGGTCATATGTATTATAACCTGTAGAATTTGCCATTTTGTTTCTTCCGTCAGCCCCAGACGTAATTCGTATATGTATATTATTTAATAAACTAAAATATAATAATAAAATTTTTTATTTGTTAGTATTTTAAATAAACAACCTTACATAACAGATGATGACAACATAGCCGATAACTGAATTAATTGATATCTCGGGAGCCGTGACCGACGTTAATAAAATTAACGAATATCACCCTAGTTGATTAAGTTTTGCTTTTCTCCTAAAATCCGTGATCACGTCACGATTAAAAATCACTAACATAAAAAAATCACAATAACAGTTATCAGTGTGATTAAAAAATCACATTATCGTTCATCTCTACTACAATCCAAATCAAGGTGTCACTTTTTCTTTCTCTTGCATTTTTAACTGCTCAAAAGCAATTTGCCAGCTCAATACAAAAGTATTTAGACGTTATTGGGCTGAAAATGCCAAAGAGTTTATACCAACTTTTTTTGACAATAGTGTCTTTTAAAGACGATGTACTCAATATTACTTAATATAGTGAGCTTCGTTTAAAGGATTGCATTTTCTACTTATTAGCACGATCATTGAGAAACACTCATCCCAAACACCTGATAAATACCTAACGTATTTAGGCAAATTATATTTATACCCAATACATCAAAAAACCAATTTAAATAATTATTTAACATCTGCTAGATACGCTCCATATTAAAAATGTTTTTGACGGAATTCAAATACCATATATTATTTTTACGTAATATACGGTAAAAGTGCATTGGGCAAATATGAAGTAAGACCGCTGATTTCTTTGGGCGATTGTTTTTTGCTTCAAAAGTTTTTCATATTATTTTTAAAATGATTTTTTTTTAGAAAAATATTAATAAACCTTTCTAAAGCTATTTTGTAAAATACGTAATTGTATCTTAATACAAATCTATTCTAGAATTCGGATATATAGTTTTAAATGACACTGAAAAGTCTCTCGCACTGTTTATTTGAACCAGGTAGAATAAAAATGAAATGATTTATAGCACTTTACCAAATCACTGCGTACCTCAAGAATATTGTAGTTTTTTATGAAGGTATAAGATTAAGAAAAGAACTAAATTGAAGAAAAAAAATTTTCCACTCTAAAAATTTAACCGCATTTGCATAAAACTTTTTCGGTACAGATGCTGCTTATTCTTCCAATATTGTGACTTTGCCTATAAAGACTTCAAAATGTGGCATATTTTGAAGCATTAAATCATGAGCTTTATACATAAAGTATGGTAAGGGGATGTACAGGGTTATTGACTATAAATGTCCCCCCCCTTTAACTTTTTTGTTTGGCATTTTAGGAAAAAAATTTAAATACAAAAGTTGCTTGGAATAAGTTAAATTTTTAAAATATTATATTTCTAAATATACAGGGTGTGTCACAAATGTGCAGCAACTGCCAACTTTGTTATTTTCAATACAATACCATATTTTTTATTTCATTTTTGGATTCTACGTAAAATTCTAAGCATATTTGATATGGCATATCCTATACCTAACTTGAACTGTTTCCAAACTACAAACAATTGAAAATTGGCACTTTTTGCACTTTGACTCATTATAAGTAGTGGCAAAACGGTTAAAGATAGAAAATAAATTTTACATTCCTATCTTAACTTTTTAAAAGCTATCATATCTTCAACATAAATATACAGTGGGTACCATTGGTACCAAATTTGGTACCTTCGTTGGTACCATCAATTACGACCATCACATAGCTCTTAAAAATTTAAGATGGGAAAGTGAAATTTATTTTCCTTTATCTTTAACCGTTTTGCCACTATAATGAGTCAAAGTGCAAAAAGTGCCAATTTTCAATTGTTTATAGTTTGGAGACAGTTGAAGTTAGGTATAGGGTATGCTACATCAAATATGCTTATAATTTTATGTAGAATCAAAAAATGAAATAAAAAATATGGTATCGTATTGAAAATAACAAAGTTGGCAGTTGCTGCACATTTGTGACACACCCTGTATATTTAGAAATATAATATTTTAAAAATTTAACTTATTCCAAGCAACTTTTATATTTAATTTTTTTTCCTAAAATGCCAAACAAAAAAGTTAAAGGGGGGGGACATTTATAATCAATAACCCTGTACATGCGTAATTATCCTGCAAAACAACTATGTGTATCTCTATCGGCCATAGCTACTTCAGTTTAAAGGGAAAAGAGACTAAATTTTTATTTTAGTGTGTTGCACTTATAAATACATTTAAGGATTCTCTATTTTTTGAAAAATTTTATTTTACCAAAAGATTTTTTTTAAATATAATGTCTTATTTTGACTTGAACTGGAAGTTCCGAAAACAAAATAACCTATTTTCAGGTATAGGACAAATTTGTTATTTTGATTGGAATACCCTGTATGTTTTTCAAAACTTTCTAAAACTTATAACGCTTGTTCAGTTTCTTTTTCAATCATGTAATAATTCTAGTTATGTTTATAAATAGTGGGTTTACTGATCTTTGAAAAAAATCTGCATTTCGGTAAAGAACTTTATAATTGTTATATTATATATATATATATATATATATATATATATATATATATATATATGTATATGTAAGTATGTCAATATGTTTCTAATAAATAAAATTATCAATTTTATTTATTAGAAACAGTTTAATGTGGCAAATGTAGAAAATCTTCCATGAATTTCAATACGTTTATTTATTTTATCTATCAATTTGTTAAAATTGTGTACAAAAAATATTCGAATATTTTAATTTCTTAATTCATTACATTCCCCTAGAGAAAAAATTCTGGAACGGTCAAGTCCGGAGGTCATGGTACAGGCTCTATACTATTGTTTAACGAACCTCTAGTAAAGTGCGGGACACGAAAGAAAACCGGGCGGTCTTTAAAATAAAGGTTCATAGTCTTAAGCCAGCGGAAAAGTAAAATGTGTGTATGCAAATAAATTGTATGTTATTTTATTTGTTGTAATAGTTTGCCGCTTCACCTATAAAGTGCGCCAGCTAAGCGGTACGGAAAATTAATCGAGGATTTAGTAAATTTCGCACTGGTCCACTTGTAATTGGGATGTGCCTAGTCTCCATGCACTTGCCGTTAGAAGGTTCTAGCTATTTCCAGTGGCGCCTATACATTACGAGCATTTGTTTTCATTTCTTATAAATGCGTTGCGTTGAATTTGAATTATTATTTCGAAGTAACGATGGCGAGCAAAAGAGGAAAAACAATTCGAAGCGTTAACGTGAAGTTATTGCGAGCGTTATAGAAGCCTGTACTAGAGAAGTTGAAAATAATAGTTTGACTATTCCAATTCAAAATCGAACAGATGGCGCTGCATTTTACACTGGTGTTTCGGAAAGTAGTGTAAGAAAAATTCAAAAAGAACATGACCGCTCATGTTCTACTTCACCTTTAAAATCTCCTGGTAAAAAAAGATCCCGATTACCATACAAATATAACTGTAAGGCAATATCGGCAAGAAGGACGCAATATTGTGTATCTAGACGAAACCTGGGTAGATAATGATATAACAGTGAACAAATGCTGGCAAAGTGAAAGTGTTACAGGTGTTGTTCAGGGAATCCGCCCTAGTAGTCGCTTTATTATAGATCATGCTGGTTCAGAAGACGGATTTGTTCCAGTGGTTGCTCGAGAAGCTTCTACCTAACATTCCTCCCAAATCAGTCGTGGTAATGGATAATGCATCTTATCAGTCTCATGTAGAAGATAAAGTGCCTAAAAACTAAATACTCTCCAAAAGCTCATATGATATCGTGGCTTAAATCGAACAATCTTATATGTAATCCAACATGGAGAAAATATCAATTATATAAAGTAATATCAGCCAACAAGAGAAAAAAGTATAAAATTGACGGTCTCTTACGTAACCTCGGTCATACACCTTTAAGGCTGCCTCCAAACATGTGCGACCTCAACCCTATTGAACTTGCATGGGCAGGAGTAAAAAAATATATTCGAGAGCGCAACACCGGTGAACTTTCAATTAAAGATTTAAATAAAATAACATTAGAAGCGATTGACTCAATATCGGCTGAAAATTGGAAATCGTATGTTAAACATGTTCGTTCTACTAAAGATAAATACTGGGAAGTAGATGGCAAAATTGAAACGGTTATTGATGATTTAGTTATCACACTGGGATCTTCAAGTAGTGACGACGAAACCTCATCATTTTCAGCGGAAGACAACGATTTAGAAGGAATCAAACCATTAGAATCAGAGCCATCAACCTCAAAAATGGCTTAGTTTTTTTTCATATATTTTGTAAAATTGTTCATAAAGTAGCTGTCAATAAATTGCTTCAAAATAATTAATTTTCTGTTCAATACCGGGTGTCAAAAAATACTACAGAGCCCATATTTTTCCAAAATTTACACATCAATGTAGTTATAGCAGGGGAGCCAGCACTGATTCCAGTGAACAAGATTTATCAAAATTTTAACTTATGGAGTTCGACTTTGGGCTATTCGGGTATGCCAAAAGTGACCGTTTGTCTCCGTCTGTCATATTACTTTGTACAGGGGCCGTCATTGTGAAGTAATAGACAGGACGTTTCCTAATTGCGTGCTAATGTTAAAGGGGGTGATTCTTGGACCTTTTTAAGAAAAAAGTTTAATATGAACCTAAAAGTATTAACTTTGGAGATTCAGGGTTTTAAAAAACATTTTTTTTTAAATTCTAAATCTAATGCTATTTTAGATAAATAACTGTGTGAAATTTGATACACGTCTTTTACGCAGAAAAGTGCATTTTTTATTAACAATCAATTTTTGAAATTTCTACCAGTGGCGTGTATATATAATTAACCTGGGTAAATCAGTAAACTCCTTAATGCATAGAAGACGTGTATCCAATTTCATGCAGTTATCTACAATAGCATCAGAATTGGGATGAAAAAAAAAGTTTTCTTTTTAAACTTTACCATCCTGTATCTCAAAAGTTAAGACTTTTAGGACATAAAAACATCCCCTTTAACATCAGCACGCAATTAGGAAACGGCCCCTGTATAAAAGTACTATGACAAACGGAGACAGACGGCCACTTTTGGCATACCCGAGTAGCCCAAAGTCAAACTGCATAAATTAAAATTTTGATAAATCTCGTTCACTGGATCTGATGCTGGTTGCCCTTGTAAAATCTTGACTTGTAAATCGTGTATCACTATACTGGGTGGTCCAATAATAGTGGACGTAGGCAGTAGCTCGGGAACCGTTAATGACCGAACTTAAGAAAAAATATATTTATAGGTAAATGGATCAAGAAAAATCAAAATTAAATCATTTTAAAATTCGAAAGTTGGCCGTTTTCGCAAAACAAAAGAGATATAGAAGTGCGGTACAGGAAAGAAAACAGACAAATATAGATCAAGGTTTTTTAATTCTTTGAATTTATGTTTTAATTATCTGAAGTATGTATAGTCAAAAAGGAGTGCCATATTATTTAAAGAACAACGGGACACCACTAGTTTAAAAATATTTCTTGGCCGACCTTCCTAAACCGATTGACTCCGCCTGGTTTTCTTTCGTATGCCGTACTTTAATTCTAGCGTAAAGCAGTGCAGCCCCATCTTGTTTCACATTCAGTATTTTTTTTTGAAAATAATTAAACCCACTAGTTTTAAAGATAACTATAACTTGTATTACATTGATGAAAAGGGAACGGAACAAGCTTTATGATTTTGAAAAAATGTACTGTGTGTTCCATTTAAAATAACAAAGTTGCCCTATACCTGAAAAAAGGACATTTTGTTTTCGATGCTTCCCGTTGTCAAAATAAAATAACATATATTTAAATAAAATCAGTAAAATGAAATTATTTTTTATTTCAGAAATATTTAAAATCAAAATGTGTCAAAAATGGATAGCCACTCTGTATATAATTTGGCACAGTGTATTATGGAGAATGCAATTGTATGATTTAGTAAAGTATTGTCTAAAGCAGCTAGAATTATGGCAAAAATGATAATAATAACAATAATGAAACAGGGTTTTAGGTGTACAATGGTTTTACTAAATATATATAATGCAATTTCAATTCTTCAATATTACAAATTTTCCTTTCCAATGTTATATTTTAAAAATAACCTATAATATTCCTAAATTGTGTTGTCGTCCCAAAATTATAATACCCCTACTAGCTTTACTTACACATAAGTATTTGAGAAAAAGAAATCTAAAATTCCACATTTATAACTGAATATGTCATTTAAAAAAATCAATGAAGATTATTGTGTTCAATTTAACTGGCCTGAAAAAAAAACAATATTTTAATTTAACTCTTCCTTAAACAAAATGACGATATCTATACGAGATTAAAGTTTATTAAAGTTAGTTTCTAATCAACATCCAATATTTTTTATGGATGCGTCATTCGCAAAAGAGACCGCCTTCATTTTCTGTATAAGCATTTCTGTCTCAGTGTTATTTACAGTATCAGGCTGTAAAGCCCAAAGAAAAAGTGTTTCCGTTTTAGTTTTCTGGGGCTGGGCTATTTTTCTTCTTTCTCCTTGGCGTGCCCAATGATTTCCTTTTTCTTCCCTGTAAATGAAAAATGAATCAGCATATGTAACTAGAAGTAAAAATAATCAAAATTGTATAAATATGTCATGATAATCCTTAGTTTTTAATTAAGCTGAAGACAGTTATAGCAAGATGTTATTAAGAAGCCATCTTATAGCCAACTTTCAATATTGTTTTTTCTAGTTTACATATTTTTGAAAATAGGGAGCTATACAATTCGACAAGTTAATGTGGTTTCTTCTGATTGTCGATTGCTATAATTGTTTTCCAGATATCCTAATGGTTAGGATAGGAAAGGCTGTTAGTTGGCGAAATACATGCACACACCCTGTACAAGGATATCCAAACAAAAGTTAAAGGGAGAACTGTTGAACCGTTATCGATCTCTCGGCGAGGACTTTGAAACTCGGCCGCTAGATGGATTTGGTGGTACTCTTCGGTTTTCTAAGGTCTATAGGGCTGGGCTGCCGTCGGCTAACTAGATAACTAGTGATCGATAGAGTGGGTCGGGGTAAAATAGAAGAAGTATGCGACACCTGTTTTTATGATGAACTTAAGAAAAACAGGAAAACTACAAAAACTTTACAATAACATCAATATCCCTAATATTGAAAAATATATTTACGAAAACTTACCGTTATAGCCTTTTTTATACATAGATTATAGTCACACTTAGTTCATATAAAGTTTAATAAATAAGATTAGACATAATAATAATTATTATCTTCTCTTACGACTATTTCCTGAGAATGAACAAAAGAAAGAGAGAGAGAGCTGTCTATAAAATATAGGAAGAGGTCGTAAGACGTGACGTAACCTAACCTAGGATTCTTCCAAATAATTTTGCATGTTGCACTTAAATTTTTATATATTTAATAATAAGTAGTATGAGAGAAAGATCATCAAAATTTAACTATGTTAAGTATCTCAGAAAGAAAGTAGTGTGGGTTTTATACTAATTTAACTTAAATCAAAAGGCTACAAAACTTACATCATTCAAGTTTTAAGTACAGTACTTGTCAGTGATTCAATTACTTTCGAAATAGGCCTATTTAACCCAGTTTACAAATAAATGTGCAAATTCATAAAACAACAGTGTGGTGTACTGAGTGCTATTCGTTAAAAGTTAAAAACTAGACATGATTTAGAGTGTTTCGCTAAAGTTCATTATATATTAATTCTATTATCAAAATGGAATTGGCTCTATTTGGCACATAATAACACTAACAGAGAGTCAAGTATGTTCCCAAGACAACACACATAGATCAAACCTGAAGTTGATTATATTTGATACGTAGAAGAGTCTGTCGAGGACCTCACAACAGCATCGAGGATGTACATATGGTTGACAGGCCTAGTTTCATACAGCTTGAAACATGACTCCTGAGGGACTGCAAGCAAGCTTCAGAGTGACTGTGCTACTGCTAAAGTTCATCAGCACACAAGAACATTGGACCAAAACACCAAATAAAAAAAGGCATCAAGTAATAGAAGAAATTTCGAGAACCCAAGGTAGGTAAATTATACAATTTAGTTTTTATAATAAATATTTGTGAGAGAATTATGAAAATGAGACTTACCAACGATATATTGGCATTTTTAAAGATTCAAGAACATGTGACTTGGAATAAAAAATGGGTTTCTTCCACTAAAATTCTAATTTTAACTCAGCTAGCATAGCTATAGGACACTTAAACAATAAGTTACCCAAAATAATTAGAATGGACCCATTTTTTGAAGAAAAATCGGCAAAAATGCCCTAAAGACAACCAAAAGTTCCAGAATATGGTCTGCCTTTTTTTTAACTCCTTCTGTCACTTTTTCTTTCTCCTGTTGGATAGAAACCTAGAGATTTTTTATACAATCCTGATGTTGGTACCACCAATTGTCAATGAAGTTAACAGATATTTCAAATTTAGATAAATTTTATTGTTGTTTTGAGATAATTAGGATATTCCAAAATGTTAGTTAAAATCACAATGGTAAGTTTCAAAAAGAAGACCTTTGATCATATAATTTTATTTACTCTGATTTCCTATTTTTCGAATTCCTAACCTTATTGTTTGTTATTGTTCTTACTAAAGTTTATGTAATGTGCTTTCTCTTAATTTCAGAAAAATATCAGCTTTATTTCTACAAAGGGGCTTGATGCTACTGAAAAACAACAAATACAGTAAGAGCTAATGAGAGCTATCACCAGAATACAAGGTAAACTTTGATTTTTTTTACCTAACTTAGCCTAAAATTGTCAACTCCATAATCATGTAACAAATTTGTACCTAAATTGCTTATTTTAATAATTTGTTTCAGAATGAGAAGAATGTGCCTATGGAGGTCTCCACCACTTGGTTTATTGTTACAAAGTTAACCTAGGATTACTGAGATTGTGATTTTAAATTTTGAATTAAACAATAAAAAAGCATTAAATATGTGTCTTATTTCAACTTTGAAGATTATAGGAACTGTTAAGCATATTTTATAGATATTATCTTAAATAAAAATATAGCAAAATTCTAAATTTCTGTTAGGAAAATATAACCCGTTACACTGTATTTAATGAAAATATGTATACTTAGGTATAAAATTATGCCCGATCCAATGGCGCATTGCTGCCGCATTACGTTTTTCTGTTATAAAATAAAAAAAATGTTTAATGGAAAACCCTATATTATATTATATTATATATACTTACTTTAAAATATGTGCAAAAACAAGGGTCTAATATCCATAATTTAATATATTAGCTTTTATTAAAATACCTGCAGGTTACTTGATATGTTTGACAATATCAGTTTTGTTGATTTTCAAAAACGGATCGTTTAACTGAAACCCAAAGAATTGAAATTTTGATTATACAAATATCCTAACAGAAATCCAATAACTAAATCTACCATAAGAAAAATTATCAAAACATTTCTAGAACCATCTAAGGTTATTTTATTAACGAGAGATACAAAATGTTAAATTTTATTTAAAAAATTGAAATGAAATTATAACTTCACGGTGAGAAAGTTTTATTGTCAATCTTTCAATTAAAATTTTAAAATTAAAAAAGGTAGCAGGTATCTTATTTACAAGCTCTGGTCTCCCTCATATATGAAATACATTTTAAAATCAAATATTTCAAAAACGATTGCAAAACCGCAGAGGAGATGTTATACACAATAAGTCTAGAACTTTTCATAGAATCGAAAAATACAATAAAACCATACTATTATTTGATGCTTAGTTGTTTCGCTGATATTATTCGTGAACGATGCATAGAAATCTACAAAACCTTAGAACTTCCAGAATATCAAGGATATCAAATTAATGCGGTGTACACTGACATATCTAAGGCCTTTGATAGTGTGTGTCATAACTTACTTCTAGAGAAATTAAGAATTTATGGAATGGGTGGTACATATCTGGATTTAATCAGGTCCTATTTAACCAATCGGAAACAGTATATTAAGATAAACGGTGTAACAACGAGACAAATTAATGTTAAACCTGGGGTACCACAAGGTTCTCACTTGTAATGTGTAAATGTGTGATTAATTATTGATAGATCCTACTATCAGTTTTAATTGTAGCCTCTGTAGAGTACCGAATCATAAATAAATAAATAAAGAAGAAATTATAACTGTTTGTACATACATTGAACCAGATTTTTCACGACTGTAAAAGTAACATAAATAAAAACAAACAATATTGAAATTCTGATTAACCTTTTTCACTTTATAAAATTCATTCAGAGTAAATGATATCAAAATTATAACAAATAACACTTACCTATAAATGGAAGCAAAGCCAATAAAGAAATAAAATCATTAATTTATATGCTATAACGAAGACAAATCAAGAAACACATAAAGGTATAAAGCCGTCTACAAAGACGATGAATATAAAAAAAGACGTGAAAAAGAAAATATTGGCTTTTGACTCCCTATTCTTGACGTTGATTTTTCATTGGTCTGGTTTAAAATATACCAATCCTATTCCTAATCCTGTTCCCAAAATAGGTGGTCTCTTAACGCCTGGGGTGGAATTGTTAGAAATTTTGTCATCGGTCCGCATTTTTTTTTTGTAAAAAGGCTTATTGCACTCCGACATCTCCAGTTTTAGAGGGAAAATTTTTAGAACACTATTATACCAAATCCCTATTAACGTCAATGATCAAATATGGTTTATGCATGACAGTGCCCCAGTTCACCATACAGCTGAGATTCATACATTTCTTAATGATCAATTTCAAGAACGCTGGATAGGAGGAGGAGGACCGATTGCGTGGTCGCCTAGATCCCTTGACTTGACAAAAATGGACTTTGTTAAAAATTTTGTCTATCACACACCTCCGACTACAAAAGAAAATATGAAGGAAAGAATCCGAAGTGTATTTAATATTAATTTTAATATATAAGGAGATGTTAGCGTATGTTTTGAAATCATCTAAATATTTGTGTCGAACAAAACGGTGGTAGGTAGTTTTTGCTGTTTTATACAATTTGTTGCTTAGTATTACTAATTACTCTAGAATGGACAACTTAGTTTTCTCCTACCTAAGTCCTAGCTGTCCTAACTAAAACAGGTTTGGCTTGATCAGTTGTTGTGTATTCCACATTTCCCGTCTCATCAAACCAACAATTCCTTTCATTGGATTAAGACCCCACAAACCCTATATTGGGTGAATGGCCAAAAAGTGTGCAATCGGAAAATAAAACAATATACAGGGTGCTTCATTTAAAAAATGTAACTTTGGGTTGTGGCAAACTTATCCTCAACCCTGTATAAACGAAGGTAATTTTGAGTTGTCGCTCTCAGCAGTGCCTACAACTTTTGTATAATTTTTTGGAGCTATTGGCTATAAACACACTGCTGGACCACCTTGTATATATATATATATATATATATATATATATATATATATATATATATATATATATATATATATATATATATATATATATATATATAATTCAAAACCTCAAAGCAATAGATGAAAGTAGTTCAAAATTGGCTTGAAAAATGAATAAAAGTGGCGGTTAAGGTCATAAAGTTTTTGTATTGATAGAACATCAAAGAAAACATTTTTGGTGTGATTGGTGAGAATTTATAAGGAAAAAGATGTTAACGATTTAAGTTAATCTTATATTAGATGTGTTAGCGCAATTTCTAGTAGTTGTGTTTTACTGAGTGTTAAAAAGTTAATGTTATTTGTTGAAAAGAAGTATTTATTATAAAATAAAGCCGTAACAATACATTTATTCAAAGCTTTAATTTGGGTAGCATAAACAATATACTGTCCCCTAACTTGAGCGCTCTAGCAAAAATGGTTATCACTCCTTTTTTGAGTCTAACTAGTTGATTTATGATATTGCATTCTTTGAAAGTCGCACCTAGCAGCATAAAAGTTCGATAATGATTATTCAGAAAAGGGCACATGCTGATCTTAGGGAACACTACAGTAAGGCGTTATTTATCCAAAAAAAAAATCATGATGATGAGTTTGTATAGTCTGGAGACTTTACGTTTAGACAACAAAATACTATAGATCCCACATCCTAAACATTCGACCTCCGATCCCAAGACTTACTATTTTTTTAATAATAATGTAAGGAGGTAGCCGATGCACGGATCGGACAAGTGGCCCTTCTGAAACGTACACTACAGAATGCTAAACAATCCAAATGGTACAAATTCGCAAATAACATCATAAAAGTATCCAGTCAAATAACCCCGGGACAAACAGGTAAATAAAAATAAAAAAACGGATATACAATGATAAAACGATTTCAGGTCGAAAAGTAACATAATAGATAAATATAACAAAATTACAGAGAATCGACGTGAACAAGGACAAACAGAAAACATCACAAAACCAATCCGCTTAACTGCCTTTTTAGTTGCAAAGTGCTGAGCTTAAAAATGTCATACTCCGGGAAGTGACGATTGTAGTTGCATACTAGCCGGTCAACAAATGCACTAAGCCAATATTTTGTACGGTGGTATCTTTCTAAAAATAGTTGACAATGTCTCGTTCTCCTAATAGGAACCAAAAATGAGACCGACTTCAGCAATATTTCAGAGTCAATCCCTCCATTGAGCAATTTGTGTAAAAAAATAAGAAGTACCTTCTTTCTTCGAAACTCTAGGGTTTGCAGGCCACAAAGAAGAGCTCTTGTATTATATGTCAGACCTTGATATGGAAAATTAAATTTATATAAGAGGTATTTTGCAGATCTATTTTGTACTTTTTCGATTCTGTCAATGTGACACACTGATATGAAGGACTCCATATTGCAGAACAGTATTCCAAAACGCTCCTAACCAAAGAGTTATATATAAACATATATATATATATATATATATATATATATATATATATATATATATATATATATATATATATATATATATATATATATATATATATATATATATATATATATATATATACCAAATTGCTTTGGTATCAGTCACATGTTTTGTATGTCGTTTTATAAAGTCCAGCAATCTAAAACCCTTAAGTACAATGCTATCAATATGCAGATTAAAAGTTAAATTTTCATCAAAAATAACACCCAGATCAGTGAAAGAAGTAACAACTTCAAGATGTACATCATCTATGAGGTAAGTGAAGTGCATGGGATTAATACGTTTATGGAAATGAAGCACTTTACATTTAGAAATGTTAAGATGCAGATAATTAGTGTGGCACCATTTGACGAGTCTTTCAATGGCAGACTGCAGTGGATTGGAGTCAGAGGAAACCGGTTAAAAGAATTTTAAGTCATCTGCATATAATAGACATTTAGACATTTTAAAACAAGACACTATATCGTTTATAAAAAGTGAAAATAAACTTGGTCCAATATGTGAACCCTGCGAAACACCCGACGTTACAACAACCTTCCTGGAAGCTGAGCCAGACAAGTTGAACTGCGGACGACGATTAAACAAATATGATCTGATCCACTCCAGATAGCTTCCACAAAAACCAATTTGCTGAAATTTCCATAATAGAAGCTGATGGCAAACACTGCCAAAAGCCAGAGAAATGTCAGTGTAAATGACATCAATCTGTTGGCCAGCCTCAACCGATGTCAATTGCAAGGTTTGTAGTCGTTGAGTGACCCCGACAGAAACCACGTTGCATACTCGTAATGTAGTTTTTTAATGATTCAAAGATATCATCGGTGATAATTGCCTCAAATAGTTTTGGTACGTGTAAAAGTAAAGAAATACCTCTATAATTCTTTATATCGCCTTTATTACCAGATTTAAAGATTGGTAAGAGAGTAGAAAACTTCCAAATTTCAGGAAAGGAACCTAGATTGGAGGATCTCTGAAAGATTATTCACAGAGGCTGAGACAATGACTAACAACATCTTACCAATAGAATAGTGTTGATTCCATCTGGACCAGCCTTCTTGGAGAGGTCAAGGCCCTTTATTTCATTACAGATTTCTGCCTCGGTAAAACAATACGTTTACAGTAATTTTCCTGAACAACTTATGGGACCAATGTTACTAAAATCCAAATTGGGGTCGTGAGAATAGCAGGACTGAACGTGAGTAGCAAAAGCATTTGCGATGTTATTTGAACCAATAATTTCCTCACCTTTATAACTCATGACATTGGGCGTACTGGAGTCCCTTCTTAAGTTACGTACAAATGTCCAAAAATATTTTATGTTTTCTGGGATAAGTAATTCAGTTTGTGTCACATATGGAAGATAACACATATCAGTTCGAAGTTTAATCTCACGTTTATATTTTTTGTATTCTTTTGCCCAATAAGCTTTCTTAAAGGATGGTCAAACCATTTTGGATATTTACTATCAATAACGATCTTCGTGGGGACATATCTATCAATACCCTGGAATAAAACCCCATAAAACCGCTCAAACATTCTGTCCATGTCCGATTCAGTCGATAAGAAAGACCAGTCATACTGCTTATAAAAATGATTTAAGTTGGAGAAATTTGCTTGACGAAAGTGATAAACACTCACTTGACTGTAATTTTTGGGGTGCCTGGATACATAATTAAGGGCTGTGGTGAGTTGTTGGTGGAACCTCTCTTACACATTTTTAATCTTAGTTTCCGAAGTTCAATATATCCTATAGATTGGCGCAAAAGTAAAGTAATACCATTATTTAAAAAATGGGCTAAACATGATGTAATAAACTATAGACCAGTCACTATCCTAAATGCAGTATCTAAAGTTTATGAGATAGCTATATTTAATAGATTATATGATGAAGTTAAGCATAACATATCTAAATGCCAACATGGTTTTTTACCCAATAAATCTACATTAACCAACTTAATAACATTTTGTCAGTTTGTCTACTCTGCATTTAATAACAAAAAACAAGTTGATGTAATTTTTACAGATATGATGAAGGCCTTTGACAGGATAAAACATAGTCTTATAATTAAATTCCTCTATCAAAACAATGTAAGTAACGGTTAATTGATTTAATTAGATCTTATTTGACTAATAGACAACAATATGTCGAAGTCAAGGGTTCCAGGTCTGATGTATACACCAGTGCATCTGGAGTTCCGCAAGGTTCCAATTTGGGACCACTGTTGTTTTTAATAGCTATTAATGGCATATGTTCTGTTATGGGTAGTTCAGAAGGCTTACTCTTTGCCGATGACTTTAAAATGTATAAGGAAATAGCCTCTATTCAGGACTGTGTTCATTTGCAGGAAGATCTAAGTGCTGTTGTGGACTGGTGCACTGAAAATTCATTTGACTTTAATAATAAAAAATGTTCTGCTATGTCTCTTACACTTAATAAAAATTTACTTGATTATACTTATGATATTAATGGTACACCACTTAAGGAATCCAAAAATGAAAAGGACCTAGGTGTTATACTTGTCTGCAATCTGGCTTGTACACATCACATTGTAAATATGGTAAATTAGGCACCTAAAACAATGGGCTTCTTTGTCAGGTCTACTAAGGACTTTAGTGTTGAGTGTTCTGAAATTATTTGACAGTCTTATATTGCCAAGGTTGGAGTATTGAAGCATAATATGGTCTCCGCAATACGAGGTTTGGATTAAAACTATAGAACGCGTGCAGCGTACATTTTTGAAATACATGTTTTATAAGAAATATGGATATTATCCAAAACAAGGATATGATCATAACTTGTTACTGGATGGATTTAAGAGATTATCTTTAGAAAATCGACGTACCAAAATACGTCTAGTATATCATTATAAAATTTTAACAAATAAAATTAATTCACCAGAAATTCTTTCAATGCTTCCATTCTTTGTGAATGTTGGAAATACAAGACAAAGAAAGATTTTTAAATTGGATTTTCCTAGGATAAACATTTATAAGAGCTCACCAATTTATAAAATGTGTAATTACTTTAATATTTATGCTAGTGACTTGGATTTAGACTTAATTAATTTAAAAGGTTTTACAAAACTGATGGAAGATAAATTATATGAATCTCAGACCCAGGTCTAGGAAGGACTTATGTTTTATTATTATGTATACTTTTATTTAATGTATTACTTATATGGTGTCTGTAATTGGCCTCGGCTGTTGTTGCTGTAATAATGATAAATAAATAAATAAATAAATTTTCAATTAGAGGAACATATTTAATTTTGTACTTCACTTAGATCGGATGATATGGGTCAATATTTACAAGTTGAAAATCAGAAGGTGAAATCAAAACACTAACGAAGTCATCAGCAAATATTAGATCTAAAATTCTGCCGATGTGATTGCGTAATAATTCCATTGTTGCAATTCAAGAAAACTCATAGAATAAGTTTCGGAAGCCAAGGATGGTAAAGATTCTGGAACCAGGGTATTGTCCTCATAAACCCAATCCACCGACGAAATGTGAAAGGTCAGAACTTTAAAATTTACAATGAATAATTTTGCCCGCATGGTTTTTGTAGGCCATTAACTTTTATGTAGATTTTTAATACAGATAAAACAGGTTGCCATTTGAAAAAAAGTTGAGAGTATTTCTGAAAAATAATAAATTTTCTGAAATATGGAAATGTCAATTCATTTTTAAAAAAATCTACCATGCAACTACATTAATTATAAATAATATCATAACTACATCATGCACTAATGTGATCGATAAAAAGCAAAGTCCATGTATACAGGACGTAAAGGTGACATCTCACTAGTTTTTATCAACCACACAATCCTAATGACAAACACACCAAGTATTAATAAAAACCTGTTTACCAACCTTACCTTTGTCCTCGCCCTCAAGAGGACCTTGAGAGGAATCTGGACCCGGATAGCCCGATCCCGGTGGGGGCACACCCTCGGGAGAGCCTTCGCCGCCGTGAGGAGGAGGGTACGGATGAGGTCGGCCCTAAAACGAGAAAACAAATACCATTTACTTGTTTTTCTTGTCATTGAACGAGGACTGAAGATGGCTATCTTTTCTGCTATAATTTTACATATTAAAAAAATCGAAATAGCAATTAGACGTTACTTTCTCTGCAGAACTGGAAAATGGCAATAAAAAAAAACAATTGAAGTAAAACAAATAAGTTATGACATAAGCATGATATTTTTTACCTAATATTTATCATTTTTACGTATATATCTTGATATTTTTTTTATAAATCATATTGCAATGAACTCGATTTTTTAGAAATTAAGTCCTTATTTTAATATAGTAATACAAAGGTCTTTTTACCCGAGTCATATATCTATCTACGCCTATATAGTCTTGATGGGTTAGTTTGCTTGTGAAACATAAATATCATAATATGTACAGGGTCTTCTATTGAGGAGGAAAAACGGTTTTTTTTTTTCGAAAAAAAATTCGAAAATCGCAACAAAAAACCAATTGAATGAGAAACAAAAGACTTACGCCAAGGATGTTGCGTTTTTTAAACGGAAAACCCTATATATTATTACATTTTTGGATTCTATGGTCAATTCTAACTGTTTTTAATAAGGGTACTAGGTGTCTATCTTCAACTGTTTTTGATTTATTGATGTTTGAAAATTGACATTTTTGCTTCTTTGAGCACAGCTCTAACAGCACCTGAACGGTTGGATCTACAGCAAAATAAGTTTTACATTCCAATCCTAGTTTTTGATAAGCTATCTTATGATGCCAGTGAAACAAAAAAACGGTAATCACCTGTATTTCATATGAATATATTCAATTAAATTGCTATCTCACTCCCTAACAGCATCTGATTGGCTGTCACATACATTTTTCAATAATTATTATTACAGTTTATAATCAGAATGGTTTGGATTACAGCATATTTTTAAAAATTTAATATTTTGTTTAGTAAAATCTACAAAAAATTGTATTTTTAACTACACAATATATATTTCTTTTAATACAATAATGTATTATAAGTTTTAAAATATAGGATAGTAGAGGTATCTATGTCATTTTGAGGCAAACCTAAATTAATAGTAAAGGTTTCTAAAAATGGTTTTAACCATTAATACTTTATTAGTAAACAATTACAAAACAGAATAATAGGACTTAAAAATAAGTTAAAATAAGCTACATAATATCATTTAGGGAAAATAGTAAAATGTATTTCATATTTAACAATGTGTTTTTTATTTTGAAATGAAGCATTGTGACTTAAGTTTACTCTAGTTTTTTTGAACGCCTTTTAAAAATATTTAGTTGTCCTATATAGAACTAAAAATTACAGTTAAAAGTAATATTTTTTTTGTTGTTTGCAATATTTTTCTTTCGGTGATAATTTTATTTTCTCTTTTCTAAATGAACACTGCAAAAAGCCTTACATATTAAATACTTTTTTTTAATCTTGGAAAATTCGTGTTCACCAAATTGATTAACATATTCTGGCAGCTTCTTAAAAAACAAATGCCCATAATAAATTGTATTTATATGAGATTTAGTAAGCCGTAAAAATTCGACATTTATGTTATGCTTATTCCTAATAGTAAGGCTGTGATGTTCATTGCACAATCCAAAATGGCTCATGCTTCTTCTAACATACATAAGACAAGATAAAATATACAAAGATAGCAAAGTATGTATTTTTAAATCTATAAACATATGCCTAACATCGTCTCGTCTCTACCCTGCTAAAGCATAATTGCAGTGTGATTGGAACAATGCATGATAAGCCATTAATAATACGTTTTCTCAACAGTCTTTTTAAAGTTGCTTAATAAAAAATTTGGATCAGAAGGCCTTTTGGCCACCTGGTCCAGATGAGAATCAAATCAGTCTAAGTGTAAAAATTGTTGTTTCAACTTGATCAACATACAAACTTAATTTATTTGAGTTGAACCAAGTCTTCAATATTAACAGAACTTCATGCATCTAAGTAGAAGGAGATTTTAGGCGCTCATCTCTGATTATTGCTGTATCTGCACACATTATTAGATTTTTTCAATATATTCAATGTCGTTGGTGTAAATTTAAAAAAACAGACAGCCCAAAATTGATCCCCTGTGGCACTCCAGAGAAAGTCTGTTGTTTCCCATCTGATAAATAGTTCTTTATTAATATTACACTCATGTCAGTTACACCATAATGTCCAAATTTTAAAAGCATGGTTTCATGGCATACTCAATCGAAGGCCTTGGAAAGGTCACCCAAAATTGCCTCTATATACATCATTGCCAATTAGTTATTGACCCGTACTCCTAAACCCAAACTGTCTATCAGTAAACAAATTGTAATTCTTAAAGTAGTACAAAGTTGAGTTTTGAGCAAGTGCTCAAAAACTTTAGAAAAGACAAGCACCAGAGTGAGCGGCCGATACACTGGACGACAAAAAATTTTTTATTTGTTGTAACTCAAATCAGAATAGCATAATCTAATAGAATGTACCTATCCAAATACGAAAATGACAAATAGAAAATTGTAGCACTTAGGGTTTTCTTGTCAGAGTTGTAGAACCATATCGAATGTTATGATACTTAACATCTATAGAAAAAATGATTTCAGAAAATTCTTAACCCCGCTTATTGACTATGTTTTCGCCTATTAAACATACCATACATCTAAGAGAAAACAAACGAGAAAAATATTAACTTAAAACACTAATTAAACGTTATTTTTTCCGTTTATGAGGTGTCCTATCTTCTCTCTTCAAAAACCAACAGTAGTCATTCATCATGGCTGGGTCCCATCGTCCTTGGTACCGAAATTCCATTGTTCTGATATCTTGGTGAAACCTTTCACCCTGCTCGTGACTAACAGCTCCCAAATTTTTAGGAAAAAATGACAGATGGGAATGGAGGAAGTGAATTTACTTGAGATTCTGGCACCAAGCGCTTTATAGGCATCTAAGACTTCATTAACTAATTGTTCATAACTTTCATCCATATTGTTGCCTAAAAATCCTCTTACTACATTAACAAATGAATTCCGTGCTCTGAGTTCCTGCCTGGTAAGCTTTTCCGTAAAATTGACATCGTCCAGCAATTTTCTGATTTGTGGCTCAATAAAAATGCCTTCTTTTAATTTGGCATCACTTAACTGGGGAAAGACTTGTCTTAGGTATTTAAATCCATCACCATCTTTATTCAAAGCCTTCACAAAGTTTTTCATCAGCCCAAGTTTAATGTGAAGAGGAGGCAAAAGGACATTTTTGGGATCAACAAGAGGTATAAATTTAACATTTTGAGATCCCGGTTGAAATTCGCTTCTTTCTGGCCAAATTTTTGTTACATAGTGCTGATTTATTGCACGACTGTCCCCTAAACAAAGAAAACAGTAATATTTTGTAAATCCCCCCTGAAGTCCCACCAAAGTCGCTTTCAAGTCCCCAAATATATGCCATTTATACCTACTGTAGTTTATTTTATCCAAAATTGTGCGCATATTTTCATAATTTTCTTTCATTGCAACTGAATGGGCACCTGGTATAGAGAGTTTTAAATTTCCATTATGCAATAACACAGCTTTTAAGCTATATTTAGATGAGTCTATGAATAAGCGCCACTCAACTCACGGGGAGAATGTTCAATATCAAGTTCCTGCATTAACAGTAGAATTCAGAAAACAGCATTTCTTTTTCTGAAATTCGTAATTTCTGTTTCTTTGGCAAATAGGTTCCATTCCTTAAGACGGGAACCCAGAAGTTCTGACGGTTACTTGGATAACTCCAAATCACGTACTAAATCATTTAATTCACTTTGAACAATCAAATGTGGCTCGCCAGAACTGGGAGCTGTGGTAAAAGTGGGATCGGTGCACTGTTCTTCTGAGCTGCCTGACGATGCGTTATCTCCATTATCTCCCAAATCAATAGCTTGCCAATTTAAAGGCACAATCGGCACTGGCAAATTTGCATTGTGAGGAACAGGTCGTATGGCAGATTGCAAATTTGGATATTCTATATTGTGCTTTCCCTTTGTCAGGCAAAAATAACAATGCATTGGAACTGCAAAAGGCATACTTTTTCTCTTTCCCTTCATCCACTGCACCAATGATACATTACAACTAACACAGCACACATAGGGAGCCCACCGCTTATCTTGATCCCCAATTAACACACCAAAACATTTAAAGTAGGCTTTTTTTACATTTTCGGAAAATTGCCTGGCTTGTGATTTCACCAGAAATTCTCCACAAATATAACAAAATTTGTCAGGAGAAATTTTGCAACTTCGGCTCGACATTCTCGTCATCACACACTTGCTTATCGATACACAGAGAACCACTCAATTCGAAACTCAACAAAAGAGTGATGTTTAACGTTTATTTTATGTCTAATGTTGTAAACAACCCAGTCTAGGTAATTTTTCCGTTGTAAAATGGACCCATTTTAGCCGCCCCAATATAAAAGGTTCTAATTAGGCTATTAAAAAATGGTACATATTAGGGCTTTCCGAATATTTTTTTTATTATTGGGAGGGAATTTCCATTGCAAAAATAATGAGCTGACCTGTGTTAGAAAAATCTTGTCGACCAGTGAATTGTTTATGCAATCAAGATTTTCTTTTTGTAGGATAGGAATAACCATTGATACTTTAAAGACTCTGGGGTAACTGCCTTCTCTTACACAAGAGTTGATCAGAAGAGCAAGCGGGAAAAACAATATGTCCTTCGGCTTCTCCAAAAGAACCATACTATATCCATAAATGTCGTTATTGTGTTTAGCTTTAATATCGCTGATAGCATCCCTAACCTCCATAAAAGTGACCTCTCTAAAAAAGAAACCCTCATTTGGAAAAATTGTCTTATGCAGTTTTTCGTTTTACTGATGCTGGTGGTAGTCTATTTAAAGTTTGTTTAGCAAAATTTGGAAAAAATGTTATTTTATTGATAGATTTACATTTTTTATATGTCCCTATACAAACATTGTGATTTTCCATGCATTCCAGGTCATGCCCTTATTTTATTTTCTGAATTTTTAATAAGGTCAGAGTTCATCTCTCTTCTGTACTTCTGCCTGTAACGATTTCTGATAATAGCTGAATCATTTGATTTTGAGATGTCATAAAGATCATTTAACATTCTGACACATTCTCTCATTTTACTCAAGTATAGGAAACTCAAGAGCAGGAATTCATTATTTTGCAAGTTATGCTAGTAAGGCTGATAGGGCTGTAATTACATGTTTGCAGTTTGTCACACACACACAAATCCCTTCTTCCATATTATTGGTCCGTTTTTGCATGGAATTATTCATCATCTTGGTCAGATGCTGTATTAGCATATGAGAACATTGCTTAAGCATTACAAGGGCAATAGAATCTGGGCCGGTGTAGAGTGGGAGTTTTTTTTTGTAAAATATTAGCTCCAAATATTCTTAAAACATATTAAAAGTACTGATAAAATTTTAAGGACCGTCTGTAAATAAGGATTTGCTTGGAAGAAGCCAGAATGTAAAATATGAGATCTAAAAAGAAAAAAATACTGTCACAGTCAAAAGTGACAGATGTTAACCAAAAAAATGTTGAAGAAGACAAAAGTGACAATGAAAATAGTTATTTGCTCCTTAAATACCCAACAGACAATATATACCAAAAATTTGTGAATGATTTTAAAATATGTACTCAGGATAGGTTGGAAGCAGGTTATTCAAAGTTGAGAAAATACCAAATTTCAATGAGAAAGAAATAAATAAAAATAAACAAGAAGTAATAACTTGTATTTATAAAACCAATGAACAGCCAGATATGATAAAAACCTTAGAGCAACTCCAACTCACAAATAAAATTAATTATTATTGATGGAAAAATTAATGATATACATAAAAACATATTGTTCCTCGTTTAGTATTTAATAACGGGAAATCATACTCTGATGTGCTACAAAATCCAATACCTAGTTCAAAAAATATAAATTTGTATTCATTATGCATTAAACCGAAGAAAAAGCAAACAAGTATTGAAACAAGGAATGAAATACAGGCAAAAATTAACCCCATGAAAGCCAATGCTTGCATAAAAAACGTGAAAGAGCTAAAAAATGGTTCCATTATAATTAAAGCGAACTCTAAAGAAGAAATTGAAAGAATGAAAACTCTAAGTTCAGAAATACTGGACCAAAATTATTCTGTTGTTATACCAACAATGAAAAATCCTAAAATAGTAATGATTGGTTTAACACATAATTACACAAGCAAGGAACTTTTAAATGAATTGAGAAATTCCAAATATTTAAACAATGAAGACGAACTTACAATACAAGACAATCTAAATTTTCAAAAAAGTTTATTATCTATGTGGAGACTAAAGGATGTACTTTTAAAAAATTAATACATCAGGAAATTCGTTTAGGTTGGGATAAATGCAAAATTAAAGAAGTATTTAACATTCGATTTTGTTTTAAATGTTGCGGATATGGACAGTCAACTTCAAAATGTACAAGACAACAAATTCGTTCACATTGCGCTGAGGATCATCATCTAAAAAATTGTAAGAAACAAACTCCAGTGTGCTGAATCAATTGCAAGATTATTAACCAAATGTATAAAACAAATCAAAATTATAATCATGAAGCCAACTCTGAGCAGTGTCCAGTATACCTCAATAAAATAAATAGAGCCAAAGAATATATTAATTACG
Source organism: Kuschelorhynchus macadamiae (assembly GCA_030620095.1). Taxonomy (NCBI): domain Eukaryota; kingdom Metazoa; phylum Arthropoda; class Insecta; order Coleoptera; family Curculionidae; genus Kuschelorhynchus; species Kuschelorhynchus macadamiae. The sequence goes on along the minus strand of JAUTXW010003729.1, from coordinate 400,157 downwards.
ATGATTAAACCAACAATAAATAATCTAAAATTTTATATTTGAATGCCAGATGCTTGAAAAACAAAATGGATGATATAGAAATTCTTATGTCCAGAGAAAAAGTCGAAATTTTTATTATTTCTGAAACATGGGTAACTAAAAAAGAAAGAAACAAGGGCAAAAAGGGGAGGTGGTTTAGGAATATTTATTTATACTAAAGATAATTATGAAATTATAGAAAAAATTGAGGAAGAATTATCTTTGGTAACTGTCCAAATTAAAAAACCGAATTTAACTATTTGTGGAATATATAATCCTCCTTCTACAAATACATCTAGATTCTTAAATTTATTGGATAAAACACTCGAAAGATTTTCAAAAAATAAATTGAACTGTATTATAGCTGGAGATATAAATATTAATATATTGAAGATAAACAATGAAACTAAAAAACTAAAGGATATTTGTTATTCAAACAGCTTTTACTTGTGCAATGAAAAATATTTCACAAGAGATTTTGGAAATTCCGAATCCTTAATAGATCATATTTTGTCAAATTCAAGTAAAGATATTGCAGTAACTTTTATTAATAGCCCAATATCCGATCATAAAATCTAAATTATTAATATGCCAATTTCATTCAAAGAAAAAACCAAATATATGTATACTGATATCAAAAAATTTAACTTACACAAATTAAAACGTGATTTGATTCAACTAAACGATGAAATATCTTATACTGAAAATCCTGACTTAATATATAACAAAATTATTACATTTTTTGAAGTAAACTCTTATATCCGGAAAATAAAAATTCAATCAATCTAATTAAAAATCGAGATAAATATTACCATAAAAAGAAAAAACAGCCAACAAATAAAGAATTCTGTGAAATTTATGAAACTTTTAAATAAAAATGTAAAAAAGATGATTTAATTAAAAAAAAGAGATTATTATAACCAAATATTTACAACAGGGAATCAGAAAGCATTATGGGAAAATATAAATATTTTACTCCATGGAAAACCAGCGAAAAAGAAAACACAAATTGACCACCTTTATATTAATAATAAACAAATTAAAGCTGAAGAAAAGATCTGCGAGGAAATGAATAATCATTTCATAAACGTTGGACAACGATTAGCAGAACAGATTCCATCTTCAATGTTTCTAAACATAGAAGATATACATGAAGAAACAACTGCTGAAATAATAGATTCTTTAGATCCATTTAAAGCCTGCGGACATGACGAAATACTAGTAAAAATTATTAAAATGACCAAATGTGAACCAACTCCAATTTTATTTATGTCATCTAATCAAAACTTCTTTCAAACAACAACTTTATCCCAACAAATTAAAAATTGCCAAAGTTTTTCCTATTTTTAAAAATGGCCTAAAAAGTGACCCAAATAACTACAGGCCTATATCTATCCTGCCAGTTTTTTCAAAAATAATTGAGAGATTTATCTACGAAAAAGTGGAACCATTTTTAGAAAATCAGAATATCTTGTTTTTTGATCAGTACGGCTTTCGCAAATCCAAGGACACTGAGGTAGAAGCAATTGATTTAGTAACACAAATTCAACTTGCTTTAGATAGACATGAATTATGTTGCCTATTATCCGTGGATTTGTGTAAAGCTTTTGACACTGTAGACCATAAAATATTGCTTAAAAACTTGTTTCATATCGGTATAAGAGATATTATATATAATTGGTTCCAAAATTATTTGTTGCATCGAAAGCAGTTTGTTCAGATTGGCAAAAATAAAAGCAGTCATCAAAAAATTGTATGTGGTGTACGGTCGTGTGCATTAATCCGTTGGACAAAATTTGGCTTGTGTAAACCATCCTGTCACCCCTCAAAAGTTCATAAATATGTTGTACAATGTAAAAAATAGGGATCTTATTTTAATAGCATTTTTGCAAATATTTTATTATAAACGGTAATATTAAACTTTTAGTAAAAATAAAACAATCACATATTTTTAAACACTAGTATTTATTAAAGTTATAACAAATGAACCAAAAGAAAAATAAATAAAGCAATAAAATAAAGTGTTAATATTTAGTTATTGCTCCATTCCTGGCTAAAACTTCGTCAATTCTTCGGGGTATCGACAAATATAAATTTCTGCAAAGATCAACATCTTCTCTTAATTCATCCCATATGTTCATTATTTCATTTTCCAGATCATCCTTGCTCTCTGGATGAAAATTGGACTTATACATTTTTTTCGTAACCAGGCCCCAAACATTTTCTATAATATTGATATCCGGACTTTTTGCAGGCCATAACAGAGTCTCAATATTTTTATTTACAAACCATTCAGAAATTATATGAGCATTATGAATAGGACAATTGTCTTGCTGATATATAAAATCATTTTGTGGAAAATGTTCTGTTACGCTGGGTAGCATAACATTTTCTAAAATATTGCTATATACTGTAGCACTAAATCTTTCGTGAATACTCCACCATACCCCAAGTCCCTTAATGCTAATCCATGCCCATGAATTAACAGAAAAACGTCCAGATCTATCAGAATTATTGATATATGCTTCATCATACCTAGAATTTCGGGGTCTGTATACTCTAACTTGTCCATTATAGCTTGATTGAAAAACCTTTTCATCCGTAAAAACGACTCTATTCCAATTCTCCCTTCGCAAATTATTTAGAGCAAAAATAACTCTTCCTTGTTTGTGATGTTCAGTCAGCTTCATTTTTCTTGCTGCTACATGATTGCCTAAGACAGACTTTTGTATCCTGCGGCAAGCGGTACTTCGTGATGCAGGAAAATTAGTCGCTTCTACAGCATCTCTTGCTATACTAAATGGATGTTGTTGCAAATAATCAATCAACGCGTTATTCTGTTGATTGGAAGTGATTCTTGGTCTCCCTGTAGGTTTAAGTTTTTGAAAACTCCTAGTAGTTTCCCACTGATTTTTGATTTTTTGCACAGTATTTTTGCTAGTGTTCATAAACTCGGCCACTTTTCTCACTGGAAGCCCGTCTTCAACATACTGCACAATTTTTGCTCTTTCAAGCAAGGATAAACCCGGCATGGTTTGACTTTGGCAGTTTCGACTTTGATTGGCATCAATTTCAGTTAAACAATGGTCACAGGACAGGTTATCAGCCCAGTTTACATACAATAAAACTTTTTGTCCAACGGACTAATGCACACAACTGTACCTCAAGGATCTATATTGGCTCCAATTTTATTTTTAATATATATAAATTCTGTATCTCTGTTAAATTTAGAAGGCTCCATTAAATTATTTGCTGATACCACCCTTCTCTATACTTCAGATAATTTTGCAAAAATAAATGTTATTATTAATAAAGACCTAAATTTAATTACTAATTCTACTAATCCTCTTTCATGTATATATAGAATATTATTCAAAATAGAGATATTCCGCCAATATTTTTTTCTAATAATCAAATTAATTATTTAAAGTGTATTAAATTTTTAGGCTTATATATATATAGATCAAAATTTAGCTTGGAAACCACATATAGAATATTTAAGAGTACAAATTTCTCCAAATTATTAATGTATTTTTTTTTGCAAAGTGGTCTCCCTTTTACTAATAAATAAATAAATAAACCTATATTTAAGAATGTAAGTTTCGAAACAATTAAATATAAGTACTCTCTAAAACAAAATAAGAACATTTACAATGTAGAAAAAATATGAAAAAATTTTGCGTTTTGTGTGCCAAACGAATAAATAATCGAATATGAATATTAATTTAAAGTAAATGTGATTTAAAGCAACCACGCTCTACCAGTCTAAGATGCAGATCAGTTCTCAACTCTTACCTGTGGTGGATACTGAGAGTAACCTTGGGGAGGATAATGACCATATCCTGGATATTGACCGGCTGGAGGGTAACCTTGCTGGAGCGGCGGGTAATTCGGACCTGGTTGGCCTGGCGGATACCCATAGCCTTGGTGAGGCGGCGGTCTAGCGGGAAGTGGAACGCCTTGTTGCTGAGGCGGCACCACAGGTGGACCTGAAGCAAGTAACATTACTTTTTCAAGTAAAAAATAAAGCTATGATCAAAATTAAGTCAAAAATCATATGCCTTCATTTATTGTTCAAATGCATGACAATTGAATATGGTATTTTTTGTGAGGTTGATAAAATTTGAAAAATTTACTGCTGCTTTTGATGTAAACCTACCTTAACAAGTGTTACAATACCTCGTAGAGAATTCCACTATGTACATAAAACACAGTCTATATAGGCATATAATTTTGGTAATAACTTTATATAAATCCTAGAATCCTAATAAGTTTTTAAATTGTCATTATTTGTCTCCAAAAAAAGGTTTATTACAGCAAATGGAATTTTTCCAAATATTTAAACATTATACAAGACATATCAACAAAGTAAAAGTACTGAGATTCTCATGGTCTGTAGTTTTTATTGGCAACACTGCATTCAAGGCTATGGTGTTGGGAGTGGAACACTTGCTTGTTTGTCTCAGTCAGTCGAGAACCAATGGTGTAGTGCCACATTGTGATTTGTGATTTAAAAATCCCCGTAACTTCGAGGTGAGGAGCATAATCAGATTTCTTCTTGCAAAGGGGAAAGCCCCGTTCGTGAATACAAAGCTGGCAGAACGAATGTTCATGATGAACAAAGGATTGGGTGTCCCTCAATTGTGGCAACTGTGTTTTGGGACCGTAAAGGGACTGAAGTCCAATGGATATGTAGTTTCTTGATAATGACCCTTTTAACATTTTGTGAGGCTGGCATTTTGTTCCGCCATATTGGATTTTTACCAAAATGTTACTATTTCATTCTTATATGACCTTTGATTTTTGACGATTTGAAGTCAATCAGACAAGTAATGTTTAATATCCTTTATCTTTAAAGACACCCAGAAACTTGAGAAAAACCCTGCCATAAAAAGCAAGGTTTTCCTATTGACTTTATGGAGTAACTTTGTCACATTGCCTCTTATTTGTCTAATTTTTCAGGTGTCTTTGACCTATTTGATCGATATTGTATACAATATACGAGGTTTGAAGAAACTAAAGCTCGTGTTGATTTTAGAAAAATTATTATTATTATTTTTAGTTTAAGCAATAGTAAACGGTTTACACTGATGAAACTATTGAAATTAATCAAAACATATTTTTAGGTTGGTCTGTAGTATACAGTTCTCAATAGAATTTCAGGCAGCTCGCGATCAATATAGTTTTTAGATGTGTTCACTGCTTGAGCCGTAACAGCTTCTTCAGTAAGCGCATTCTACTGATAAATATCACAATTAACAAGAAAGTATTTTCTCGGGTTTTTACTGGTTCTTTCTGTTTCTAACTTGAAAGTATGTCTATGTAAACGTACATTTTCACTAAGTTGAAACGGTACTGTTGGAATGGGATAATAGTTAGGTAAAGTTTTATATGTCTCTATGAGGTCCTTCTCAACATTCTTCAATTGACAAAGTTGATCAGTATCTTTTATAAAATATGGGTTCCAAACAGGGTGTGCATATTCTAGTTTTGGGCGTATAAGGGATTTATAGATCGTTACGCGCGCTGAATGCAGTAAGTAAAGGCATTTGCTTTCTTAACAACTTTGCTTATATGATTGTCCCACTTAAGGTTACTTGTAATGATAACCCCGAGGTGGTTTCGCTTTTGTACATGTTTTAGAACTGTATTATTAAGGGTGTAAGGAAATTCAACACAGTTAGAACCGATGCTCAAGACAGTACACTTTGATTTGTTAAGCTTCATCATCCATTAACTGCACCAAGTTTTAATCTTGTCGAGGTCTTCTTGCAGTTCACCTTGTTGTATGTCTGGATTTAAATATAGTTTTATGTCATCTGCATAAAATGTAATGGTGGGTTTTATACCTGCTGCTAAGTCACCAATATACACTAGGAAGAGTAGTGGCCCAAGAACTGATTCCTGAGGAACCCCACTCAGGACTGGATGGATTGATGATAGAGTTACATTTACTTTTACTTGGTATTATCTTCCAGTTAGGAAGTTTGAAAGGAAATCCAGTGAGTTGCCTCTGATATCGTAATGGTTTAGTTTGTGGATAAGCAGATTATGCGGCACTTTGTCAAAAGCCGTTTCAAAATCCAGATATACCACATCCACCTGCTTGCTGGAATCAAAATCACTGGTCCAGGAATTAAGGCAGGATGACAAATTCATAACAGTTGACCTACCAGGAAGAAAGTTTTGTTGGTATTCAGATACGCCACCGATTTCAATGAAAAAAGGAGTAAGCTCACTTACAATGATTTTTTCCATAATGCATTTAACCGAAGTATGTACAAGACAGACTAATAGGCCTGTAGTTAGAGGCTAGATATCTATCACCCTTTTTATAGATTGGGGTCAGTATTTCCAATTTCTAAGTTTCTGGCAGAACATCACACATTACGTCTGGTTTTAACGCTTCCAGTGCTTGGAGAACATTGTCCTAAGTAAACTCAATCAAGAACTAATGTATGTTTGCAGAGGTGCTGTCTTGGAGAGATGGGATTCATATGGCATTTCCAGTTGTAAAGACTTTGTCGAATTGATCAGCAAATACTTCAGCAATTAAAGTATTACTTGTTATGAATTAATTTGTAGAAGGATATTGTGGATATTTTAGAGTTAAGTGTTTTATTTATGTATTTAAAAAGCTGTTTACGAGAATAGGATGAAGCAATATTCTTTTCATGTTCTTTAAGGTTTTTAATTTGGGTTTTAAGACGATTGTTACGGTGTCGATAAATTTGGTATTTTGCATTAGTTGGAGCCTTTACATAATTATCCCACAGCTTGGGCTTTTTATTTATATCATGAAATACACCATTATTTAACCACGGTTTTTTGTTATTAATTTATATGAGTTTTACAGACACAGATGTCTTAATAGTACTTGATAACAATTCCATTCATCTACTGTATCTACCTTGATTGTTAGAAGAAAATAATTGATATCATTGTAAATTGCATTCCAAATATGTCTAAATAGACATTTCTTAGTGTCCTTAGTTAGTAATTTTAACTGGGTTTTGCTTAGTATTATAAATGAAATATATCTGCAAACTACACTAAAAAAACTTTGTACAATTTGAAGAAACTCTTGCATTTAACTTTTTCTATATCCATAAAAATATGAATGTTAATGCATTTGTAACCAACAACACCGCATATACCTAAAACTGGTTTACAATAGAATACATTGTCATGTCATCGATCAATTAAATTAATAAAACTTACCTTGTGGTTGATATTGTTGAGGATAAGGTTGTGGAGGTACCTGGGCTGGTGGCATCATGGGACCGGGATGCGCTGGTGGACCCTGTGGTGGTGGAGCTTGACTATGCGGTGGTGGGTGACTGGAATGAGGTGGTCCACTAGGCGGTCCCGAGGGAGGAGGTTGTTGGTGACTTTGCTGTATATGGCAATTAATGCAAGCTCAAAATAATTTCTTCATGGAGTGAACAGAGTGGTTAGACTAATGTTTTTTTTATTCTTTTAAGTATCAACTCTTTGCACTTATTCAAAGTATATTAACTGCTGGAGGTCATAAACAATATACATCATTTTCTGCCCTCATTAATGTTAGGTTTTAACTACGGTACACTGCTATTCAAACCTATTATCATTTTATCATACAGGGTTCTTAGCAAGTTTGAATTATCAAATTCCCTGACTTTTCCAGGGTTTCCTTGACAATCTTATTTTGAGAATTTAAATTTCTTATAAAAAAAACCAACAAAACGAATGAAACTAAACTTAAATGAAATTGTAAAAGAAAGAAAGAAAATGTTATAGTAATAGAGCAAAAAGGGTTACTTTAGCTGAAAGAGGTATATATTTTTAAAAGGATATTTTGTTCTATTTAAAATTAAGTAAAAAAAATGCAGTTATATAAACCATTTACAAACAAAAATTAATATATACTTGCGACATGTCATTATTAAAAATTAAATTTAAAAGGATTATAGAAAAAATAGAAAATAAATATTTTAAATTTTTCGTCTCAGTTCCGATATTTCCAGTTTCATGGATGCTACTTCCTCTTCTAGTTTTTTCTTTTTATTTTCTAAATGATAAAGTTCCCTTTCGGCTCTTTTTTTTCAACATAAGTTTCTTTTTCTTTCACTTTTCGGCGATTTAACACATACCCTCATTTTGTCACCTAATGCACTACGTATTTGATAAATTGCGTCATATACCTGTCTTTGACAGATAATGGACTCCTCCAACAGATTTTCAACTAAAATATTTTTATTTATAGAAAATCCCGAGTCAACGGTGGCGTTTCATGAGAAGGGGTCAAAATTAACTTAATAACATGCCACAATTTTGTGAAGTGAATCCTCACAGCTCTTTATTTAGGAATACAATTTTAAATCGTCCGCAAACAGTAAACTATGAACATCCAATACATCGCACACATCATTAATGAAAAGGAGAAAAAGGTAAGGTCCAAGGTTAGTACCCTGGGGTACCCCAGAAGTCACCCTAAATCCTCCAGATCTATGGCCACAAAATTCAACACACTGATATCGATCAGTTAAATATGAACTGAAAAAAGAAATGAGAGTAATAATACCTTACTCACATCAGATCGATCACCTGATTTAAATATGGGACAAGTTTTAGAGATCTTCCAGCGATCTGAAAATTGCGATGAAGACAGACTTAAATTGAATATTATTGACAAAGGTGTTGCCAACACACTTATACAATCTTTGATGAAAAAACTAGAAATTTGATCTGGACCACATGACAGTTTGGGCTTTAGTTTCCTTGAAATTTTTATAATATCCTCTGCTGAGAATCTTGGCGATATAAATGTCGAAAAACTTTGACGAGAAGGATCATTTATCCCAAAAGTATCTCTTGGTATATTATACACACTAGAGAAGAATTTATCAAAAGCAGACGCAATCTTTTTTGGAGTATCAAATGTTTCTCCATTAAGGTTCACAACATCTGGTATACCTGATGTTTTCTTTTTAGAATTGATGAAATTCCAGAATCTAATGGGGTCATCCAGCAGATTATCGTGAATTGTATTCAAATAATCATTATATGCATTATTTATTTGTATTTTTGTGAATGATCTTAATTCTTTATATTGTGCTAAGTGAGCAAGGCTGCCAGTTTTTTTATATTTATGAAAAAACTTATCTTTTTGTTTAATATTCTTAATTATATCTTTATTATACCATACCGGATACTTACGTTTAAAATTAGTATAAAGTGGTACTGCTTTTTTAAAAACCTCAGAAATCTTCTCATAAAATATGTCGCATTGAGTGTTTATATTAGTAATATTATCTAAAGCCTTCCAATCGATCTTAGACACTTCATTATATAAAAGAGGATAGTTAGCTTTTTTAAAATTATATTTTTCATTAAAAGGATTATGCAGTATGTTTTTTAACATTGAAACTTCGAGATCACAGGTGATGCTTAAGGCCGGATGATGTGCATCAAGTTTTACCAGAGGTAAATCATCCCTCTCTACAGAACACTGTAAGTTGGTCATAACTAAATCTAATATGCGATTATTTCTACTTAATGTTTAACTGAATTGGGATAAATTAAAAAATTGCATAAAATTGTGTATTATTTCGGTTTTTATATCTTTTTTTTCTTGAGCAATTGAGTAATAAAATGAAGGAATATTGAAGTCCTCTAATATCAAGATATTTTGGCCATAAATGGATTGAAACAATTCAACACATTCAATAAGATTTACATATATATCACTTGTAAGTTTGTCATTTTCGGGAACATTAGGTCTTTTAATGCTGTTTTAGTGTCAGTCATATTAGTTGGTAAAATGATATCTTTACTATCAAAATTAATTTAATTTTAAAATTTGTTGGAGATCTATACCCATAACTTGTTTTTAAGATTTATTTGATTAATTCGTTTAGTATTTGTAATAGATCATCATACAAAAAAGAAAACATAGATTTATCGCTCTGATTTTTTTTAAATGGTTCTAAAATGGCGGCTATGTGAAAATGTCATGGTGTTAAAAACGTATCTTTTAAAACCTTTTTTCGTCTTAGTAACTAGACACATTTGATGGAAGCTTAGTGGCTTTATCTGCCATCCAAATTCTAAGGGGAGATAAAATGTCCAAAGAAGAGCTCTAGTATTAGATGACAGACCTTAATATGGGAAATGAAATTTATGTAAGAGGTATTTTGAAAACCTATTTTGCACCCTTTCAATTTTGTCGATGTGACACGTGTATGACGGACTCCATATTGTACAACAATATTCTAGAACGCTACGAACCACCTAGTTATAGAGATACCCAATTGCTTTGGTATCAGTTACGTGTTTCGTATGCCGCTTTATAAAACCCAGTAGTCTAAAACCCTTAAGTACAATGTTATCAATATGTAGATTAAAAGTTAGATTTTCAACAAAAATAATGCTTAGGTCCGTGAAAGAACTAACAACTTCAAGGCTTACGTTATCTATGAAGTAGGTGGAGGATATGGGATTAATACATTTGTGAAAATGGAGCACTTTACATTTCGAGATATTAAGAGACAGCTAATTAGTGCTGCATCTTTTGACGTGCCTTTCAATGAGCCTTTTCAGAGGATTGGAGTCTGAGGAGGCTGGTGAAAAGAATTTTAAGTGGTCTGCCTATAAAAGACATTCAGAAAATTCGAAACAAGATACTATACCATTTATAAATGCAGAGAAGAGAACTGGACCAACATGCGAACCCTGTGGGACACCCGATGTCACAAGAACCTCCCTAGAAACTGAACCACATATGCTGACTTGCTGGAGACCACTAAATAAATATGATTTGATCCACTCAAGATATTTTCCACAAAAACCAGTTTGCTGTAATCTCAATAATAGAATCTGATGGCAAACACTGTCAAAAGCCTTAGATATGTCAGTGTAAATAACATCTACCTGTTTGCCAGCCTCAACCGATGTCACTAAGTAGTTTTGAAATATTGCTAGATTGGTAGTTGTTGAATAACCATAATAAACATCATGTTGCCTACTCGTAATATAGTGTTTTAAAGACTTAAATATATGATCGGAGATAATTGCCTAATAGAGCTTTAGTATATGTGAAAATAACGAAATACCTCTGTAGTTCTTCACATCAATTTAATCACCAGATTTAAAAACGGGCAAAAGAATAGAAAACTTCCAAAATTCAACATAGAGGGTGAGAGACAATGACTGACACCATCGATGCAATAGAATAGTAGGAATTCCATCAGGGCCAGCCTTCTTGGAAGGATTGAGGTCCTTTATTTTATTAAAGATTTTAATTTAATTCATTTTAATTAGTTTCTCTCAATTAACCTTTATTTGTTAGTTAAGTGGTTCCTCTTCAAAATAGAATATAAATAAAAGGAACTGCTATTAATAAATTACTTCTGGCCCCACTCTTTACAAAAAAGCTTTTTAAGATTTTAGTTATACTGTTAACTAAATAAATCAACCAAAACAAAAATTGTGGAGAAGAGGTCTTTTAACTTGCATTTTTATATATTCCATAATTAATGAACGTAGTGAACAATGTAATTTAATACAATATACTTACAGGTGGTACATGAGATGGGGATAAATGAGGAGCACCTGCAGACATGTTATATGCCACTGGATGGTCTGACTGCGGTGGTTGTTGATGAGACATTGGTGGTGGAGGCAATGGTATAGGTTGAGAGCGAGGAGCAGGCACCTGTTGGGGCTGAGGCACTTCAGGCTTCTCGACTATCGCTTCCTTTTGAGGTGCAGAGCCGTTTATCAGCATTGCAGGAGATGGAGTGGTATCCATCGGTTCAGGCTAAATTTTATTCATTTCATTTACCAATGTATGTCGGACATGCTATTAATTTAAAATTACTATCCAAAATATTCTGATTACTCACCTCTGACCTTCCATTTTGTTGACTAAAGTTACTGATTGATTCAGCAGTTCCATTTGAGACAGGCTTTTTAACATCGTCTTGGGATTTCGTTCTTTCTTTCTTTACGATCTCGTACTGCCTTTCAACCATCTTCATGAAAGTGTCGTCGTCAACTGCCGGTTTACAGTGCTGAAAACGAAACAATTAAAGTTGCTTGTATAGATTTTATTCAATAAACTTATTAATTGTGGTAGTCTAGTTTCTGGTATAACCTTCCGAATCTCTGCTAGGGGTACACGATCCAGGCAACTATTTCATGTCAGTCAGCACTGTGCTAACTAGGGACTTAATTGTTTTTGGACCGTTTAGGTCTAGATTATTGGGCACTTTATTAGAAACCGTAACTCAAAAAAAAATTCTTACACCTAATCTACTCATTTTGCACATAATTAAGTTTTTTATTCTATATATTGTGTACCATTTATAGTGTATGTATAAATAAAAAAATAAAAGAACTATTCTAGCACATTGATTTGGTCCATAACAATAAGATATCTGCTTTGTCTTGTATCCTGCTGTATTTAACTTTAATGATTGTTTTATATGTAATGTACATATACAGGGTTATTCACGCAACCCGTTCGTTAAAAGGTTTTGATGATGCCATTTAGATAAAAATTTCAAATTTTGGGATTAAGGTAAGGTCAAGGGGTACTTCTTTTTTAAAATATTTTCAGCTTCCTGTCACTTCCGGTTTAACCGGAAGTTGGTATCAACTTGCTTATTTTAAATGGAACGCCCTGTATTTTATGATATTTTTGGATTCTACGGAGAATTTTAATGCTATTTTATGTAGCATGTCCTATACCTAGTTTCAAGCGTTCTTAAGATATTTGACCTTGAACCGAAAATGAGCCTTTGGGGTACCAAATTTTAAAATCTCATATTTTTGTAAGTTTTGAAGATATAATCTTCATATTTTGCAGACGATCGGTAAATATTCTTAGGTTTCTATTTTTTTTATTGAATTTGTCTATTTTTATACAGGGTGTCCTAAATTCAGCGGCAAACATTCACATTTTCAAAGCCGCTAAAGTCCGTTTTTTTAAATGGGACACCCTATAAATTTATGCACTATCAAATGTAGAATTTAATTTTCTATCGAACTGTATTAAGGTTCCCTATACCTATTCGTAACCATTTTCGAAATAATCAGGTTTTTATTAAACTATCATATGTATTTGCTAAATGCTTACACCATCCCGTAGTAAGCCATGGAAAAACAATTGTGCTTTTCTATTCAACATGACAGCTGATTTGATTTTAAATTAAAATAAAATAACACTCAAAAGCTGATATTCTCAATTTATGTTATATTCGCGGAGAATGTTACAAAATATTGGAGAGAACATGCCATGTTTTTAATGAAAAACATCCTCATTTATCGCCAATGAACAAGAGATAATTGAAGAGGATTGAAACGAAATTTTTTCGTTTCGGAAAAGTTAGTTATAAAAAATGTAATTAATTGTCTACATTATTTTTAACCATATCTACTAAGTTCGAGACTGTTCTAAACTTGTTTTAGTGAACTTAAAAATTATAGCAATCTAATAATCAACAATAAATAAATAAAATAATAAAATTGAATTATAACAAATGTTCTATATGCTGTCCGTTCATTTGAAGACACATTTCAATTCTTCTTTGTACAGTTGCTGTGGCCCGTTGAATTTGTCCGTTTTCTAATTCGGCAAAAGCTGTTCGTATCCTGTCCAGTAAATATTGTTGGTTATTTACTGTGGAAGCATAAACTTTACCTTTGATAAATCCCCATTAATAAAAGTCTAGGGGTGTTAAATCAGGCGACCTGGGGGGCCATCTCTAAGGGCCATTAGAACCAATCCAGCGATCTTCAAAAATTCGAGATAATTGGAGATAAACTGCAGCGGAATTATGTGCTGGTGCCCCATCTAATTGATACCAATAATTTTGCAGCTCACCAATAGGAATTTCTTCTATAAATTCAGAAACCGTCCCTCGTAGAATTTCCAAATACCTATCACTGTTTAAATTGTCTTCATAAATACAGTACCGCACCTGATCATTTAATACTATACCGAAAACATTGAAACTAAACGTATCTTGAGACGCGTTTCGCGTAAAGCGTGCGGATTTTCTGGTGCCCAGAAATGTTCGTTTCTTCTATTTGTTATTCCTTCTCTAGAAAATTTCGCTTCATCGGTCCAAAATATTTTTGAAAGGAATTGAAGGTCCTCTTGAATTTTCAAAAACACGAATTCGCAAAATTCTACTCGTCGGACGTCATCACCAGGTCTCAAGGCTTGCACGTTTTGGAAGGAATAAGGGTGCATATGATGTTCGCTCAAGATTCTTTGGACAGATGAAGAAGAAATTCCCAAATCGTTTTCTGCAGACGGTATTGAACTTTGCGGGTTTGCGTGGAAATAAGCTAATGTGTTTATTACGTTATCCTCGGCATTTGACACTGGTTTCGGAACATTTTTTGTAACTTTAACCCTGCCAAAACGCAAAAAGTTCGTTTCAATCCTCTTGAATTTTGACTTGTTCATTGGCGGCAAATCAGGGTGGCGTTCATTAAACACACGACACGTTCTCTCCAAAATTTTATAACATTCTCCATGAATATAAAATAGATTGAGAATATCAGCGTTTGAGTATTCTTCCATTTCGATTTAGAAGATTTAGTTTATCACTGACAGCTTTCAATAAATAACGCATACTAATCATCTGTCATATTGGATATTGGATCTCAATTGTTTTTCCATGGCTCACCATTGGAACATGTAAACATTTAAGCAAATACATACGATATTTTTATAAAACCTAATTATTTCGAAAATGGTTACGAATAGGTATAGGGAACCTTAATACAGTTCGATAGAAAATGAAATTCTACATTTGATACTGCATAAAGTTGTAGGGTGTCCCATTTAAAAAAATGGACTTTAGCGGCTTTGAAAATGTGAATGTTTGCCGCTGAATTTAGGACACCCTGTATACAAATAGACAAATTCAATAAAAAAAATAGAAACCTAAGATTATTTACCGATTGTCTGCAAAATATGAAGATTATATCTTCAAAACTTACAAAAATATGAGATTTTGAAATTTGGTACCCCAAAGGCTCATTTTCGGTTCAAGGTCAAATATCTTAAGAACGCTTGAACCTAGGTATAGGACATGCTACATAAAATAGCATTAAAATTCTCCGTAGAATCCAAAAATATCATAAAATACAGGGTGTTCCATTTAAAATAAGCAAGTTGATACCAACTTCCGGTTAAACCGGAAGTGACATGAAGTTGAAAATATTTCAAAAAAGAAGTACCCCTTGACCTTACCTTAATCCCAAAATTTGAAATTTTTATCTAAATGGCATCATCAAAAACTTTTAATGAACGGGTTGCGTGAATAACCCTGTATAATATGTATTTTTACTTCCCTTGTAAAAGGGAAGTATTGTAATCATGAAAAATCATCCTCCGAGATTTTTTCAGATCTTCACGTTTCAGGTTCCCTAGG
The DNA here is from genome assembly GCA_030620095.1 of Kuschelorhynchus macadamiae. NCBI lineage: Eukaryota > Metazoa > Arthropoda > Insecta > Coleoptera > Curculionidae > Kuschelorhynchus > Kuschelorhynchus macadamiae. Next base: position 384,708 of record JAUTXW010003729.1, on the reverse strand, counting down.
TGCCGAAAAATAAAGTATTATGTAGGAGTCAACTGGTACGAATCCAAGATGGCGGAACAAAATGGCGGCTTAATAAAAAAATAAAAAATTCAGCCTGAAAAAAACTTAATGAACCGATTTCAAATTGTGTGCCACAACTCATTGGGTATAGAGATGAACTAGTAAAACTGTAGCACTAATTCAAGATGGTGGAACAAAATGGCGGCCAAATAAAATTTTTGTTATCTGAAAAATCACCCTATCAGATTTAACATATCTTCACATTTTAGCGTCTCTAGATGCCAAAAAAATATATTTTATCAATTCCGTCGGTCCGTCTGTAGGTTTGCCTGTCAGTTCGGGGCATAGCTTAAAAGCTACTAATTAGTTTTATCCACATTGAAGCAAAGCAGATTGGAATCGGACCAAGCCTTAATCATAACAAGGTCGTTGGAAATATTAGAATGTAAAGACGTTGTATCAAACTCACTCCATGTTATGCTTGTGTCGTCAACAAAGAGAGATTTTTCCATTAATTTTTAGGTTGGGGATATCATTAATGTATAACAAAAAAAGAGTGGGTACCAAGACCGAACCTTGAGGGACTTCACTTGCAATCAATTTACAATTAGAGTCAGAACCATTTGCCTTTACAAATTATTGCCTATTTGCGAGATAAGATTTAAACCAGTTTAAAGAAATACCTTGGATTCCATAAAAATTCCGCTTGCTTATCAAAACTTCATGACTAACACAGTCAAAGGCCTTTGCATAGTCACAAAAAACTGAGGTGGTGGGGTGGTTGTTATTGAGAGATAAGTAGACATCGCTAAGCAACGTTCATGCAGAACACGTAGTTAAACTACGGACTAAAAATTCCAAGCGGCGAACCTCTAAGGCTGTACACCCAGCGTATTTTCGAACTCGCCCGTTAATGCATATAAACACAGAACATTTTTTGACATTTTCACCACAACATTTTGATTTCACTCATATGGATTTGACGACTTAGTTTATGTGACGCATGGGTAATCTCAAAACGCGACAGCTGTACATTTATTTCCTGTAGAATGTTTACGGCTTGATGTTATCAATAAAAATGTTTTTAATCCGACGTCGCCATCGTCAGTAACTAAAGTACCAACGAAAAGCATTTCAGACAGCGTACAGGGTGTCCCATTTTGGGTACTTTTGCGGGGTATATCCGTTATTTTTATAGATAGAAAGTTGAGATTTTCGCGACAGTGTGCTACTTTTTCGTAAAACTAAAGATGCCGGTAACAAAATTGTCATAGCCCTTTTAGTTTTTAAGATACAGAGCTAAATTGAAAATGTTGAATTTTCAGGCACCCCTCGTATCTCAACTATAAAATTACTTATCGAAAATGTGAAAACTGTTTCTTATATAACTTTTCCCATAAAACTCAATTAGTATACAGGGTCAGATCAAAAAGTTATCGGACCCTACTTTATTTTTTTAAATCGAACACCCTGTATATTTATAGACTATAAAATTTGTCTTTTTTTACCTTTTCAAAAATATATAATAGTATGCTATTTTTCTCAGAAACACGCAAATAAGTGACAATTTTCTGAAATTAAATGCATGGTTTATAAACGTTCTTTTGATATTTTTATTTAATTGATATTTATCAATTTGTTCGAATAATGGCAGCGTATGAACATTATGAAAAATATGTGTTGATATGTTTCATACAGATTAATGAAATTTATAAAGAAGTCTCGGAATTATATTTCCAAAGATAAGTAAGCTATTATGGCTATGAAAATCTGTATTATCATTATAAGTTTTTGCTTGTTAGATATCCAGAAAGAAGGCAACCATTTTTTAAGATATTTGCTCGTTTAAAAGCAAATTTAGTTGAGCACGGATTATTTGTTCACCCAGGTCCTAAAACATACAACAAAGAGAACAGGCAAAGAAAGGAGATAGATGTTTTGAGATATATAGAAGCAACACCTTCGTCCTCATGTAGAAAAATTGAAAAGGGAATTGGGGTGCCAAAAACTGACGATCAGAGGATCTTGAAGATATATAAGTATCATCCATACAAATTTAATATAGTGCGACATTTGCATCTTGGCGATGCCGAGCGCCGGGCACGGTTTTGCCAGTGGTATTTGCAACAAATCGATGTCAACGATTTATTTTGGCAGACTTGTTATCTGGTCAGACAAATGCTTTTTTTCAAGTGCGGGAATTTTTAATCGTCACAATAACAGAAACTGGCATAGTGAAAATCAGCATTTAATGTTTCAAAGGGCACAACAAGGACGCTTTTGAGTTGGGGTGTCATGTTTTATTTCGGGCAGACATATCTCTTTAGGCTCTAAGGGAATTTCTTGATAATAACTTTCTTCAAAGATGGATATAGGTACCAACGGACCTGTTAGATGGCCTCAACCATCTCCGGATCTGTCAATTTTAGATTTTTTTTATAGGGCTGTATACTAAAATGAAGTATATAAATCATGATATGACGGTATAGCAGAACTTGGAGAGGCAATTCATTTACCTTTCGAAATCTGCGAATGAGACCAATGGTTCTTTTTAACGCTATTCAAAGAATTACAAAAATGTGTCAATTTTGCATTAGAGAAAATGGTCGTCAATTTAAACATCACTTTTAAAAATTTGCTTTTTCTTTTTTTTAATGTTATTTTTTTGTCTTTGTTATATTGTTACTTTATGCTATAAAACTGTTGTTAGAAACTTACAGTTATTAAAAAACTCTATTTGTATTTTCATATAAGAAGATACCTGACTACTATTAAATTATCCATTTAATTTCAGAAAATTGTCATTTATTTGCGTGTTTCTGAGAAAAAGTGCATACAGTACAACCTCGATAATCCTAACTAATTACTGCAAGGGACCGTTCGGATTACCGGTTTGTTCGGATTATCGAAATAATATATTTAAACATAAATAATACCCATATATTTATACAAAAATCATCGTTTATTAAACAAATAAAACATAGAACATAAGAATATTTATAGTAAGTAAACAACTTATTTAATTCTTAATTTTGTAGCTTCTATAACTGTAAAAGAAGCTTTATTTCTTGAACAGAAAAAAAAAACACAAAAATCTTCTAAATTAATAGGAAGTTTAAATCCCACCTAACTCCTAACTGTAAAAAAAATGCAGATGAGCTTTTTCTTAATGAAACTAAAATTATAAAAACAAAAAATCCCAAACCATGTAAACAACACAATTAGATCATAACTGTAAAGAAGTGCATAATTATTTTTTGTTTTATGTTCGCTGCCTCTGCTATTTCGACTTTTTTTTCATTTCCTTCAGTAGTAAGATGTGGTTTGATTCAAAGTTTTGTTTTGCCCATTCCAAACAAGTATCAAAACATTTTAATGCTTCCTTGTGTGTTACTCTATGTATCACTTCTTCATTTTCTTCTTCACCATCTTCAGATGAGGAATCGTCCTGAAAGTTTTCTAGAATGTCATTGTCATGTATAGTTATTCTTGTCCTGTCGCCCATTCTATGATTTCTTGATGTGTAATGTTGGCAGCCAATTGCTTAGTTAGTTCAGTAACTTGTATTTTTTCGTCAATGCTTTCTAATTTATATTTTTGCGCTAATCTCGACAAAGGAATTTCATCTTCGTCCCTCAGCTACTCATATTATCCTGTTTAGATAAAAGTGGGCTCAAAGATTTTCTTATAAGTTCTTCCCTAACAATTTTCCAGGCATTGTCTAGACTAAGTACTACATTTTTAAGATGGATTCTTCTTAAGTTCTGCAACAATATCCGATGTTTCAGATGCCATTACGACATTATTACACATACCTTAATTCTCAACAAACTATTCCTGTAATTTAGTTTGTTCGCCTGGATCACATTTTGATCTATAGGTTGGACCAAAGAGGGGCAAAAATAACGCAAAAATTTGTGTCTCTTTCGTGTACAAATTTTGTGGATGCCCTGGAGCATTATCTAACAAAAGAACTGCCTTGGGGGGTAAATTAACTTCCTTCATTTTACGTTTCACAGCCGGTACAAACTCTGTGGTACAAACTCTGTAGAAAACCAGTTTTGAAAAATGTCCTTGCCCTCCCTGTTCAAAAGACTTAATTCTACATTAATTGGTAAGTTTTAATTTTTTTTTGGCGCACCTATATCTATGTCTAAAGAAGATGATGACGAACCTTGAACTGAAGTTACCTCCTCTTCCACTGATTGTTTTGCTAGAATAGTCTCTAATGTACTGCTGCTATTTTTACCACTAGACCTAAGAAGATGAAGAAATGTACACGAAAAAAGCCAAAGACAGAAGACTTAAGTGACAATGTAAAGATGGATGTTCGTAAGGCAATTTACGATTTATACACATTAAAAACTAATATAACCCTTCAAGTTTTAAAAAAAGCTTTAAAAAATCGAGGCATATTGGAAATCGTTGTCAAAATTAATAAAAATGTTGGGTTTTCGATATAAAAAGGACTGTAACCGAAGATTTTTATGCGAGTTGCCACATATAGCAAGTCAGCGTATCCAGTTTTTAAAGAAATACACGGAAAATGTTAATTCAAAATTTAGAAAAGTGGTATTTTTAGACGAGACTTGGATATTTTCTAATGGAAGTGGTTCGAAATCTTGGCAGAACGAGTCTGTAAAAAGTGTCAAGAGAAAAAAGGGTTGTGGGACGGGAAAACGGTTCATCATTTTGCATGCAGGTTCTTCAACAGGATTTCTCCCAGGTGCAAGTTTACTGTTTTCTTCAACATCCAAAAGTATGGACTACCATGATAATATGAACTGTGAACTGTTTGAAAAGTGGTTAAAAGAACAACTGATTCCAAATTTAGATGCTCCATCTCTAATCATTCTGGACAATGCATCTTATGATTCAAGAATTATAAATAAACAACCTACTTCATCCTGGAAGAAAAGTGATATTTATGACTGGCTAATAAAACAAAAATAAAATCCTTTACCCAATATGCTGAAACTAGAACTTCTTTTAATGGCAAAATCTATTAAAAAACCAACAATATATGCCGTAGATGAAATATTACGGGAAAATGGACATGAAGTTTTACGACTGCCGCCATACTATTACCAGTTTAACGCAATAGAATTAATATGGGCTTAGGCAAAATCATATTACGAAAAACACGTGAACGATGGTCTTACATCAGATGAAGCGCAAATTGTTTGGCAAGATTCATTAATAATAATTCATTACATATTACGCCGGAGTACTGGAAGAAATCTGTGGAACATACGAAGAAATTAATATGGGATTCGTGGAATCGAGAACGAGTTCTAGATGTCGAAATAGCACCAGGACTTTTTAAGTGATGATGATATTTTTTAGTCCATAATATTAAAAATTTCTAAAGGATTATATTAGTCTTTGACGTGTATAAATCATAAACTGCATTATAAATATCCATTTTTGCATTGTAACTTAAGTCTTTTACCTTTGGATTTTTTCGTGTACATTTCTTAATCTTCTTCGGAAGTAAATTATGTTTTTCTTGCATGCACAAGTTTCTGTACATTCCTTATACCGATTCTCAGAGCTTTTGCCATTCGCTCCTGGATATTAGCCAGTGAAATATAATTTAAAAATTTTTTTATTAGTTTTGACACCATTTTTTTGCTTACTTTTTTTAGTACATTTGTAACTTAAGCTTTCTTTTGACCTTTGTAGCTTTACGGGGATATACTAGTTTCAAAAAGAACGAGGTTTCTTCAACTTACCGAGTACTGGCAATGGTAACTTGTGTGCACACGGCATAAAAGTTTGGAGTTTTTTCTTCCAGGCGCAACTTCTTCCGATCTATGAGCAAGTGTTTGTGTGGGTAATATTTTAGAAAAAGTCCACTCTCATCCGCATTGTATATTTGGTCCACCGATAAACGAAACTCCTCAATTTTACTCAACAGAAGTTTTCTGAAAGGTTCCACAGCATTTACATCACTCGATAACTTTTCACCTGTCATAGACAATTGCCGAATTCCATATCGATCTTTAAAGTGATCGGGCAACCCCGAACTTGCTTTAAAAGTTCCTTTTTGATAAGTTTGGTAATAAAAAAAAAAACGTGTATTTTCACATAACATTTCTCCCGATATCGGAGTATCTACAATGATAAAATAGAAAATAAAAATCCATCATATTTCGAACTAGTCGCCTACCTTTGGACCTTTCTTTAAGGACCCATGTATAAACTGTTTTGTCCACTTCAGGAAACGCACCTAAGTATTCGGCGTTTGTTTTCGCCCACGTTACATGCCGAAAAATAATCAACTATCTTACACTTAATGCGAATTAACGTTCTCAGAATTCCCTATAGCTAAATAAAAACATTTTTTTTAATAGGTTTCATACATCGTTTTAAAGCGAAAAAAAGTTTTTTTTAATTTACTGAAAAACAAAATGGGCGCCATGGAAAAAAATTGATGAAACCTCTAAATCAAAATCTAAATGCAGGGGTGCATTGCACTTAAAAGTTGTCTAAATAATGTTTTTACAGTTTTCGAAAATACTACGAAATAAAAAAAACAGCACTTCTTCAAAAGTGCAAACTTTAGTTTTCTCAAAATATCTCAAAAACGAAAAGAGATAGAGACGTCATCAAACCGGCATTGAATTTACAATTGAATGGCCTACAAATTTCCCAATTTGACCATCTTTGTATCCCTTATACTTTCCAAGATCTCAACACATTCAGAAGAACTACCAATTTCGGACACAATGTATACATAAAACAGCCATTCCTAGTGATAAATAAAAAAAAAAGCAAAATTAAATCAATATTAAAATCAGTTTATAGGATTCACATAAACTAACCAAATAATAATTATATGAATATAGCAGAATTCAGTACGAGGGAAGCTCTAGGTAAAGAATTTATCGATTTTTCTCTATATGTTATAATTCCCTAATCAAAAATTAAAATAAATAATAATGGGCGATAACCATTACCTTTACCTTTTTCAGTTCCTCCTGGAACTGTTCGCTGCTTTCCACGAATTTCCTCTTCTTAGCCTCGAACTTTTCCTCGATTTGCTGGAGTTCTGCTTCTAATTTCTTCTGGTGCATTGTTAGCGATTGTACTTGTCTCTTTAAAATAAGATAAACATTATGTTGAAAATTAACTGTTTAACAAAAAGATCGACCGCTTCAACGTTTAATCCTTTCCTTATTTAATTTAACATTTTTAAAAATCAACTTTTTGAGATTTTAAAAGCCCGTCTTTTCCAGCGACAATAAATGATTTTTCAAAAAGTTGTTTATGTGAACAATTTTTTTTGTATTGGGTATCTTATAACGTGAATAGCAGATTGCTGAAAATATTCTTTATTTCATACTAAAATTTCCATTTTACACTAGAAATTCGATGTGCGTAAAGTAGAAAATGTCGTAATATATATATATATATATATATATATATATATATATATATATATATATATATATATATATATATATATATATATATATATATATATATATATATATATATATATATATATATATATATATATATATATATATATATATATATATATATATAGTAACCTCTATTATCCGAACATGCGATTTTCCGAATATCCAGTTAACCGAACACGAACAAACTGATGCCCTTATCCGAACAAGCCTCGATTAACCGAACAACGCCGCTCCTTCGATCTAAAATCGTCGTCCCCACCAATCAAATATATAACTGGCGAGCCGCGCGGCGTGGTGTAATCGGTCACGTACGCATCTTAGTTATTCTGTCGAGTTGATGCGTGTTTGAGCTGGACATACGTTTTTGAAGATTTTAGCGTTCGCGATGCCGAAAAGAAAGCGTACTTGTTTAAAATTGAGTGACAAAATTAAAATTTTAAAAAGTTTACAAGCTGGTCAGACTGTCACAGGGGCGGCTTTAAAATACAATGTTGGAAAGTCCACAATATCCGATTTAAAAAAAATAGCCAGGAAATACTTGGATATGTCGCCACCTTAGACACTGAAACTAAAAATCGGAGAAGTCTCAAATTAAGTGCCTACCCTGATGTCGAAAAGGCTGTTTATAATTGGTTTTTACAGGAGAGGTCTAGAGGTATGTTAGCTTACAAAACATTATGTATCCGTTTTTATGACCTAACGGCTAAAATTATGTTAGGAACCCCTGTGTCTAGTGAGCTCCTTTGCGAAAAAGCCAAATTTTTTTATACACAAACGTATAAAAGCGACAGTTTCAAGGCTAGCTCTGGTTGGCTTCAAAAGTTTAAAAATCGTTATGGTATCCGCCAATTATCCATATCAGGGTAAAAGTTATCTACTGACCCTACGGCTGTTGAGCCTTTCAAACATCGGCTTCTTAAGAAAATTGAAGAACTTAAACTTACGGCAGATCAAATTTACAATGCGGATGAAAGCGGCCTCTTCTGGAAAATGTTGTTGCAGAAAACACTGGCTCATGCGGGAGAAAATTCAGCACCAGGAAGAAAACAATATAAAGAGCGAATTACATTTATGCCATGCTCTAATTCTACAGGTACTCACAAATTAAAATTGTTAGTTTTGGGAAAATCAAACAAGCCACGTTCATTTGGAAGCAGTACCATTCCAGTCATCTACAAGGGAAAAAATAGGGCATGGCTAACGAGGGAAATCTTCACGGAATGGTTTCATACGTCTTTTGTTTCTGCCGTGCGTCTTGCCACCAAAAGCTGTTTGGATTCTGGATAATGCACCTGGTCATCCAGTGGAATTAGCAAGTGACGACTCCCAAACTTCTGTTATGTTTTTGCCGCCCAACTGCACTCCATTAATTCAGCCAATGGATCAACACGTAATTCAAGCAATTAAACTCCACTACAGAAAAAATCTTTTGAAAAAGATTGTTGAGACGTCGGGAAACATTTCAGAAGAGCTAAAAAAAATTACATTGAAAGATGTTGTGTTGGATTAGCGCAGGCTTGGCAGCACGTAAAAACTGGTCTGAAAAAAAGTTCTTGGCGGCAACTTGTGCCCCCCTGTATTTTAGATCAATGGGAAAATGAAGACTTAATTCCCCTTTCTGCATTGGCCCAAACAAAAAGATCAGAAACTACTGGAACTGAAATTAGTGACATAATAGCTCTTACAAAACAACTGCCAGAAGTTCTGACAGATAAAGAAATTCAAAAATGGACACTTGGAGATGAGGATCCTGTGGAAATGATGAACGACAGTGATATAATAGAAAATTTGAACTTGGAGGAAGAAGAGGATAATGAAGAAGAAATTAGCAGTGGACGCTTGACTCACGGGGAAGCAGTAAATTATTTTGATAAATGCATAGCGTGGGCAAAGGAGAATGGAGAGGAGTCTTGCCACATACTCCTTTTAGAAGAGATGCAGAACAGGGCAAAGCAACTGGAAAGGAATACTCTCGTTCAACAAAAGATTACGTCATATTTCGTAAAAAAGTGAAATGTTCATTATTATACGAGTTTAAGTTTATTTTATTGTTTAAGTTTATTTTATTATACATTTTAGATCTGTACCTGTATAATTATAGGTAATTACACACTTTAGACTTCTCTTTTGTATTATTTGCCCCATATTCGATTATTCGAACAAAAGGGTTAACCGAACAATGGCTTGCAATAAATAGTTCGGATAATCGAGGTTGCACTGTATATATATATATATATATATATATATATATACGACAATAAATATTACGTTTCTATAGTAACCAATTGGTTTTGTTCTCGCCAGGCCTCCGTATCATGGCCAACTAACAAGAAAACTTAGAAGCCGTCTGGCATTAGAATAAAAAATAACTCAAAAACTAAAAATTTTTGGTATAGACAACTTTATACAAAGTCACCCTTATTTTAAGTGTTCAATAAGATAAAAATTGGGGGTTTCCATTTGAAAAAAGTAACTTTCAACGATTTTTTAAAGTATATTTATAATGTCAGTTTTTGATCACCCTATATTTATTTATTATAAAAATATCAGCACAGGCCACTAAAGTGTACCCTTTTGGACAAGGAAGCCAACCGCAAATAGAGACTTCAATAAGCAGATATTTATAGTTACGTCTAGACCTGCAAACGTAATTTTTTACATAAAATTCAAAATATCTCAAAAACAGTTGAACTTAGGTATAGGATATTATACATGAAATATACCTAGAATTTTTCGAGGAATCCAAAAATTCGATTATATACTGGGTGTTCCATTTAAAAAAACCGGAAGTGCCGCCATCGACTTTAGTTAGCTGCCAAAATTTCAAATTTTTCCAAAGCCTACTTTCTGTATATATATATATATATATATATATATATATATATATATATATATATATATATATAACTAACTAAAATGGATCATTGTGTCTGCTGTGATGCAGAACATGTTCCAAACAAGGATCATTTTCTTGTTATGACGTTGGTGTAAGTGGAATGAAAACATACTATCATTTAATACTCCCAACGAAAGCCAGGAGTCACAATGTAATTCAATAATTCAATGCCGGTCGTGGTATTAGCCAGCGGAGTAGTTGTTTATGTGATTCAATTTTGTGCCTTTGCCCTACACGGGGCTGGCTAGTCTATGGCGGCCTGATGAGCTCTAATAAGAGCGAAATCGCGATCGTCGTTTGACTAAAATGGATCATTGTGTCTGCTGTGATGCAGAACATGTTCCAAACAAGGATCATTTTCTTGTTATGACGTTGGTGTAAGTGGAATGAAAACATACTATCAGATATATATATATATATATATATATATATATATATATATATATATATATATATATATATATATATATATATATATATATATATATATATATATATATATATATATACAGTGACCGTCTAAAGTCCGTTCCCCCCTACTAATTTTTGAGCCAACTCGTATATCGCAACGAAATTTGGAGGGCTTAAATAGGAGATGAAAAGCTATTTTTTTATGAAAAAATGATAGCTAAAAGTTATAAAATGGCGGCTACGCGCCATCTTGAATTAATATTTTAAATACAACACCCCGCATATTATTCCATTTTCAAAATCTGCTCATTATTCTTAACATTTTTCTCCAATACACTTTATTCCTAAATGTAATTGCTTTCGAAATAATGACGTTTGAAAATTGACATTTTGGTCATTTCAAATTCAATCAAAAATACGATCAAGTTTGCGTTGGAAACAAAATCGTTGTCGCGGTAACATCTTGATAACTAACTGTCAAATAGTCCGTTGAGCATCTTAATTATTTTATAAAAGTGTGACCATGGCTCACAGTTTACACGATAAATTTGAAGCAGTTTTGATTTTTGGAGAAGCTGGAAGAAATTTTCATCTAGCAGTCCGTATGTTTAACGATAGATTTCCCGAGAACCCTATTTCGCGGTCATATTTGCGCAAACTTTTAAATAAGCTCCAAGCAACTGGTACGATGAAAGATGCTCCAAGATCAGGAAGACCACCTCTTTTAGAAGAAAAAAAAATTGAAATTGTTGCTGAAATGGTAATTAATCCTACTCAGTCGACGTCTGCAGTTGCTGAATCCTGCGAAGTAAGTTCGAAAAGTGTCCAAAGAGTCCTAAAAAATGAAAAAATTCATCCCTATAAAATGAAAATCCTGGATGCTCTCACGGAGGATGATCCAGACCGGAGGGTTGAATTTTGTGAGTGGTTAACAAGAAAAATTGAAGAAGAACGATCCTTCCTAAAACGTGTATGTTTCTCAGATGAATGCACGTTTTTCCTTAATGGAAAAGTCAACAAACAGAACGTACGATACTGGAGCGATACTAATACACATATTTTTAGAGAAGGGCATACCCAGTTTCCTGAAAAAGTTGGGCGGGGATTTTGGGCAACCACGTTGTGGATTTGCTTGGTAGCTATAACTTGGAGCAGCAAGTTTATCTAAATACAAATAATGTCAACTGTATTGATAACATTTTTATAAATTTTGCTGGAGATTTACCCTATAAGACTACTGTTTTCAATCCAAACCTGTCGGACCATTATACAATTGATATTGAAATCTGTATGGAGGAAAAAAAATTGAAATTAAAAGAAATACATGCTGAGTATAGACCAATAACCAGAGTGGATATGTGTAAACTCTATTTGACCCTGGAGGAGCAGACTTGGGATTTTCTATCGTTTGAAGGAGGTGAAGTGGATGAAGTCTTTGATGCCTTCCTGCATACCATACTCTCATAAACAATGCATTCCCATTAGTTAAAAGAAAAAACAGCCCTAATAGCACAAACATCATATGGTTTGATAACGAGTGTAGGCATATGAGGGAAACTTTAAAGCTATTACTAGAACTGCATGAAATGAGGCCAACACCAAACACAAAAACTAATGTATTAAATTTTGCAATGCAGTACAAAAAACATCTGGCCAATACCAAAAAGCTTGCGTATACCAACCACATATTAAACTCAGCAAACACAGTAAAGGCCTCTTGGAGAGTAATAAATTCCTTTAGAGAGAGTAGCTCTGGTTCTGCCTCGGATGAGTCCCTGAGTGCCAACCAGTTTAACGAGTTCTTTGTAGGAGTAGCAGAGAGTGTATTGGCATCACTTCCAGCAACACAAGAGGATCATATTTTCTTTTTAGAACAACATAATATAGTGGAGTCAAGATTTGCTTTTCGGGAAGTAGGCTTTATACAGGTAAGAGATGCAGTAAATTTACTAAAGGATAAATCAAGTAAAGACTTATATGGCATGAATGCATCTATGATCAAACAGTTAAAAACCAGCTAATATCACCCTTAACCAAATTAATAAACTTTAGCATTAGAAAAGGTATATTCCCTGCTTCTTTAAAGCACTCAAAAATAGATCCAGTATTTAAGAAAGGTGAGAAAAATAACCCATCAAACTATAGACCCATCTCCTTGATGTATATCGAACTCGATTTTTCCCTCATTGTTAAAGGTGGCTAGAGTGGTACCTCTGTACAAGAGCAAAGGGTCTAGGGGATGATGCGACGAACTACAGACCAACTTCTATAATGCCTATTTTTTCAAAGATTTTTGAAAAAATTTTAAATAACCAGATTAAAAACTACTTTGAATCAAACAATCTTTTCTTCCAAAGTCAATTTGGTTTTAGAAACAATACATCAACTACTCTTGCTATTAATACCTTGACATCAGGTGTCCTCGAGGGCTTTGAAAGTGGTTGCGATGTGTTTGCTTCATTCTTTGACTTAACAAAAGCATTTGATTGTGTTTCTCACTCAATACTGCTGCAAAAGCTTAAGTTCTACAACTTTCAACCTGGCAGCTTGGCATTGCTTCAGTCATGTTTGGATAATAGAGTACAGTTTGTGTCCTATAACAGGGACATCTCAGAGAGAATAAATGTTAGACATGGAGTTCCACAGAGATCTGTTTTGGGTCCGACTTTGTTCCTGATATACATTAATGACTTGGCTAATGCTGTGAAAAATGTGAATTTGCTATTATTTGCTGATGACACGACAATTTAGTTCTCATACAATCGCTCATCTAACATAGGGGAAAAGATGTCTGAAAATCATAGTGACCTCAAAGCCTGGTTTAGAGCAAATAATCTTTCCCCGAACAACACCAAGATCCAGAATGCCAACTTTACTACTTGTATAAATGGCCTAGACAGTGACGGCTCTGTTGAGTCTCTATAAAGTTCCTGGGAGTATATATGGATTCCAAGATCACCTGGATCAATCAAGTTAAGAAACTAGGCTTAAAACCCTCAAGGGTTATATTTCTTATTAGAAGTTTGGCTAGATGTGTTTCACTTGATACGCAGCTGGTAGCCTATCACTGTTGTTTTGCCTCAAACTTGTCTTATGCTCTCTTAGTATGGGGCCACTCTTCCCATGCCAAAAAATTTTTTGCCCTACAGCGTAGGTGTGTGAGAGTAATCGCAGGGATTGGTTATCGTGACTGTTGTAGAGAACATTTTATTACTCTTAAAATTTTAACATTACCTTCATTGTATATCTATTTGTGTCTATGTCATATAAGAGAAAATCTCCATTTGCAGCAGACTCACGGAGATATACATAATTATCAGACCCGACATAGGGACAATATTGTCATTGGTTTATATAGACTCTCGAGAACTAGAGATGGTGCAGGATATTTGGGTCAAAGGTTTTTCAATGTATTGCCAGTCAGTATGAGCCAACTTGATATAAAGAGCTTAAAAACTTGCATAAATGCAGGGCATTCTATTCTCTAGAGGAATACCTCAATTGTAATCTCAATGAACTGTAATATGATTTCTTTTTTAAATGTGCTGTTCAATAAGGTTAGTGTGAAATAATAATTGTTAATATGTTGACTTTTATATATTAATGTAAATTTAATATGAAATGTAATGCGATCTGTTTCTGAATGTGCAGCCTAAATGTAGATCTGAAGTAGTAATATTTGTTAATGTGTTCACTTTTATATATTTTAAATTTGGCTACGATTTTATTGTATTTATTTTTTACTTTATTTATGACGTGTAAAAGCAAATTTTCCCTTGCAATGTTACCAATAAATTAAGTTGAGTTGAGTTTATGAAATTTGACAGAAAAATGCAAAGGCAAAACCGAAATGTACTTTTATTTTTGGATAATTTTCACCCAAAAATGGAGTTAAAAAATGTTAAAATAATTTTTTTACCGCCAAATACCACTATAGAAAGTTTTTAATCAAGCGACTTTTGTCATCATGGAGTATTCTGAATCTACCGAACAATTGGAGAAATCCATAAATGTTGTAAGTGCCTTGATTTGGATTGTTGCTGCATGGAAAGAAGTCGAATCCAAGACTATCAATAACTGCTTCCACAAAGCTGGATTCGACGAAATTCTAGAGGAAAAGGTTGACTACGATAGTGAAGATGATGTGCCATTATCGGAATTATGTAGAAACATCAATGTATTATCTTCCGACTTAACTTCATATTCAGAAATTGAGGAAAGTTTATTCACGGAAAATCCTAACATAAGTGTACGTGAGTGCATCAGTGAATTTCAAAATAGTGAGAACGGTCAGATTTCATCTGACAGTGATGATGAAGAAATTATTTCTTCCAATATTAAGAACATTAAGGAAGCATAATATGAAATGTTAAGGGATATTGAAAACTTTTGTATGTTATCTGAAGATTCTGTTTTAGGGGAAAAAATCTCAAAAGTTGCGTCTAATGGAATAAAAATAAATTAACTAGTTTAAGGCAAACAACACTTAATAATTTTTTTAAATAGAAACTTTTTATAACGTAAAACTGTATCAAACTGTATATGTAGACGTTGGTGTATACGTAGTAACAATTGTATTAATAATTTGTACTAATATTAGTTTTTTACTTAAAAATAAAATATTTTTTTAAATAAAATTACATTTGTATTTAATTTGTTGACTCCCCACAACGGACGCCTCTATACAACGGACAGTCTCTGTGGCACGGCTACTGTCCGTTGTTGAGAGGCTTCACTATACTTCTAGATCAGTCATTTTGGGTCGGAGTCTTTACTAACCTTCAGTACTTGCATTCGTCCAGTGGTTACTACAGATCTGACATCGGGAACTACAGAATCAGAAAAAATTTCATTGATCAGCCTGTGATTTCGCAAATATCGCGCGTATGCCAAGTGCTTCACAGAGTATCCATCATCTTGATCTATAAACAAATTTCCAGGAGAAGTTATATAATATAAGAATAATATTTTCCATTCAATAGTTTACTGTTGATAAGGTTTTCGATAAAAATAATTACATTACCATCTTCATCTTCCGCCGGTTGGATCTCTATCCTTCTATCTGCAGACTGCTTTGAAGAACTGGTAGTTCGTTCATGTGATTCACCATCAGTACCCTGAGAGACTAAAAGTTTTGTTTTATTTGCCTTTTGCATTAAGATGCTTTTTATTTTTAATTATGAGAATTTAAAGTTCATGTATTTTTTAAAATTGTTTTCATATATATTTTAGCTTACACAAGAACCTAACTAACCTACTAAGGGAGGAAAAAAATGGTAAGAATCTTTTGCCAAAGAGAAAGATGTATCGATCGAAATTACAATTACCTGATTTCCCTTTATTCTTAGCTTGTATATATGACTGATATGCAGGCGAGTTGTGGTATGTTTTTAAAGATTTTTCATATTCAGTCTAAAAAAGAAATTAGATATTAACATACTTAACATAGAAAGGAAGAACCATGTATTGCATGTATAGGTATAGTCATGCATGACCTGGTTTATTGTAAAGTCAATTTCTAAAATTAAAAATGGCTTTAAACTCAATAACTTAAATGTAAGATCTTAAATGTCACATTTCTAGATATTAGTGATATAGTAAGGAACAATGTTTTTGCTGGCTTTTGTATAACTGAGTCCTGGTTAAAACCAGAAGTTTTGTCATCAGCTGTTCAGATTCCGGGCTACAAATTGTTGCGCCACGATCGTTTGAACAGAGGAGTGAACGTTGTTATTATGAATCCATGCAATCTTTTAGGTGAGTGTGAGGTGTTTTAAATATTTCAATTAACTTGTCTTTCATCAGTGGAATGACATTTACCATATCAATGGTATAGATAACAAAATCAATTTTCTTACAACCAATATAAGAAACACATTTGATGTTGTTGCCCCTCTCTGGACTGTCCATCTGGGCAAGGCTCAGAGGACAGGGGGTCTTAATAATTACTGCAAGTATAAGAGGAATAAAACTGCACAGAACTGGGACAGCTACAAACGATTGGGTAATTTTGCCTTGGCATCTCTTAGCGGTTTAGCCTATTTAAAATATATCAATTCACAGGATGCCATAACCTTGGAAGAGATTAGAGGTTGCAGGGGTGCCCTCCCAATCTATTATTATTTTCGTAATTGGCAACCAATGTCTCAACAAATGTTGGGTTCCAAGCCCATCCCGGATGCATACGTCAAAAGGAGTGGACTGGTTTCTTTTATTATTTTTTAAAATCGTGTTTTTTTATGTTTCCCCTCGTATAACTTCTTACCTAATTAAGCTATCGAAACGATTTTTTTTTTATTTAAAGCGGACATTTTGGCGCTTCTTCCCATGTAAAACATGATAGCTATTATTTATTTCAAATATGGCTAAAACATCGATGAACTTGAAACTATAGAAATTATGTAAACAAGTTTTCACTAATCGAAAAAAATTTTTGTTTTTGTAAATTTTATATAACATGCAGAGAATAAAATGTAGACAAAATATCAAAAAAGTTTTTAGTAGCAAAATCGTTAGTGTAGCTTTCATACTTTAGGTGCTACGATTTTTTAAAGTGCGCGAAATTTAAAATTTTGGTTATAGTGGAGACTATTCGAGCACATTAAATTTCATTGGCCACAAGCTATTATGTGCAAAACTCCACTATATTGGTCTGGAGGATCGAGCGCTCTCCTTTTTCCAAAATTACCTAGGAGGTAGCTTGTAAGAGTGAGCTCTGGAGTATCAGTTGTTGGAAACGTGACTTCGCGAGTGCCCAACGCCCACATCTCTTTCTATTATATACTTTTGACTTAAGTAATACCACACACTTTTCCAAGGCTCACTCCTATGCTGACAATACCCATCTATTATACAAATCTTACCCTTCAGATTACAGTGAAATTGATGCTATTTTGAAAGAGTTGACAGACAATCGCTTGCATTGTCATGGAAATCCCATGACTACTAGGATCAAATTTTATTTTGTATATTTTTTATACTTTGTATTTAAAAAACATAGACTTAGCATTTTTGAGAGAGCGAAAAAGTGTAAAAATTCAACATGGCGACTCTTAAGAAAAAGATAAGGTTGATGATGTTATAAGGAAATCGAAAATCTGATAACACAGTCTAATTCTGCTCGAAAAGTTGTCACGAGAATGTTTTTTCAGATTTGAAAAATTTTTGAAATCAAAAAGTTATACTTTTGATATTTTAAACAGAAATCAGCTGCAACCATCACTTAACGGCATTCAATCAACAACTAAATTGTCTAAAACTTTCCCCATTTAATCGTCCTTCTTTCTTATAGTTTCTAAAATCCCAACACATGAAAACAATGATGAAAACCACTATATGTAAAACTACCACGAAGCAATAGCAAATTTGATGTTATGTGGTTAGTCATGAATTTTTTTAATACCTTTTCAAGTTCGTATTCTTCAATGAACTCCTGTTTTTCTTCTTCTGGCAAATCTCTCCACATTGATCCAATGATTTTTCCTATTTCCCATAATTTCAAATCGGCATTTTGTGCTTTGACTGTGTCCCACACTTTCCGGCTATACCTCATATAAGGCATAAGAGGTTTCTCTGGTGCTTTAGGTGGCTTTGGTATTTTGGCCTCCGTTTTCTGTAAATATAAGGAAACTTCATCATCATGTTTATATATAAAGTATACAAAATAACAAAATAAATTCTCTGTACTTTGACTGAAGATAACAGAAACTAATAATTTTTTAATTTTGACCACGCAAATAGGGAACTTTTCATAAAATAAAACACACAAATAAAAGGTTTGACATCATCCTCTCTATCAGTCATACCATGTTTAAATGCAAAGAATGTAATAAGTTTCTTTTGAACTCTTTTAATTTGGGCAGCATGGGAATTATAAAATGGGGACCATACAATGGACCCATTGTCAGAAATAAAATCCATGAACTAGAAACTGCCCTAGTGAGTGCAGAGACAAGTTTTGATATTGTGTGTCTATCTGAACACTGGCTGACGTGAGAAGAAATCTGTGAATTTAGTGTTCTAAACTACAAAGTGTCTGATTATTCAGCATGTAAGCAATCAAATGGTGGCGGAACCATAATATTGGTCAAAAATACTCTTAGTTTTGAGGCACCGGAAAACGTATCTTTATATAACCATGAAAAATGCATAGAACTGTCTGTTATTACCATAAAAAATGTTTTTATTGTTTGTATTTACAGGTCACCATGAGAGCTATTTTTGGACTTTTAAAAAACAAAAGCACTCCAGATATTTTTGGAATGTCTGTTAGACCAATTCAAACAATAAAAAAATCTAATTACTGTTCCCCTAACCAAACTTTTTAATATGTGTACAAGAGAAGGTATCTTCCCTAATGTTCTAAAATGTGCCTTGGTTACACCAATTTTTAAAAAGGGAGATAACAGTCTGGTTTCAAATTATAGGCCGATTTCTCTGCTGCCGTTGATATCTAAACTGTTTGAAAATGCTATGGCTTTGCAGACTGTGAGGTTTTTTGAATCAGAAAAACTCTTTACCAACGCTCAGTTTGGGTTTAGACAGGACAAGAACACCATTTTGGGAATTCTCTGGACTCTTTTGAGAACATGGAGTACTTTATGGCACTGTTCTGTGATCTCAGTAAAGCTTTCGATTGTGTTACTCATAATATTCTGATAAGTAAACTTAAATACTACAATTTTAGCAAAAATAGTATAAAACTTTCAGTCTTATCTTAGCGATCGCCATCAGATTGTCCAGATGGGAGGGGTGTCATCTGCAGAATCACGTATAGACATTGGAGTGCCACAGGGATCTATTTTAGGACCAATCCTATTTCTGTTATATATTAACGATTTACCTAGCTATTACTCCGATGCTAGATATGTGCTTTTTGCGGATGACACCACTGTCTCTGTAACTGGGGACTCAGAGCAGGGGTCGGTGGATCATTTGTCAGTGGCAAGCACAGCGGTGGAAGATTGATTCTTGTCAAATCGACTTCTTTTGAATGTAGACAAAACACAAACAATGATTTTCTCTCTTAGGGACATCAAAAATTGTCAAATACAAACATTAAAATTCTTAGGGGACATCTTGATACAAAACTGATATGGGAGGTACAGGTGGAGCATGTGTGCAATAGAATTGAGGGGAAGTGTGTTTGTCCTGCGTAACCTAGCGGGATGTGTCTTCCAGGAGACCATTAAAATAGCTTATTATGCAATATTTATAATTCCCTAAGGAGGATCGTCACAGTCAGCTAGAGTTTTTGCACTGCAGAGGAGGAATTATAATAATAAGTCTAATCATTCCACTAGTAATAGTGAAGTCAATTAAAAATAAACGAAAATCCATTAAGTTACACTAAATAAACTACACACGACTCGAATAATTTTAAAAGTCAGAAAAAAAACATTTAAGACAGAAACAACAAATATAAAATAAAATCCAAAGTAACAATAAATGCCATTCAAGGTATAACATATAAATTACATTGCTCCAAAGTAATATGCCTTGAGCTGCTTCTTAAAACAATAAACAGATTGACAATGTTTAGCTTATTAAACATATCAAATCCCTTGAAGAAATATAGAATTTTGACCCATTCTTTTAATTCTAGGCGCAATAAAGAAGTTATTCTGCTGCCTAGTGTTATAGCTACGCACGTCATTATTATACATAACCTTATTGCACAGATAAGGAGGCGCACAACCAATCTTAATTTTAAAAATTAGGGTTAACACATTTAAAGTTATGTATTCAGACACTGGTAACCACTGTAAGCATTCCTGCATTAATCTAATTGGTGTATATCTGTTACATCATAAAATTATTTTCATGGCTCTGTTTTGTGATTTTTGTAAAACACTAATTTCATTTTGTTTAGTAAATACAGAATACTTGTGCAGAAGTTAAAGTGTGGAAGAACCATTGTATTGTATACAGTGAGTTTTGCCCAAAATGATAAATACGAAGCACACCTTGATAAATGATTAATGTTATAGCTTCAACAATTATTCCTAAACATTTTATTTTTTTAACATGTTCTATAGAACAATTACTAAACTGTACGACATGTTTATTTTCTATGAATTAATATGAAAGTTTAAGTTTAAATCATAAATTTTGTTTTTGTGATATTAACTTTAAGTAAGTTCTGACAGGTATATTCATGTAAATTAATCAAGGCACCATTAATGTTAGCCACCAGTTGTTCAAGATCTTTCGATGAAGCATAAATGAGGGTATTGTCTGAAAATAAATGAATATCGACTGCACCAACAACGTACTATATCATTTATGTATAAGATAAATAATAAGGGTCCCAGAATACTTCCCTGTGGTACACCATGATCATTTATCACTTCATCAAAAACCTTACCATTCAGAATCACTATTTGCTTTCTATTGTTAAGATAGCTTTCAAACCATTTCAACACATTATTCCGTATTCCTATCATATATAATTGAACCAAAAGATTTTTTCTATCAATAGTCGCAAATGCTCTTTGCAAGTCCTAGAATACAGCAATTGCACTATAATTACTATGCATACTAGTTTTCCATTCATCCAACACACACTGAATAGCAGTTTCACAACCAAGTCTCTTCCTGAAACCAGATTGTTTGTCTGTTATTAAATTACTATTATCTACAAAATCAATAAACTGATTGTAGACAGTTCTTTCGAAGACTTTTTCTAGAGCAGCTAACATATTAAGAGGCCTCAAAACAATTTACTTTTTTTTGAATAGGTACTATTGTGGACAACTTCAATCTGCTAGGGAAAACACCTTGTTCTAGTGAACAATTGATAAGATTAACTAGTGGATCTTCCATTGCAGCATAAATATTTTTTATAGTTTCTATATTAAGATCTCAGGACTTTTTTGTTTTTGAAAGAAAACAGAGTTTCTTTAAGTCATCTTTTGTGATTAATTTAAAATTCGAGAAGATTTGGTCACTAAACGTTACTGTATTATTTAAGCTCATATTCGCATTAGAAGTACAATTGATTTGACTGATTTTATCAGTGATACTTTCAACAAAATAAGTATTTAACCTACCAGACATTTCCTCTTTATTTGTTACTGTTTGGTTATATTCAAACTCTATAAATTGAATATCATTTTTAAATTGCTATTCGGCATCATATTTTTCAGAACACTCCACATTTCGCTAGGATTGTTTATGCAATTATCAATTTTTTCTTCAAAATATTTCCTTTTCTCATTCTTGATAATTTTCACAGCTGAATTTCTTTTTTGTTTATACATGCTATAACTTTCATCTGTTTTTTCCATTTTATGGATTCTATAGTATTCATCCCTCTCTTGCACGTCATTCTGAACTCTTTCATTCCACCATGGCTTATATTTAGATAGTATTTTAATTTGCTTTCTAGGTACAACCTAATTAAGTATTTTAAAAACATTGTCAAGCAAAATGTCACATTTACTGTCAATGTTCATTACATTAAATGTCCAGTCAACACTCAAAAGTTTGGCTCTAAATAATTGAAAAACATCATTTTTACCACAAGTTTTTACAAAAAATGGCAAGGGCTTTTCTGAGTCAAAAATATGTATATCTAGGTTAATAATAAAATGATCACTTATTCTAGGTGTTTCTAATATTCTATAATCCACTTCAGTTATATTTGTAAAAACCAAATCTATTAGAGTACCTCCCTGTATTGAAGGTCTTGTTATATCTGAGATCAGTTGATCTAGACAAGTCTCAACACTAAGGGACTTGTAATCTATTTGTATATGTGTTATTTGCAAACCAATTAAAATTAAAATCACACACAATAAAAACAGGACTGTTAGTATCACAGAAAGAATTATTGCACCAAGTTTCAAAAAAATCTAAAAATTCTCCATTAATACTATTTGGTTATCGATAGACAGACAACTAAAACTAATTTTCCATAAATGTCAAGTTTAACACATAAAACCCAATAGTGTTTTTGGAGTGAGATCTGTTCTACATTAACTATGCTGAATAAATTTTATACATATATTTGCACCCCTCCTATATGTCTACTAATACTATCTACTCTTAAAGAATTGTATCCCTCTACAGAAATTTCAGAGTCACTATTTCATCAGTTAAATGGGTTTCCGAAATACACAGAATTTGCGGTTTATATGTTAAAATAAAAGAATGGATCTCGTTAAAATGTTTACAAGTACTACCAGAGTTAAAATAGAAAATACAACGCTTTTTCTTAAAAACTACATTATATCTAGGCCTGCCAGGGCTGGGTCCGAAAAATGTATATTTTCACTGTCAACAATTTTATCATTTACATCTGTAGTTAGAATTCTCCCTAACTGATGTGCTTTTTATCAAATCAGAGATATGTTACTAGGACAGAATGAATGACCAAGCTCAATGAACTTATTGCTGAGCAAGTTAAATAGGTATGCAACAATTTGCATACCTATGCAAAAATACATTATATTTTATTGGCCAGAACTATGCATAGTTGTATTGATCTCAATAAGTCTCAATGATATGTTTCTTGTGTTGTTTGTGAAATCATAGATACATTTATTAAACCTAGATAACACTGTGGTTTTTGTAAAATGATCATATTTGTAATATACAATAAAATTACTGAACTTTGCCAGACACAGAATATTTCTCAAAAAAATACTCCTGGAAGCTTCCCGCAGATCCATTCCTGATTTAACAATACCTTGCACTCAATATGTACATCCCTCGAAGAGAGATCACAATCGAGAGGAAAAACCTCTGGCTGATTCATCTCCATACACTAACACCTTATTCCTTATTATTAACTGACATTTTCGCCCTGGCGTTTTTCAGTGGGGAACATCCTACACAATCCTCCTGAACTGTATGCTTCTCTGTACTGAACTCTTTGCAAATATTCTGATTGGGAAAATCTTTCCGTAACTTTGAAACCTCTTCTAACAGCATATTCTTTTCAGCTGTTATCACCTGAATTGATGTTATCATGTCTCGATTCAAGTTCGTCTATATCATTTTTTAAAGTATCTATTGTTTTTTGTTTTTTTTCTTAACTCATCACTATCAATATACCTATTTTTTGCCTCTAGTTCTGATTTAAGTTTGTCGATTTGTTGCCTTAAATCAATGATCGTATTGTCATCCTGATTTGCCGCTTCCGAACATTTTTGGAAACACCAAATTTGGTTTTCATATAATAAAATATGGTTATTTGTTATCTCTATATAACTTGGTTGAAAAAGTCTGTGACATGTAGTACACAACAAACTCCTGTTATTGCAGCATCCAAATTTGCTCATCCTCGGAAGCATGATAAATTTTAATTTTAAGATTTTTAGAGCTGCCCTGTATATTCCTTGAAAAATCCAACAGAAATAATTTAATCAGTAGAATAGTATCAGTCCGGTTCTGCTTACAATAACAGTAAACAATGACAATGCAGGTCAATGACATAAGAGCACATGTATCTGTTTGTTTACAATTAAAGAGGTATTACAATAGTTAAAAGTTCAATGTTCCTCGCCAACAAACAGTAAATTTTATTGATTTTACATTTTGACAAAACACTAAAAAAAAAGGAATACCCAGCCAATATCTTCAACTGGTAAACGGATTAACTCATAGTAATACATTTATTATGGTCTTTTTTACTGCTTTTTGTGAAGTTTAGTATGTTTAGCACTAAAACAATTTACATTTACAAATTATTTTTAAAGATTTCCTTAATAGGACTTGACTACATTTTTTGTCCACTAAAAGCGCAATATTTCAATTGTGAAAATGACACCTCACAAAACTATAGTTGCTCACTATTTCCGCACGAGAAAACGTAAAAACTTCTGCCTCGGCGACAAACAATTCAATATTCATTCCCCATATGATGCATACTACTTGGAAGTAAATAGTCATGGGCCTCCGATACAGATACATTTTTATAGTGACTAAAAATTAAATCTAAATAATATTAGCAGAGATGCACTGAGATAAATCTGCCTCACCCTGAATATGCCAGTAGCAGTCAAACACTTAAGTTAGTTAAAAATATATATATTTTTTTAAATCTATGGGTAGACCAACAAAGCCGATGGTCTAAGTACTAGGTACCGTGGTTTTCTGATTGATAATACTGAAAGTCTGAAGTACTATATGTACTTACCCCCTTTCCTGCTCCAACTTTCTGAGGCACAAATCCAGGATTTGCACTGGGAGCTGACGTAAATGGATTCGTTTCTTTCTGTGAATCAAAAAACAGAAATATTGATTTTCCTGAATTCATAGTTCTCAAAAATGAAATATTGATTAAATAACAAGATTTACATAAATAATTAATTAATACTTTTCACTTACAGTGGATGAAGATCCCGAACTTCCAGAAGCCCTAAGCCTCTCTAGAAAAACAATAATACAATTATTGAAAGTAAACGAAAGTAAAATGGAACACAAAACGTAACACAGTGCATGCCCTAATTAATATTTACTTACCCGGAGCCTGCCTAAAATGCATTGCTTAAGAAGCATGTATCTAACCTCATAACTATTTATAATAAATATGCCAAACTGAGATTCAGTTATTTGAAGTCTCTGGGAATTTATTTGCTTTACAGTTTTTATTTATTTTTTCTATCAACCATCTAGGAAACAAGAATTAATGTTATAAAAGTTCACCATATTATGGACACGGTGTCTCACAAAAGCTAGCCACTGATTTTACTCACTTATTATTAGTTGGGATAAGCAATTTACAATAACAATTAACGTAGTTTTTTCCGGGCAACCTAACCTAACCTAAAAAAAAAACAATTGATGGCAAATTAAAAAAAAATATGATGGAAAAAAATATTTTTGAAACAAATTCGCTCTGTATATTATAAGGGGATTTAAGAGTTATTGTTGTGGGAAATTTTTATGTATTGAGTTTTTAAATCTCTTTTCCGGTTTAACAACAAACGACTCTGTAAATAAAATTTTTTATGAAATTTTAGCACAGAGCGAAAATGAGCTCCGTGACGATCGCAGATTGACTGTGGATGAACCTTCTGCGATGTTTCCGCAAATCTCCAGATCTCTACTACACGAAACAATCACAGAAACCCTCGGATATCGGAAACTGTCCGCAAAGTCCCAAAACAACTGACAGACCAACACAAGTTGAATCGAGTGGAGGCCGGGCAAGAGTTTTTGAGGCGCTAGAAACTCCATGAAGATGAATTTCTCGGCTCTATCGTTATTGGAGATGACAGTCTCAACAGTGGCGTCCCACCTCTTCACCCTCCGCCAAAAAGTTAAAAACCACAATTTCAGCGAAGAAAATCATGGCATCCGTGTTTTGGGACTGTCAAGGCATAATTTTAATCGAATATCTGCCTCAAGGGGAGATCATCAACTCTGCGAGATACTCTGAGACCCTAAAAAAATGGCGGAGGGCGACTTAGAACAAGAGAAGAGGCATGATAACAAAAGGAATCTGCCTGCTGCACGACAATGCCAGACCACACAAGGCCAACGCCGCGAAGGAACTGCTCACCTCATGTAAATGGGATGTCTGAACCATCTCGCACATTAACCTGATTTAGCACCTTCAGATTACTAAATGAATGCTTTGGAGGAAAAGTACCAGGTGGACACTATCTATATGAATGTCTCCAAGGTGTTTGATAGAGTAAATCATTGTATCCTAGTGGATAAGTTGAAAGCAATTTTGGTAGACTATTGGAATGGCTTTCTAGCTATTTGACTGGGCATACTCAGATAGTAAAAATAAAGAACTTTTTGTCTGACCCAATCAGGGTAACATCTGGTGTCCCTCAGGGCGCACATCTATCACGCTTACTATTTAACATATATATGGACGACATTAGTAAATACATTATTTGCTGATGATCTAAAGTTATTTTCTAGAGTTCACTCTGTTAATGATTGTGTGTTGATATTGATCGCCTGTCGCTTTTTGGTGCCGCTTAAATGGTTTGTCTTTTAATGTTAGCAAATGCAAGGTGATGCAGTTTACGTAAGAAAAGTCTTTTTGTTTATGACTATAGGATTGATAATTGTAGTTTAGAGAAAGTACAAATTATAAACGATCTAGGTGTAACATTTGGTAGGGAATAAAGCTTTAATAACCACGTTGAAATTATTGTAAATAAAGCATTAAAGTTCATGGGTTTTATGCAACGTATACTTATAGATTTTAACAATATTAACTGCTTTAAGATATTATATTGTTCTTATGAATGATCTATTGTAAATCGCTTTTTAGCCGTAGAATTGAAATAAATAAATAAATTACCATCTCTTTACCTCCCTGAAGCTGCACATGAGTGGAAAAAGGTTTTCAACCGACAAGGAACTAAAGGAGGAGGTGGAGAAGTGGACGAAGGGGTTGGCGGGAAACTACTTCGAGGAAGGCATCAAAAAACTGATACCACACTTCACCACCTACATAGAGAGGAATAGCGACTATGTCGAGAAATAGCTTACATTATGTGCTAAAGTAGTATCACAATTTTTTTGTTTAAATAAAAATTTTTAACACCTACAAAAATTCAGTACACTTACTTTCTGGATATGCCTCATATTACAATATTTTTTATTTCATTTCTTAATTTATTTTTCTACATATCTTACGATTTTTAAAAAATTCATATAGGATGTTCAAAGGGTTGAAACCACCACTTAAATAATACAGTTTTTTTTTTATTTAAAAACCGGTTAGTTTTTCGAAAAAACGCTTGAACACGTGTTTTTTAATTTATTTTTTACATACAATGTGTCCAAAGAGGTAAAACAATCCCTTAAATATCATAATATATTTTATTTAAAAAACCGTAACTTATTCGGAAAACGCTTAAACATAATATGTTTTATATTTTATTTTTTTTTACATATTTCAATTTTTTTAAAAATCGAGGGCTGAAACCACCCCTTTAATATTATATTTTTTATTTAAAAAACCATTAGTTATTCGGAAAAACACTTGAACACGTGCTTTTTATTTTATTTTCTAATATATTTTAAAATTTTGTATAAATTCATACAGGGTTTTTGAAAAGATCGGGTCATTGATTAATTTTTGCGATCTTTCTCAAACCGTTTGCCGTAAAAAGCTGAGCTTGTGCAAACAGATTGATTTTAAAGTGCAGAGGTTTGATAAGAAGGGTTTCTTCGAATCTGAGTTTCCAAGGGGGTAAAACTGCCCCTTAAATGTTTATACTGGACTCGAAAGTTGTCAAAATAAAACCGCTTCTTGGTTTAAAGAACGAGTTATATTAACTCCAAAAAATAGCACAGCAGATTGAAGAATCCCTCCTCATGAGTAAACTTTTAAAGTGGGGGCACCAGTGATGCTTATTCGAAATTTAAAACCACCAAAATTGTGTAATGGAACTAGGCTACAGGTTAAAACACTACAAAACAATGTAATAGAGTCTACTATTATTGCTGACCCTGGTCTTGGAGAAACATTTTTTTTACCATGTATCCCCTTACTTCCATCAAATTTATTAGACTATATTAGACAGTATATTTAGTTTTTTTGTATGCTTTACCTTCTTTTTAGCTTTTAAAATAAGAGTTAGTGGTTTTCCAAATATAAGGAAAAATTCTATATGGTGAATTAAAACGCAAGTTTTGATAATTCCAAATAATGTCTTAAATAATTATTAAAATATTAATGTCTGTCATTTATTGTCTACAGTAACAAGGCAGTTCTGGTCAGCTATATAAAGATCACTGTCATAAATGAAGTAATCAAATTTGGCAACATTAACATATTCCAGAGGTGAGGTAGGTGCTAAAGAATTAGATGAATGCCCCTTAATAATGCCTTCCTGGTATCTGTTTTAGGGTTAAGATACCATAAGATTCAAAAGGTGATCATGGAAGCCAAATTCTTTTTCAAATTTTGACATTAATATCTTATGGGAGACAGTGTCAAATGCTTTCTTGAAGTCAGTATAAACAACATCCAATTGATTCTGTTCACTGAATATATATAGAAGGGAACAGAAATATCAATTTCTATGTGGTTGTTGGTCAAAAAAAGTTATGCGAAAGAACTAAAGATGAGGAAATTACTCCTTCACCAATGTGTCAAGAAACGACCACACCAAGGAGCCATTCTGCTACCCTGGTTTCTGCCCCGGCAAGGTTCATCAGGCAGTTTCCTTGGGGGGCATCAGTATTAAAACCGAAATACCTAAACACTGAAACAAACAAAGTGTCATGTCGTTCTACTTTTAAAGTCGATGAGGGAAATAGGCATTAATGGCTTCAGCTGTAGATACTATGGTGCACTAAATTACTTAAGACGCTTGGGTGCACAAAACGACACATCTGTGCAAAATAGAAGAGAACAAAAATATTAATTTATGTGCGGTTCTTGGTCGTAAAAAGTTATAAGAAAGAACTAAAAATGAAAAAATTACTCCTTCACCATTGTGTCAAAAAACGACCAAAACATGACTTGGTTTGTTTTAGAACCAAGGAGCCATTCTGCTACCAAATTATCTGCCCCGGCAAAAATCATCAGGCAGTTTCCTTGGGGGGTATCAGTATTAAAAACAAAATTACCGAAGGCTGAAACCAGCAAAGTATCATGTCGTTGGAATTTGAACGTCGATGAGGAAAATAGCAACCAGTGGTGACATCAGTAGGTACCAAATCATATTTTTTACACTTTACAAACGAAAAGGGAGTAAAATCTAGTAGCCCGCTCTCGTGAGATATCCTGTACCATTCTTAAATTCCAAGAGACATAATTTTAGCTAACCTTAAACTTTTAATTATTTAAAATCACAAATAATATTATAATTTTCAGTTTTTATTACCAGATATATTTTTTTCAGTTATTCCACTAATTTAAATAGACAGAGAAAAGAGCATTTTTTGTCAATATCTTCCTGGGGAGCAAAACCAAAACTAGATAATAACTTTCATTAAAAGATTGCAATTCAATCTATACTACATCGCTTATAAGGAAGAAAAAACAATAACCACTAAAGTTTGAGATTAACCATTACGCTTGTAGATTAATAGCTAAGTTAGAGCAAAGCAAATACTCTTCATTAAAGTTATGTATTTTCTGAAGCTTTACAAGAAAAAACTGTTAACAATTATATAAAGAATTTAAAGGCAGTTACCTTTCAATATGTTGAAAGTCATGGGAGCGCCAGCCGACATCAAATCTGAACAACAAACACAAACAAAGCATATCATCAGCACTAGTCTACTAAACTCATTAACAATCTGTACTACTTTGGTTTTTCTTTATGGATTTCCATTTTTTCAAACTCAAAATCATATCAAATGTTGCTATTACATTATTATTTCATATAAATAATAAATTATGTTGTTTTCCACTAGCATGAACAAAACAATCGGTAAATTGGCTTTGCCCAAAACGTGCCTCGTTATAATCCTTCATTTTAATAATATGTAATATTGGTTCTTCAGTTTAAACCATGTCAAATTGGAATTACTATTTCTATAAAATATACTGGAAAGAAAACAACTATTAGACATACACTATGCCCTCGCTTATAGACATTTAAGTTACTATGCCATTTTATTTTTCTATTTATTTATAAATTTATGACAAAATTTACCAATAATAAAGGTTTACATTGATAAACAAAAATCTTTTTTGGCTTTTTCGCAACTGAATAAAAATATTTAACTTTAAATTGATTGAAGCAAATATTTAATAAAATTACATATCTCAACATGTAGACTAGTCTGTCTACAGAATGTTTCGACAAATAATATAAACAAAATTATTTAAGCAAGCATAAGAAATTATGTTATTTACCTTAAGTTTTTATAGACACATAGTAGATTAATACAAGTATCGCTAAATATGTTTCTACTCAGAGAAAACCTCAAAATATTTTTTATATATTGTTGTCTAATTATAAAAAGTAATTCACAAGAGAATCGTTTTGCTTTAAACATAATAATTTTTAAAATATATTTCCGAGCAATAGTGATGTTGACAAGAGCATTACTATGAACAGATCCCAACAAATTATGAATCAATAGTTTTCTTTCCAAAACATTCTGTTATTCACAGAATTTATAAACAAGCTTTTTTAGTTTATTTTGTAATAATCTGAGTGGATATTCCATCTAAAAAATCTATTGAAGTATACTCCCAAATACTTAATGCTATCAACTGATGTAACACTATCAGAGCAAGAACGGTCACTTGGAGATACAATTGCTCGAATGAAACTTAATGTGCTGGTTACGTGGTAAACCCCTGGCGTTCATTGAGGATGCTATAAAACTGGTTTTTGAAACATTTAATGTTAGGGAATAAGGAAAAGATCCATCCACATTTTCACTTGATTAGCAACCTTTTCAGCCATTCAAACCGCTTCCTCCCAGGTAGCTCCCTTACACAACTCGGTATCACCCGCAAAACATACAGTTTTAGTAAGACTTTTAGTGATAAGTCATTAATATATATTGAGAATAGCACAGGCCCAAACACTGTACCCTGGAACTCCATATTCAAATTTATTTTCAGAACTTAGACAAGAGTTCAGATTAACTTTGTGGTCCCTATTAGTTAGGTGAGATTTAAACAGATTAAGGGTTATACCCCTTACACCAATAATTTCCAGTTTTTTTTTAAGAATATGGTGGTTCATAGTGTCAAATGCTTTAGAAAGATCTAAAAAAATGGCTAGAGGTTTACAATTATTATTGAGTTACAAATGAAGTAACTTCATGCAAAGCACTTTCTGTGCCCATATCCTCCCTAAAACCAAACTGGGAATCAGACAAAATATTATAACCAGATAAAAAGTTACATAATCTGATCTTAATGCACTTTTCAATAATTTTACATTTTGTAATTTGTAAGAGCAATTGGTCGATTATTGTTGATGTTACACTTATCACCGCCTTTATGCAAGGGCACAATTGTGGCCCTCTTAAATATGTCTGGAAATATACCTGTGTTAAATATTAAATTAATACAGGGTTCTTAGAAATTTTGAATTAACAAATTCACTGACTTTTCCAGGTTTTCCCTGACAATTTCACAGAAATTCCAGGTTATATTTTGAGAATTTATATTTTTTATAAAAAAGCCAACAAAAGTAATGAAACTAAACTTGAATGAAATTGTATAAGAGATATAAAATACTAAAGAAAATGTTATAGTAATAGAACAAGCAGGGTTACTTTAATTGGAAGAGGTATACATTTTTAAAAGGATATTCTGTTCTATTTAAAATTAAGCAAAAAAATGCAGTTATACAAAGTATTTACAAACAAAAAATTAATATATTCTGGCGACATGTCATTATTAAAAATTAAATTTAAAAGCATTATAGAAGAAATAGAAAATAAGTATTTTAAATGTTTCATCTCAGATCCGATATTTCCAGTCCCATGGATGCTGCTTCCTTTTCTAGTTTTATCTTTTTGTTTTTTAAATGATAAAATTCATTTTCGGCTCTTTTTCTTCCTTCTTTCCCTTTTCGGCGATTTTGGTCGATTTTAACACATACCTCATTTTGTCGGAAATATTAACATTTAACGCACCACGTATGTGATAAATTGCATCATATACTTGTCTTTGCCAGATAATTTTCAACTAAAATATTTTTATTTATGGAAAGCCCCGACTCAACGTTGGCTT
This sequence comes from Kuschelorhynchus macadamiae, assembly GCA_030620095.1. Classification (NCBI taxonomy): domain Eukaryota; kingdom Metazoa; phylum Arthropoda; class Insecta; order Coleoptera; family Curculionidae; genus Kuschelorhynchus; species Kuschelorhynchus macadamiae. Next base: position 352,337 of record JAUTXW010003729.1, on the reverse strand, counting down.
TTCCATGAGAAAAGATCAAAATTAACTTAATAACATGCCACAATTTTTAAAGTAGTCATTTTGTCCCAAGAAATTGTAGAAAAATGTATCCAATCGAGTAGTTTTATTATATGTTTTGCAAAAATTTATAAATTCAGTATCTATTAGATGTTGGCTATTTTTTTTTTCGTACCAATACATATTTTGGGCTCTTATATGTGAAACTCCTTGATCAATCACGATGTTTGGTTTTAAGCATGTTACATATTTAATAAACTTATTAAGACAACAACGTTCTATTAACTTCTTTATTTGATTTATCAAAACTGTCTGAGATTCCGACAAAAAATAAGTTTGTCCTTTTCAGGAACATTTAGGTTTTTTAATGCTGTTTTAGTAGCAAAACCAACATCAGTCTTATTAGTTGGTAAAAGAATATCATTATTATCAAAATTTAATTTTAAAATTTGTTGGGAACCTTTATCCAGAACTTGTGTTTTTAAGATCTTTTTGATTAATTCGTTTAGTATTTGTAATAGATCATCATACAAAAAAGGAACCATATTTAGAAACAGGTTCTATTCCAGACATCTGGAAAACTGCCAGAGTGATACCGGTTCTGAAGAAGGGCGAATCTAGCTTACTGGCGAATTACAGACCAATATCCTTACTGTGCAATTTTTCAAAGCTTTTTGAGATCTTAATACATCAGAAACTGTTCCCTAGTGTTCGAAATTTACTCTCCCATGATCAACATGGTTTCATTAATTCTAGATCTTGTGTTACTAATCTCGTTTCTTTAACGCATGAGGCCTCTCTGGTTCTTGACTCACGAGGTCAGCTCGATGTTGTGTATACAGACTCTCAAAAGGCATTTGATCAGATCGATCATTTCATTTTACTTTCTAAGCTCGAGGGCCTTGGTATTTCTCACAGACTACTGAACTTATTTGAGTCGTACCTGACTGGTCGTGTGCAGTTCGTGGAGTGTGAGGGGTTCAGATCACCATCATACACCTCCACTTCGGGAGTGCCACAGGGATCAAACTTGGGACCACTTCTGTTCCTAATTTTTATCAATGATCTTATCAATACTATAAATGGGCCTAAACTTGTGTATGCTGATGATCTGAAACTTTATCGGACGATTGACCGAGTCGAGGATTGTCTCCTTCTTCAAGGTGACTTATTAACGCTTACCAACTGGTGCCGAATGAATTGACTGGTATTGAACGTAAGTAAGTGCAGTGTTCTTAGCTTCAACAGAAAGAATGGGCCGATTTTATACAACTACACGCTGGACGATGTTATTCTGAGCAGGCCTCAGAGTATCTCAGATCTAGGAGTCGTATTCGACGCGAGGCTGTCTTTCATATCGCATATTGAAAAAGTGGTCGCTTCCGCCTCTGGAGCACTGGGCTTTGTTATCAGGAATAGCAAACACTTTAAGAGCCTCTCAACAATCAGACTGCTGTATTATACCTTTGTTAGGTCTAAAATTGATTATGCATCAATTGTGTGGAATCCCATATACAACTGCCATATTATCGGTATTGAACACATCCAAAGAAGGTTCTTGAAATATATGGCGTATAGGCGTGATGGAATATATCCTCCTAGAGGGTATGATCACAACTTGCTCCTTGAAAGCTTTCAGGAACAATCACTCCTGACGAGGAGGCGAGGTAGTAATTTTAAGGGGAGATAAAATGTCCAAAGCCCTTTTACAGACTCGAACATTTTCTGGCCATCTAATTTTACAAAATTTATAGGGGAATTTATCACAATTTGTAAGAGCCGTAAAACTAGCTCGCCTGAAGGGTGTATCTTTTAAAATATAGAATGTCACACTACTTAAGCCGTGATCTTCTAGTCGTCCGAATTACTGTTATTGTGAATTGCGCCGGCGGGCAAGTCTGAATATGCGGGAGATGCTAAATAAATTTCTTATGTAGGAGCTGCAAAATAATTTTAAGTAATACAAGGGATGTTAAATAAATTATAGTTATATAATATATATGTTAAATTTAATTATAGTTATATAAACGCAACAAACTAATTTTAGGTAAATACAATCAAGCAACACTGATTAATTATATTATTTTCCCAGGTTTAGTATAAAATCCCCAGACTTTCTATTATTTTTTGTAAATTTCCTGACTTTTCCCTGATTTTTAGTTGGATTTCTGAATTACCTGACTTTTCCAAGTTTTTCCAGGTTTTCCAGGTCGCTAAGAACCCTGTAATTATATGGCTCAGAGGTGAAACAAGAGATTTCTAGTTTGATTTCAAAATCATATTTGATATACCAAAATCGTCAACAGAGGATGAAACTTTCAAAGAATTTATGGACTTAATATCATTAGTAATGGGGTTTAGGAATAATAAGTTGAGAAGTCGGTTCTCTCTCAACAAGAGGTCTGGAATATTTCTGGGTTTGCGAATCACACTAGCCAACCTCGCACCAGTCGAACTAAAAAAGGTATTAAATACATTGCTAATCTCTCTTTGGCTTGTTATCTCTTTGTTACTATCAAGTACAAAAGCAATATTATTTTAAGAGTTTGTGTCATTTGTAACTTCTTTTATTATATTCCGAGATTTTAAAGATCATGATTAACAATTTCCAAAAAAAAAAAAAATATTTATTGAAACAAGTTCAAAGGGCTATCGACCGAGGTCTTTCAGCCTATAGTTTACATTTGATAATTTTACAAACATTATAAGAAATTGGAAAAAAGGATGATTAATTCTGCTAAAACCTGGTACACAGGTCTCTCCGGGTGTATTCTTATTCGTCTAAAGTTGGGTGGGATCTTAATAATAAAGGGGTCCATAATTGCCAAATTACCTTCCTTTTTTGCAAACTTGGTTGTAAGATTCTGCATTCTTTCTTGTATTGGCTGAACTTCTGTTTGCTCATACAGGTATTCATTTGTAGGGTTATGTAGTGGATTTCTTGGGTGTCTAATTTTTGTTATCTTTCTCAAAGAAGTTGTTTCTGCCACTCCAATTGTACGAAAAGCTTGTTTACGGCAGGAACTATATATCACCTGTGCATATTCGATCATAGGGCGAGAGATCATTTTGTAAATACTACTAGCTGTTTTAATGTTTATTGCTTTATTTTTATATGTAAGTGACCGGAAATGTTTGCTTCTTGAGACCCTTTTGGATTTAACTTGGTTTAAGTGGTAATTGAAATTTACTTTGCTATCAAAGATAATCCCCAAATATTTTATTCTTTCCATAGTTGTTAATATGTGGTTTTGTATTTCCAAAGTTGATGAGGTTGGTTTGACTTTATGGTGAAATATAATAAATTGTGTTTTTTGTGGATGTACCTTCAGATGCCATTTTGTAAGCCAGCTTGTTATTTTGGAGCGTCTTTATGGTGTGCAACTATGCATGTGTCGTCAGCGAACTGCAGCATATATGCTCTCTCAAGATCCACTTGTTGTTGCTGGGGAAAGATGTCGTAACAAAAAATGTTATACAAAAATGGTGTGAGAGTGGTGACCCTTGAGGAGTTCCCTGGTAATAAGAGAAGGGTGGAGAGCTTATTCCATTAAGCTTTACTATATTTTGTCGATTTTCTAAAAAGCTTTTTATCATCCAAATCATAAAAGCTGGACACTGCAGTTCATATAGTTTAAACAAGAGTCCTCTATGCCATACTGAATCAAAAGCCTTTTTAATGTCCAGGAATGCAGCTGTAGTGCAATGTCCTCTTAAATTTGCTACTTGCTCATTTGAAGTTAGTATTGTCAGTGGGTGGGTGGTCGATTGCCCAGACCGAAACCCAAATTGATGATTGGGTATTCTGTCTCCTATAGCCCCTTCTATTTGTTTTCTAATAATTTTTTCGAAATTTTTGCCAATTACCGGTAGTAGAGTTATTGGGCGATAATTTTCCGGGTTTGAGTGGTCTTGATTTGGCTTTGGGATTGTGATAACAACTCCTTTCTTCCATTCGTTTGGAAAGTAGTTTTTTTTGAGACAGTATATATATATATTCCAACGATTTCCAGTTTATGTTTAAAGTATGTTTCCTTCGATCTCCTAATAAGTTTACTTAATGTATCCCTATATTTCTTGTAGTTTTGTTGCGCAATAATATTAGTGTCCCTAATTGGAATTCTATGAAGCCTGTTCCTAGTCCTAATAGACAAAAGAAAACCAGATGTAATCCAGGGTTTGACATATTTTTTTATTTGGAATAAGCTTTGTAGCAGTAGCTGCAGTAACATGATTTTTTAAGACATCCAAAAACAATTCAGATTTCAAGATGGATTCCCAACTTTCACTTTCAAGGGAACTCTTTAATTTTTTTGTAGTCAATATTTTTTGTAGTTTTTATAACTTCTTTGGCACGTGAACAGTCTATACCATCATTCCCTAGGTTTATATTAAATAAAAGTGAACGATGGTCAGAGACGTTTCTTAGGCCAGTATCCAATAAATTTATGTTGATATCTCCAACGAAAAGCTCAATATTACAGAACGAAAACAAACCATCTCCGAGTAAAATATCCAAGGAATTTAAATAATCATAATTTGTATTGTCAAAAAGAATAGTCCGAAAAATATTTTCACTTAGCCCTGTATTCCCTGTAACCTTATTTTCTGCAACATAAAATACTGCCACTTCTACGTATTTTAATTTTGCATGCAGCCTTACTTCTTGAAGAAAAAAAAATTATACTATTTTAACTTATTATTAACCCTTCGGTATCTTTTATATAAATGTTAGAAGCTACTCTCTGTTTTACACTAAGAATGTTTAACTTATCAAGCTTATATTTCCTATTTTTCCTAATATCACATTTTAATACAATGCACATTGTCCTATTTTGGATTTTCATAACAAATTCACGTTGGATTTATTAAGCAACCGGAAACAAACTTTAAAGTTCTTTTCATACATTATAATTGACACTTGTGAAAATTTTTCTGGTGTAGCTAGTTACAGAAACCATTAAGAAATTCTCAGCCTTAACGTTTTACTTACTAACACTAAGTAATACATATCAAAATCAAAATATAAAATATTTACTGTAATAAACAACTGTATGTAAACTATTACAAAAAAGTAAGTCCATGAATACATTTAATTATCTCAAAATCTACAGTATCATATACTCTTTATTAAAAAGGTGGTTACATATAGAACATTTTAAAGAAAAATTGCATTACTGGTGAAAACAAAAAATGTCATGCAAGTGACACAAACAGGAAACAATTGAACATTATATAGGCCTATATTATATTACTTCAATACTTCTAATGCAGGACTTGTTTGAAAAAGAAAATATTACAAATAAACAAGATTTTTTAAGAAACCTTTGCTGACTTTGTTTCAGTTTGGTTTTCTCACTTCTCTGAGAATTCTTGGATCTGGGCATAAATATACTTACACATACCTATCAGGCATACGAAAGATAGCATTACCAGTACAGTTGATTATGAGACCTAAGTAAGGCTTTTGACTGTGGATCTCACAGGCTGTTCTTGCAAAAGCTTAAAGGATATATTAATTTGCAATGTTGTATTAATCAAGGGTTGACTTTCGGATTGCTCTCAGATAGTGCAGGTTACTGTGTAAGGTTGGCCAAAATAAAAGTGATGGGGAGTTCCCCGGTACTCTGCCATTGAGTCAGTTCTGTTTTTGACATACTCGCTTTATCTGATATCACTTTACTCTTTTTGCTAATACCAAATTTATTTATATATAGTAGTAAACATAAAGGCTGATTTGCAACATTTTGAATAAACATTGCAAAAACCTGGGTCGAGTAGATGATTGTTTTCAGTTGCCCGTTTAAGTATATTTATGGCACCACAGAATGTTAGCTTTGAAGAATAAAAAAATATAGTTACAGTGAATTTGAGTGTCAAATTCAGTCACAGATAAAAGTATAGCATATAAAAACCAACTGCACTTTATGTCACTAAACTATCAAATCTTATATAGAAAGTATAATTTTCAAAATATACAAAATAATTTTTTAAATTTATAGTAACTGATAAAGTTGCTCATGCTACCATGTAGGAATCAACATTAATTTAAATATAGCTCATTTAAAACCACTTAATAACTATTAAATGCAAAGATACTGAAAAATCTAAACACCAAATTAAATAGTACAAATTGTTATTAGTCAAGCTTAAAGATAGGTATATTAAAAATAATACAATATATCTAATATAACATGCTTTAATAGATAAAAATTATGGTCACTATAGTATCAAATCTGGTTTTAAATATTCCATTTTACTCATGCGATCTCAAGCGGATCTAATTCTGAAATTAATTAAAAAACTAATAATACGTTTGTCTACTCGTAACACGGAAATGTATAAATATAATAGATTTTATCTTACGGTTTGAGGCTTGGGGACTGGCCACTTGCAACGCGACTTGCTTGTAATTCGCTGGAAGAGCCATTGTCCTCCCTGGAAAGATTAAGTTTAATTGAATAGTATCCATTATTTGCTAAAATAAACATTACCTTTATCACAGTCTAGAAATTACGACAATTTTCTAAACTGGGCAACAGTAAACAGTTAAAAATTACATCAAATATAATAACCAAATACTTCTACGACTCTTAGAATACTGAAGACTCGAAGACTAAAAACGCAAACTCAGAAATTCAACTCATAAACACTAAACAGTACCGTTGACATTTGTCAAATTACTCCCTTAACTTAAAGGTAGCAAGTGGTATTAACAACATAAGAACTTTGCCCAGATCGACATAAAACATAAAATCTCGACCAATGGGTTGTTTTGAACACAGTATGATAAGAGCATGTCACTAAATATTGAGCACTGACCTGCAGTTGGTCAAATTTAGAGAAAAGGACAGTTTGGCTAACAGTAATGCCATGTTTGGTAATTACTTACACCATCGTTTTGATAACTTTTTTTGTGTGTACGTGTATTTTGGGTTTCTGATCACGAATCCGGAGTAATATTTTTTTGATCACGTTCCGTTTTTGAGTTGTTCTTGGTAATTTTGTACACGCCTATTATGGTGATTTTTGGCATTTTGAAAGATTTCGGTTGATTACGGATCCGAAGTCAGATTGATTCGGAAACGTTCCGTTTCCGAGTTATAAGTTCTCAAAATCCCAAATTTTACTTTTTTTAGAAAATGATAGATACGATATTAAACAGTATAATTATTATTATACGTGTCTTAAGGAAAGAAGAAATATCCATTAAAAAGTGAAATTTAAGATTTTGAAGAAGAATAACACGGAAACAGAACATTGCCCAACCAATTTGACTTCGGATTCGTGATCAGCTTCCCGAAATCTATCAACGCACTAAAAATCACGAAAATCAGCAAGGAAGAACTTTACCTTAAAACATTTGAAAACAGCCGTACTTCATACTTTTTGGACTAGTAACTTTTCCTTCAAGTCCGCTGCTTGGCACTATAAAAAAACCGCAGTGTGGAAACTAACGACCCCGTCCGAAAGGCAGCAGACGCTGTGAACGTGTAATGTTTAGTTGTTTCTGCAATCTAACGTGTTCATCTACCCAAATGAGAAATGCGAAATGGCCGCTACGTGGCGAGAGTAGGAAAGGTAAGGGAATAGCTTGAAAGAAAAGGTCATCTCGTGATACCAGTAGTACTCTCAAGGAGCATCTAGTGGAAGCCGAAATGCATTAGAAAGATTGAGAGGAAGATAATTTATAAAGCTGTTTGAAAGAACCGAAATGAACGGGGAGCTTACAGCTCGTCATCCGGACATCCCAACGGAAACGTCTACAAAGTGAAATAAGGTGTAGTGTAAAATCATCTGGGATGGCCGCCCTAGATCTGACTAAACTGCCCCGGGTGGAGGTCTGGAGAGTTGCGAGCTGCAGTTATTTTTTTACTTGCTCTATTGCAGTAATTGTGTTTTGATTCTTTTGTAATACAATCAAAACTAGATATATCCGACTTCATATATTAAAAAAATGCACTGTAGGTGTTTTGTCAAGAAGTTATAAAGTTACTGAGTTATCCGTAGCAGTTTATTATTTTTTATTAAAGAACATTTTCAGACATAGTCTAAAAGTGTCTATTCTCTCATTGACTCTTGATTATATAAAAATGTTTTCCCGCCATTTTCTATGTGGAATCGTAGAGAAGACCGAGAAAGTACAACATTTTTTGTGGAATTCACTAAATTAGGCGTTTTTCTCACATATCCTTAATGTTCTTATTTATTGTTTTCGATTTTTATTTTTCTTTAGTCACAGGAGGTACATAGTGGCATATTGATTTTAGATTATTGAAATTATTCACAGTAACATCAATGGAGAGAGGTTACAGTAAGCTTTCTGGCGGTACCACCAAAAAACCAATAGTCATAAATTGAGGGTTCGAAAAATACTCTTAAAGAAATTAAGTGATCATGACGAGCAAAAGTACTTTAACTATCTAAGAAAGTCCAAAGAAAAGTTTGCGGTATGTGCGCGTATTAAAAATCAAGTCCATCAAGGACGTGATTTTTAATACGCGAGCGTAAACACGCATAGATGGATAACCGCCTTATCAGAACAGCAAAGTGCAACCAAACTAAAAAACTTTTGTCATTGTGTCAGTGTCACGGAGTAGGGTTGCTAGACACGTCCTTGTTATCGTTTTAATGGCGTCCGAATCGTTTGTTCTTGCAAAAGATTTTACGCGGGTTTTTGCAAAAATAGTTTTTTTTGTGTTTATATACAAAACGTAAGGCAACATTTTAAAAATAATTGAATGTACTGCCAGTGCTAATATGGATTTATCTAGGGGAATATGTATTTTATGCACAAGCAACACTAAAGTAGTGATTCCACCTAATGCTGAAACTATTACAGATTTGTTGTGTGATATACTGGAAAACTACATTAATGTCCGAAAGGTATGTATTCAGTAGCAGATCGTAAAAATATCAAATATTTTGGTCGATAGATTCGTCTAGTTAATTTGTTATTCTATGAATTATGTGTTCCAGGTTGACCAATTGCACTCATAGTTATACAGCCTTAACATGGAAAAATTCCACTCAGTTAAAAAAAAGCTTTTACTACAAAAGAGAACTATCAGATTTCTTGTAGGTGCTGGGCCAAAAGAACACTGTAAACCAGTTTTTATTATGTTGTGTATAATGAATCTAACATACGTTTTTAATTATGAGTCAGTGGCATAGCCAGCTTTAACGGGCGGAGGAGGTAGTCGTAACAGGGCCTCCAAAATGAAGGGAAACGCAAAATGTACTGTTTCTTGCAGACACCGAAATTATAAAATAATGCCTAGTAAAAACAAAGATTACAAAAAAAAGTATGCTTTTTATAAGTATGTGACTCCGCTCATCATTTACAGAAAGAGGATGCCACCTGAGGGAGTGCCCCTGTAACCTCCCTCCCCCTAGCTATGTGACTGCTCTCAAGCTACATGAATAATGATTATGCTCTCTAGAGTCTTAGATTTTAATCCAGGTCATAATGACTGACGAGGGCAATTTGCACTATTTATACCTGTATATTTTCATTTATGCTCAATATTATATTCTAGATTTTCTGATGCAATTTTTTGATAAATTCTCCAATGTAATGCCTTTTTGGGATTAAAAAAAAGGGTGAAAATTATCTATTTCTTAAGATATTTTCCATTAAATAAAAATTTTAATTTTATTTACAGTTTGATGAAACCAAATCAACTCTAAAAGTATGCCCTCTCTGTCTTCATGATATTTTACAAGTTCATGAACATCAACAGAAAGTAGGAGAGTTTTCAGAAGATAATGAAGCTTGTAATATATGTCAGGATGATCAAAACCTAATATCTATTGTAGACTGGGGACATTTCCATGTATTGTTAGAGAATGTTAATGTTCCGAGAGGCAAAAGGAAATGTTCAGTATGTTTAAAGTGTATAAAATTTTTAGAGTTACTTGAACAGTTCAAAGTAAATTTTCTTAAAAAATATGTAAGTATATACTAAATTCTCAACTTAGTTCTAATGTCATGCATGATTAAAGGACATTTTTAATGGCTATTTGCAAATTTAATACATTCTTAGCAAAAATAATTAATAACTTGGCATTTACTTTGTTTGAACTTCCCTTACACCATACAGAGATTACACAGTTTATATATGCAGATAGTTATTTGGTAATATCTTATACATGTTATATAAACTGTCATATATTTGACTTACTAACACTTACCATACTCAGATAAAAATATTGCTTTAATACTCCAGTAAGTATAGTCCTAGAAATACACCAAGGCAAATTCCCTCTTATCTAAGTAATTATATTTAATTAGACAAAAAAATTCCTAAAAAATACTAATACTAAATCATTCGAGTTAATCAATGTCCCAGTGTCAAAATATGAAGGTTAATTTAATTATAATTATTTAAATGGTAAAACGATTTAATGATCCTACTAAAAATTTAATTTTGAATGTTGTTTTATATTTTGAGGCCCAAAAGGGTCATTGCGAAGCCAGGGGAAAGATTGCATGCAAGTAGCTGCCAAAGCAATGAAGATTTTGTAGAAAAGCATTTACCCTCTGTGTGAAATAGTTTATTATATGTATCCTCAAGGTCTATTTATGCTTGGATTTATAAAATTGGTTTTAGATTTAAAAGATTAAATAACCAAAAAATATTAATAGAACATTCATCTATTCATGACAGGCATACGTTTTCCTATGTTAACTATATAAAAGAGAAAAGTGTGTGGAATTTTAAACCAGTATTTCTTGATGAAACTTCTAGTAAGGGTATTAATAAGAAAATATGGCAGATGGGACAATGGCTACTTCTAGTAAAAAAACAGGTGATGGAGTAAGATATAATCTTTCATGCTGGAAATAATGAAGGATTCATTGAAAATGAGCCTTTCATCTTTAAAAGTAAACCAATGACAGGCAATTATTAAATGACGTGGATGATTTAGATCTTGAGAAATGGTTTAAAACACAAAGCTAGCTATCATTATAGGTACCAAGAAAAATTACCCTGCAGAAGATGCACAAAAAAAATTTGTTGAATGTGTAACCTTTAAGAGATAATTGATTACCCACAAAACACTATGAAACATGATCTTTGGAAGATAATTAGTGGAAAACCACCAGCAAAAAATTATCACGTAGATATTTATGCAGAAGAACATGGTCATAACTTATTAAGATTATTGCCTTATTGTTTTATATTATGTATAGTTTTTTATTAAATTTATACACCTATAATTCTTCCTTTGAATTTAAAATTTGATATATTTATACATACATTAATTATGAGTAAGAAAAAACCTTTTTTTACATTTAGATGTGTTTTAGTATTAAAAAAAAACTTATTTTTTATTTTCTTGTTATTGGTGATAATTCTCTATGGTTTGCGTTCCCATTTCTATAATAAGTCATTTAATTTTTAATTCCTTCGAATAATATTTTGATTTAGGGTGTTCTGCACTTTTAAGGGACTGATTTTGGGGTCAAAAATTGCTGCAACCTCCCCCTCTCCAAAAAGGGTGATTTTGAGCACTAAAATATTAATACATTTTATTTTCAATAAAGTATGTTTTACCAGATTTTCTGAATGGAACATAACGGGTGCTGCGCCTCACAGAATGGGGCCATTTGGGGTGTTAAAGTTTTAATAAAATGACCTGTGTGTATATGTACCAATTTTCGTAACTCTACAGGAAACACAAGTGGATGAAAAATTTGCATTCAGATTTGAGACTAATCATTACTTCCATGTCAATAGAAGGTTTTTATATAAAAAAAAAGAAATACAAAGCCCATTTTTATCTAAATATTTAAATCGCACGCTTCAAAATTTATTTTCTGAACATACGGGTATAATGGCAATAACACTCTGAAATAAGAATACTCAACTCATGCAAATTGTAACTAGAAGAGTTCTAGTCACTTGTTTTTTGACTTGGTATATACCATTTTGATCTTGGATTGATATCTTTTTCTTTCTTCAAACAAAAAAAATAAACATTTTTATTAGCTCACCATTTTGTTTTCTCAACATACGATTCTCATCAACATTATACCAGTTCTTTTTTGTACATAATTTGATAAGTAGTTATTTGATTATTTGTAAGAAGACAATAGAATAATCTATATATCTATTCTACTTATTTTTATTTGTATTCTTTTGGTTTTAATTAAAAGTTGATGTCATCCCTATTTTTCTAGCTTTTAGTTTCTGTTTTCTGATTATTTGGCTGTAAAAAAATGTATCATAATAAATAATATAAAATTTTAGCCTAATCTCGCACTCACAGAAGCTGCACAAGAAAAGAAGAGGAATGACAATAAAAACAAGACTCCTACAAAATCAAACAGAAAGTCTTTGGCTCAAGATTCTGACTCGTTTGTTGAATCTCAGCACAAGAGAAGACATGCAGATGACCTTAAGAGCGCATTGAAACACCTGAAACCTTTGAAATACTCAAGTTTTAATACGGACCATTATAAGGGAGATAAAAAATTACTTAAACAAGTTGCATTTGTGAAGCTAAGTGTCCTCAATGTTTCAAATATCAAGAGGAAATTGCAAAATTCTAGTAAACATGTAACTTCAAGTCCTAGTGACAGTGAATCGTCATTGGAAACTAGCCCTAAGCCATCGTTTTTTAAAATTAGGTTGAAATTGAATGCATCTCGGACAAGAGCGCGTAAGGTATGTATTATTTTATTATTATTATTATTATGTTGCTGCGGGCAGCAGTAGGCGACATTGCCGATGAGTCTGCTGCACTGTGCACTATTGTCTTTCGGTTTTTGGTTTTTTGCTATCACAGTTTCATATCACACCTAAGTTCATCACAGTATCGCACTTAAGGTATCAAATATAATGGACTAGATTGTTGTTGATGTTTTTAATGTTTTTGTCAAGTTTGTTTTTAAAAATATTTTTGTTTGGGGCTGTGATGGTTTCCTCGTTCAGGGAGTTCCACCTGTACACTACACGGTTTGCAATGAAATTTTTTCTGACCAATGAGGAGCACTTCTCCTTTTTTAACTTCTTACTATGTCCTCTCAGTTGGCTGGCATTTGGCGTAAACAGATTTCGGCTTAATTCCTCAGAATAGTTGTTGTTAAGAATTTTATATGTCTCTATTAGGTCTCCTCTGTCCCTTCTCTCTTTCAATGTGGGTAGTCCAAATACTTTCAGCCTCTCTTCATATGGGGTGTCTTTAAGAGTTTGTGGTATTTTTGTGAATCGCCTTTGGACTTTCTCCAGGGCTTCTATATCTTTGACAAAATATGGGTTCCAAACTGCATGTCCGTACTCAAGTTTTGGTCTCACATATGTTGTGTATATTTTTTTCATCATATCGGTGGATTTATTTGAGAAGGCTTTTTGTATTAAATATATGAAAGAGTTTGCTTTTTTTGCTATTTGTGAGATGTGAGATTCCCATTTCAGATTACTATGCCAAGGTCTCTCTGCTCTGTAACTTTCCTGATGTCTACAGAAAATAGGTGGTAGTTATTTTGCGGATTGTTAGTTCCAAGATGGAGTATGGTGCATTTTTCCTGATTTAATTTTAGAAGCCACAGTTGTGTCCATTCCTCTATGGTCTTTATGTCATCTTCAAAAGCCACATGATAAACAGGATCGCAGTACAGTTTGGTGTCATCAGCAAAGTAAGAGATGTTTGTCTTTATTTGGTGGTGGAAATCACTTAGGTAGGCAATAAATAACAATGGTCCAATGACTGACCCTTGAGGTACCCCACTTAACACTGCATTTGGTTCGGAATATTCACCATTTACCCTTACCAGGTAGGTACGTTGCGTTAACAGATTTTTTATGAATAGCAGTAGGTTATTCCTTATTCCAAAGTGCTCCAATTTATAAAGTAATCTATTGAATGGGACTTTATCAAAAGCCTTTTCCTGGTCCAAATACAGAATGTCGACAGCCTCGCCTTCATCTAGCATTTTTGTCCAATGATTTGAGCATTCAAGAAGGTTGGTGGTGGTTGACCTTTGGGGCAGGAATCCATGTTGAGTGGGTGGTATAATGTGGTTGGAGACTAAAAATTTTGTGAGTTCTGGTACTAACACTTTTTCAAGGATCTTACATAAGTGACAGGTTAAGCTAATTGGCCTATAGTTTGCTGGGTCATATTTATCTCCCTTTTTGAAAATTGGTATGACATATGATTTGGTCCAGTTTTCTGGAATGATTCCCTCCAACAGAATCTTGTTGTACACCAGTGTTAAGGTTGGTACCAGGCTTTCGCTGCATCTCTTCAGAAAGACACTTGGAATATCGTCTGGTCCCGGACTAGAGTCGTTTTTTAAAGAGGTTATGGCATCTAAAACCTTTTCTTCTGTGACGTGGATGTTTGAGATTTCGTTGGCTGTTCTAGTTTTATGTTGGAGTGTTGGTATTCCAGATGATGGGTCTTCAATAGTATATACTTTATGGAAGTGATCAGCAAAGGCTTCTGCAATTTGTTTGTTGTCGGTGATGATTTCCTGGCTTTCTGTATCTTTAAGTATTAGGTCTGGAGTTCGACTATTGAGGCTGCGTTTTATGTAGTTGTAGAAGTGTTTTTCTTCCCTTTCCAGTAGGCTTTGTTCATATTGGATTTTGGCGTTTAGGATAGTAGTTTTGAGCGTGTTGTTTATTTGCCTGTAGTTATTGTAGTTTTCAGGAGTTTTATTGTTTCGATAAAGTTTCCAGAGTTTTTTCTTGTTATCTATGTCATTAAATATTTTAGCATTTAGCCATGGCTTTTTTGGGTTTACTTTGGTAAGGGTTGGTGGAAAGTACTGGTCAATGGTTGTTGCCATTACATCCTGGAGCATTTCATAGGATACATCTTTTCCTGCAAGTTGTAAAGTTAAATGTTCATTTATGGCACTGTAATCTGCTTTCCAGTAGTTTCTTTTGTAGACTTTTTTTGTAGATTTATCTTTAGCATGAAACTGGGCGACTGCAGTGATGCCACAGTGATCACTTTTTCCTATGGGGGGATGATATTCTATATTGGAAATTAGTTTTTTGTCACTGGTTAGCAACAAATCTAGAAGAGATGATTGATCACCACGGAATCTTGTGTCTTCCTTGACCATTTGCCAGCTATTCCACTTCTGATAATTGTTAAGAAATTCCAATGCAAAGAGGCTGTGCGTCTGAAGTGTAAGTGACTTCCAGTTGATTTCTGGAAAGTTAAAATCCCCAAGAATAATGGTGCTGGGGTTGGTAGCATGGATAGTAGTAAGCATTTCTATCATTTCAGTGTTGTTAGCAGCAGTGATGTTAGGTGGCCTGTAGACACATCCAACCAACAATCTGACGGTGCCTATTTTAATATTTACCCAAGTAGCATTTATTGAAGAGGGCAGTTTGTAATTGCTGTTTAGATTGGATTGGATACTATGTTGGATACTATATTGGATGTATGTGTCCCAAGAATGTTTGTTAAAAATGAAATATTTAAAAATGTTAAGATAAAACCTTCCATAATTTAAATAAAAAACAGGGGATAGACTAAAAAAAATCCAGTGCAGAAAAGATAGTCGAGTCTTAATCATAATGAGTTAAATAAAATTTTTACTCAAACTAAGAAAAATGAATACAAAAATAAAACTAATCAGAATCCTAAATACATTAAGATGTGTAAACTTAAAAAAAGATATCACAAATTACAATAAAATTCATATTACTGATAAAAATTGTATCTACAATACAAACCATTTATTTCAATAGAAAACTATATGTATTGGAATTATCATACGGGGTGTTCCATGGAAAAGTAACACATTTCACGACTTAATAGCTTGAAAACGAAAAATGATTTTTTTGTTAATGTTGCCCAAATTTTCCCATTTATCCTAGGATTATGGAGAAATACCTATTTTTTGGGACTAAATTACTGTTTTATTTTAAATGGGACACCCTATATATTTTTATAGCCTGACACTTCTTCTTTTCAAAAATACTTAGTTTGGGGATATTTATTTTAAGTTCTTAGATTTTAAATTTAACTTTTTAAATTCTTGCTTTGAACATAATTTCAAATTTCTTTATTGCTACAAAGACCTATTTTTTGGGACTAAATTACTGTTTTATTGCAAATGTGAAACAATGTATTTTCATGGACTTGGATAGCCTGACACTTCTTCTTTTTAAAAATACATAGTTTGGGGATATTTAGTTTAAGTTCTTAGATTTTAAAATTAACTTTGTATACACTTGCATAATTAACCTTTCTGTTTACATGAAATGTTGCTTCGTTTGGCATTATTAATTACGCATTAGGAAACTGTCTGTTTAAATCTTGAATTGTTTCATATGTGTATCTAGTATCTTTGTTCATAAGCATGGGGATAATTTGTTGAAATGCTTGGATTTTGTATGCCTTAGATTTAATAATCTTTAAAGGTCGCTCTACTTTTTGACATCATCCTTCGCTATCTATAACTATCAAGTGTGCTTTGGAACAAAAGTATGTAGACTTAATCCTGTCGACCATTAAAAATAAGTTTTTTGT
Organism: Kuschelorhynchus macadamiae; assembly: GCA_030620095.1. Taxonomy (NCBI): domain Eukaryota; kingdom Metazoa; phylum Arthropoda; class Insecta; order Coleoptera; family Curculionidae; genus Kuschelorhynchus; species Kuschelorhynchus macadamiae. The sequence continues at coordinate 335,834 of JAUTXW010003729.1, read as the reverse complement.
CAAATACAGCTGTCAGATTTTTAATTACTTCAATTTTTAAAATGTTTAATAATAATAATATTTTATTAGTCCAAATCCAAATTCAAATTTTTTATTTGTGTAACAAATTGAGGTACAATTTTTCCACACGTCATGTCTGCTTGAAGTATATAAGAAAAAATAAGAAAATGGCAGACTAGTACTAAGTAAATATAAATTATGATAAAACTATATAAAGGTAAAATACAGCAACATAGCACGTAAATAAAAACAAACTTAGAAACAACTAATATATAAAGACATAAATGGAGAGAGAGAGTGAGAGACATTTATTTTTATATAATAGCCCACAGAGCTTCCTAGAATAATGTTGCTGCCGTAAAATCATCATAATTATAGAAGGCATTTGAGATTAAGGTTCTTTTAATTACTCTTTTATATTCGACCAAGGGCAATCCTATATATATATATATATATATATATATATATATATATATATATATATATATATATATATATCTTGATGGCAATGTCAGTATTTTGAGATTAATGAAACTCTGTCGCACATCAGCTCTATAGTCTTAAGCCTGCCACGTGCTGCAAAGCAAAAACTCTCCCCATGTGACAAGAATGGCCCCAAATCAAAACTGCATAGCATCTTACAGACTGAAAGATTCCATGGAATGCCTGGAGACATATCGCCAGAGGTACAACTTTTTTAAGGTTTCTCAAAAGGAAAATACTTTTAAAAAGGTGATCAACATGTACTTCAAAGCGTAAGGAGGGATCAAGGTATACCCCTAGAAATTTTACTTCATCAGGATTTTCTATATGGACATGTTGTCGTAATGAAAAAGTAATATTTATGGCTTTATCTCTATTAAGTGAAAGTTTATTTACTAGGAACCAACGTTCAAGATCGGTGATGTTTTTTTCTGTTTTTTCTTTTAGGCAGTCATAATTTCGGTCTTGCTGAAAAAGTGTTGTATCATCTGCATAGAGAATCAGATCTGAATTTATATTTACAGTGGAGCTATTTATATCGTTGATATAAATTAAGAATAGAAGAGGCGCCAAGAGTGAGCCTAGGGGAACACCATATTTTAAAAACACTTTGCTTGCTTGCTGTTTGTGAAAAGTAACCTGACTTCTGTCTGTTAGGTACCTAACTAACAGAAAATAGCCTCCATGTAGCCACCATCCTCAAAGTTCTCGACTGCATGCTCCAAAAAATCCAAGACTGCAAGGGTTATTGATTTGCCAGATCTAAAGCCATATTGACTGTGCGAAAACAAGTTGTTAGATTCAAAGAAGTTGTATAGCTGTTGCCTAAGAATGGATTCAAATATTTTGGATTGGGCATGTATTAAAGAAATTGTTCTATAGTCGCTAGGGTCATTTGCATCACCCTTCTTAAAAATAGGAATTACCTTAGTCTTTTTGAAGCAGGAAGGATATTTTCCCTCTCTTATGCTTAGATTAATTAGTTTTGTAATTGGAGAAACAATAATATTTTTTATATCCTTTATCAATTTTATGTTAATATCATAGATGTCCCTGCAGGATTTATTTTTTAATTTTTCTATGGAATCTCTAACTATTACATTGCCAACTTCCTAAAAGGAGAAATTGGCAGTGGGGCGTAGATTATTTAAAAATGCTTGAGTATAATTTATGTAGGTTAGATTTGGAATATCTAGTTTAGGAATTTTTGAAATAAGTGTGTCAGCAACATTTGCAAAATAAGTATTAAAGTCCTCAGAATTTAAGTTTGTGTCGACAGACCTGACATTGGATTGACCCCTGTGAGAATTTATGACTTCCCAAGATGATTTTGCAATATTGTCTGATTCTCTAATGTAAGAAGCGTATGCATCCTGTTTTGCTTTATCAATTTCTTTTCTATATTTGTACTGAAATGTTTTAATATAGCTGTTTAACCCCACTGAAGGTTGATTTTGATATAGTTCATTTAAAAATATTAGTGTTTCTCTCATGGTGCGTATTCCGTCATGGAACCATTTAATTTCCCTAACTTGAGATTTGTTTTTTTATTTTTTTTGGAAAAGCAATTTCCATAGATTCCGTTATTATGTGTAAAAATATATCCCTTTTTGTATGGATATCTATATCAGCGTGATCAACAAAAGACCAGCTTTGGTTTTGAAGAATATTAAAAATTTCAAATCTACCCCTTTGGGTTAAAGGACGATAAGTATACAGTTCCGGTTCTAGGCCATCTCCTTCCATGGTCACTGAGATACACACAGCAAAATGATCCGAGAGGTTAGGATTCAAAACTTGTACACAAAAATTTTTCCAGTTTTCAAAATTAACAAATATATTATCTAATGTGTTTAAGATTGTAGTCTTTTCATAGATTTGGGGAGTAAAACCACAGGTCTGCATGGTATCAAGTAAATCTTGTTTTTTCTTATCATTTGAGTTAAAGTGGACATTAAAGTCTCCATTTATGATTACAAAGAATTTTTTTTGTTTTACTATAGATAACAGATTTTCAAGAATATCCAGAAATACCCGAAAATCACCATTTGGTGGTTTATATATTGTGACAATTATATAATTAATAATCTTTAGTTGGACAGCTGATATTTCACAACAGTTTTCGATAGAAAGATTAGTTATATCATTTCTTTCAAAGCATTCATTATAAAGGCTATTTAGTATTACAGTACCACCATGTATAGTGGAGTTCCTACAAAAAGAGGAACTTATATTAAATTGCTCTATTTTCAGAAGATCAACTTTTTTTGACAAGAAATATTCACTTCAAATATTTCAATATTTATTGTTGTTTTTGAATCCAGGCATCTGTATTCAGAAAATTTCCTGCTGTTCTTGGTGCTCGATATGGTCTTATAATTGTGTACTTGGGCCAGATAGACGGTTTATAAATTTTTTTCGTTTCTGAAAAAGGTACTTGAACTTTAAATGCTGCAATATCAACTGATCGAGTTTGAAGTTTTTCCATTTGGATGGTATTTATGTCACTCTCACTTAAGTATTTCTTCAACTGATCCACTGTCGTTTCTGGAGGCAATCTGGATATAAAAATGTGTCTGCGACTTTCTACTGCTGCAGTTGGCATTTTGTTGGTATTAGAACCAAATGTTGTTTTATCTTTCTGGGTATATGTTGGCACTGTCTTTATTTCATCAGGTTTTTTTGATTGATGGTTTCTACCTGTGGAATAGAAGTTTGGCTCATCTTGCACCAGATGATTGACATTGTTCATAATCTGTTTTTGTGCAGCTTCGTAGTTTGTTTCTTTGGCTAAAGTTGGTTGTTTTTGAGGTTGCATTGGTTTTGGTGATCTGGTATCAGGCTTTTGCCTTTTTCCTTGCAAGTTTTTTTCTGCTGTTTGGTCCATAGTTTTAGCAATATTTGAGAGACCAATTTCCTGTTGATTGACCTTTGGGCAGCTAGATTTTGTTAAAAGCGATTTTACATCTTCTGTAACTGTATCCATCTTTTCTCCGATGTTAGCAAGACATTTGCATAGTGTGTTTACCTCTTCAAGCAATAGTTGTAAAGGGTTATTGCTTTTCTATTCTTTTTCAGTTCGAGACTTTTCTGCAATTCATGTCGATAAAATATTCGATCTTCACTGAAAATATGGTTTTATAAAATAAAGCTATTACAACACAGTTGAAGGTTAGGTGAACCAAAATTTTCAGTTTTCACAACAGAAAATTGTTTGCTTTGTTAAAATCAATATGATCCTGATAGTTTCTGACTTTGATGTAGTATATTAGAGTTTTTAGATGCTTGCTTCAAGAAAAACTCGGAAAAAAACACAAAAAATTTAATTTCGTAAAATTGTCGATTTCGTAGCACATTTTATCACAGGTTCAAAGAACGTCATTTTTTTTGATGTTCTAACGTAAATTACAATTTATATAGTTAAAAATATTCGATTTTCAATAAAATACAGTTTGGTAAAATACCACGCCACGATTTGAGGTTAGGTAAACAGAATTTTCCCGTTTTCACTGCAAAAGATTGATTGATTGCTTTGGAAAAACCTATATTTTCCTAGTGATTTGCGACACTGCTGTAATGTTCCACACTGTTTATGTTAATTTTCTTCATGAAAAACTCAAGACTGAATATTTAATTCCGCGAAATTTGACATTTGAACTTGAATATCATCTATATAAATATAAAGGTCTCAAACAATGACAATGGGTTCGTCATAAAATTCACCTAAAACTAATCTATTAAAAAATATCACAAAACTTACAAAAATTCTACTCGACATGTTTACAAAGTACAGTAAGATCACAATTCAGAGGAAGTATATATACAGACAATATTAATACTACCTTACATTTAGACAAATTTACGTATTACATGTAACATTACAACAATACGAATACAGACAATTTCAGGAATTTTATTGCTCCAGAAACTGAAGTGTGTAGTACGCTTTTCCTACTAGATAGCTAGTCAGTCTTCCTAAAATGGACCGTGGTATTTGCTACCTTAATATCATTTAGGAGTTTGTTGTAGATTTGAATACACGCATAATAGGGGGATTTTTCATAAAATCTTGATCTATGTATTGGTACTGTGAGTTCATTTCTACTTCTGGTTGGATAATGCTGATATAAAGAATTTCTTGGTTATTCTGAAAGTACATTGCATACTTTAGTATATATATTGAGTAGAGAGTTAGGATCTTTTTGGTTTTGAATATTTCTCTTCAAGACTGCATGGGTTTTAGGTTAAAGTTTAATTGTACAATCCTTTTCTGTTCGACAAAGATGCGGTTTATATTAACAGATTGTCCCCAAAACATTGTATTGTAGCTCAGATGGGAGTGTGCAAGTGCATAGTATGTCATCATTAGAGTTTCAATAGGAACACTTTGCTTTAGCCTAAGGAGAGCAGAGTATGCCTTGTTTAGTTTGCCGGAAACATGATCAAGTTGTTTCTCCCATGAGAGTCCCGAGTCGACATATGATCCCAAAAACTTAACTACTTGTTCTCCCTCATCTATGGTTGGTGTTTTTGGTGCTGACTAATGGAATGGTATAGTGATGGTATTGTTTCTGTTTATTTATTTATTTATTTGATCATACATACACTACAGAGATAAATCTCTAAATGGTACAAGATATAAAATACAAAACTTAAAAATACAATACAAATACAATGGTATCCTGCTATAAACAATAAAATTCAAAAATGCATATAAAATAAAAATATAGAGTAAAGCAAGAGAGGAATGAAGCACGAACCTTTAAACAATTAAATAGCGCCGAATCTAAGGAATCTTTTGAGGGTCTGAAGGCTAATGCTAAATATATCACAGTCGGAGAAAAATTTATTATAATTTAAGCAAAGGCGATCAATAAATGAGTTTTGACCATAGTTAGTCCTGTGCCTCCTTACAAGGAAAAAGGAAGTGTGACGAGTACGTCGGGCTGGAACCAAGAAGTTCACCTGACCCAATAGGTGCTCACAGTGGATCATACCATTAAGCAACTTGAACACAAATAGGAGTAGTGCATGTTTGCGTCTCTGGGCTAAACTTTGCATACCGCACAGTAGTAGTCTTGTTTCATAGGAGACATTTTGATAAGGAAAATGGAATTTAAGTAATAGGTATTTTACAAATTTACGTTGTACTCTTTCGATGCTATCTATGTGGCATGCATAATGGGGCTGCCAAATTACTGAACAATATTCGAGTAAGCTTCTAACAAAGCAGTTGTATAGGGTTACGATCACGTTAGTATCGCTGAAATGCCGAGAATGTCTTTTAATGAATCCCAGCATTCTAAAAGCTTTACATACAATTGAGTCTATGTGTTGGTTAAAAGATAGACTGCTGTCGAATATGACGCCCAAATCGTTCACATAAGAGGAAATTCCAAGAGTTGTGTCACCAATTTTGTAAGTATTTGGAATGGGGTTAGGTGATCTTGTAAAGCGAATGGATGTACACTTGGCAACATTAAGGGAAAGACAGTTTAACTCGCACCACTTGACAAAACGGTCCAAATCCGATTGTGCGGAATTATGGATTGTATTAGAGCTATAGAATTTCAAGTCGTCAGCAAACAAAAGGCAGTTACTATTCCTAAAACAGGAAGAGGCATCATTTATGAAGAGAAGGAATAATATTGGTTCAATGTGGGATCCTTGTGGAACTCCTGAGGTGACTAAAATATCACGAGAAACTGAGTCTTGCACCACAACCCGTTGATTACGATGGCTAAGACAAGAGGCGATCCATTTTAGTATAAGCTTGAAAAGCACTATTGATTTATGTTCTTCATCACTGAGTCAATCTTGGACTGAAGTTCTCTCATTTATCGCAGAGATGGCTGCAGTGGTGTCGTCGGCGAATTTTATGGTTATATCAGGCATGCACAGGTCATTTATGAAGGCCAAAAATATGAGCGGAGAAAGCACTGATCCCTGTGCTGTTCTAATATCAATGCCATATTCACTCGATGTTCGGTTTTCAATTTTGACTAGCATTTTTCTCGGTTTTCCAGGAAGAACATTATTAGGGCATTTGCTTTTCCCCTATGCCAGCATTGTCCAGCTTCTGAGCTCATGAGGTCGAATGATGCCGTTTCTGTAGATCTACCAGCTAAAGCAGCGTGCTGGTTTGAGTTTATTATTTTATATTTATTAAGAAATATTTGAAGTCTGTTGTTCAGTATCTTCTCGAATGCCTTTGAGATGCTACTTAGCAGGGATATTGGTCGGTAGTTCTCAATATTTTGGTATTTTCCTTCGCTTATGGCTGCATTAAAAATTATCCGTAGTGGTTCTTTGATTTCATTAGTTATTCTTTTTAAGACAGATGTTGATATCCTGTCGAAGCCAGCAGATTTTTTGTTTTTAAGGGAGCCAATAGCATTTTCGATTTCTCTTTTGGTTACTGGGGTTAGTTATATGGTGTTGTTTGCTCGTAGACCAACTGGTGTAATCGATGTGGAGTTTCCGAACTGATTCTTTTTTTTTTTTGCAATCTTCGAAAAAAGTTAGCAAAAGTTTCTGCTACTTGCTGTTTCTCTGTTATCACTCTGTCATTTGTTTTAATCTCAGATATAGATGTTTTCCTCTTTCTATCAAGCTCGGCATTTATAATATTCCATGCTGCTTTGGAATGTTTTGCGGAAGTCTCAATATTAATTTTGTTAGATGTTGTCTTGGCAGATGTTGGTGTCTTCCCATTTTTCCTCTAATAGTTTTGTCTTGAACTCACATATATTCTTTTCTTTTATGGTTCTGATTTTCCCATATTTTCTTTCTGCTCTTGTAAGCTTTGTCAGGGTCAGTTTTATGTATAGCTCTTGCAGGTAGTGGTCGGAGATATGTGGTTTGGTTATTTTGCATGTTATAAGACATTCACTTATGTTTGTTGTCATGTAGTCGATTGATGAGATGTTTGTCCCTCGCTGTGATGTGAAGACATGTGTGGCCTGATCCGAGTAGTCACATAAGTTAAAGGATTATAACATGTCATTTAGTATTTTAAAGTTTGGGTGAGAGCATCTATGTTGAAGTCACCACACAGTATGGTATCTTGGCAGATATTTGCAGTTAATGTTAAAATCGCTGTTGTTTGCTTAATAAAGGTTGGTGGTCTGTATGCTACAATTACTACCACCTTTTCACCAGAACTCTTAACCTCAATTCCACAGCATTCAATCGTGGACTCAATACTATATTCTGCAATTGAATTTAAACTTCTGGCTGTTGTTTGCAGGCTTGTATAGATTGCGGCGTCTCCATGCAAGGTATTTTTCCTAGAGAAGCTGGGATTTAGATGGTAGACCAAAAAAATCCCCCCATCCAAAAGTCGATTTTCTTATGGGTGCAACGGTTTAGAGATACAGGCTCTTTAGAGAGAATCAAGCGACATAACAATCGAGCAGAAGTGCTACTGAATGAAGTCTTAGCTGTAAGGGAAATTTTTAAGTAATAATAATTATAAAATATCTATTTGTAAAATGGCCAGCACATTGATGATGTCAAAAAGTAAAGTAGAGCAACTTTTAAAGATAATTTATTTATTTCAAAATATATATACATTTCATAGTATAAATACAATTCTACAATAATTCACATAATTTTATGATTGTTATTTTGAGACAGTATCTAGATGTACAAATGACATCTGTATGTACTCCATGTGTTGACTATAATGAATATGAAGTTTTAAAAGAATAAACATTTGAGAAAATCAAAAAAATCCCATAATAATGATCAATCAACCAAGTATAACTAAGCCTATAAAACCCAATAGAGAAAACATATTGCCACAAAAAAGGTTGTTGTAGAATCAGCATAATTTGAAGAAAATTTTTTTAAATATTAAGTGTTAAATTGTGCTAAACATTAGTCATCAAGGATCACCCTGAAACACACCAACAACGAAAGCGAGCACAACATGATTAGGGCTGATCGCTATAGTAAAAGAGAAAAGAGATCCAAATTTGAAAGAATATAAGCCTTACTTTTCTTGTTAAATAACTTTAAGTTATGTGCTAACTTTATATCAGGAGGTATCAAGTTGTAAAATTTGAGAGCTAAATAAGTAACAAAATGCAGATTTATGGTTCTATTACTCATAGTGTTAAGTTATTGTTTGTATTTTGCCTTGTGTTGTGTTCATGTTGTATATAAGTCTGTAATCTTTTATTTTTGTAAAAAAAGGAGCAGGCTAATTGTATATATAGAGTTCAAATTGTTAATTTCCTGATTATACAAACGGTTTGTAGGAAAAAGTCTGTTTCTCTTATAAATTATTATTAAAATATAATTCTGCACTATGTTTATTGGAAGCAGATTAGATTTGTATGCCCCTCCCCATATTACAAGTCCATACCTAAGTAAGGATTCAATTAGAGATTTGTATATTTGTGTTAATAATTTGGTGTTAAGGAATTCCCTCAAAATATAGAATTTGTATATTAAGCTGCGAATTTTATTTGTGAGATATTCCACGTGATCTGTCCATCTGAGGTGTCAATAAATATTCCGAGATATTTTGTCTTTGTTACTGCCTGGATTTCAAAAACAGCATTATTGTCCCAAGTTATCTTATTAAAAGTTGGCCTATTCACTGACGTTATTGGGCCGTCGTACATCCAGCCAGTTTTTAACTTTAAATCCTGTTTCGGTTTTGGTTTTAGTTTCGCTCCAGGTATTACCAGAGAAAAGAATTGCAGTATCATCTGCATATGATATGATTGTGCCATTAGTGCTTAAGTCCAATAACGAGTTTATGTAGCTAATAAAAAGAATTGGGACTAGAATTGTCCCTTGCGGGACACCGATTTGGATTTTCAAGGCTGTACTGAGCTCACCGTTTACTCTGACACACTGCTCCCGATCTGTCAGGTAGCTCACGAAGAACTTCAACACCATTCCCCTAACTCCATACTGCATTAAAGTGCTGATAAGTTGGTTGTGTGGAACAGTGTCAAATGCCTTCGAGAGATCAATAAAGACAGCAAGATATTTTCGATTGTTATTTAGATTTTTAATAACTTCAGATGTCAAACAGTATATAGCCTCAGTCGTACCAAGTCCTTCCCTAAAATCAAACTGATTTTTTGACAATATATCAAACGGATTATAAAATTTGGTTAACCTATCCTTGAGACATTTTTCAAATATTTTAGCAAAATTGTTGATTAAACTAATTAGGCGAAAATTTTCAATTTTTTTCTTTGAACCTGACTTATGTATAGGTACAATAACTGACTGTTTAAAATGCTTGGGTACAATTCCACTTTTAAAAATAAGATTTATTATATGAGATATGGGTAACACTATGTCCAAATGAACAAGTTTAATAAGTTTTGATGTGATATCCATTCCCGGAGCACTATCATTTTTAAGAGAGGCGATTTGTGTGATTATTTCCTGCTCAGATACAGGGGTCAAAAACATTAAATTTAAGGCATACAAAATTCAAACATTTCAATGAAATATACCCCAGGTTTACGAACAAAGATACTACAAATGTGAAACAATTCTAGATTTAACGAGACAATTTCCTAATGCACAAATAATAATATCAGACGAAGCATTTCATTTAACGGAAAGGTTAATAAACATAATTGCCGCATATGTGGAGAGGAAAATCCGCAAGAATTTGAAAGGGATGCGCCAAAAGTAAATGTTCAGCGCATTATTCAAACATTGCGAGTAATTCATTGGATCGAGTTGTTCCAAACAAAAATTTTTATTTGTTGCGTTTTCTGTAATAAAACTGGTGACTGTAGCATTATATTCATCTACACTTTTTTTATTAAACCAATGGCCATATCTAGCCAGGTGTTCAGGCTTATGGGGACGACGGAATTGCTAGAACACTACTTCCATCTTCAGTTAATACCCTACTTCACAATAAACATTTTTCTATTATATTTTATTCTATTCTATTTTGTCTATTAAAATTGCTTATAAATCCTGAATAATATTAGAGGTACTCATTTAAATTTCCTTTTAGATTCCACCTGGAAAAGTCACAAAACCGAGCAAATCCAAATATTTTACATCAAGTCAAAAGGAGCTCATTGTTAAAATTATTAAGATGGATCTTAGCAGAATGAGAGCAATGGCCCAATCTAGCTCGGACTCAGATGAACCTTCATTCAAAACTCCAACTAAAGCCAGGCGTAAAATGTTGCCAGAAGATAAGGGATCTAGCACTAAAAAGAGAAAGAGTGTTACATTTGCCGATGATCTTAATGTTGAGATAGTTGACGGAGTAAGGCAAAAAGATAATTCAGATGGAACTCCTTTGAAATCTTCTTTGAAGAAGAGTGGCTCTCCAACATTTGACTTAATTAGAAATGGTTCCCTTGAAAACTCCAGTGATGAAGACTCAAAGCTAGTTGGAGATGTTGTAAAGAAAGTAACCGATGATACTTTGGAGTCTGATGATGATTTAAATGCCTCCAAGAGCTATGTTCAGGAAATTCAAAAAAATAATGACAATATATTTGACAGTTTGATGCAGTCTGATCAATCTAATGAAGTTAATAGAAAAACAAAGAAAAGAACCAGTAGGGATTTAGATGATGAAGAAGGGAATATCTCAGAGAGTCCAAGACCAAATTCGAAGAAGCGAAAGAGGGTTTTTAATAAAAACAGTGATTCTCAAGATGATGAACAAATTGTTGATAAAATAGATTCAAAAAAATCTGTTAAAGGAAGAAAAAGAGGAAATGGCTCTAACGGTATAGAGGAAAGTCAGACTGAGACTGCTCTGGGCATTTCCAAAGATGAAGCAGCCCGGAATGGTCAGAAAGAATCTGCCGAAGATGAAGATTTTCTTGCCAGTACTGAAAATGATATCAAACATAGTGCTAAAAATATCAATATAGATGACTTAGAAGACCCATTGGCTATTGTAGATCCTTTAGCATTGGAGGAAAACCAAGATAAGTCTGTTAACTTACAAGTTACAGAAGCAGATACTGATAATAAAACAGAGCAAAAAGAATGTGAATCTAGACGAAACTCTAGTTCTGCAGATGGACTGGCTAATGAAAGTGTTGAACTAAAAGATGCTGAATCGGGAGAACCTGAAACTATAAGTGATGAAAACGATGATGACTCACCGAAACAGCAAAATGAAAACGATAGTTTGGAAGAATCTGTAATTAAAAATGATGAAAATTTTGATGATTCATCTTCAACGAAAATTGAAAATGATGCTTCAGAGCAACCCGAAAATAAGAATGATGAAAGCGATGATTCATTGTCAAATGTAAATGATATTCCTGATGAACCTGAAAGTAAAAATGATAAGGTAAGTGACCAGGAATGTAACGAGAAAGATGTATCCAATAATACTGATGAAAGGAAAACTTCCCCATCAACGCCAGAACTTCCTTCTGGTGATAGTGTACCCGATGAAGTTCCAAGTCAATCAATTGTAAATAATGATTATACTGTTTCAGATAGTCAGTATGTTGAATCTGGCAGTGATCTTACAGAATCACAGCTGGGAGAAACAGAAGAAGCAGCTGATCGAGAAACAAGCGTGGCAGAAACTTTAAATAAGACTGATGATGAATGTGACCAGGTTGATAAGGTCTCTAGTTCAGTGAAAAAAGAAAAGGGAGAAGAATTTGAAGATGGTGATAATGTGACTACGGAGCAATCAGATGTTAATAGTTGTAGCCAAAAACCTAATGGTGTTACTGAGAAATCTAGTGAGAGTTGTGAAATTGGTGTAGATACAGAAAATGACAATTCGACAGACAAGTTGGATATCCCTGTGTAAATAAGTATTTGGGTATACATTGTTTTATTTCATTGAACTATTACATTTTACTCTATGTTTAAAAACATTATTTGAAATATTTGTTTATATTTTATATATGATTGCTTGTATAGTTACAAGAAAATTTCGAGTACAGGTACTTATTCTAAAAAATTTTTTTTGCATGCTATAAGGGGGCATATGAACATAGTAAATATAATCATAATATCGAATTGTATATTAGCTAAGCATCTACTATCATCCATTTCATGTTTGCTTTTACAGTAGATTTTGTATAGCTCCCTAAATGATTTTAGAAATGCACCATCCCATATTTGATAGGATTTAACAAAACAAACTTCTAAATTTGATGCAGGTGCATAGATCACTATACCAACATGTGATAGGGTACATTTTTTGAGGAAACATTTGGAGATGAATTTGTTGTTTTTGAGGTTTTTTAGGAAAATAAAAAACATATATTTTACTCAAAATTAAATGGTAAGCTGTTTTTGAATTGTTTTGCTTGCCATGATAGATCTGTAGTTTTTTTTGTTATGTTTCCATTATTATAAATTAGGTAGGTAACTAAGCATTTAGTGACATAGAATAGAAGGTTACATGTCTTTGGTCAAGGACAAAGTTCTTAGACCTTGTTAAATCGGAATTACTATCCGACGTTTCGCCTTTCACTCCATGAGGCATCTTCACTTTTTTTTTACTCTGGGATATAGAAACTGAAATTCAGTGTTTAGAGCTTGTCGAGTAAAGGTCCCTAAAGATGGCTTGTGCAATCGAAGGCGAAACATCAGATAGATTTTCCAACTTGATACAGTCTGATCCCAAGATCCATGCTTTCTTAATAAGAATTTATGGGCTGAAGTGAAGAAATATTTGAGTTACTGGTAGCTTAATCATCAGAAATTTGATTTCAAGTAATGGAATGTTTAATACCGATATTAGGTGGGTTTATGATCTGTACCGGGTGACACATTCAAAATAAAAACAATATATATTTCAAAATACAGTAGAACCTCCATAACTCAAACTTGAAGGGGCAGCCAAAAAAATTCGAGTTAAAAAGAGTTTGAGTTACAGAAAAATCGCATACATATTAAAAAACTAAACTACATACATACATAGTTATTAAACTTTGACTGAATTTTTTTTAACCAGTAAAATTCATTTTTTTGTAAAACCAGAGAAAAGTCGTCATTAGTTGTGGTCTCATTCATTGAAAATGCAAGCTCGATGGTTTCAAATTGCTTTTAAAACTTCATCGTCAGAAGTTTTCTCTCTTCTTCTGTTGTCATCACCATCAGATTTGATCTCCAATTCATCCTAATTTTTGCTTACATATATTTCATCTTCTGTTGAATTTTCGTTTGGTATTAGATATTCGTCTACATTTATAAATTCATCCAAAGAAACCATATCATTTGCATTAAGAATTTCTAAGCATCTACACTATTGTGCAATTGAAGTGCAATTTTTTAAAATTAAACCTAAATTCAAAAGGCTATAAGTTCTTAACAAAATGGTTTGTTTATAAACGGTTTTTTTACATTTTGTAGGCTTATGTTTTGTTAATATTTTTGTGGTATGTGTTTTAAGGGTTGCCTTGGACTGGAATATATGAGGGTTAAGACAAAAGTAGTTTTTTACATGAACTTTGTCAAGAGCAAGAATTTGCAAATCTGAAATTATTTTGATTTTATATGTATGTACTCAATAAAAGGGTTCTTGGGAAAAAACTAATTTCTCAAAATTTTGATATCTGATTTATTTCTTTTTTAATTAATTTTTTTCTTATAATATGCATTTTTTTCCCAAAATTAAACACTTTTATTAAAAACAGTGTTCTTTTAATCATTTCGGCTTCTCCAAAAATGTTTTTAAAAAGCAGCGTACTAATTAATTTTTTCAGGCTGTTACATGTCTTTCTTATTTTCTTAAATTAGAGTGTATTTTTACTTTCTCTTATTATGTTTATTAAAAGTGACTTCAAACCTCGGGACAGTTTTTTAGTTTCATAGAATTATTACCAGTAGACTGAGTAATTTTTAATTATTTTTGAAACTAAATTTGTGTAAAAACTACTTTCTCGCAGGGCAATTAGAATATTGGCAGAGTTGCATTTTAAAGAAGACTGCAGAGTTGCATTCAGAAAGCTGAAAATTCTTATCTTACCATCTGTGTATATTTAATAGAATCTCATTTATGTTAAGAAAAACCTTAGTCTCTATAGTACTATAGAGATCAGGATGTTCATGGTTATCAAACGCGAAATAGAAGTGATATTGTCCCTATCTACTGTCGCTTAAAGTGGTCCCGCATATTGGGCCATAAAATTTTATAATGTCCTTCCTTTAGATGTTAAGAATTTATCTCTGAAAAAATTTAAGTACAATATTAAGGGTGTGTTATTAGAGCAAAATTTTTACTTGGTAAATGAATTCTTCAACTTTTTTAAATAACGTTTTTATTATAGCTAAGCAGTCCTGTGAATAAATTACTTGTGAATGTTTTAAGAATGGACTAGTGTTGCTAATTGATGGTATTCTATGTTTTATTGAAGTTTTATTTGTGTATGTGCAATGTTCTATTTTGCAAACGATTTAATGACGGACCCTAGGGATGTTTATATTTATATGTTTATGTTCTTATATATGGCCCTGTAATATGTCTAAATTTAATTGGGTAGTTAATGATTTTTAATGTAAGAATTTTTTTTTATTGTAACTGACATGAATAAAAAATTTGAATTTAAAAATTGGCAATTCTGGGCACTTTTTAATTAAAGCTATACCTAATTGAGTATATTTTTTTCTCTATTAGTAAGTTTTAAAAAATATATAATTATTAAAACCTTTATACAGGGTTCTGTAGTTATATCTAAATCCAATAGTTTTTTAATGAATTCCGTATTTTTAGTAAGTGTAGTTATGCAGTCGTTAGGTATAGGCAACCTCTAACTAATTAAAATGTAACATTACTTTTATTGGGCAATTCAAATATACAATAAAGTGCATTGTAATTCATTAAAAAAAATTTAACTTTAATATGCCACGTATTTTTGACGCACCCTGTATACCTGAGAATAACTTCCAGAAACCACCTGATCTGCAAATGTCCTGGAAGCTTCATTTAAAAAGAAAGTAACGTTCAGTGATTAGAGACGGACGGAAAAGTTGGGTGGGGCACAACTGTATAAAGGTTTTAATAATTATATATTTTTTGGATACTCGGTATACGAAGACTTACTAATAAAGAAGAAAACATACTCAGTTAGGTATAACACCAATTAAAAACTGCCTAGATTTGGTAATTTAAAAGAAAGTACTTTTTATGTTAAAGAAATTAAGTTTAAAAAATAATCAAAATTACTCAGGCTATCGGTAATAATTCTATGAAACTAAAAAACCGTTCCGAGGTTTGAAGTCACTTTTATCAAAAATTATAAGAAAAAGTAAAAATACTCTAAGGAATTCAGGAGACAAAATCTAATTTGAGAAATCAAGAAAGATATATAAAGGTTTGAAAAAATTAATTAGTACGCCTCTGAAGGAAAATTAACATTTGGAAAGGCAAAATTGTATTTACTTTTTTTAATAAGAGTGTTTAATTTAGGGAGAAAAATGTTGAAAAAAATTCTTATTATAAGAAAAAAATTAATTAAAAAAGAAACAAATCAGATATCAAAATTTTGAGAAATTAGTTTTTTCTTAAGAACCCATTTATTGTGTACATACATATAAAATAAAAATAGTTTCAGATTTGCAAATTCTCGTTTTTGACAAAGTTCGTGTAGAAGGAACTACTTTTGTCTTATCCCTCGTATATACCAGAGCAAAGCAACCCTTAACACCATGCCACAAAAATATTAACAAAACATAGGCCATAGCATGTAAAAAACCGTTTGTAAACAAACCATTTCGTTTACTAGTTATAGCCATTTAAATTTAGGTTAAATTTTAAAATATTGCACTTCATTGACTTTTGATTTAAGGCTTCCTGCTGTTCATTGATTGTTATTTAATTCTGACAGAGGCATTTCATCTTCCAAGTCGTTAAAGTTATGCCTTCCAAAATCAGCTTTTCTGAAGCAGTTTTGAATCGTCACTTGGGGTACATCTTCCATACAAGGATGCGCAGGACATTTGTCAATCAAGAATAAAAGTGAACTAGAAACTGTTTGTCCAGGTTCAACAGCCACTTTTTATAAAGTTCACTCATCATCCAGGCCTTTCTATTGCTGTAATAAGTCAGCGGTACATTTTTAACTCCTCGAAAACATCGTGGTTTTGCGCTTTTTCCTATTAGGACAAGCTTTAACTTTTCAGTGCCAGTCATATTTGTTGCTAATAAAAGGGTCACCCTTCCGTTAGATAAGTTTCCTTCGTGACATTTTTCATTTTTGAACTTTAGAGTTTTGTGTGGTAAACATTTGAAAAATAAACCAGTTTAATCTGCGTTAAAAATATCTTCTGTTTTGTGGGGGGTTAAAAGAGCTGGAAGGGTATCTTGGATCCAATTATCACACCTTTCTTGATCCACAGCAGCACTTTCTCTGCAAGCTTTTTTTTGTAATACACAATATTTAAAATTAAAAAATAAACACATGAGTACAGGGTCTTCCATTGGGGAGAAAAAACGGTATTTTTTTGACTTCCCCCCGTATTTCTCAAGAAATTCAAAATAGCCAATCGATATATTTTAGCTCGAAGAATTCGAAAATCGTAACAAAAAACAATTGAATGAGAAACAAAACATTTACGCCAAGGATGTTGCGTTTTTTAAACGGAACACCCTATATGTTATTACATTTTTGGATTGTATGGTCAATTCTTAAGTGTTTTTAATAAGGGTACTATATGTCTCTCTGCAACTGTTTTTGATTTATTGATGTTTGAAAATTGACAGTTTTGCTTCTTTGAGCCGTCATAGCACCTGAACGATTGGATCTAGATCAAAATAACTTTCACATTCTTATCTTAGTTTTTGATAAGCTATCTTATGATGCCAGTCAAACAAAAAAAAACGGAATAAAGCATCACCGGCATATGAATAGTCAAAGTCAAAGTAGCTTTATTGTCAAATATTGCAATTGTTGACAAAGCCTTGTGAGTAATATAATTAAAATTAACTAAACTATGACGACTACGTTAATAATTATGTCATTAAACCAGAGTCATTTTCAATTTTAAATAAAACAAAAAAAATAAAACAATTTCAATAGGTATAACATTAAATTGCTTGTAAAAAAACGTAACACATACAAAAACAGGCACAACCAATGTCAAACTAATTATACTATTACAAATACAAAAAAGAGCTACATTTAATTGTCAGAATAAAATTCATTTAAGTTATGACTTTTTCGTTAGGAGATTTTTAGTTTTCTTTTTGAAAGCCTTCTCATTGCCAAACCTCCTTATACTTAAAGGTAAGTGGTTAAACATTTTTTTGTCACTATAGAAAAATTATTTTTTTAATTTATTCGTACTTAGGAATCGGCAAACATAGTGATTAGACACAAAGAATTCATTATTATACTTTTATGGACCAGACAGACATATTATAAAATAAATAAACAGCATAAAGTCAAAATTGAATGCTTTATAAATAAAGGCCGACAAGAATCGCGGGCTTTTACACCAGACATAAATCGTAATGCTCTTTTCTGTAACAAAAAGACCCTATTAAACAAATAGTTAGAACATGAGCCCCAAAAGCATATACCATATGGAAGAAAACAAGGAGATGTTTTTGTAAAGACATACATCGATCTTCAGAAATTGACAATTTTACTCACGATATTTAGTAATAGCAATTTTGTTTTCGATTTCGAATTACTTTACTAACCCCACTTTCTAAAACAACAGAATCACCAGCAAAATTCTTAAAATATTAATGGAATTATACTTTTTCGACAATATTTAATGAAATCCCGCCTTAAAAACGGTAAAACGATCGAAGATTTCAACGATGATTACGGATTTTGTATCGACACAAAAATAAACGTCGTCTCACACCGCCATTTTGTACAAAACACTTAGTTAAAAACAGTGTTGCCAGAACATTTTGATAAACGGTAACAGATAGGCTTTCGAAATGGTAATAGATTTTGAACAAAGGTAACAAATTCTTTTTGAAGATTATTGTAGTTGAACACTGGGCTTTAACAAGCATGAAAAAAAGCGTGTGTGTATTCCTTATACGGTGATTTGGTCATTTAGCCATTCTCGCACGTAAATAATTTTTGCTCATTAAGGTTTTTGTAATTTTTTTTATTTCGAGCCTTGAGTAAAAGGGTAATAGATTTCATCAGAAGGTAAAAAACTAATAAATCTCTCCAAAAGGTAACAGATGTTACAATTGTAACAGTGGCGTAACTACAAACTTTCGGCCCCCCGCAGCTTTCGAGAAAGGGCTTCCTATACGCACGATATGCTCGTATATAATCCATTTCAAAACCAAAAAAACTTCCAATTTTGTCTGAACAAACACTAATTTAAAAATAACGCAAAACATATAAAAATTAATAAAAGTTTTTTTTCTAGCTTTTCTTTCCGCAAAATCAGTAATGGCCTGATTTATATTGAGGTCTCTTGCCAAATCATTTTCGATCGCTAAGAGAGACAGAGTCTCTCCTGAGAAATACTATTTCTGAGATAGGTTTTAATAATTTTTAGTTTTGAAAATGACCTTCCTTTCATTATTAGCAACGCTTACAGGTAAAGTTATATATAAGATTAACGCTTTGATTGCGTTAGGAAAGCTAGGTGCACATGTTGAATTTTCTATTAACAAATATTTTAAAAGCTCAGTTATGCTTTGAATATTTTGATTTTGAATATCTCTACATATTAATCTATTATTTCTTATGGCAACTAGTTCAAAGCCCAGAGATTCTGATTCATTAAAATCAGTTTTGTAAAATTTTTGTAACTCATCCTCTTTTTTAAGAATATTTTCTGGTTTGAATAAAAAGAAAACAGATGGATTAAGAAAATTAAATATTTCATTTACGTGACAAAATGATTTAAAAGGGCATCAGTTTATTTAAACGTTTATAATGTCTAATGTTGCATAAAATATACATACTTTAAACTTGTGTTCCGAATCTGAAAATCTAAAATCATCAAAATGCGATTTTACCTTTGGTACTCTCTTGGCAGTAAGTTTATACCCCATTTCTGAGAAATTTTGATGGCTTCCTCTTTGAGTTCTGAATATTTGCCACTAGTTTCAACAAACATTCCATTGTTTTTTTTTTAAAGTGTAACTACTTCATTTAAACTTCTAGCCGAATTTTGCATTACTTTTGATAAAATATTAATTTCCTGTAATATTGTGTCGAGAAATACACATAGAAAAACAAACTCAAAACTTTCAATTTAGTTGGTATATAAGTTTTACTAGATACAAGTAAAATTATAGTTTCCCTTGGAATCCATTATCACCGAGCGAGGGTGTAGTTACGCCACTGAATTGTAATAACCTGGCAACACTGATTAAAAACTAAAAACGTTTTTTACCTTGAAATTTCTTCCGCGATGTTTTAACCCTACTTAAGATAATCCCATAATATCACATAATCGCTGCTTGCCGTCGATGTGACTAGAAGTCGAAACTCAAATTTATTCGTTTTCAAAATTTCAAGTTATAGAGATTTTTACTTTGGCAAGACGTAGTCTTTGAGTTCGAATTATAAAGGACAATATACATGGAAATCTTGAAAAATATATGGGTACCACTGAAAAAGTTCGAGTTAAAGAGAGGTTCGAATTACAGAGGTTCGACTGTACCACAATAATCACACTACACAATTACACCTT
This sequence comes from Kuschelorhynchus macadamiae, assembly GCA_030620095.1. Lineage (NCBI taxonomy): Eukaryota > Metazoa > Arthropoda > Insecta > Coleoptera > Curculionidae > Kuschelorhynchus > Kuschelorhynchus macadamiae. Next base: position 315,743 of record JAUTXW010003729.1, on the reverse strand, counting down.
CAATAATATTTTAAAAAAATATTGAGCTTTAGGTGCAAAAGAATACAGTCAGGATATTTGATTTAAATTTGTATCAAGAAATTCTTGCACACTATAAAAGTCTTTCCTTAATAAATATTTTTTTACACTGATAACAAAGTTTTTTTGTGTGTAACCTTACACGTTCTGGAAGTATGTTATAAAGTTTAGTCCCAAGATATGTGGAATTTATGTATCTACTTAAATTATTCTGAACGTATGAGGGGTTTAAAGTTAAAGTGGATGAATTCCAAAATTTAAAAAAAATCAACATGATGCAGAACATTTTTCCTTTTTTGTGGCCATGCTGAATCACGTCCTTAATATTACAGTTTCTTAATAAATCGCAGGAGTTTACTTTAGCCTTATATTCAGCACTGGCCGTATTATAAACGTAAAGGAAACCAAGGTACTAGCATCGATTCTAGGATTTTGTAAACGAAAAATTAGAGAATCTATTTTAAACATGTTCAGGGAGCACAAGTCGGGTATAAAAGCCAGGGACGTAGACAGAAAATTAATTTTGGGGGGGCCAGTTGGGGGCACAAATAATTCTAGAGGGGCCTATATACAGGGTCTGTCATTAGTGTTTCAAAGTGTTTACAAAATATTTACAATTTATGCATTTGCGTTGCATTGACCCATCGAAAAATGTTTTTTTTTCGATCAATATTTCGTTTTTTCATTGTTTTTGTTTTTGTCCATAAAACTGTAACAATTTTTCCTGCGCCAATAAAGCATACTTTTGTTTGTTTGTTTGAAAAGCATACTTTCCTAGTAAAGATTTTTTTTACATTAATGATGCCAGTAACAAAAATAAAAACGAATTTTTTACATTTATTTTAGGTTTTTGAAATAAATAACAAATTTTATACAAAAGTAACTTAATTAAACACATCTGAAGAAACATGTTTTTTCTCTTTTATTTAATATACAGTTGTGGAAGTATTACTAAAACTAGAAAATATAAACATGAATAATATAAACCGTTAACTGAAAAATACAAAAAAAAAACAGTTCATAAAATCTTTGTTTTCTATCAACGACTTCTCAATTTATAAAATAGCCGAGTTTGATAGTCGGTCATTTCCGATTCTATTTCTCAAAAATGATTTTTATTATTCTTAAACAAGAGAAAGTTCGCTCACATGAAGCACGAGAGGGTAAGAGTCAGCTTACTTTGGGATTCTTACTAGTAGAGATATTTTGTTTTGTTGTGGTTTGAGTATTTTATTTCGTTAAAAATATTGTGCGTGTATGAGCGTAGCATATAATATATTTAGATAGGCTAATGGGGGATTAACAGGATAAAAAGGGGGGGGCAGGCCCCTCCTTGTCTACGTCCCTGATAAAAGCTCGCCTGAGTGTTCAGTTCTTGTGGAGTAAAGGTCCTGAAGATGCCTCTTGCAACCCAAGGCGAAGCGTCGGAAAGTAACTCCAATTTGACACGGTCTAATCCCAAAAACCATGATAATAAGATTGGCTAGCGTTAAGCGCATTATACTATATTTATATTACATTCATTATGACAAATTATTTTTATGATTTGGACTATTTTTCATTGTGAATAAAAAATAATTAGAAATGGTGAAGTGATTATAAATATACAATGTACCCAAAAAAAAGTATGCAGCATATGGTAAACTTTTACTATCCATTTCTCAGAAAATTTCATTCTAGATGCCAGTTGGACATTTGACAATATTAAACTTTAGGTCAGATGTACACTTCACTTGTTTCTTTAATAATATACACCATCACGAAATTAGAATAGTCATCAATAAATGTAACAAAATATTTACCATCATCATGACTTACTGGAGTAATAGGACCTGCAACATCACTGTGTATAATTTCAAGGACCATTTTTGCTTTTGACCTTGTACCAAACTTCAATCTAGTCATCTTGCCATTAATACAAGACTCACAAAATTGAACTTTTCCAAATTTCACATTTTCAATACCATTTACCATTTTATTTTTATGTAATTTTTCCAAATTTGAATAACAAATGTGACCTAATCTTTTATGCCATATTTGAGTTATATTATTGTCCATTTCTACATTTAAACATTCATTACTTTGAACCCTTAAACTAATTTCATAGAAATTATTTCTGTCCTAAGCCTATTAAGTTTTCACCATTATAAAGAAAAACCTGTCCATCTGAAAAAACTACTCGTGTATTAGCCATCTCTAAACGTTTGACAGATAACAAGTTCCTCCTTAAACTTGGAACATAAAACACATTTTTAATTGTACATTTTATCTCTTTTCTATAGACATTACTATATACACTTATATTACCTACTCCAATGGCTTTCATAAAATTATTATTTTTTGCCACCGCAATATTTATAGGATTTTTCAAATAAATAAAGTCACTGAAAAATGACCTGTCACTTACCAAATGATCTGTACACCCAGAATCAACATATAACAAAAGTTTATCTGTACTTACAGGTTCAGTATTTGTTAAAAAAATAAAATTTCTATTATGGCGGTTTTACAGGCCACAAAAATCGTAAATAAAACATAGGTAAAGTATTTCCACTATTTTCTTCAAAAATTAACTTTTATCAAGAATAAAATTTTCTGCGATATCAATAATAAAACGATTCCCATATGTCGCATACTTTTTTAGGCGCACTCTATATAGGGTGATTTATAAATAAGTACCGAAAAGTGAAAGACAGGTAGAAATAGATTTAGATGAAATATGAGGATTAAAAGATTTTCCTCGCAGTTTATTTGTAGCATTGTAACCTTAAATGTGTTTTTTGAGCTGGAATTGTATTTCGGTGATTTTTTCGACAATAACCTAAAGCTAAACAAGCAAAAGTGGAGAATGCTGACGTAAAAGCTGATACAATCTGAATCCTTTCAATATTTTGTATAATTTTGCCAATGCTGGTCCTACATCACTGGCAGATTTTTCAGTATAGTGAGTACATATAGTTGAAAACTTTTTAAGTAGTATTTCGCCCCTTTGCCGTTCTGTTAAAACTTGTAATAACAATCAATGTAAACAGCAAAATTTGGTTATGGGCAACACGCGACAACTTCAAGCACCGCCCATTATAGCGAATTTCATTGGTACTTTTTAGCCATTGTGAAATCAGTCCTCGCCTAGGAAGACATGTAAATAGTATTAGTTATAAAGAAACCATTCTATTCTTTATTCGCACAGGTTTCGGAAAATTCTATTGAGAGTTTTATCTGTTCTATTTGCATAGAATTTTTATATTTTTTTATTTTGTACGTAAATTATTATGATTGTTTAATTTTCCTATATTTATTTTCTTTAAAAACACAAAAAGTGAAAGACAGGTAGAAATAGATTTAGATGAAATATGAAGATTAAAAGATTTTCCTCGCAGTTTATTTGTAGCATTGTAACCTTAAATGTGTTTTTCGAGCTGGAATTGTATTTCGGTGATTTTTTCGACAATAACCTAAAGCTAAACAAGCAAAAGTGGAGAATGCTGACGTAAAAGCTGATACAATCTGAATCCTTTCAATATTTTGTATAATTTTGCCAATGCTGGTCCTACATCACTGGCAGATTTTTCAGTATAGTGAGTACATATAGTTGAAAACTTTTTAAGTAGTATTTCGCCCCTTTGCCGTTCTGTTAAAGCTTGTAATAACAATCAATGTAAACAGCAAAATTTGGTTATGGGCAACACGCGACAAGTTCAAGCACCGCCCATTATAGCGAATTTCATTGGTACTTTTTAGCCATTGTGAAATCAGTCCTCGCCTAGGAAGACATGTAAATAGTATTAGTTATAAAGAAACCATTCTATTCTTTATTCGCACAGGTTTCGGAAAATTCTATTGAGAGTTTTATCTGTTCTATTTGCATAGAATTTTTATATTTTTTTATTTTGTACGTAAATTATTATGATTGTTTAATTTTCCTATATTTATTTTCTTTAAAAACACAAAAAGTGGATATTATTGTGTACGTCTATATAATTTATTGTATTTTTTAAATATTGCTATTAATAAATATTGACTCTTATGACCTGTAATATTTATTTGAACAATGTTGGAAAGTAATTTTTCCCTTCTGCCTAGTGATATTGGCTTCATTTATGTTTATTTTATTTTCCTAACATTATAACTTGAAACAGTCTAAACAGTTTTACAAAAAACTTAACATATTACCAGGTAGTTACCTAATAATTCATTAGACCGGCCATTTGGGAGTATGAAAGGTAATAGCATAACAAATTCAGTAAATTTGTATATTTTGTTTTACTTCAAACTATGTGATTAATCACCAATTTTCATTATAAGTTTGTTTTTCACATAAATGTTTCTTATATCAAAACTGTTAAGGGCAAGATGGGTTAAAAAAAAGCATAGTAAAGCCTACCTTATTCTATTTTATGCTTTAATTTTATATATTTTTTTAAAACCTAAAAAAAACTATTTTATATTGGTTTTATCTTCATTTTCAAATGATCAAGGTGAAACAAATTGCACTATAGGGGTCTATATTTAGCTAAGTTTCAACTGGAATGAAGTTGCTAAGTATACGGTAAACTATAGTCTGTTTTAGAAACGTGTAGAGTAATAAGACTTCATTAGGTATGCAAAAGGACTTCTGGGTGACCCACCGATAATTTATACCACTCCCATAGTTTGGTATTGATCTCATTGCAAAAATTTTTTTTTTTTTCATTTCATGAAGTGCAGGTAGTACCACCCGGTTTTGGGCTAATTTATGCGTTTTGCCTATTGTTATAGGTTCATAAATACTGAAAATTGTACGCCAAAAGCGTTCGGTTGGATACTTATAGAAACAATTTAAATTTAACAAATTTTATTTTAACAAAATAAAAATTATATTTAATATGTACATAATATGTATATATATATATATATATATATATATATATATATATATATATACATATATATATATATATATATATATATATATATATATATATATATATATATATATATATATATATATATATATATATATATATATAATAAATGTTATTATATATTATTATACAACTAAATTAATTATAATAGGTTATATTCTTCGTCATCTGAGGAAGTGTCATCACCTCTTGACATTACAATTAAAGGATCGGTCGTCTGATCGATCAAGTTGTCAAGATACCAAATTTTCTCCTCAGGTTTAATCGCATGCTGGACTGCTTTTCGCCAGTTCTCTGGTGTCACTTCCTTAATGGTTTGATCAAACAGTAGCTTAACATCTTTCATTTTAAATGTCGTGTTTTATCTTCCTACAAATCCTTTCACTTGAGCCCATATGAGTTTTATAGGATTTAGTTCGCAATGATATGGAGGTAAGCGCAGCACAGTTACATTATATTTTTCTGCTATAACTTCCACGGCATATTTCATATAACGATTTTTGTATAAATTTACTATGGCTATAGTAGTTCTTTCTTTATCAAATTGGTTTCAAACTCAATACCTTTGGTAGTTAGTCAGTCAACAATTTCTTGTTTTCTTCGAGATGAAATTGGACAGGGATTTAAAAGAATCTTTATTATTATTTCGATAAACAAAGTTTACCTAGCTACGCCTATGGACAACCACGAAATTTAGCCAAACTGGATGGAATTCCTGTTTATTAATCTATACATTTCTGAAACTATAATAAATATGCTTATTAGCTTTTATGGATTTCTAAAAAACTGATATTTTAGAAACTTGACTTAGGAAAAGTCGAAAATCATCAGTTTCATAACGTCGGGGATGAATTTTTAATTGCAAATATATTTTCATGTTAGCCAACACAATACAGTACAAGTTCGCTAACGTGAACACAAAAACGAACCACTGTTCATACTACCGATTGTTCACATTAGCGAGAACTCTTTAAAATCAAACTAATTTATTACTTTTAAAAAACTATTATTCCATTCATTCAAAACAAGGAAAACAACTTAAAAATGTATTTAAAATAAGAAGTTATCGCTTTTTCATAAAGCTTCTTAACACATATTGTATATTCAACAACAAATGAATTTTTTTGAGCCCATTGCTTAGATACCTTTGAAGCTTCAATGCTTCATTATTTTATTTTGGGCTTGACTTCTTCAATGATTGAGCAGTCATCTTTTTCGGATGCAATATGATTTTGATCATCATCATATCAATTTGAACATTATCCCGATTCCACTCGGCTATTTCGTTTTTCGTATAATTAGCCTAAAATAAAATTTTATTTGGAATACACATTACAATAAATACTTTCGCTTAATGGTATGCAGTCTTCATATACGTATTCTAAAGTTTTTGGCAAAATAGAAGAGTCCTAACACTGGAACCTGTAAAGAATACCGAATATCCAGATTTAGACACAATTCTTGGGGTATTTTTTGCCAAGCACAAATGTAACATAGCAAATTTAAATGTAAGCTTTTTTAGTGAATCAATTACGTTTTCATCGGCCGCTACAAGTGAAGGTAAAAAACTTTTCCCGTAAAAGATTTTTGTAAGTCTTACGACATTTTGATCTATTGGCTGGATCAATGGGGGTCATATTTGGGGACATAAACATGGCAAACATTTTTCTTGTAAAAGATTTTCGTAAGTCTTAAGATATTTTAATTTATTGTCTGGATTAATGGGGTCACGTTTGGAGGCATAAACATAGCAAGTATGGTTCCATCATCTGCATTTAATATTCAGTGAACTTTATACTATACGGCAGTGTCAACAATATAAATCGTCGTTCACGTACAGGGTGTTCGGATATATTTTGAACGGGGTCTATACGCTTTATTTTTCAAGATATCAAACAAATTTACGCACAAAAGTTTCAGGATTTAGTCTGAATCGTCAGAATGTGTTATCAAAAAAAACATATGAACATCGGAAATTGGGAAAATGAGCATCAGCTTTGTTATTTTAAAATGGAACACCCTGTATATTTTTAGTTTATTGGGAAGAGCTTTTTCTCCCGATTCCAAAAATATATGGTTTGTCTATGCTCACTATAACCATTATCCCATAATTTTGAAAAAACGTGAAAAAATTATCCGTTCTGGCTTAAGTATAGTAGAAATAATAGAAAGCTTTGGTTTCAATTGTTTTTACTTCAAAATGGCCGTTCTGTCACTCACTTATCAACTTGTTTTGAAATATGAGCCGCTTTGGCGTATTGGAAAAAAAAATGGGAGGCTTTGAAATCAATAATTATTGTTCTTATGTTTTTCCTTGAATATGGCCGTTCTGTCATCACTTACTGATGAATTTACTGATCAAGAAATAGCCAATATTTTAAAAATATACTTTCGTGTAAATAATTATCGTGAAACACGAAAATCAATACAGGAGAGAGTAGCCTAATTTAGTTGCTCCCTCAATATCTACGATTTATTACATTGTGAAGAATTTTGAGAACAGAAAAACTTTGATTAGAAAAAAAGAGGACAACACTAGAAATGCAGATAACGATTTGGAAATATTGTTATATTTTGAAGGTAAGGAAAAATTAACCTATTATTATTGTTTTCATTAAAATATAATTCATGTTTTTTTTTTGTAGAAGACCCAGAATGATCTATCGAAGACGCAGTAATAAACTTAAATAAAAAAAGCTGGAAAATTTACGAAACCTTGAAGCACTGCAAGTATAAACCTTATAGGTTTAGACCGGTACAAAATTTAACTCCATTGAATAAAATACAGAGTCGCATTTTCTCAAGAGATGTTGACAAGAATACAGAATGATCCTAATATCTGTAGGAGAATTTTATTCACCGACGAGGTTGCGTTTAACACCGCAGGTATGTTTAATAGAAAAAACAAACATTTTTGGACAACCACAAATCCCTATAAAAAACAAATTGTGCGAATTCAGGGTCGGAAGTCTATTAACATTTGGTGCGGTATGATAGATAATAGAGTTTTGGGGCCTGTAGTAATAGAGAATGCTTTGAATGGCCAAAAATATTTAGATCTTCTATGAAATCAGATCGATGAGGGTTTAGAAGAGCTACCTCTCCAAGTTTTGAACAACCTTATTTGGCACTCGGATGGTGCCCCTACACATAATTGCATCGAAGTTACCGAATATCTAAACAACAAATATGATCTGTGGATAGGAAGACAGGGTTCTATAAATTGGCCAGCGAATAGCCCCGATCTTTCGCCTCTCGATTTTTTTTATGGGGATACCTTAAGAATAAAGTATATTACAATAGATCAACCACTATTCGCGAATTAGCCGAAAAAATACAAGCTGAAATTAACAATTTAAATCCAAATAATTCCGAATTCACTTTTAAAGCCAATTTTCAGAATTATTACAGAAATGTATATTGAATCAAGGCGGCTGGGTAGACTAAATTTAATAATAAATATTCTTAATAATTTGACTTTTTTATTTGTTAGTTTCTTGTTTGTTTTTTACAGATATCGTTATTGTAACTTGTTTAATATAAAAATAATACCAAAAAGCTTGTTACTTCATTTTCTTATGCTAACATCTCTCCCTTTTAAAACAAGTTGATAAGTGAGTTACAGAACGGCCATTTTGAAGTAAAAACAATTCAAACCAAAGCTTTCTATTATTTCTACTATACTTAAGCCAGAGCGGATAATTTTTCCACGTTTTCTCAAAATTATGGGATAATGGTTACAGTGAGCATAGACAAACCATATATTTTTGGAATTAGGAAAAAAACTCTTCTCAATAACTAAAAATATACAGGGTGCTCCATTTAAAATAACAAAGCTGATGCTCATTTTTCCATGTTCATATGTTTTTTTTTTATAACAAATTCTGACGATTCAGACTAAATCCTAAAACATTTGTGTGTAAAATTTTTTAATATTTTGAGAAATAAAGCGTATAGGCCCCGTTCAAAATATAACCGAACACCCCATACATGTAAACATCAAAATTTTAGCGCATTAACGATGGGGCTTGTGCTTTATTGTCGCTGTAAAGTTAATATACTAAAAGTCATGCTTACTTACCTGTAGTAGGAAATGAAAGGAAAGCCAATCTCTATAAACACATCTACAGTCATCCATGCGTTTTTGGTATTTTTGTAAATGAACGGATTCCGAAAGTCCTTAAAACAGCAAGGATTTTTCGCTTTTCCAGAGGCTGTTACTTTCTCCTACTTTTTTTCTGAAATGAAATTTCGCGCCCCCTAACAGCCACTAAACGCTTCTGACATCTGTGGATATCACTTTGAAAGAATGTAATTGGTAATTTACTTAATTATTGTAAAAAATAATTCTTAAATTACGTTAATTTAATTGGTACATTATGGTAATTTATGCACTAACCTAACTAGACATGAGGTCATCATTGATACTGTAGTCAGAGCTACGAGACGTGTTCTTGGTTTGACCAGGACATCCCACTATTTCGCCTAACTAATCTACAATATGAGCCCAATAATTAAATTGTACAAGGTTATTATTTTAGCTTGTCCACAAAAAAAACAAGTTATAGGTCTACTTGCCAAGTTTTTTCTGGCGTCCAGTGTCATAGCGAATACACTCATAAAAAATATTATGGCCTCAACTTATATTGTTGTAACCCAGGGTATATTTTTCACTCGTTGGATAGGTCTTTTTTTTCTTATATATTTATATTTTTAAAATATAGCAGTTCCTCCATTTCCTATCCATCCTTGGGGATATTCTCTTGTAAGGTATTCTTTCACAGTTCGAATGTTATGAGGTGGGGCCCCATCTTGCTGCCACACTATATTTGTAGTAACATTAATTGGAAGATTGTCAATACTCCCTGTAATTTCAATTTGCAAAAGTTCCTAGTACCGAATGCCAGTTAATTTTTCGTCAATAAAAATAGGCCCTATAATATATTCTCCGATTAAACCACACCAGACGTTAACGGACTGACATTCCAGTTGCTCAATTTCACGGCTTTGGTGCGGGTTGCCAACGGACCAGTATCTAGTGCTTTGCCTGTTATTGCCTTTTTTGGTACTAAATGAGCTCGTCAGTCCATAAAATCTTATTCAAATACTGATTATTTGCGTTGTATCTATTTAACAACTCCTGACAAAATTCCAGCCTTCTTCGGCAGTGTTCCTCACTAAGTTTTTGAGTATTTTAAATGTATATGGTTTGTATTCATACTTATTTAAAACTTTTTGAATGGAGCTAAAGGAAATTCCAGTTTCGGTGGCAACGCTATTAATAGGATTTGATTGAGTTTGATGCGAAAGTTCTTACTGCTCTCTCACTAGTTTTGATAGAAAATAATGGTATAATTAAGTAAATAATGCGAATTTATATAAAACATACTACATTTTTATAATAAAAATGTAGATTTTAAAATGGTTAATATTTTAAAAATATTTTTATTTTTAAGTAAATTGATTGGAAAACGTAGGTGAAGCGTCCCCTAGCGAGCCGCAAATTGGTCTAAGTTTTATGATTTTGAAGAAATATACAGGTTTAAAATAACAAAGTTGCCATACACCTGAAAGTCAGCCATTTTGTTTTCGATAGGGGGAATTATGATTGAAATAAGATTGATTGATTTGTTCAGTATGCCGAAAATTCACAATATATATTTTTGTAGGCATATTTTTCTATTTTTGTTAGCGTTTTAGGAAATTTATACGTTTTCGTTAATTAGGAATACGTTTATATATTTCCTCAAGTTTCAATCGTACCATAAGAATGTTGAAGGTGTAGCTGAAAATAGTTGTATTTGAATGTTTTTTCTTCAAAACAAGTCATAAAAAAGTCGAATAATTTTTTCACACCCCATATCTGGAGAATCAATTGCTAATTCTTGTTTACTGGAACTTTTTAATCTTGTTTTTGTTACAATTTTGGACTTTATTAATAATATATCCTCACTTTTTCAAAAAAAAAATTGTGATAAAAATGTAAAATGTAGGTATTATTTCATCTAATATAAGTATCTGTTAAGGTTGTATTTAACTCAAATTATTTTGTTAATACTATTTTTAATTTAATCATTAGTTGATAGTTTATTATGTCGTACAATTTTTAGTTATCAATAACTACGAACAACCATTTGTTTTGTATTGATAAGTCTCAGTGTTGTATCCTGGTAGACAAGACAAATATATACGTAAGATTTAAATTGAGTTTTATTTATGTTTAAATACCTACATCCCGAGTTTCTATTTATATTTTGAATGGAGCTACAAGCTTTATTTTAAGAGATAGAAACAAATGTTGAGTTTGATGTTTTTATTTGAACCGTTACACTTTTATGTTTCTCTGACATACTGCCCCATAAGGCTTTCGGTAATTTTCTATACTGTATTCAGTGGCGGCTCGTATTCAACTTTTCAGGGGGGGATCAAACCACAGTCAGATACACGAAACAATAAAATGCCTTTGTTACTTCGCAACATGTCCAGGCACATAAATCGTACATATTTCTACGAAAATAACGATTTACTTCCTTGTTTTTGTCTTTAACTTGTTTGCTGAATTTTAAATTTCGGCAATGGTCGACTACTGGTCTTAAATTCGAGTCGTTTCTCAAACTTCACCTCGTCAAAATAATTGAAAATGGATTATAAAGTCTTAATATTCTAAAACACTGGTGCTACCTTTCTTTAAAACATTAATTAAACCACAAAATCAACAAACAAAAAGTCTTCAAAATAAAGTCTATAAAAATACGCAATCGTAACCACAACCTATCACACGATCCACGTTAAACACATCAACTGACAAAAATATTTAAGTTTCTTCGGCGCGGCTGTTGACCCAAACTTTGCCAAGTAAGCCGTATATTCCCTAAGCGCCTCTCTGCGAATTTGATCGGGAAAACTCGCCTCCGTTTATAACCACGAGGTCAACGCGGACCGCCAGCCGTGATCGATTCCAAATGAAATGAAACCTCTCCGGAGATCGCTGTGCGAGGCATCGATAGTGTGTCGGGGAATTAAGAGAACGGTCAACGAGTTTATACGCTTAGAATAGTTTTCAAATTTAAAAAAAATTGAAAATATATAAATTTAGTATTTTATTTATTTGTTTCTGTTTGGAAATATTTATTGGGGATCATTGACCATTTGACCTAATGGAGGAGCCGCCACTGACTGTACTTAAAGATAAAGGTATCAAATTTGTTATAGAAGAAAAAATAGGAGACGTGTTGAATTAAAAAATTGTATCCAAGATGTTCTATTTAAAATACCAAAGTCGAGGTTCATTTTTTTATTTTCTAATTGTTGTCATTTCATAATTTTCGAGGTAAATCTAGAGGGTTCAGGTAAAATCTTAAGACTTCCTTATTTAACACTTTGTAGATCGTGCGTTCAAAATATAAACAGAAACCTCGACAGAAACCTTGTTCTTTTATAGAGAAATGGCAGCTTTTATCAATATATATTGTAGTAATTTTTAATTAACTGATGAAATTGTTGAAAGTTTTCCTTAAAATTTAAAGTTGTAAAAGTAGAGTGGTCGCCTATCCAGATTTTGTATCAGGCATAAAATGGAGTGATAGAAGGAATGGACTAAAACTAATTCATGCTGCAGTCTACTTTTACGACTTTAAATTTTAAGGAAAACTCTCAACAATTTCATCACTTAAAAATTACTAGAATATTTATAAAAGCTGCCATTTATCTACAAAATAACCAGGTTTCTGTTTATATCTTGAACGCGTGTTCTACAAAATATTAAATACGGAAGTTTTAAGAACCTAAACCCTCTAGATTTACCTTTTATAGTTCGCGACCCGTCACGTAGCTACGGGGTGGTTTTCAAATTTTGCTATTTTTAAAATAGTCCTTTATTTACTATCGAATATCATACCTGAAAACACGTTTTAAATGAACTTTTTGATGTAAAATCCAGTGGTGTGGCCCAACATTTTTTTTTGACATATAGCCCGAGCATGTATTTTTTTAAATGGGGCACCCCTGTAAAAAACCGTTTATTATAAAAATAAAGACATTAGGGTGATTTCTTTCCTAATTAACACATTCGTGGACAGCTACTGCTATTGCAGTGAATCATTGGTGATCTGCTGGGTCACTACTTCTCAGGCAGTATATTTATGTACTAATATAAAACGCACTTCTTGAGCAGTATCCTTGCACACAAGAATACATGTCTATGAATTCGAACTGTCCAGCAACTAACAATTCGAATGTTGGGCACGGTCTTCTAGGATCGTATTTTCCCGCCAGTATGAACACGTGATTTTGAACAGGTGGTGGGAGACACGTCGGTGCAGTAGTAATTGCACAGTGGCAAAGGAAGGTTCGCGTTTAGTGTGCATTTTGGTTTGTTTATAGACTTTTTCTGAATGTATCTCTTCCTTGTTATGATTGACGTTAAATTTGAATATGGATCTTAAAGAAGAAGCTAGGCTAATGAAACTACATGACGAAGTTTCTAGTGACGAGTCATGTTCGCTAGTGAGAGTAATGAAACCGATAATTCTGGAAGTGAACCTCCAGACCCATATGAAGACGATGGGACATATGGTGATGACCCAACCTTTGATCCTAGAACTGTTGAGGATAACAGCTCTTCCTCGAGCGAAAATGAGGTTCTGGTTGATCCGAATGATGTAATAGGTCAAGAAAGAAAAAGAAAAGACAAAAGAAGCAAATTTATATGTATTTTTTAGAAACTATCGATGACAATGAAGAGGATTGGGTTGAATCCGCAGCTGAAATACTGGATCTAAAATTTGACATGGAGACAGCAGGAATGAAAATTCAAATCACAGAAACAATGACTCCGGTTGACGTTTTTAGAATGCTCTGGACAAATGAGGTATCAAAATTACTCTTTAGCAATTCCAATGCTTATGGAGAAAAGATGTCGCATGCAGAGCGCCCTCATAAGAAAAATAGAAGAACAGCAAAATTCAACCCGATTGACAATCAAGAACTAGAAACTTTTCTAGGTTTAACACTTTTACGTGCTCAAATTGGCATTCCAGTTCTTCGTTGGACATTTTCTTCAGATCCCCTCTGCTTTCATCCAGTTTTCAAAGCGTCAATGTCTGGAAGACGCTACGAACAAATTTAAAGACATTTGTGCTGCTCCAGAGATCAAAAGGAATCAAAAGATAAACTGTATAAAATTACACCTCTTCTTGATCTGCTTTTAAGTAATTTTCAGAATGCTAGAAAACCAGACGAAGAATTATCACTTGATGAATCACTTCTTCTTTTTCGAGGTCGTTTAAGTTTTCGACAATATATAAAAGGAAAGAAAGCAAAGTATGGTATCAAATTTTTTGAACTTTGTTCATCAGATGGCTATGTTTATAATATCGAAATATATAAAGGCAAGCAAGAAGTACAAGAGAATATTACAAAAATTGAATCGTTGGTTTTGGGACTAATATCACCTTATTTGAATCAAGGACACCATTTAATCATGGATAATTTTTATAATAGTGTCACTTTATCCAATTCACTGTTGAAAAATCATAAGACACATACAACTGGCACACTTAGGGCTAACAGAAAAAATAACCCCAAAGTTTTACATCCTATAAGCTTAAAAAATCAGAGCATATTTGGAGAAGGCGAGGTGCTGTTTATGTATTAAAATGGAAGGACCGTAGAGATGTGTTGATGATAACAACAAAGTATCACCCAAAATTAATCAAAATCACAAATAGATATGGACAGGTAGCCTTTAGAAGTCTGTGAGTACAACAAATTTATGGCTAGAGTAGATCGCAACGATCAGCTAACATCTTACTATTCAAGCCCCAGAAAGACCATCCGTTGGTACAAAAAAATAATTTTCCATCTTCTGGACATAACTGTTCTAAATGCGTTCGTATTATATAACATGGTACGTAATAAAAAACAAACTATGGTAAAGTTCAGAAACCAGTTGATCAAGTCTCTTTTGCGAATTCCCGACGAAATGTCCGGAAGTGATCTCTACGTACCAAAGTCACATCACGTGAATAGACGAGTTCCAAACAGAGAACCTCCGAATACGCAAGGGCATTTCCCAGAAAAAATTCCCCTACCCTCAGAGATCTATAAGAGAAGCAATTATTTCATGAATTGCCACCAATGTCGAACAGAGGGAAAGCGAGCTCAAACCTCATGGAGATGCATGGGGTGTGAAAAAAAACCCGCCTTATGTGTTGGTTGTTTTCACACATTCCATTCGGCCTAAAAAATTTGATATAAGTTTGTTTTATTATTTATTAGTACATTTATATAAGAATAAAGTGTTTATTTTCCAGTATAACGGTTATACAGCTTTTGCACTGCTAATGCAGTTACTGTGATGGCAGTACAGTGCCCCTCAAGAGCGATCCCAACTGATCTACTGGGTCACTAATTTCATAGCAGTAGGTACCAACAAGTTCTCAGAAACCATCCATTTCACCCATTATTTGTCCTGTAAAAATATCAACAAAATCGGTTAACTAGTACAGAAGTTATAAAACTATGCATTTAGGGAAAGTCTACTCAACATCACTGTCCGCGAATGTGTTCTGTAATGGAATTAGTACCACAGTTTTACTAGTTGACCCCTATACGACAATTAGCAATGGCACACAATTTGAAATCAATTCAGTAGGTAGTTTTTCAGGCTAAATTTTTAAATATTTTATTAAGCCGCCATGTTGTTCCGCCATCCTGGATTCGTACCAAAATGTTACCAATTGATTCTAACATAATACTTGATGTTTTTTTGCAAAATTTCAGATAAATTGGAAGAGTAGTTTTTTAATAATTTTTTTTTAACATTTCATAATGGCGCCATTTTGTTTCGCCATACTTAATTTTTGACCAAAATTTGAAGTCAATCGTGTAAGTAGTTTTTCACATATGCTGCGAACTAACAGACAGAGACTAACAGAGGGACCGACGCGACGGTGTTGATAAAACAATATTTTTTGGGGTCTAACGACGCTAAAACGTAAATATGAGTAAAAGTAAGAGGGTGACCTTTTCACGATATGCTTGTCATTTTCTTTGGCCGTCATTTTGTTCGGCCATCTTGAATTAATACCACTATTTTACTAGTTGATACCTATACCACAATTAGTTATGGCACACAATTTAAAATAAAACCATTAACCAGTTTTTTCAGGAGTTTTTAAATATTTTATTAAGCCGCCATTTTGTTCCGCCATCTTGGATTCGTACGAAAATGTTGCCATTATCTACAACATAATACTTAATGTTTTTGCAAAATTTGAGGTAAATTAGATGAGTAGTTTTGTAATAATTTTTTTAACATTTCACTAAGCCGCCATTTTGTTTCGCCATATTGGATTTTTACCAAAATCTTACTTACAAAATTTGAAATTAATAAGTAGTTTTTAAGCAATGCCGTGAACTGATAGACAGAACGTAAAGATGTGTAAAATTGAGAGAGTGACTTTTTCACGATTACAAACATTTTATTTGTCCGCCATTTTGCTCGGCCATCTTGAATTAGTACCACTATTTTACTAGTTGATCCCTATACCACAATTAATTATGGCACACAATTTGAAATCAAACAATTAAGCAGATTTTTCAGTTCAATATTTTACCCAGCCGCCATTTTGTTCCCCCATCTTGGATTCGTGCGAAAATGTTACCAGTTGATTCCAACATAATACTCGAAGTTTTTGCAAAATTTGAGACAAACTGGATGAGTAGTTTTTTAATAATAATTTTTTTAACATTTCACTAAGCCGCCATTTTGTTTCGCCATACTGGATTTTTACCAAAATCTTACCAGGTCATCCCCATATTACCCTTAATTTTTGACGAACATTTCAAGTCAATCGGGTAAGTAGTTTTTTAGCTACGCCGCGAACAGACAGACAGACAGACCGACGGAATTGAGAAAACATGTTTTTCGTCATCTAGGGACCCTGAAACGTGAACATCTGAAAAAATCTCGGAGTGTGATTTTTTCACGATTACAATACTTCCATTTTACGAGGGATGTAAAAATAATATTTTATTTTATTCTACATTAAAATTAATTTATGAAGTCGGTTCTATTTTTTTTTTATAAAAATTTGTATATGTCTGAATATCTGCACAATAAAACACGTTCATAAAATTTATAATAATAATTTATTATATTATTTACAAAATAAAAATATTATCTGCTAAGCAGTATTCGCATAATAATATTCTAAATGGGAAATCTGAACAAATTTACATACATTTTTAATTTTCAAAGACGTTTTACAAAGGCCTAATCCTTAATTAACAATTTTCCTTATAAATAGATAAATTACTTCATACATTCAATATAATTTTTACAGTTTTTGATTAATTTTATTTGTTTATTGCTACATACTTTAAAAAGAGAAAACATTTTTTTTGTGCCGTTAACGAAGAAATCAGTAAGGGGTATTCAGATTAGTGGAGAAATTATAACTCCAGTTTTATAATTTGAACGGAACTCCATAGCCTAACGCAATTTACTCTTTTTTTTTTCATTTCAACAAAATATCACAAGTAGGCTTTTGTTAGTGTTATTAAAAGCGAGCTATTTTTAAAAAGAAAATGGCTTTTGCCATACTTAACTTTTATAAATGCAAACCTGAAAAAAAATTCAGTCGACTTGTGAAATGTAGCTGAAAAGGTAATTTAAGGTCGAACACGAAATTGTTTTGGGCTTCATTACAAATAAAATTGTCTTTATGTTTAACGTTCTCAGATACTTTATTTAGATAGGACTGCTTTTAGGCCTAAATATTGTTAATATAGATTAATAACCCCTAACTGTATAAACACATATAGTATAATACTAATTGAGATCTTCAGTTTTGTCTTACCAAAAACAACACCTGAACATATTTTTTTTAGAAAGTATATGCATGTCACTCTGCTTGTGAATAAGCTGCAATGCGCTTTTAAAAGTTTACATGCCCTCTATTGCATCTCTCGTCTCAGATCAAACTTGACAGACATTAAATTTGATAGTTTTGATTTTGAACGAGCATAACTGAAAAGCTCCATTTTACAAAAGTACACAAATAATTGGCCCACCCTTGTAACCTTTTTCTTTGCCATATCTTCTTTTCTTTCTCAGTTTCTGCTACTAACTTTTGTTTTTTATGGGGCACCCTATATTTGTCTGCTTTTTTTGATTTATTAGGACAATCTAAAGCTGCCTTCATGGTGGACCAACAGTGGGTTCCATCCAAAAAAAATTATACGAAAGTTGTAGGGACTGCTGAGAGCTACAATGTAAAGTTATTTTTGATTATACAGGGTTGAGGATAAGATTGCCACAAACCAAACTTACATTTTTTTTAAATGGAACACCCTGTACATTGTTTTATTTTCAGATTCCTCTCTTTTTGGCCATTCACCAATAAGTTTTTAAGATTTATGGCCACTTTTCGAAAATATCAGAGGTACATTTGACGCCCTGATTTTTTTAATGCCTTAGCAGACAGAAATCATTTTAGTAAGGCAAAAACTTCCAAATGTGGTCTTCTTTCAACTGCGGTATTTTTCTTTAGTATTCTTTAATAACGGTATACAGGGTAAATAAAAATCCTGAGTGCAAATTTCCTCGATTAATTATAATTTCAGATTCCTTCCTTTCTGGCCATTCACCTAATTCTATGGTTTGTGGGGATCTATACAGAGTCGTTCAAGATTTATGGCCACTTTTTGAAAATATTAGAGGTGGACATCTGAATTTATTACGGCAAAATATTGCAAAGTGTTCTTCTTTCAACATCTATTTTTTTTATTTATTCATTCCAGCATGGATGGATCGAAACAGTTTAAAACTTCAAAACATAAAAATTATCACTAATAAAAAAAGATTTAATACAAAAATTTCACAATGATAGTATTACAGTGATCTAGTAATAAAAACTGGTGGTTATTACGAAATGACCGATATGATTTATGTGTTAGGAGCAAGTGGAGATATTGGTGTGCAGTAAGCCTTTCTTCAAAAAAATGCGGACCGATGACAAAATGTCCAACAATTCCACTCCAGACGTTAAGAGACCACCTATTTTGACTAGTTTGTGGAATGTTGCGTCGTCAGTAAATAATACAAAGTTAGTAAATCTGGAATCTCTCTAAATTTGTTGTTGTGTCCAGTGACAAAAATCTAGTTACCTGTGTGGTATGGGTGAAACTTGGTTTTTTTTTAGAATTCGTAGAACACTGGTTTTAGAATACAATATGTGGGTCTTCTATAACTTATAAGTTTAACGCTAACTCGTTCTCCTCTTTTAAAACAGGTTTGGTTCGATCAGTTTTCGAGTATTCTACGTTTCGCGTCTCATCAAACCGTTGCTTAAGCCTTCCAAAAGCGCTTCTGTATGGTTTTCTTATAACAGGATACTTTTCGTAATTCGTTCTTGCCGATAACAAACAATTCTTTTCACTTGCTCCTAACTCATAAATCATATCGATCATTCATCTTTACATCTTACGGTGTGAAACTGTACTTAGTTTTTAATACAAAACTCGAGCACCAGCATTACATTCTTGACAGTTTTCTCATTTGTAAAAAAAAACTAGATTTTTGTCACTGGACACAACAACAAATTCAAAGAGAGCCAAGATTTGCTGATTATTTTTGTGTTGTTTACTGACGAAGCAACATTCCACAAAAATAGAAATGGCAATAGACTTAATTTTCATTATAACGCTACTGAAAAACCTCATTTTACACGAACAACTAGTCAACACAACTGAACATCAATTATATCTCTAATAATTTCGAAAAGTGGCGCCATAAATCTTGATCGACTCTGTATAGGCCCCACAAACCGTATATTGGTTCAATGGCCAAAAAAAAGGAGGAATCTGACAATATAATAATATACAGGGCGTTCCATTTAAATTAATCGAGAAAATTTGCATCCAACATTTTTATTTACCCTGTATACCGTGATTAAAGAATATTAAAGAAAAATACCGCCAAAATTTGGAAGTTTTTACCATGCTAAAATGATTTATGCTAACGCATTAAACAAAAATGCAGGGCGTCAAATATACCTCTGACATTTTCTAAAAGTGGCCATAAATCTTGAATGATTCTGTATAGACTCCACTTATCCTATATTGAGTGAATGGCCAAAAAGTCAGAAACCTGAAAATAAAACAATATACAGGGTGTTCCATTTGAAAAAATGTAAGTTTGGTGTGTGCCAAAATTATCTTCAACCCTGTATAATCGAATTAATTTTAGGTTGTAGCTCTCAGCAGTGCCTACACTTTCGTATACATTTTTTTTCTAATTCCCTCAATAACAAAGATATTGGACTTGAACGCACTGTTGGATTACCCTGAATGTGGTATCAAATTGCTCGCCAACTCGATAAACCTCCCTCTTAATAAAAAAAAATCAAGAAAATTGTTTAAGTGATTTTTGAATGGGTATAAAAGATGTTTAGTGAATAAAAGAGGGAGGGTTACTTGAACGCGAATTATTCGTTTTTCCTAAATCATAGCACTCTAAATGGTAAAATAAAACTTAAATAAAATATAGCTTTGCTTGTCAGAATGACGTAAAGACACATGGTTTTAGAAAGTGATAAGGATTCAAAATATGCCAACATATATATAGATGGTATTCAAAATTTAGTAGCTGAAAATCGGAAATAAAAGAATATATGGCAATGCTGTCATAGAAAAAATGTAGAATTAGATTTTGTGTTTTCCCTAAAAAAGGATATTCTTCGATTAATTATATAACAACTGTTTTTTAGAAAGGTTTTTTGTTAATTTTTATGGAAATACTTCAACGTTATAACACTTTTCAAACAATGATCATTACTATCAAATGTTTTCAATGCCCTCTTTAACTTATGTTAAATTTGCATCTTCTATGTTTGATCTGCCGTTATTTTTGATAAGACAATGAAAATTCTCTCTTACATAATATTAATATTACACCTTATGTTAATTTTTATTTCTTTACTGATTGATGCGAATTTAGAATACAGAAGTACTATAAATTGAAAAAATGAACAAGCTAAGTCTTTAGAAGGAGTACTAAAAGGACGGGGTACCTCTGTGAAAATATTTTCTAGAATTTGGTAATGTTTAATTTTAAATACTTCAAAACCACAAATTTCTTTTGATATTTTGAAAACGTGGTAGCCCAAAACGTTTTTCTAATTTCAAACGGGGACGTAGACAGAGGGGGCCCGCGGCCCCCCTTTTTATCCTGTGACCCCCCAATAGCCTGTCTAAATATATTATACGGTACGCTCATAAAAGCACAATATTTTTAACAAAATAAAATTCTCAAACCACAACACAAAATATCTCTACTATTAAGAATCCCAAATATAAGCTGACTCTTACCTAATTAAAACACAGAAAATATAAACAGTAATAATCGCTGTAACAATCCCGGTCTCTAGGCTTTATGTAAGCGAACTTTCTCTTGTTTAAGAATAATAAAATCATTTTTGAGAAATAGAATCGGAAATGACAGACTATCAAACTTGGTTATTTTATCAATTGAGAAGTCATTGGTAAAAAACATAGATCTTCAAAGAGTAATAGATATTTTCGCGGAAAATAAGAGAAAAATAAATTTAATTTTATGAATTGTTTTTTTTGTATTTTTTAGTTAACGGTTTATATTATTCATGTTTATTTTTTATTAGTTTTAGTAACATTAAATAAAAGGAAAAACAGGTTACTTCAGATATGTTTAATTAATTTACTTTTGTATAAAATTTGTTATTTAATTCAAAAACCTAAAATAAATCTAGAAAATTCGCTTTAATCTTTTTACTGGCACATATTATTTGTTACAGTATCCATTATTAATGTAAATAAAATCTTTAGTAGGAGAGTATGCTACTTTGACACACTAATGACAAACCCTGTATATAGGCCTCTAGAACTATTTGTGCCCCCAACTGGCCCCCCCCCCTACCCAAATGAATTTTCTGTCTACGTCCCTGATTTCAAACATGACACCACTCAAAACTGCAGTTGAATTTTAAAATAAAAGTTAGAACGTATCCTGTCCTTTTAATACTCCTTTGAAAAAAGTTCACCCTGTATACCAATGTTTGTTGATTGGGCCTGTTAAAAAGGATAAATTAGCAATCCGAGTCAGTTTATAAATATAAAAGATCGGTTTTTATATGTTTACTCAAAACCAGGCACATCGCACACATCGTGATTTTCTATATATATACAATTTGGATGGTTTAAAATTAGGCACAATGAAAATAGTATAAAAGAATACTTAAAACAAGTCAAATGAGGCTCATCAGAGATAATTCTTTGTTCAGAAATACCCATAGATGGGGCTATCAAGAGGTTGCAGGTGGTGTGATTGCTCTCGAATAGTAGTTTGAAAAAAGGGTTCAAAAACCCCGAAAAATAATAACAAAAAAAAGGGACAAAATAGGTTAGCTGGGTAACAAGCGGGGAGCCATTTATAGACCTTTAGTGTTTGATTTGCCTTTTTTTTTTCGGAAATTGTTAAATTGTGTTTGTTAAATTGTTCCCAACTGTTGTCCCATATAAATGTGAATATGTCTGGTACTCAGATTTGTGCAGCCTCGTTTTTCACCACAAACTATGGAATTCACTCACCGATAGGTTTTAATTCAAAATTTAGTCTAGATATCTTTAATTACACACAGCATGGATTTAGGAAATAAGCTTACATAATGTCATAAAATGTTATGTATATTTTTGGACGTAATATTTAACTCTTGTAAAACAAATCTCATGATAGTTTATTGGACATAATATACTTTACCCCTGATTCCTCAAATTTAACCAGTTTTATTAGCCAAAAAGTAAGTCGAACATTTGTTCAAAATAAACGTATGATAACTACAATAAACTACATTTATACCACATCAATGCTTTGATTTCTGAAAGTGAAATCCTCTATATATCGCTAAAAACAGGACGACTTCATTTTCAATAAAAAAATATTGCCCAGAAACAACAAACGAATATTAACCATTCAAACTTTTAAATGCCTTTTTATATGTAAAAACGTTTGATGATCTTGGGCACAACCATTCGGCTCACGATTATCCGTATACATAGGGTGTTAATTATATATTTAGACACACTTAAAGAGATAAATATTTGTTTATTAAAAAAAAATAAATATTTTTAAATTTATTTTCTACCTAACCTTATTGCGTTATGCCACTGATGTTTCCTCAATTTGATAGTTCTCATTAAATTATTCGTTTTCGTTTTGTCTCTAGTCTAATTTTAGAGCAAGTGAAAATTTTAAGGAAGATTTTTTTCCCTAGATAACGAGTTGAAAAAACTATAGGATATTGAAAAACAGAATTAACGTTAAGTTTTATGAAAATTGAAAATAAATGCGTGCAGCACTAAAAAACAAATATCGAATGGGGCATCTTTCAATAATAAAAAAATCATGAAACGGACTCATATTTACAATATATACATTTTATGCAAAAGATTCCCTACGGAGTATGAGGACGTTACGTTGTTGTCAAGATTTACAGTTCTCCAGCACAAACAAAATATCCCGAGCTCGACGAATGGACTTTACCTACCAATTTATTGGCAACATCCATTTGGAAGTCCCGAGCCGTTGGGGGATTCCCGGTTGACATAAATATATTTTATTAGATTTGGAAGTTTATTTTTGATTTTTTAATAGTGTCGATCGTTATAGTGAGTTTTATTAAAATGGGGATAACAAAAGACATTGTTTGGAAATATTGAATTTCTAAAGGAAACAATAAGAAAATGTTGGTTCAGAAATACGTTTCCAATTAGTTTGCCGCTTAAAAATGTAGTGTTTTACGCATTTTGTAATGAAAATTATTTTTAGAACTTAATAAGGTTATTTAATGCGATAATAATAGATATACACCCTAACAATAGCAACAATGATTATAATATTCGAAATATCTTAAACCAATTTCTTATTAGCAACGCAACGGTTCAGATTTTCGTAAGGTACCGTTTCCAATTGGTTTGCCGTCACTGTATATAATATTTATATTTATTTTTGATTTGACTTTTTTAATGTCATGTAATGTGATTTTTTAATAGAAATAAACGTATTTGTATTTATATCAATCTCTTTAAGTTTACTTACATAATTAACACCCTGATTAAAATTAAGTTGAAGACGTCATTCATTTTCAATTTATTATAAACCCATAAACCAAAACTCTAGGCCGAAATACTATATTCAATTACCATCCATACCTAACGTATCCACGATACGAGCATTTAAAAATAAAACTTTTTGTTAACAGGCACCGTCAAAAAGTGTACAATTTATAAAAGTAAAATTTAAAGAAATACACAAACGAAAGTTGGCTAGGCGATATCATTAAAAAATATATCTTTCTATATTAAACTTTTGGTTCAATGAACCACTTCAAAATGGCCGTCATTTGTAAAGCGACTATCTAAACACTTGAGAGTAAAAAAAAATCTTAAACTTTCCTTATGCTCGTACCAACAACTAAGCGGGATGTGCTTTTACAAAACCGTCGTCATCTCTATACGTCACCAGGCCTCAGACTGACCGTGTGGACATTAACAAGTGTATTTTCTGCCAAAGCGAGAAACGAAGCACTGAGGCAGTTGATGTCAGACCCAACGAATGGGACTATAAAGGAGCTGGCTAATTATGACTACGAACTGTTCATTCGTATCAACTAGGTATTTCCCATATGTTTCAAACGAAATGAAATACACCCCAAATCATAGGGACGAATCCGCAGATAAATATTACAATCTTACAAAACCGTATAATATACCCAGTACTAAATATTTCAGGTACGAAAACGCAGGTAAAAGTTAAATGAATAGCGAAACGACTGCTCATTGGTCGTGACGTCACTCCGCATATAAATACGGGTCATTTACATATCGATTCCATTGTGTAAGTTTCTACGTAAATAGTACATATTTATTTATTTATTTTCCAACAAGTACATAAACTTATGCCTACTTATTACAAAGTTTAATTTATTTTAAAGTTTATACAAATTGAAAAATAATTCTGCAAGCGCTAAACAGTTTTCACTGATGCCGCGCTTCTCTTGAATTTGTAGCTTAATTTGAATAGGAACTCAAAGTAGCATCTTTCAGTCTTTGGCAGTTTTAAGGAAAAAAAAAAGAATAATATCACTTATTTTACAACACATTTCATTTTATATGTAGTTCTCACGGACATATTTTGAGAGATGATTTTTGAATTTATTATAACCAGGTATAATCGCAATGCTTTGTGGTAGTCGATTAAATAAATTGACACTCATGTTTATAGTACTATTTTTCGCTGAATTGGATTTAAAATTGTCAATATGTATATTACTCGCACTTCTGGTACTGTAATCATGTAGTTCAAAGTTATATTTAAATTTTATTTGGCTTTTTTGCAGGTTATATTTTATACGATATATTAATTTGCACTGTTCTATGATTTTTATTTGATTTATAGTTAGTAGTAAGGTGTCTTTGTATAGTTGCTTTGTTGAATACAGTCTTTGAAAATTAAATAAAGATTTTATACACTTATTTTGTGTTCTTTGTATTTTACACATTAGAGTTTTACTTGCACATGCCCAAGTAGTTATTAAATAACGCAAACGTAATTCTACATAGGAATGATATACCAACTGTTTTGTTTTAGTATTCAGTTCTCTTCCACACCGTCTTAATGCACCAATCATTGGAATTACTTTATTTTCGATAGCTTTAATGTGTGTTTCCCAATTTAACTCACTTTCAATATGTAGACCCAGATATTTATATGATGACACTTCCTGTAAGCTATGGTTATCCAACTTTATTCCTAAGTTTTCCTTTGCTTTGTTCTTGTGTTTAAAGAGCATATACACGGTCTTACTCTTGTTAATATGCAAACTATTAGCTTTTGTCAATTTTACCAATTTTTTCAAATCTTGGTTTATTTTGTTTGATATTTCGTCTAGTTGCGAACCTGCATAGAGCAAGACCGTATCATCTGCATATGAATAATACTTAGCATTGAGCTTGACATTTTGTAGGTCATGTACGTAGAGGTTGTATCGGACCTAGCACTGTACCTTGTGGTACACCTTTCTTTGTTTCTTGAATTTCACTCTTTACGTCCCCTAATTGTACATATTGCTTTCTTCCTTTCAAGAAACTTTCTATTAGCTGTAACGCTTTACCTCTTATTCCCATTATTTCTAGTTTTTTTAATAGAATGTCAAAAACAACACTATCAAAAGCTTTAGAGTAGTCTATAAAGATGGCAACACAGTATTTTCCCTTATCCACCTCAAGGAGAAGCTCTTCTGTGAAGTCGGTAACAGCCGCTTGTTTATAAAGTTAACTAACCTCTGTTTTATGATCTATTTTGCTAAATGTCGAAAGCAGAGAGATGGGTCGATAATTTTCTGTCAGTTTTTTATCTCCTTTTTTGTATATTGGTGTTATTTGTGCTGTTTTTAGTTCTTCTGGAAATATCCCCTGTTCTAGCATTTTGTTAATTAATTTAGTTATTGTGGGAGTCAAGTATGATTCTGCCACTTTGATGTCGTCCGTGGTTATTTCATCCACTCCTGGGCTTACTTGTCTCTTCATATTTTTAATTAACTGGGAGACTTCTCCCACTGTAGCAGGGTATAAATATATGGTCTTAGTATTTATTGGGGATATGTTTTGGAAACTCGATTCATCTGAAGTATTAGGATTGCTAATGTAAAAATCATTGAATTCATTTACAAGCTGTAAGTTCCCCTGAATGTTGCCTGTTTCTTGTCGAGAGGAGGTTTGTAGGACCTCTCCTATAATTTTGTATATGTTCCGTGGATTGTTTTTGTGTTTTTCTAATTTTGTATGATAGTACTGCTTTTTTGTATCTTGTATTACTTTGTTAACATGGTTTTTATACCTTTTGAACTCCTGCTTATATTCCATATTTTCTGGGTTTTTTATCATTTTAATATATTTTCTTTCCTTCTCATCCAACTTTTGTATAATATTTGTGTTTATCCACTCATAACTTGCATTATTTGCCTTAATGGTTTTCTTATATGTGCATTCTTTTTTCGTTTCTTGAAGGAAGTTAATTAGTTCTTTATATGTATTTATTTGTTCTGTTTGAATTCTGTTACGTACAAGGTTTGTATATTTATTTTTATTTAAAAATGTTTTTATTTTCTTCACAACTGTAGTTTTTTTGATGATTTTTTTCACTGTTATTTCTATTAATTTGTGGTCACTCAGTGACCAGTCTTTTATTTTAGTGTCCAAGGCGACATTGTTCTGATTATTTGTTGTTAGTACGTGATCAATTATGGATTTAGTACCATGATGCTGATCAATTCTAGTAGTAAAGTCTTCATGTAGTTTATTTACGATCGTTACTCCATATATCTCCAGTGTTTGTTTATAGGCTGCAGTGTCATTATTAGTTTCACTGAGCAAATTCACATTGGTGTCTGAGCAAAAGATGATGTTTTTATGGTTTTTGAATAAATCTTCCAGATGATCCATGTAGAGGTCAAAATTTGAATTAGGTTTTCTATATGAAGCTACAATATTGACTGTTTGACACAGCTGAGTTTCTAACACGATTGTATTTATGTCTTCTGTGGCATAGTTATTTTTTATTGCTGTATTTATGTTACTTTTCAGAAATATTGATACGCCTCCACCTCTTCCATTTCGACATGAATGTATACTTTTATAACCAGGTAGATTGTAATAATTTTCTTCTCCATTCTGGAGCCAGGTTTCCACTAATGCTAAAATATGTATTTCCCTAGGTTGCTTCTTTAAAAGTCCTTTTATTTCCTCAAATTTGTTTCTGATACTTCTGATATTTATGTAAATGATGTTTAAATTCTCTATTTTATTCGCCATTGTAAAGAAGTAAATAGAACAAAACAATTTTTTTTAAATTTATTTATTAATCCACTTTAGCATTTTTTGCTAGATCCTCGATTTGTTCAATAGATCTAATTCTAATCTTGTTTAGACCATCATTTCTTCTAACATATACTTTTCCAGCCTTACACCAGATATACTTATAGTTCTTTTGTTTTAATTCCCTTGCCTTTTTAAATAATGTCTGTGTTTCCCTGGAAAGATCTTCGTTTATATAAATTTTAGTCTCTTCTCTGTCGAGATTGCACTTCATAGTGGTGATTTGCAAAGTTCTTTTCCTCTCCATAATTAAATTTTTTTTGGCTTCTTGCTTTAATTTAATCAATGTTAGTGAATTTTTTGTTGTTGGATTTATAGCTCTTATCTCTTCAATTTTTATTTCAGGTGTTACATAAATTAGTACCTTCATAATTATGTCTTTTTCATCTGCCAACCCTGAAATTACAACATTATTTTTCCTTTTCTCATATTCATAACTTTCTATTACCTCTTTCATGTGGTAAACCTCCTTTTTTAGATATTCAGTTTCATGTTTAGACTTTTTTAGCATGTTTTCGGTAGTTTCATTGATCTTGCGTTGTTCTTCATATTTATCACTCAGAAATTGTAGAGATTCTTTGACATCCTTTATCTCATTTTTAAGCGATAGTATTTCTTTTGTTTGAGCTTTAATTAATTTGACAACTTCCTTGATATCTTCATTTTCTTCGTTTTTCTCGTCTTCAGATTCGTTTGAATCGCTGCTTGACTCGCTTCTACTAACGTATATAAGAGATTTTCTGGAGTTCTTCATATTTTTACATTTTTCGCACTTCCATTGACTTTGATTTTTTTCCAAAATTTTAGCTTCGGATTCTGTTATATTTGCACATTCAATATGAAACCATCCCTTGCAAGGGCTCGAACATCCGATTTTATACTGTTTTTTATTTAATGGACTTTTACACTTCTCACAATTTAATTTTTTCCCTGCCATCAAAATGAGTTCTGGAACGTAGTCACAACAAATTGCTTCGGCTATGTCCCGCCCCTTTTGAGTTTGTAGGTTAGGCAAAACAATTATTTTATTGTTTTTGGGGTCAATTCCACTTCTCAAGCCTTGATTATTCCTAAAATCTGTTGACCTTTCATACTAATATTTGTTTAACAGCAATTTACGAATTTAACTCTTTGTTGAAAGAACTAAAACTTGATTTGAACTGGACAATAGTAAAACACGTAATACTAGATGTTACGTTCCCGTATTTTATATTTTGTTTTGTTCTGCGTGGCGAAATAAATTTACAATTTAACCACTGTGCATATGTTTATGCTGATGGATTGCATCAAAAATGACAATTCAGCAGAGAGCAGAGGTGCAAAACCAGCAATGTAAGTATTTATATGTGAAAAAATAACAAATATCTGTTTACAATATTCGAGGTTTCGGCGAACGTCAGCATTGTTATGAATAAAATATAAACAGAGCCGAATCTATATCATGCTAGTTGGGAAAATTTAAGGTTATAATCGTTAGCACCCTATTTTCATAATAATAAGGTTATTAATTTATTGTGTTCAAAACGTACATAATTTTTCATGTCTTCTTCTAACTAAATAAGAAAAAATATAATTGTATGCAAGTATTTGTTAATCATAACCTTATTTCGAACTTACATTAAAATGGTCTTCACAACAGAAGAATTCGTTTTTTGATTTGGGCATGTCACGTCTTGCTGCCGTAAACCATCGTTTCTTACGATTATAATCCTCCCTAGACACACGTTTGGTGTACTTACAGATGTGTTTGTGCAACGGGGCACAAAACACCATTTATTTTGTGATCTATACATATTTAGTCATTTAAAAACATGCGAATGTTTCTACTACAACTCTCGCTTGCAAATTTTTGCTTATAGCCACGTAAATATCACCGTAATAAAAAAATTTCTACAAGCGTGCGGAAAACTTCACTTTTCCGCACTAGCACGGAAAAAATCTGGGAAATAACCCCATTTTTTTGAAATATATTTATTGATTTTAAATATTTAAAAATATATCGATAGTTGTAGTTCCTAGTAGCTAGATAACACTTCTGCCATAGTTTGTAATACTGGTTGCCTAACGTTAAATCATTTCTAAAGTTTAGGATTGAGGTATGAAAAACCGCATTTGATAATTTAATGTTAACCTAATAGATGGAGCCACAAGTAGTCGAAATTAGTTGGCCAAGTTAAGTTATGTCTTTTGCTGTTTTCTGCGTTTAACTTTTATAATAAAACAAATTATTTCTAGCGAAGTGTTTGTTTTAAGTCTTCCAAGAACCTCTGAACAATAATAGTTAGCAAAATGATCTAAGAACATACATTTGCTAGAATCCTGCTATAATTTCCAACAAAATAGTAAAAAATATGTAAAACGTGTTTTAAAAATTGTTCAATAGCTCTCGCCTTATAAAATCAATGTTAAGCAATAATAAATACCTGCTTTTTTTATTTGGCAGTTTGAATCACCTAAGACACAAAGTAAAAATACGCGTGTCATTCATTGTCAATCAAAACCAATCTTGCTGTCGCTGATTTTTGTCGTAGTAAAACCAGAATAAAACAAGCAGCTAGAACTGCAAACTTCAATCTGCTACCATCAAAATCCCGTCATATGTATGAGAAAAAATATATTGTTTAAAACCTGGTGTCAAACTAAAGGCTTTAAAACTTTGAAAAAACCCGTTTTGTGGCATATTTCGCCGAACTTTCCAAAACATGCAAGCCAAACACCTTTTGGTCCAGATACTTAATGTTAAAAAGTATGATCAACCTCAATGAAAACATGGATTTAAGCAAGTTTTTCAAAGTCACGGCCTATGAAATTTAACTCCATATTAAAGAAGCTACTATACTTGGTTTGGCGGGCGCATGCCACCGAGAAGAACTAACAAAAATGTCATTGGATCATAATGAAGACGATATGAAGGAAATATTATTAATAAATTTTTCAGACACAAAAAATTACCGTTCTAGAAGCATTGTACTATCTGATGAAGCTGAAAGCGGAGCATATTTAAAATTGGTCAGAAAATATGCGATTTTAAATAAACCAGAAACCCCACATAGACTTTTTTTGTAAACTACAAGAGCACAGTACAATGCATCGGCATAAACACCTTTGGAAAAAGCTTATCTGAAGCTTCCAAATCTTGAACTATATACAGGCCACAGTTTCCAATGTTCAGCCGTCATAATGCTTGCAGATTTCGGAGAAGAAACACAAATATCAAACGCTTCCGAGGTTGGAAATCTTTAATCGTGGCAGGTTATTTAGAAAGCTCAACAAGTTTTCAAAAGAATCTATCCAATAAAGTATTGAACTTCAATGCCATTCCTTCCACTAACCAACTTTCACCAGTGCAGTCTACCAAAACGACCTCTTCCAACTAAGAAGTTACCCCCTCGGCGACGGTTACAACAATAAGTACTCGTGAAAGAGAACTGGAAAATCCAAAACCCAACCCGAGTTCCTTGGAAAAAAATCTACTTTTTTACTTTACTATTCATGTTGTTAATAAAAATTAATTTGTGATTATGTATTTGATATAAATAAACGATTCTTTTTAACTTTTGGATTTTCCGTACGCTTGTAGAAAAAATAGTGTACCTTACACGTGCGTAAAGTGACTTTTCCGCACGTGATTGATGGCCGAACGACGCTTAGCACAACTTCAATTGGGTGCGGAAAAGTAGCACTTTCCGCACTTGTTACGTAAATTACTATAAACCCACTTAAAAGGCGACAATATCCTAGAAACAAGAATGACACTACAATCTATATATGCGGTGTGACGTCAGACGACCATAACCTTGGGAAAACCCGTTTAGGCGCCAATGTCTGGCATTTGAATTTTATACGGCTTTTTTTGCTTGATATATTTTTCATATTATCTTTCATATAAGTTTTCATTCTATTTATTTTCTAAAAAACGAAAATATACCCAATTATATGCTGTGCTTGACAGCATCAAAACTGAAATACCACAGTCTGTGTATAGTGAAAGCCGAGAGGACCCAGAAAAAGATACAGATGCAGATGAAGGAGTGTGGCAAAAATAATTTACCTATGATCCAGATTTGCACAGAGCTCGAATCCTCCATTGGTCATGTTTTGCAACTCTCAGATGTTTGGCAAAGATACGTCCTGACGAGAATGATTGGCGTTGAGATACCGAAGTCATTTGAATCGAGCTTGTCAACTTTTAAAGAGAAATTGCAGAACATCATTAAGGACTCGTTCGTTTTCTTCCAGCCCCTAAATAAGGACATCACAGGAAGGCAAACACTCCTTATACCTCGGTCAAGATGACTGCGGGTGTTGCGAAGTTTTTTTTTTGGTTTCATCAAGTTCAACTTGGGTTTATTTAATACTAAAACGTTTCTGCTTGTTTCAACAAGTGGGCAAAGACGTATCCAGCGGAGATGAAGCCAGACACCAGCTTTTCGATGTTGTGAAAATGCCGGAAACCTTACCTCCAACAAGCGATGCGCTGCAACTACACTTCCTGAGATGCCATTACCAGGTACTGTGAGTAAAATCAGCTGTTTTTTGCATTGACAATTTAACAAAACATTTCAGGTTTTCAGTTTCATCAAACCCGACCGGTGGTGATGAATCCTGAGTCATGTGTTGAGCCCGTACCCAAAGCTTGCACAGATATCTTAGCCTGCAACTGTTCATCCCAGTGCCTCACAACAAAGTGCACGTGGAGGAGGAATGGTCTGACTTGCACCAAGTTGTGCTACCCCTCTTGTTTGTTGAACTGTTTAAATGGTTGATTACTTACCTTCCTTGCAACCATGCCATAAGCTGAACACATTTGAATGATTATTTTCTTTGTAATCTTGCAATAAACTGATATTTGAACTCTGAAATAGTCGTTTTACTATCTTTCTTGCTTACTTCCGACCAACAAAGTTGCAGCTGCTCTCTTGGGCCCTGTCTTGGAAACCACGCATTAAGTTAAGTAGAACTTAAGGTAAGTAAATTTTGAATATTTCAATGTGTTTGGCATCCGAAAAAAACCCTAAGCAGCAGTGGCGGCTCGCCAGGGGACGCAGGTGAAGCACCACTTCACCTACATTATCCAATCAATTTACTTAAAATAAAAATATTTTTAAAATATTAAGCATTCTATAATAAGAATGTAGTATGTTTTATATAAATTCACGTTATTTACTTAATTATACCATCATTTTCTATCAAAACTACTGCCTTATATACTCAAAAAATAATAATGACTTAAAAACGTAGCGCGCTGAACACCTTTTCATAAGAGCGACCCGTTGAGGAGTTACAATCAGATGTAAAAAATTCCGCTTCAGACTCCCCCCGCACGGCGGCTTTCACGCTTAGATTTGTTTACGGCGGTTGCTATGGCAACGCAATGGTGAATATCCATAACCCAAATAGAGATTGGGAGCGGCATAAAATACTGCTGCAGGCTACAGGCGTTTATTCGCTTGCTATAGAATTAATGTGAATTAGTGCGTTCGGATCATCGGAGGCAGAAGTAGTTTTGCATCGAGTCATGTATCGTTTTATTTGTGGTACCGTAAAAGTTAGACGAAATTTTTCCGTTGCACGCTCCGGTCTGCATTTTATTAGAAACACTATTTTCTCGGTGGAAAACCGAGGACAAAAGAGACTTTTTAAATACGGGGGCCGAAGGATCTAAGCTTGCCCTTGAAATAGAAAAACAAGGGAAGTCAAAAGACAGAGTTTTCTTTCGTAGATTTCGAAATCAGTGGTATTCGGATTATACGTGGATGAGTGGAAGTATTTATTTAAACAAACTATTTTATATGCCCTGTTTAACTGTATACAATCAAGTATATGGAATAATTTTGGGAATGTGACGAGCGGTTGTAGTACGCATGAAGCTTCTTTGGAACATATTCAGTGCGCTATTTCGTTTGCAAATTTAAGGAAAGGTCTCAGAACAATTGAAGACGCTTTGAGGGAAAATTCAAGGTTGTACCTATATATAGTCAAAAGCAGTGTTATCGTAAGGGTCATACGATTTATCAACGACAAAATTTCTAAGTTTGTTTTTCTTTTATTACGTGTAATCATATCCTCCGCATAAAATCCGGAAGATGAATTAACTAGACCTATGATATTTTCATATGAAAAAAAGAGGATAAACACACAACACAGCACAAACAAACAGTTGCAAAAATCTTTGAGCGATGTCACTTCAAAGTCAAAAGGAGTAATAGAAAACAATTTTCGGGTATTTTGCATCCACAAGCGAAAAAAAATGGTATTAAATCTAATAAAATATTACGAAAATGAAAATTCACCGACCAATATTCAGAAGACAAAAGCTCTGGGAATTGGTATAAGGATCGTGCAGAAAATTGTGCATGAAAAAAAAGCATAATTTACTACCGAAGAAGATTAAGAAATGTACACGAAAAAAGACAAAGACAGAAGATTTAAGTGACAATGT
Organism: Kuschelorhynchus macadamiae; assembly: GCA_030620095.1. NCBI lineage: Eukaryota > Metazoa > Arthropoda > Insecta > Coleoptera > Curculionidae > Kuschelorhynchus > Kuschelorhynchus macadamiae. The sequence continues at coordinate 281,408 of JAUTXW010003729.1, read as the reverse complement.
TAAAACGGATGTTCGTAATGCAATTTACGATTTATACACATCAAAAACTAATATAACCCTTCAAGTTTTAAAAGAAGCTTTAAAAAATCGAGGCATATTGGAAATTGGACTAAAATCGTTGTCAAAATTAATAAAAATGTTGGGTTTTCGATTTAAAAAGGACTGTAATCGAAGATTTTTATGCGAGTTGCCACAAACAGCAAGTCAGCGTATCCAGTTTATAAAGAAATACGCGTAAAATGTTAATTCAAAATTTAGAAAAGTGGTATTTTTAGACGACACTTGGATATTTTCTAATAGAAGCGGTTCGAAATCTTGGCAGGACGAGTCTGTAAAAAGTGTCAAGAGAAAAAAGGGATGTGGGACGGGAAATCGGTTCATCATTTTGCATGCAGGTTCTTCAACAAGATTTCTCCCAGGTGCAAGTTTACTGTTTTCTCCAACATCCAAAAGTATGGACTACCATGATAATACTAACTGTGAACTGTTTGAAAAGTGGTTAAAAGAACAACTGATTCCAAATTTAGATGCTCCATCTTTAATCTTCTGGACAATCTTATCATTCAAGAATCTTAAATAAACAACCTACTTCATCCTGGAAGAAAAGTGATATTTATGACTGGCTAATAAAACAAAAACAAAATTCTTTACCCAATATGCTGAAACTAGAACTTCTTTTAATGGCAAAATCTATTAAAAACCCGACAATATATGCCGTAGATGAAATATTACGGGAAAATGGACATGAGGTTTTAAAACTGCCACCATACCATTGCCAGTTTAACGCAATAGAATTAATATGGGCTGGGGCAAAATCATATTAAGAAAAACACGTGAACGATGGTCTTGGTTATATTACGCTGGAGTACTGGAAGAAATCTATGGAACATACGGAGAAATTAATATGGGATTGGTGGAATCGAGAACGAGTTCTAGATGTCGAAATAGCACCAATGATCATTGCGCCATTTGAGGACGACTCAGAAGATGAGGACTTTTAAAGTAATGATGATTTTTTAGTCTATAATATTAAAAAGTTTCTGAAGGATTGTATTAGTCTGACGTGTAAAAATCATAAATTGCATTATGAATATCCATTTCTGCATTGTAACTTAAGTCTTTTGCTTTTGGCTTTTTTCGTGTACATTTCTTAATCTTATTCGGAAGTAAATTATGTTTTTTTTTCATGCACAAGTTTCTGTAAATTCCTTATACCGATTCTCAGAGCTTTTGCCACTGGCTCCTGGATATTAGCCAGTGAATTTTAATTTAAAAATCAGATTTGACACCATTTTTTTGCTTACTTTTTTTCGTACATTTGTAATTTTGTAGGCAATCAATAAATAATTATAGAATATTTGTTCCAATTTTAAAACGTGTTTAAAATAAGTAAATTTTTTTATTAATTATAAGACAAAATTTGATATATAAAAATCGGTAAACTCGGGGCTAGCGAAAAATACTGGCCATATATATATATATATATATATATATATATATATATATATATATATAGCTATATAGGCCATATATATATATATATATATATATATATATATATATATATATATATATATATATATATATATCTAGAATGAAGGTTTATGAAGTTACCTATTTGTGCGACTGTTTTTTTTGGGTAAACAAGAAATGGCATTTCGGGGGCACATTGAATCTGATTCTTCAGACAATTTCAAAGAACTTTTGTACTCCTATATAGCGATAAGCAATATAGACAAAAACGCTCCAAAGCTATGGATAATAAACATCACAAAAAAGTAAAAAAAAAAAAAATAGCCATTTTGGGCGTGGCACTCCGAAAAATTTTCACCTGCGGCGCTGTGCACCTAGTTACGCTGCGCTTCACCCGTTCTTAAATCCACGAGCCGCCACTGCTAAGCAGACGTTTAAATCATTATTTTAAGCCAACGGACAAAGGAGATATAAAAAAAACAAAGTTTGGGTCGCTATCTTGGATACTGAACTTCCGGTCCAAATTTTCATAAAATTGAAATACTAGAAAGGTTGTTTCCTCAATTGTTACATGAAATGCTTTCTGCAATGTTATTTTTTGAAAACGTGTCTAATATATAGTATTCTCTAAAATATTGAGATAAAAGTACTTAAATACAAAGCCACTAGAGGGCCCTAACCAACTTTTAAAATAACGTTGCAAAATAGATTATTTTTATTTTAAATCGTTATGGTCGATCGAGTTTTGAACTCGTAATGAAATCGACATCATTTTGACGGGGCCTGAGGGACTGAAATATTTGTTACGTATAAAAAAAAATCTGTAAACAGAGAAGGAACTACAATAACGTAAATATCTACAAACCTTTTTACAATTTATTGGCGGAATTTGTCCATCTTAGTACGGAAAGCTTGTAAGAAAATAGAATATCGTCTTTGAAGACCCACATATACAGAAGTTAGGGTAACAGCAGTTTCGCTACTAAGCCATAGAATACAGACGGTGACAAAGGATACATTTCTTATGGAAAACGACTTTCAGTCAGTTTCTCTGAAAATTTAATATGTTATAGTTCTTGACCACCTGATCGAAAGCTCTTATGGCCATAACGTAATCATGCGTTTTATACAAGGAGTCAAAGTTGGAATTCTTCATTGTCCATATTTTATAAAAATTTGTAGTATTTTTTTTTTCAATTAATTAATAAGCATTTAAATAGGATAGTCACTTAGAATACTAGAAGCCAAGGTATTTTTTAGTAATAATAAACTTATACGGGGTGTAGGTGTATTTAAGAATTCGAAATTTTTTGTTTCATATTCGTTCATATGTCTATCAAAATTAAATAATTGTAACGAAAGCTGTTGTAAATAGCTGACATTAGACTGACCATGAATTTTAATACACAAGTTTTGTAACGCATTATATTATCTGAAAATCTGAAAAAAAATAGACACTAAAGTTGCCACATTTTAATTATCGAACGAATATTATTATTAAATGCAGCTTTAATAATTTAATTAAGAATAAAATACTACAGGAAGTTTCATAAAATTTTAGGCTAACAATGCTGCTATGGTTACGTCAGATTCACCTAATTTTTAATAATAATTCCTCAGAGTGTGATAACATAAGAAAACACAAAAATATATATATATATATATATATATATATATATATATATATATATATATATATATATTTATATATATATATATATATATATATATATATATATATATATATATATATATATATATATATATATATATATATCAATATATATCAATATATATATATATATATCAATATATATCAATATATATCAATATATATATATATATATATATATATATATATATATATATATATATATATATATATACATATATATACAGTATTGTGCGAATTAATGTGAACACTGGGAATTTCTTTATTATTTCAACTTGGCAACATTGCGGTGACAATTCTGACAGGTGTTTGTTGACATATCCCATAGCTTGTCATTCTGCATTATGTTATTGCTAATGTCATTCGTTTTGGAGGTTATTGTAACTAAGTTACACTTGTTTTGTGGTTTGGGAGAAATATCACGTTTTAGTTAGTGTTTTCGTGTTTGCGACATCATGGACATCACGCCAAGGAAAAGAGAAAGGATAATTACACTTAGTCAGCACACATCCATGACGCAAAGGGACATTGCTCGTGAGTGTTCCGTAAGCTTGGGAGCTGTAAATAAGTTAATTAAACAAAAAAAGGAGACTGGATCAGTTGAAGTTCAACGGCAGGGGAAATGTGGGAGAAAAAGAAAGACAACTTCCCGAGATGAGATGTTTCTTTTGAGAAACAGCAAGCTAAACCCTAGAAAGACAAGCTATGACCTTCAGCAGGACTTGGAAAAGGCTGGAGTGAAAATTCACGACTCTACAATTCGCAGACGTCTTTTGGAGGGAGGAAGAAAAGCTGTAAGACCTCAGAAGAAACAGCTTCTAACAGAGGCTATGATGAAAAAAAGGCTAATTTGGGCAAAAAAATATGCTTACTGGACAGAAGAACACTGGAGAAATGTCTTGTTCTCAGATGAGACACACTTTTTAGTGCAGGGGTACCGATCAAAGTTCGTGAGGAAAGGTGTGGATGAAAAGTTTACTGCAGCTCACTTGGTTCAAACAGTGAAACATCCAGTCAAGAAGATGTTTTGGGGCTGTTTTTCATATAAGGGAACAGGAAAACTTATACCCATTGAAGGCATGATGAACAGTGAAAAATATAAAGCAATGTTAGAAACATGTTTGTCTAGAGAACTGGAAAAAGTTCAAGCAGTTGGCAAACCAATCTTTCAGCAGGATTCAGCACCATGCCATGTTTCGAAGAAGATGGTGAAATATTTCAAGGACAAAAAGGTTACCCTACTAGAGTGGCCTGGAAACTCACCAGACATTAACCCAATTGAGAATTTGTGGGCTATATGCAAGGCTAGATTGCTAAAAATGGATTGTACAACCAAAACTAAGATGATTGAGGCTGTCATTCAGGTGTGGTTTCGAGATGACAAAATTAAAGATAATTGCCAAAAATTAATTGATTCGATGCCAAAACGAGTTGAAGCTTTATTAAAAGCCAAAGGAGGACATATCCCCTATTAAATAATATTAAAATATGTATTTATAAACTTGTATTTTGTATTTTTTCTTTTAATAAACAATATTTAATGTAAATCTTTCTGTGTTCACATTAATTCGCACAATACTGTATATATATATATATATATATATATATATATATATATATATATATATATATATATATATATATATATATATATATATATATATATATATATATATATATATATATATATATATATATATATATCATATATATATATATATATATATATATATATATATATATATATATATATATATATATATATATATATATATATATATATATATAAAAATATATATATATATAAAATATATATATATATATATATATATATATATATATATATATATATATATATATATATATATATATATATGATCATTCAATGTTTCTTGAACCATTGTAAACTGCGAGGTAGTGGGCAGTTACATAATTTTTTTTTTCCAGGACGTTTCGTTGACTTTAGCACAACTTTTTCAAATGGTTTATAACGTGTCATCAGAAACAAAGATCCAAAATGCATTAAATGCGATAACAAATTGTGTAACACATATGAGACATATAACACGAAGCTGACATTTTGTATATTACATTAAAAACAAACACAACGTGAAAATATAATACACCACACACACACACACAACGAGTTTGTCGTTCTATGTATGTGACTAACCGTTATAAACCAGTTGAAAAAGTTGTACGAAAGTCAACGAAACGTTATGGAAAAAAAAAATAAAATTATGTAACTGCCCACTACCTCGCAGTTTATTTTACTGAACGAAAATTCCCAAGAAAACTTTGCTTATATATATATATATATATATATATATATATATATATATATATATATATATATATATATATATATATATATATATATATAATATATTGTAACGTGATAATTTCGGACTTATAGCATGCTAATAATAATATTAAACTATTTAAATAATTATATAATAAACAAATTTTTAGATAATAATACTACTAAATATTAATCATTTTTGAATTTACAATTTTGCTTTCCTATCACGTTTGTCTTTTAAAACTACGAAAACTTCTTTTAATGCACTATGGATTTAATATGTTAATGATTATTCTTGTGCGATTCTGCCGTTTCGATTTTTAGAGAACAGAATTTTGGATTCAGTTAGTGCGAACTGAAATAAAACAAGTATATTAGAATTACACTGTATAGGTCCGCGCAACTGATCGATGTGTCACGACATCTCCAGGTCTCGTTTATCAATAGCCTGGCTTACGGTTCGATTATCGATTTTTCTGTCGTTAATTTTGGAAAGGTACCGCGGTGGAAGTGGACGGTCGGGGCAGTTTCCTCGGTCTCCTGCACACATCGCAGTATTCTATCAGGCGCATTTGGTCGTATCGTAGGTTCCTACAAAAGAGGGCGCTACATTGTCAATTTTGGGAAAGAATTATTCAGATGAGTCGGATGCATTATGGCAGGTCTAGATTTTGTTATTATTTTCGAGGGCTTACAATGGTGTAATTTGGGGTTCTTTTGGAATGCCCAAGTATAGTTTTGTGAGTGATTTTTTATGATAAGTTTTCCGGTAATATTGCCCTCCGTGATGCCGACGTATTTCTAGTCATTTCTAGTTTTATCGACCGGTTCCTGTGGTTACAACAGCAATCTGTGACCGTAGTTGCCGGATCATGAATAAGTTTCCGATCCCGTGACTGCAGAATTTTTATATCGGATGTGACATTTTACCTGACTGTGGCTCTGAAACAATGAATTTTATATATTGTTTCTATTTCTCGGATTTGACCTTTGGATATTTAATTGACGGATATTTGCTGTGCCTTTGGTGTTAAGTATGACTGGTTGCTTATTGATAAAGAATTGAAGTCTTAACTAGGATTTTATGAGTGGAATCGTGGCAACATGGCGAGACATTTTGGACCTGTTGCTCCAAAAATTTGTTCCTGCTTGGTGAGTCTCAAGTCAGCAGTGTGGTGCGCGGTCCATTTTCTGATGCCTTCATCATAATTTTCAAGTAGAGCCTGGCTTGATCGTATTTACGAGATTTATTGATGAGCATCTTTTGCGAAATAGTTCCTGTTTGGATTTGAAAGTTCTAAAGTTGTTATTCGGGCACTTTGGGGTTTTTTTTGGACAGAGGAAGTTCGCACCCACGAGGGAGAATTGTGAAAATGGCCGCCACACTCTAAAATCCTCGTTCCACCATCTTTAGAGGATATCCTCCTGCTGACTTGCCATATTGGCACCTGGAATAGCAGATTCCGGTGAGTTTTTGTATATTTGATTATTTAATAATATGATAATGCCCGTGTATGGTTCTTAGTGGCCATTTCCATGACCATACGCCATTTTGTTGAACATCTTCGGTCTGGGTTGACATTTTATTTCTTTAAATTTAGAGTCAAGACTTCGTAAGAAGCCCACTGCACTTGTCCAGACCATCGACAACCACTCGTTGATTCCGTTTTTAGCATTAGGCAACTGCTAGACCCAGACTCCATTTTGGTTAGAAAACCCTCAGAAGGAGGTAATATTATTTTATTTGCATATTTTATTTAATTTTTGTTTACATTTTGGGCTATATTTGGATATGGTTTAATGTTTGCTAAGGGATGTTTTCTCTTTAGGGTTTTTTTTTTTGGTTTGGATATTATTCCAAGGGATTTCCGTCACGACGACGATCAAGTCCTGGAATTTGGATTTTTCTTTGGATCAGTTATTGGGATTGCCAACTTGCCTGACCAGGCAAGAGACTCACTTTCAGCATCGGAGCTGGTGCTGCTCCCACCTGTATACGCCTGAGTCCAGGTGACATTTCTTCGCCTGAAGGTCTGAACAGCTAACGGCCACAGCTATTGGAGGACGTCCAGATAAGTAACCGTAGCAAATAATTAAAATTTCAACTATTATATCTTTTGCAAGCTAAATTCCTCGATACAGTCAATTAGCCAATTTATTAATTTGTTCTTCATATTTACAAATTCAAATTTAAATTAATTTTTCTCACTAAAAATCAAAATCTATTTACTAATTTTAAACTAAACTTTTTACCTTATTATTGAGCTGACTGGCTTATCGAGTGGCCTTAATAACTTGTTTTGATTCTATTTATAATTTTTGATGTATTTCACTGACTTGTATTTGATTTTGCACTCACGATTTATGGCGTCATAATATCGACCGTGGTACTATATTTTTATATATTCCTGCATACTGTTGACCATTGTCATATTTATATTTTTTTTTATTATTCATTTTCTTGTGTACAATATCGATTTCTCTTAAGCTGCAGGTAATTTTAATAATTAAGATTAGAAGCTTAGTACATATTATAGCTGTATCGCTGTTGGCCCGCGTTTGGACCATACCTACATATACTATTATTGTACTTGAAATAACTTTTGAAAAAAAAAACAAAAAGAACAACTTATTTGATATTAGTATATGATTTCAAACAAAATTTTGCGTTTTACTGCTGCTACCTACCTACAAGTGAGACCCTCATATCTTAATTAATTATTTGGTATTCTGTGAAGGTAAGCTCATTGGTATAAGATAATATTTTGGTTTTTCGTTGCTTGGAATCGCTAGAGTTGTGCAACACTGGGCGATAATTCGTAATTATTATCGGCCTAGTACTTCATTAATTTATTTGATAAAGTAGAGTAATAATTAATTACGTGGCGCAAAATATTTAGATCTTAACCCAGCCCTTCTCCACTGTTGCTGTCGGCCTCTACTATTATTCTCCCCAGCTTGTTCCAACTCTTAGGGTCTCCAACGCCTTGATGAATTCGAAATTCAGTATACTTTATTGATCATTAAATAAATATCCGGTAAGTGAAAATTATTGTGCCATAATATATATAAAATACGCATTTGTGGGCACTGAAAACCTACACACATTAAAATTAAACGGTCGTAAGTCCCTTAATGTTTGGTGTGGTATGCTGAGAAATAAGGAGATTGGTCTCATTATTTTTGAAGGTGCTCTAAATGGGCATAGATACTTAAGGTTTTTGCAAAATGAAATTGAGAATCTTTTGGAAAACGTACCCCTAATCTTAAATGGCAGCAAGATGGGGCACCGCCACATAATGTCACCCCTGTAAGACAGTTTTTAAACAACCGCTATGATATGTGGATTAGCCGAAAGGGGTTATTTATTGGCCACCAAATAGCCCAGATCTAACTCCGGTTGATAATTTTTTATGGGGATATTTAAAAGTCAGTCGAGGTCTATAGAGAAAGAAGCAAAACGTTGGAAGATTTAAGAGGAAAAATTGTGGAAAGCTTATGTAATTTAAATACTAATCATTTTAATTTTACTTCAAATTCAATTAATATATTTTAAGAGGATTATAGGAAATATATAGAAAATAATGGTGGTCATATTTAACATTTAAAAATGTATAGTTTATTTGTTTAGTAGTTGTTGTTGTTAATTGCTTTTTATTCTTAAATTGCAAAAAAATAAAACCGTTTTACATAATTTTATTAAGTCGTTTTTCCTTTTTCCAATCATTTCTTGATATCAATGCTAAATGATTATAACTAAATTATAGTAAAAACGGCAGTACCGAGAGAAATGCTTACGTGTTTTTTTTATTTTTTCCATGGCTAGCTAGATTAACACTTATTGCTTTCAAAGTAAACGCAGTAACCTGCGATTTCGGTCCATGGCTACTATGATTTAAAGCTCATAAAAATAAACTTTATTTCAGGATTTTTAAAGCAATATAGACCGAAAACGGCTGAACCAAATATAGACATATTATACATTTTTGAAAAAAGGACAATGAGCTCTATCCAAATATCAACAAAAATATAGGGTGATCCATTTAAGAAAAAGAAGTTGGTGGCAGTACCGCATTGTTGGGCCATCCTGTATGCGAATTGTAATTAAAAGTTTCTTGTTATCTAAATAAAAATAGGAAAAATCGGCTGACCGATCTGAATACATATAAAGTATTTAAAATTTAAAAAAATATAAATTTTCCAAAAAATACGGAAAATGCAATATTCAACTTCGTCACCCTGTATATTGTTCACTACCGCAGGATTTAGTTGTGGCCATGAAAGCTTTTGATCAGGGGAGCGACAACTACAACATCACATTTTCAGAAAAAATGACTCTAAACCATGTTCCATAAGAAATGTGTGGGGTCCTTTAATACTCGCCATTGGGATCTCTGAAATGGTAAGAAGTGAAACGAATTTTTAACTAAGACAAAATTGTTCAGTGGGAGCCCATTTTAGGTGCCACTTACAAAATACGAAAATGTTTTGTAGTTTTTGAAAAATCTTGTAAAAAAAATTAAAATTATCAAATTGAATTTTATTATTTCCTGATCACTTGAAGACATATTCCAAAATAGTTTAACCTTTCCATTGTCACTTGTTAGTTTTCATAAGGTTTAGCAAAAGACATTTCGTTTCTGGGAATTTCGTCATTATCGTCTTTATTTAAAAGAATAAATTGATGATGAACAGCCAATAACGAAACGTTGTATGTCAAATCTAAGATAGTCATCTTGTGAAAAATAAAAAGTGGCAAAGAAATTAATTTTAGATTACCTCTTCAAATTCGATCAGAAGATAAAAAAAATTTGTTTAAGTTCAAATTTTTATATTAAAACTTTATTAATTAATTTAAAATTAAGTGTAGTACGGTTAATTATACATTAATAATAATAAGAAACTGTTATGTCTAACTTCTTCATAATATGCGCGTCTTCGAAGACTCTTTAAAATCACAAAATAATAAATACTTACTAGCAAAAAAAAATAAAATATAACTATAAGCACCTCCAACACCTATTGGCAAAGTACTTCAAGTGAAATAGTTCGCTATATTTTAAATAATTTAATTATGACTTTACATTTATTTGTTTTTTATTTTCCTGAAACTGCATTACAGTTATCAAATAGTCAACATGACCTTAGCAGTTGGGAGACTGTGAAGTTAATTTATGTTAAAAAATATGAATTTTATTTGTCAAAACATAATTACTAAAAATCAACATTTCATAATAATAAAACATGATTTCAAATGAAGAACTTCGCCGGACAGATGGGTGCTTGGTGCTTCTAAATTACTCTAATTTTTAGTCACTGGTATAAAGTTCAACTGTTTATTACAACTGCAGAATTTAGGTAAAAAAGGTGGATGATAAATGTTGAATTTAGCCTGTGATTGGGTTAAGTCATTTTGAGTAATTGTGTCAAGATGTTTTATGATTTTAATGACTTCTCACTTCTTTATTTCACGTAATGTATCCAAAACTTCAAAACTGAAATAAATAAAAAATGGCGGATTCCAAAAAATAAAACAGTATTTTTTTGGGTTAATATTTTACTTCCCTATAAAACAGCCCATTAATTATATCAGAGAAATAAACCACATTTAAAAAATCTATAGTTAAGGTGAATTTTTAGAAAATCAGAGCAGACATTGTAATTTAGAACATTTATTTGTTTTAAAATTTACCATAAATAAATTTTTATTTTTTTTGACTTATCCTCCATAATCAATTCGTGTTTAAGTTAAAATGATTCGTTCTAGGCAAAGCGTAATAAGACAAATAGAGCAAAATATTAAAAACGTTATTCGTATAAAAACTGTATGAAGGAAACATTTTATATGGAAGCAATTTAGGGCTTCCTGTGCATAAAAGAAATACGTTTCTACAGAAACTGCGTCGATTTCAATTATGGCTGCTTAAACTTTGGGGCTAATAAACAAACCAAATAAAAGCCATATCGAATTGGACAGGAAAAATAAAAACGGAAAATAAGGGTCAGCTACTACAAGATCCTAGGTAAGATTATCATTTACATTTATGATCTTTATTATCCCGATAACGACATTCTGAGCATAGATTTGCAAGCCATTTTCAAAAAAAAATCGAAAGATGTGCTAGTAAGGAAAGTTATCATTATTACATATAATTTATTCAAAATGTATACATCATTTTCCCACTGAAAGATGGTAGAGAATGTACTGGGATCATGGAAACCATAAGGAATAGAAAGACGGTCAAATGGGGACAGTTGTAGGCCATTCGATTGTAAAGTCAATGCCGGCTTGGTGCTGTATTTTTTTTATTTCATAAAATTTTTAAAATCTGCAAAAACATTTTAAGGACAATGCATCCCGGCATTTAGATTTTGATTTCGACGTTTCGGTTTTGAGACACCATCGTCAACCTTTCATATATTAGATATTTTCATTTAACTGCATATTTTATCGTATTGGTGTCAACAATTATAAAGTATTCGGCGAAATGCCGGAAATTTTCTCAATCGTAGAAAAGTTGGACATGCCAGCTACTTATATTAAAAATCAAAGAAATGCAGAGAGTACCGCCAACGATTATTTTGAAAATTTTCCGGAAAGACGTCTAACTAGAAGAAAAATGTTATTTCCAACATACTGGAGTAATATGAAAATTTTGAAAAACCTCTACCAAAAAAGCATCAAAAAAATAATGAAAATCCAAATAGAAACATTCAAGAATATTTTGCCGAATATCCTATATCTTCTAAACAAGTTGCAAGCAGAGAAATTAACATTCCGAAGTCAATCATACATGACGTCTTGAAAGCAGCCCGTTACTTCCCTTGTGCAAGGGCTAAACGAAGGTGATTTTGAGAGATGAATGCGATTTTGTCATCAAAACAAATGCCATGAAAACCCCATTGTTTTTTTTTAAATGTTTTATGGTCAGACGAAACGCATTTTACCAATTGCGGCGTGTTTAACAGACACAGCCACCATTAATAGGCTGTAGAAAATCCTCAATTACAGGAAGAACGAAGGCTGCAAATACGATTTGCATTTAACATGTTGAGTGGAATTTATAGTAAAAAAAAAAAACAAAACCTACTTATTCTAGCATGATTTTTTTATTAAACCATTCTTGTGTTATTTTTCTAGCAAATCGATTAATTAGGCCTTCCGTTTACGAGCATATTGAAACTGAACACCCTTACTAATACTGAACCTAATACTGAATCTTCTTTTGTGCCGTCTACTTCCACTGACGTCGCTTTTAAGCCCTTGAGTCCAAACAGGCCACATGCAAGGAGAGTTAGTCTGAACAGAGGTCAACAACCCAGAAAAAGGCAGGAAATAGTGGGTCAAAAAAAATCCTGTAACAAACTCGTTGCGTCAAAACCACAAACTAACATTTTTGTTACGAAAGTATCCATTGAAGTTAATGAAACTGACCTTGCTGAATATTTGATAAATACGTTTGGAAGGCACAACAAATTCAATATAACCAAGATAGATATTCAGTCGGGAGATTATAGGGCCTTCAAAGTGACTGCCAACAAAACCTTAGAGGAAAATCTTCTCAACACAAATAATTGGCCTGAGAACATACTTGTTAAAAAGTTCACCTTTTTTCGGCCCCAAGATCGAAAAAGTGATCATTACAGATCTGGCAGAAAACCTGAATCAGTCAAGAACAACGGAGATCTCCGAAAGTCAGCCAATGCACAATTCCCAGAGTAGTTTCGTTTCATTTAATCTCCCTTCTCAAGTCTTCTAGCACGAACTCAATTCAATCCTTTTCAACTATACTCCCAGCCATACAACGTGCTACTATCAAAACACTAGGGGATTAAAGACAAAAACCCACGAATTCTATAAATCCGTCAGTATTCGTGAATATCAAATCTTAATCTTAATCATAGTTTTATCGCCTCGACATCTTTATGTTGAGTACCTAGGCCACAAGTCTCCGATATTCTCAGCTACCAGTGGAACACCGCAGGGCAGCAATTTAGCACCATTGCTCTTCTTAATATTTATTAACGATATAGTGGAGTGCCTGAACCGTAATGTTCTTCTTTTTGCGGACGATCTGAAAATCTTTAGGGCTGTCCGTACCCTGGAGGATTGTAGAGCTCTCCAAAGAAACCTTGACAGTCTAAACCAATGGTGCACGGACAATAAATTACCCCTCAACGTCAACAAGTGTAATATTATGACCTTCTCATTAAAAAAGAATCAGATCACTTTCCCGTACAGTGTGCGGTCATCCGTGTTGGAACGCGTCGAGTGTTTTAAGGATCTAGGTGTTTATTTCGATACAGGGCTTTCATTTAATGCTCACATCAACAAAACAAGAGAATCAGCCATTCGTATGCTGGGTTTTGTCATTCGAACGTGCAAAAACTTTGAAAACACGTACGCACTTAAGGTCTTATACCAATCATATGTAGGCTCCAGGCTTGAGTATGCGTCAACAATTTGAAACCCTTTTTATAATGAATATATTTCTTCTATTGAAAACGTCCAGAGAAGATTTTTAAAATATCTAGCTTTCAGAACTGATGGTATTTATCTGGATCGCGGTTGTAATAACCATACCCTTCTCACTAGGTTCTAGTTCCCGTCGCTTGCCCAGAGGCGAACTTGATGATCGACTGTGACCAACTACGTAGTGGTCTAAATTTCCGTGTCCCATCCTCTTCCACTAGATCCAAGTCATTATTCTATCTTCCAGCGGCTTGTATCAATCTTATGATGAGAACCCTTATATAATGTTTGTCAGCGACATAACAATCTTGCTGCCTTGATATTTTTTTTCATGACTTGCAATCAGTACTCGTCAAAACTGAAGACTTTGCTTTTTCTTAGTTGATTGTTTAGTGATGCTGTCTTTTATGTTTTATTATATTTATTGTATTTCTGTTTGGTTAACATTTAGCATTAGTTTATTAGTCTATAGTTATATACTTATACTATTTTTTTCTTTGTTTTGTAATCGTTTTTGTCTTCTTTCTATTATTGTTTCAATGTTTTTGTTTTACCATTATTGTCTTGTAAATGAGTTTTCCTGTTAGACAATTATTGCTTAAATAAATCAATAAAATAAATAAATAAATAAATACTTGAACGTGTGTGGGATGTACTATCAAATATTAATTGGAATACTCTTTATCGCGTTATTAATCAATAAAGAGCTACGGAGATTTTCGACCCATTAGTTTACTTTCCGTTCCCCTTAAGATTGCCGAGTCAGTTCTTCATTATCAACTAACAACATTTTTGGAATCCAATTCTATTTTGTCTCTCAGGCAATCTGGATTTAGAAGGGGCTTTGGAGCTAGGGCCAGTCTTTGCGCCATTGTTGACCATTGCCTGCATGGCTTAGATCAACAAAAGCTCACTTCTTTAACTCTACTTAATATGACCAAGGCTTTCGACACTATCGATTTTTAAGTTTTTGCTGGTTAAACTTTATAACTATGGTATTCACAATGAAGTGTTTAACTGGCTAACTAGTTACCTGACTCGAAGCTTTAAGCAGACTATATTGGATAATAATAAAGCCAGTGGTACATTAATCTCAAGTCTGAGAGAACTTGACTCTGGAGTACCTTTGGCGGATTTAGGTAACGTCGAACAATCTTGTCAGGTACATATGTTCGCTGATGACATTCAATTACTGCTTGCTTTTAAACCCTTCAAAATCATTGCATGTCCTTGTTGATACTCCAAAAATGCTATATCTTGCAGTAGTCTTCCTATCCATGTTTGTGGAGTTCCAATTCCTTCTGTACAGGGTGTCCGGATTTGGTTGCAAAAGCAGGGTATCTCGCTTATTTTTAAAGATAGAACCTTGCGGTTTTCACGAACCTGAGCTATTTTTTTGTGCAACTCATGAAGCCGTAAACAAAATTTTCATAGCCTTCTTCGTTTATGAGATACAGGGCGAAATAGAAAATTTTGCATTTTGGGACCCCCCTCGTATCTCGGTTATCCTTTAACTTAACGCAAAGGGAAAAATTGCTGCTTATGCAGTTTTTTACGCTGGATCCAGTGGCGTATATTTTTATATTTTTCATTTGAGTTGTTATTTTTTAGATATGACCCAAAGTTGTTTTTTTAAATGGGACACCCTGTATATTTGTCCAGAAAATGATTTGTCCTTTTAAAAGCTTCTCAAAAATATATAATAGTATGGGACTATTTTAATAAACAACAACAAAAATCCTAATTTTTATAATTATCATCCCAAATTTGGGATTCCGTCGGGTAGTCTTCTGCAATTGGTTTCGAGAAAGATGCGATATGGTTAGAGATTTTGAAAGGAAGGTTATATGGTCAGACGAAGCACATTTCAGTAATTCTGGTATATTCAATAGGCACAACAGTAGATTCTGGTCCCAGAAAAATCAACACCAAATATTTCCCAGAAGACAGCAGGGCAGGTTTGGTCTAAATGTGTCCTGCTTCATATTAGGAACACATATAAAATTTTATATATTTAAGGGAAATCTAACAACCAATCGCTATATAGAAACTTTAGAGGCAGCTATACCTGAATTACTTGACGATGTTCCTCTAGCGCAAATTAACGAAATTTATTTTCAACAGTACGGTGCTCCTGCACACAATTCTGGAATGGCGAGATTATTTCTGGACAATAATTTTACCAATCAATGGAACGGAACAAATGGACCTATAAGATGGCCCTCTAGGTCCCCAGATTTGTCGATTTTTGATTTCTTTCTATGGGGATATCTGGAAAATAGAATTTACAAAGACCACTATGATAATGTCCAAGATTTAGGAAATGCAATAAGAGAAAGTTTTCGCTATTTACAAAATCATCCCGTTATTTTGCTTAATTCCCTAAAACGTTACATAATAATTTATTACTGTTTTGTGCTTGTGTTACATAAATCTAGGTAGGTGGTACTTTTTTGGTGCGAAATTATCAATATATATTTTGATAAATAGATTTAATTACATATTTATTTTGATTTATTGTTAGGAGGTAGATATTGTTAACGCCTTTAAATAAAAGGCAGCATTGTTTTGCATGGCCTACTGCAAAATTTGGGATGATAATTATAAAAATTAGGATTTTTGTTGTTGTTTATTAAAATAGACCCATACTATTATATATTTTTGAGAAGCTTTTAAAAGGACAAATCAATTTCTGGACAAATATACAGGGTGTCCCATTTAAAAAAACGCAACTTTGGGTCATATCTAAAAAATAACAACTCAAATGAAAATATGACTACGCCACTGGATCCGGCGTAAAAAACTGCATAAGCAGCAATTTTTCCCTTTGCGTTAAGTTTAAGGATAACCGAGATACGAGGGGGGTCCCAAAATGCAAAATTTTCTATTTCGCCCTGTATCTCATAAACGAAGAAGGCTATGAAAATTTTGTTAACGGCTTCATGAGTTTCACAAAAAATTAGCTCAGGTTCGTGAAAACCGCAAGGTTCTATCTTTAAAAATAAGCGAGATACCCTGCTTTTGCAACCAACTCCGGACACCCTGTACAGTCCGCAAAAAGTCTGGGACTTATTATTGATTCTAATCTGAAATTTGACAAGCATGTCAGTTCTATATGCCAAATGGCATATCTTAACCTCAGACAACTTCTCCCTTTTAAATAACTTCTTGATATTGAAACTAAAAAAATGCTTGTTGTTTCATTAGTGATGTCCCATTTTAATTAATGGGACATTGTGTATGGTCCATGTATCAATGATGCGGCTCACATTACCCCCTACATCCATGAACTTGGCATGCTTAAGGTTAATGAAATGCGTTTCATTCATTGTGCTTGCTTTGTAGTTAAGATTTTAAATACTGGTATTCCTCCTTATTCAAGGGCAAAATTAACTTGTCGCACCGAAGTTCGTTTGACGAAGTTGAGGGGAATAGCTGATCGTCTGTATACTCATGTTCACAGGAGCTCAGCATTCGTTTCTGGCTTCGGTGGTTTACAACAGTTTGTTGCTCCTCAGGCATCTTTTTGTCCCAACAATAAAGACTAAACTAAAACAGCAGTTACTGACAAATACCTTTAATTTGCATGTCAACCTGAATTCATTTTAGTTTGAATAATAACTTTTAATGATATGATAACATAATTGTGATTTGGTCTAATTGCATTTTATTAGTAGTATTTAGATTTGCTTTTGCAATCTGGTTTATTATCTTTTTTTGTTTGTATTCTATTTTAACTCTTTAAGAAAATTGTATGTTATTTGTACATTTACTTTGTCAGATAATAGGGCTATATTCTGTCCTTTTGGGTTCTTTTTTGTCACAATAATTTTTGAATTTGAATTAAAGCATTGTCAAAACTGCATTGACAAAAACGGCAGGCATTTTGAATTGTAGCTTGTAGCATTAATTTATTTTTTTTAGTTAAATTTATTTTATCTACTTTTTAATTACTGTCTTGTTAAAAACAATCATTAAAAAATATTTAGCTCTCTGTTTTCAACTCGTATAGAATATTTAGGAATTTCGTTAAACTATTCTTGAATGTTTCTATTCCGATTGTCAGTATTTTTTTGATACTTTTTGGTCGGCTTTTTCAATAGGCAACTAAATTAGTAATAAGTATAAAGAAGATCATTTATCCAGAGATTATTAGGTTTAATTTAGTTTTCTTATTGTATTCACTGTTCTCAGGCCTAATTTTGAAAGTAAATAAAAAATAGTTTTGAGCACATACATTTATTTCTTGTAGAACGTTTACGGCTTGATGTTATCATTAATTTTTTTATCTGACGTAACCGTCGTCAGTAACTAAAATACCAATGAAAGTCATTTCAGACAGTGCACACTGAGTGAATCTCCGTCTAGCTGTTTGGGGGCATAGGTTAATAAAAGATAGAAATACTCTTAATGCGAATGTTTCTTTATCAGAATTCCCCATAGCTAGATGAATGGCAATTGTTTTTTAAAGCAAAAAAATGATCTGAGGTTCGGTTTTTAATATTTTAGCTTGTTCATAGTTGAATGATTGACTTATAGACATTTCGTGGTTTGTTAATGCTGTGGTGTTTATTTTATTGTCGTATTTGTTACTTTTTAGTCTATTTTTCAAATATAAACACAGTTGCAATTATTGTAAGGAATCTGATAAACTATATTGCTTTTTTTATTAATTGGCGTTTTTGTTTTTAAGTTACTAAATTTTTTTGCCAGCAAGTTACAACAACATTGCCAGTAAGTTACACTACCAGCTAATATTGCTTGACGTTATATCCCTGCATACCAACGTCTCAATTTCATGGCTACCAAAATATTTAAAAGAAAATGGCTGAAATAAAAAAATACACATATAAATTCTACATATTTTGTATACGAAGATCGGCTGTATAAACAAATAGAGGGTTGTGCTAGGGGAGCATGGATATCGAGCGTGGTTGCCCAAATAGTAATGGAGGATCTACAAGAAAGTGTCCTAAATAATATGGAATTTAATATACCTTTCTTTTATCGTTACGTCGACGATTGTACCACTGCAATTCCAACTGATCAATCAGAAAGTATATTAAAACACTTACAAGTGGACCCGAAGAAAACAACCGAATCAATTTTAAATCAAAATTAAAACCGAATGGTACACAAAACAAAGTTGGTCCTCTCGATATTTAAATTTTACCTCTTGTCACCCAATATCTCAAAAAAAATCTGTAATTATTGGCCTGACAGATCGAGCAATTAGGCTTTCTGATCCTGAATTCAGAGAAAAAGTCATTAGAAAAGCTAAAACAGCATTGCAACTAAACCAATACCTTTCATACTTAATTAATAAGTTATTCAAAAGCAGAATTCATAAATATTACAATTCTAAAAACTAATATTAAATCAAATTGTCCGAAAACAAAATACATTTCTTTGACTTTCATAAAAAGTTTATCACAACAAATTCAAAAACTTTTTATAAAATATAACATCGTGACAAGCCACAAAGGATATAACTTCCTGACAAACAATTTCAGTAACTTAAAAACAAAAACGCCAATTAATAAAAAGCAATATAGTTTATCAGATTCCTTGCAACCAATGCAACGGTGGTTAAATTGGACAAACAAGCAATGATTTGTAAAATAGACTAAAAAGTCACAAATATGACAAAAGAAACACACCATCTAAATAAAATATATCATATATATATATATATATATATATATATATATATATATATATATATATATATACATATATACATATATATATATATATATATATATATATATATATATATATATATATATATATATATATATATGTTATATCCGTTTCCCATGACCTTCCACGTGCCTCCAGAATGTCGCCACATATTATCACACAGTTGCGTCATTCACAGAAACCAACATCAGCAGTTTCCAAGAATTGCGACAGTACGCTCGAACACCGTCAGCAGGAAGCCAGCGGATGCTTGCCGGTTTCCCACGTACCTCAGCAAGATTTTTAATATAAATAGACTATGTAGATTTTATTAAGTAACAGTATAATATTATTCTTTTAAGTTGTAACAATAATTAATGTCCATTTGATTTCCAAAGTTGTGAACATATTGTTTTATTTTATTTTAATAAAAGTGTTTTTTAAAAAGTGAATTTTTCAAATAGTGAGATAACAATTTGGCGCAGTCGGTAGGATTCGTTTAAACGCTATTAGAACAAGAAAAAGGTCTAACTGGTAGCGGCGGATTCCAATCCCTTAACGGAACAAAAAGAACCTGAGAAGTCCTCACTCGTAAAGCTTGGAGCCACATCGAGAACAAGACAACCCAGATGCAGATTACAATTACGTAAGAATCGTCTCGTATTTGATTTTATTTTTCTATACTGTTCGATTTTTCAAATAGGATTTAAACATATTATTATTTCCCTTACCATTTGTTTTCTTAAATTACAAAAAGGAAAACTATTTATTATTTTTGTTAAGATATTCTTAATAACTTAACGTTTTCATTTTACTCGTTTTTGATAAAACCTTTTTTTTTTTAACGCATCTACATTTAAAATTCAAAATGTCTCTCGATAATACCCAAACAACCATTGAAATTGAACCTTATAAACTTTCTGAAATTTTTTCCATTGTACCCGAATTTGAAGGTGATCAAATTTCTTTAAGCAATTTTATAACCGCATGCGATTGTGCATACGACATGGCAACAACGCAACAAAAAGTGTTTTTAGTTATTCACATAAAAAACAAGCTCCGTGGTAGAGCAGCTCAATTAATTAGTTCAAGGAATCCAAGTTCATACCTTGAAATTAAACAATTGTTAAATTTACACTTCGGTGATTCAAGGGATCTTACTTCCCTTATACACGATCTGCAGCGATTAAGACAACTTCCTAATGAGTCGCCCCTTACATTCTTTAATCGACTTCAGGTCCTGAACGCTAAAATGCATGCCAGCATACAAAAGTCCCCACTCCTACATTCAAAAGAACAAAAAGATGCTCAGACCATGTTAATTGAAACTATGACTCTTAATACACTTCTTACCGGTCTAGAGCCACGCCTAGGACAACTTATCCGTGCTAGTAATCCAACGTCACTTTTAGAAGCACAATCAAGAATTCGGAGAGAACTTCAGCTTTCGTATTTCGAAAATCAAGTTAATAAACCAACTATTCCGAAACCCAGTCCTCAGTTACCTAGACCACACCAACCACAACAATTAAAGTGTTCCAATTGTAACAGAATTGGTCATACAATATCTCAGTGCAGGCAACTTTCTTCTAATTTTCCCCAAAATAATAATTTCCAACGACCCATAACAAATTCTAATTTTCAAAGACCCGCAATAAACTCGAATTCTCAAAGATCACAATATCAACCAAATTTTTCGCAACAAAATAGACCAAATAATCCTAGCCAAAATACAAACCAAGCACAATTTAGGCCATCAATAATTCAAAGAAATCCCAATTTTCAACCAGCTAAGACGCATCATGTTAATACAAGACAAGAATGCTCCTCAGAGAATTATTTGCCCGAATACGATCAGTACACCGCCGAAAACGGCAATCCCGGTTTTTACGATTTTTTCCAACCAGAGGAAGAATCTTATCAAGATATAAACTATTCAAATGACACTAGTAATTACCAGGATTTTCTTACACCCCTTACGAATACCGACCCTCCAGACAATTCACCCCAGAACCCAATGACCGAGATCCAATCGAGAATAGAAACACTAAATCTAGAGAATATGGATCCAAATCTCAATTTCCCGGAACAAGCGTTTCTTTAAGTCCTCTTCTTACTGTAAATTCCAAGAATCTATATTATATCGATGACGCATCAAAACAATTCAAACTTCTCATTGATACCGGTGCAGGCATTTCTATATTTAAGGAAAACACCGTACAAAAATTTCCTACACGATTTCCCGAAAATGTCACTATTCAGGGAATTACCGATGAAAAACTTTCAATATCCCAATCTACACTCATACCTTTTACTATTGGTGACCCACACAAAGTGTATATTTGCAATTTAGATATAGATTTCGACGGTATATTAGGATTGGATTTCTTGGAACATTATGAATGTATTGTAGATCTGAAATCAAAACAACTTATTACAAATTTTAAAACTATGCCCCTTCACAAAGTAACCACAACTACAGCCATATCAGATGTACAAGAATGCATTAAAAACCGTAATAAAATTTCTATAGAGGCTAGAACTGAAAAAATTTTCAAACTCAAGTGCGAACTATTTAATACGGATGCTATACTTCACGCATATGTCAAAGAAAATGTGAGATTGCCAAATGCCCTGGTTAAGGTTAATGAACGCGGTGAATTTTTTACATCTATAATTAACTCAAATGCTATAGAAAAAACAATCGACTTTTCAAATTTAAATATCGAACACAAGTGGAGTAAAACCTAATCCAAGCAAAGTTGAATGCATTCAGAAATTTCCTATGCCAACAAATCCTAAAGAAATAAAGTCATTCTTAGGTCTTGCTGGATATTACAGACGCTTCATCCCAAATTTTGCCAAAATATCAAAACCCCTGACCAAGTTATTACAAAAGGACGTCCCATTCACATTCGACGCGGAATGCAAAACCTCATTTTCTGACCTGAAAAAGGCACTTACATCGGACCCAATCTTAATTTACCCCAATTTCGAAGAAACTTTCTTGCTAACCACAGACGCTAGCGCATTCGCTATTGGAGCCGTCTTATCTCAAGGTCCCATCGGAAAAGATCTTCCGATAGCATATGCATCTCGAACTCTGTGTAGTGCTGAAACAAAGTATTCTACCATAGAAAGAGAATTATTAGCCATTGTATGGGCTGTCAAACACTTCAGACCATATCTTTTTGGTCGAAAATTTGTTTTGGTAACAGATCATCGCCCTTTGACTTGGCTATTTTCAATCAAGGACCCCGGCAGTCGCCTAGCTCGCTGGCGCCTTAAACTCGAGGAATATGATTACAAGATTGAATATAAACCCGGCCGAATAAACAAAAACGCAGACGCCTTATCACGTATTAAAATTAACCATTTTAAAAATTGCTCAGATTTTCAATCAACCATCGCTATTTACGCCTCAAATGAAGACGACTTTAATAACAGACCCTCGACCAGCAAACAAAATTCATTTTCAGAAATAATAACCGAAAACGATCTAGACGATAATGAAATAACCGACGAATACAATAGATTTGTTAATTTATACAAGACAAAATCAATCATCGATTATTTTGGAAGATTTTCATTTTAAAATTATAGAGGACCTATTTGAGGAAAACTATGATTTTGCCCCGCTTACGGTAAACACCCTGTCTAGTAAGAGTGTAAAGGACCGCAAATATTTCATAATACCCTTGTCGTATAATACTGATACCGTAGTCCAGCAGCTTTTCTATATTATCTATAAATGTCAAGATAAATTCGATCTTTCTAAAACCTATTGTATCGAAAATAATTTACAACTTCCCATCCTCGAAATATTTTCATTCATTTTCTCTGATAAAGATATTAACTTAAAAATATGCCATAACCTCGTAAGAACCCCAGACCCGGATGAAATACCCACAATTTTAGATCAACACCATACTGGCAAAAAGAATCTTCATCGCGGTATTAATGAAACTGTCAAACGCATTCGACAAAAATACAATTGGACCGGACTAACTAAAGATGTCGAAAAACTCATTCGAAGCTGTGAAATCCGCCAAAAAGTTAAAATCTGTAGGAAAAATCTTAGTACGCCCCTAGTCATAACAGAAACTCCAAAAACTGCATTCGAAAGAATCAATATTGACATCTTCGAGTATCCAACTCGTAACTATGCCCTTACGATCCGAGATGAGCTAACCAAGTTCACACAGGTGTACCCAACATCGGATAAAAAAGCCTCAACGATTGTCAATACACTCCTGCTATTCTTTCAACATTATGGAACTCCCCTACGGATCCACTGTGACCATGGCCGTGAGTTTGATAACACATTAATGAAAGACCTGTGCACACTCTATGACGTCAAGTTAACCTTTTCAAGTGTTAGCCATCCGCAATCAAATGGATCGCTCGAAAGATTCCACGCCACTTTAACCGAAATGATTAGGGTTCACACAGCAGAACATCCTGAGGAACACCCATTCAATATCCTCCCCTATTCAGTCATCTGTTATAATAACACAAAAAACAAAACTCATGGATTCACCCCTTATGAGCTGATATTCGGCCATACGTCTAGCCGACCCCCAGAAACCTTATATAATCAAGAACAACTTATCTCCAAATACATCCGAAATCTAAATAATAAAATGGAAACCTATTACAAAATCGCACGAGCTAGAACAAACGCCCAAAAGGAAAAATCAAAAATCAGATTCGACAAATCAGTCTCCGATAAACAACCCGATTATAAAATTGGTGACAAAGTATATGTCAAAGAATCGCAAATTAAAGACAAAAGTGAAAATAAATTCAATGGCCCCTTTCAAATTATCGAACTTTACCAAACTTCAGCTAAACTTAAAAACCTTTCTACAAACCAAATTTCCAAAATAAATTTTGATAGGCTAAAGACATACTATGACTAGTCTATTTTTTTTTTCAGACCCCTTTGGCTTATTACAGCCGTCTTCTCCCAATACTTCTTCACACCAATCAACAATACCGTTGGACTATTTTACCATGAGGAAAATTTTGTCAAAATTACTAACGATAAGTGGACGTTACTCGTATACAAAGATTTACAACCCCTTAAAGAAACTATACAAAACAACGACAAATTACTTACTACACTCAGTGACGTGTTGAATGACCCATCCCCTAGAACTGTATCTTTTAAAATAGAAATTAAAACACATTTGAGCTTATTAACCCAAATTTCAAACGCAGTTAATCAAAAATATAGAGAAATCATGGCAGATACAAAAAAGTTATCTTATAGGAACAAACGCGGATTAATAAACGGCATTGGTAGTATTTTTAAATCTATCACAGGCAATTTAGATTCAGCCGATGGCGAATATTACAATGCATGTATAAACAAAATCACGCGAGATGAACGCGAACTTGAAAGCTTACTTAAAAATCAAATATCGGTAACTTCATCTGTAATTAAAAACTTCAATTCCACCATTCAAAAGATTCAAATTGATGAAGAAACCTTCAACCAAGACATAGATATTATACAGAGCGCTATCATGAACATATCTGATGACTTAGCGTTTTACGAAGGGCAAATTAAAACTCTAAATCTTTGCGAAGCTTTAATGGAAAGTTATGTTTTTCTAGAAGATTCTTTAAACGATATTATAAATGCCATCACATTCGCTCGTTTGAAAATTCTTCATAGTTCTATAATAACTCCAGGAGATTTGATCACTTCTCTCCAAGGGATATCGCGTTCTCTATCAAAAAATAATCTTCCTCTCCCTATATATTCATCAAATATTGCCAATTATATTGACTTAATTGAATTAGAATCATACCAATCCGATAATAGGATTGTGTTCGTTCTTAAAATTCCTCTAACTGAACCAGAATCATACACCTTGTATCGAATTTTTCCTATTCCTATTATGGACAATCGAACAGGTCTTTTTCACATAATACCAACAACAAAAAAATACATTGCGCGAGATCACGACGCCTTACTATATGTACTACCACAAGACATCTCCAGCTGCAAGCCACTCGAGACGCACACTAAGATCTGTTCAGACCTTCTGCAATATCCAATCGACAGCGATGCTATCTGCGAAGCACAGCTACTCAGGCAGCAGAACATACTACCGAAAACCTGTCAAACATCGATATTGCTAGTCACCGATTACCACGTCCAAGAGATCTCCACGAACTACTGGCTTATCTCAGTTTCCGAACCACTTCCTGTAACCGTAAAATGTGGAACCAGGAATATAGAAACCCAGATCCTGAAGACGAACTCCCTTCTTAAGTTACAACCAAACTGTAACGCTTTTATTGGAAGCACAAGAATTCATTCCAAGTACCTTGTGGAGGAATATAAAAATGTAACCTATAAAAGCCATCCTGTTCAGATTCCTTTCGATTGCTGCAAACAGTTCCCAGAACAGCCTCAAATCCCAAAGCTCAAACCCTTGAAGCTCAGCAACATCAATGCCGATGACCTGAACGTTGCTCAACACCGCCTAGACCAATATTCAGAAGAGCTAGACAAGTTGATGAAAGAACCCTTCATAACCAAACATATCCATTGGTTTACGATACTCACAATATCAATGGTCGTTGGAATGGCAATCCTCTACATCCTCTGTAAGTATAGACGTAAGAAGCCACTGAAACTGTCCATAACTGGTAGTCAGGATCCTCCATCACCTCCCAGGCCTAGTCCGAAGCACTTTGCCCCATACCAGTTGAGAAGACTAATACCAAAAAGGCGAACTAGCATCCATCCAGAAAATACACAAGAAGAGGAAGAAGCATTTGAACTTCAGTCCTAAAAGTTGCTGCAAAGCACCAACTTTTCACTAAAAGGGGGAGCTGTTATATCCGTTTCCCATGACCTTCCACGTGCCTCCAGAATGTCGCCACATATTATCACACAGTTGCGTCATTCACAGAAACCAACATCAGCAGTTTCCAAGAATTGCGACAGTACGCTCGAACACCGTCAGCAGGAAGCCAGCGGATGCTTGCCGGTTTCCCACGTACCTCAGCAAGATTTTTAATATAAATAGACTATGTAGATTTTATTAAGTAACAGTATAATATTATTCTTTTAAGTTGTAACAATAATTAATGTCCATTTGATTTCCAAAGTTGTGAACATATTGTTTTATTTTATTTTAATAAAAGTGTCTTTTAAAAAGTGAATTTTTCAAATAGTGAGATAACATATATATATATATATATATATATATATATATATCTTTATTATAATCACTCACAGTCGTATTTCTCTGATTTTACCACAGTGAATGTCCCAAAAATTTAAAATAAATGTTCTAGTATACGTGAGAATATGTGTATTTTAGTAGTATTATTTATTTGATAATTTTACGTTCTATGGTAAGTCTTAAATTTTAAACACTTTCATTTGTTATAAAGAAATTGTGCTAAAAATGACCAAAACTATGGTCGAAACTTTACCAAAGCATCAAATACATGTTTTAAAAGATACCCTCTAATATGCTGTTTAATATAATTACCTTTAACAAAGAAATTTAAGAAAAAAATATATATATATGTATATAAACATATATATATATATATATATATATATATAACATATATATATATATATATATATATATATATATATATATATATATAACATATATATATATATATATATATATATATATATATATATATATATATATATATATATATATATATATATATATATATATATATATATATATACACACACAACAAAAAACACTCAATGTTAACAGATTTTAAAAGTAAATACAGGAGTCTGTTACTTATATTTGCCACCATTATTACCTATATTCTGCATTTATAACCACTTTTTTTTTAACATTATTTTATTTGTTCATTATTCGTTTTATCTGTTTGAATGATTCACAAATATTTCCTGCAAATGTCAAAAATGTGAACCCTCAGTACAAAGCCGATCAAGGCTTCAAATTCTGATACGATTCTAAACCGTAAACAGTTGCGTGGCTCAATCAGATCTTCAACTAAGAAGAAACAGTATCTAGTTGCAACAAAAACAAATTGACTCGCAAAAATGTAATCAAAACAGCGAGTCTCAGTATAAAACACACGTAAACCAAAAACTACGTGATGGCTTGAAGACCTTGTTTTACTTTACTTTTTTTTATTACAAAAGATTCTCACATTCATAATAATGACTTAAAAATTATTATTTGTTTGTGACAATATATGTCGTGACGTAGATTGGGATATGACTTTTGGCACTGCGCGTTTTAATGATATTAAATGAAAAATATTTAACAAACTGACTAGAATTAAGTAGATTCAATTTCATACATGATCATTCAATATCAAATCAACCAAGTGATAAATTTTTATCTAATACATTTTTTAAATTCTTTGAATCCCTTTTCCTTATGGTTCGATTTCTTTTTAAATAGTTTTGAACTATTTTACAAACTAACTTAGTATATTTTGCTATTATTTACTAGCCTAAAATTACATTCAAATATATAAATATAACTTTTTAAACTGCCTGTTAAGCAAAAAGCAAAATGATTCTCAATAGTATAACTTAATTGACATTTTGAAGCATTCACTCATATCAAAAAAAAAAAATTGTCTGTAACTTCGCAGTAGTCTCTATATTATATAAAATAGAATAGATTTCCAAAACTATTACAGTTCACTTAACCGGATCTAACTGGAGAAGAAAACTTTTCTGAGAGGAAATATGAATCCCAGAAATTGACTGTTTTTTTCCCAATTAAAGAATTTTTTTTAAATTATACATTTTTAACAAACACATGATGCTTGAGGCGATCATATCCCATGTGTAAATCTTAAACATAATTTTTTAAAATCATCTTTTATAACTACGAAAAACTCTCTTGAACATAATGAGAACATAATTAAAAAAAGAAACAATACCCAATGTATCAAAATAAACGAAAATACACTACAAATAATGATACAACACTTTTCTTTCTCCTACCCCCATTTAAAGTAGTCTTAATAAACATTTATATTTCGAAATAATTTAAAAAAGCAAATCTCGAATGTTAATGTTCTGGAAGGTATTCTAAGATATTCTTAAAAAAACTCAAGTGAAAACTATCGATTCTCATATAATTTATAATCTAAAGAACTCTAATTGATGTTGATAGGGCTCCACCTCAATTTACTTTGAACACCGTTAAATGCCGCATATAACAAATATATTTTTAATAAACATATATATTTCGAAATAACTTTAAAACTCCACATATTAATGTTCTGCGAAGGTATTCTAAGATATTCTTAAAAAAACTTAAATGAAACCTATCAATTCTCATATAATTTATAATCTAAAGAGCTCTAATTGAGGTTCCATGGGCTCCACCACAATTTACTTTGGACATTGTTAAATGCTACATATAATAAATGAAGGGGTTGGTAGAAGGAGCTTAAGGGGCCAGCAAGATTACCGGATTTAAGTCCAATATACTTTTTTTAATATCTAAATTTATGGTTTGCTGGTACTGAAAATTTTAAAAGCAGACTATTACTGATTAAAACAATAATACCATTTACGTTTTTCATGTAAGATGTATATTTTTACCGAAAAAAAAATTTTTTTCTCTGATGTTCCAATCTACAAAAGCGATCAAGACGAATGGACATAGTTTCATATTCAGATATAGACTATAAAACACTTTTTTAAAACTAATATTTATTGGTTGATTTGGCATGGAAGACCTTATACAATTGTTCCTAACTAAATAATGGTTATTATGTAACTTAGCCTCTATTTTAAATCATCCAATAAAAAAATACATTTTTTTCATTAGATTTCTCTGATTTGTTCCTAGATACATAATTTTGGGCTTGTATTAAAATGTATCAATACATATTTGAATAAAACAAAAAAAATGGATCTTTCCGGCACAAACATAGTAGACTTTCAGTTTTGTAACCCTAACTGCACTTTACAAACGGTCATTTTCTAGCTAATATGTCAGTAAAAAAGACTAGGTAAAGAAACCTACAAAGTATTTGCTCAGTCCCACCGTATTAGTTTGACTAACCCAGCTGATAGACTATCTCGTCGCACCGAAAATTTTCAGACTCAATTTGTTTTTGTTACAAGCACGACTTCGTCCACCTCTCGCTACTTGTCTTACCAGAGGCCTTTGGCCTGTAGAACTGTTCACCTACTAAGGCATCGATGGCAACTCATAAGCTCTCTCGACTCTGATAGAATAGGATATAGCCCGTTTCTGAGGATTTCTGCGTGTCCGATGTGAGACCGTAGAAATCTTCTATTGCTGACGAGTCGATTTTCTAAAAAATAGACAAAAAAAAACTATATTTATACTAATTTCCTTAAAACTGCATCGCAGTATTTGGAACAATCATGGAGAGGCCTCCACTTCTTTAACCCCTCGAACAACGGCAATAAATAACAAACATTGAGAATGTCCATCAAATATGTATAAGTACTTATTTGTTTTGTTGTGCTTTAGTGTGTTTTATTCTATTTGTCTGATGATGCTCGAAAGGGCGAAACACGTGTCATGTTTGTTGTGAATTGTAAAATTATAATTTAATGAGACCGAGACTTGGAGTCTTTTTCTATGTTTGTTATTAAAACTAGATCTCTTTGAGCAATCTGGACAATTTCTTCGATTTTTAACGGCAATAAATCTTTTTGATAACACTGAGGAACAGCAAAAATGTTTTCTTAATGTTAATTACCAATCTGTCTTGCAAAAGTTGTCTCAATTGGCTCAGGTTTTATAGAACCATGCTTATCATGATAATTTACCTACCTGTCCTGAATGTATGGGAAAGTTCAACCAGTAAATGAGAAATACCTGGATTTATTTTACCAGGTATACTTTATAAAGGGTTTAAATACATATAACGTGAATCCTAAATTGTTAGTTGTTAGCAGTGTTGCCAGGTTATTACAATTGTAACAGATCTGTTACCTTTTGGAGAGATTTATTACTTTTTTACCTTCTGATGAAATCTATTACCTTTTTACTCGAGGCTCGAAATAACAAAAATTCTTTATTTTATTTAGGAGAATGGAAGAATAGCTGTAGTGTCAAGGAATCTATTAGACAGGCTATAACTTTTAAAGTATTTGATGTATCAAAATAAAATTTGCTATAGGTAAATGGTATATGAAGAGGAGAGTTTTCGCATATTTTGCACTTCCGGTCACTTCCGGTTTCACCGGAAATGACTCCAGTTTCGATTTTTTTAAATAACACTGTGTATATTTTTACATTTTTGGATTCCTGAGACAATTCTGAATCAGAATGTGACATTTTAAAAACTTTTTACGCCTACTTGATTTTTTTATAGCTATTTTTAAAATTGCATCTAGGTGGCCATGACCGGACACAAATTAATCTAAGAACCTGAAATGATGACAGAATAATACAATCGCTAAGTTTTAGTGATTAGTCTGATAGCTAGGAACAAGGGAAGTTGATTAAATTAAATATTTGTGTCTAACTATTTTTTTTTTTCAAATGATGACCCTTTTTAGACAAGCACTTTTTGAAAAGAGGATTTTTTTTGGGAATCTAACGGTACTAACTTTTTTGCGATTGGATTAAAAATAAGCTCAAAAATTAAATATTACTAAGAAAAATACTTGATAATCAATTATTTACTTTTATCAAGTGTGCTATGGATAGCCATGCTGGATATTAAGTAGGTTTTTTTATTTTGACAGTGACACTTACCTATTCCTTCCGAGTAGACATAAGATTTCCTTACATAGAACGAAAGCTTTCACGGCTGTGGTCAATTAAGAAATCATGGTTCTTGGAATTAGACTGTGTCAAAATGGAATCACTTTCCGACGTTTCGCCTTCGATTGCACGAGGCATCTTCAGGGATCTTCATTTTACGAGATCGGAACACTGAATGAGCTCGGAGAGACCCAGGCTGGATATTTATAGTCGACCTGTGTTTACCAAAGCGTGACTCGGTGTAACGATCGGTTTCCACGTATGATGTAGACTGAAGCCAGTATCTCTATTAAAATTGTTAGGATGCTTATAAATTTCAATAGATTCTCTAATTTTGCGTTTATAGAGTCCCGAAACCGATGCAAGAACTTTGGTTTCTTTTACATTTATGACAAGCCCAGTAGAATGTTGGTGTTCAGATACAGCAGATTGTACAATTTGTTTCTTTCTGATACATCGTTCATGTTCCTTAAGCCTAGTCGATATGGATCGTCCAATTTCTCCAATATAAACATCACCACAGGAACAAGGAATTGCATATACTCCTTCCGTTTGAAAAGGAATAATGTCCTTTAGCGATCTCAAACATTGTCCAATTTTCTTGTGGGTGTTGAAGATTGTACGTATGGCGAAGTAACCTTGCAATCTTGTCTGTGGTTCCGTGTATAAATGGAACAACTACATTTGCTATTGGTAATTCCTTATTAGTATCATTTCGTGGAGTAGGATTATTATATTTTCTAATCGATCGTCTAACATCATCAGTGTAATATCCATTCCCTCTTAAAGCTTGAGTCAGTTTCTCTGTTTCCGATTGTAAAGAATTTTAGTCACAAATTGCGAGGGCTCTGTAAACCAATGAATTAATGACTGATTGCTTTTGAGCTGGATGATGATGGGAATGTGCATTTATGTACCTGTTCGTATGCGTTGGTTTTCTATATACAGAGTGTCCTAAGGAACCATCCCCTTTCCTTTGTACAAGAAGATCTAGAAAGGGAATCGTGCCTTCTGATTCAATTTCCATTGTAAATTTTATGCTAGCATGTTGTTGATTTAGATGATCAAGAAACCCAGGGAGGTTTTCGGGCAAAATATGGCGTCAAGTGGAGAACAAACGCAAATTACGTCTCCCGAAAAATCGCGATTTGAGTGTTGTAAAAAGAAAGTTTTTGGTAGTAGTGTATGTGTGAGATGTGGAAAAGTATTTTACAGATCATGTTTACTGCGGGATTGGGCAGATAAGCTCGAAATAATTGATACAACCAGATTAATCTGTTGTGGTGACAAAGAAAAAACGAACTCCAATGATGATATAAAAGATCTAGAAATAGCCTACCTGAAGAAACTCATGGAAGAAAAAATGAATGCCAGAAATAAAACCTTAGATGAAAATTGTAGTTTGTTGAGAGAAAAAGTAACAGCATTGCAAGAAAACCTGGAAAAATTTAAACAGCAACCACCTAAAAAACATAAAGATCCAAAATCAAAACAAAAATCGGTAAACGATGTCATTTTTCCCGTGGTTTCCGTTGACATTACTGACAGTGAAGTTTCAAACGGTGAAATCGCAAATGGCGAAAATCATAGGGATGGGTCCACTATCGAATTTGAATCGGACACGTAATCGAATTCGGGACATAAAACGACATCGACATTGGTAACTCACTCAGCAAGCGAGTCAGGAAAACAGGAAATAGTCCAAATTCATATGCAGTTCGACACAGCGCAACAAGCGGGTGATCCTGCAGTTGATTCAGATGGTTGGAAGGAAGTTCGACACAAACGATCGAGAGACAGGAAAAACCCCAAGATCGATAGACCCGAGCCATTGAAAGGTTCGAATGAAGAAGCGGTCCTGAAAACAGCAACGAGAATGGCACATCTTTTTCTCTCAGGACTTGCTCCAGATGTAAAAACTGAGGAAATCATTAAATTTCTTAGAAATAATGACTTGCCTAGAGACTGTAAGTGTGAAAGAATGGTGACGAAAAAGGATAAATACTGTGCATCCTTTAAACTTATTGTCCCGCACGCTGTGCGTGAAAAATATCTAATAACTACATTATGGCCAAAAGGAGTCATCGTTAACCATTTTCTAAATCTTCAGCGCCAAGCAATGGTAAAATTATAAACACAAAAAAAACATCTACAGCGAATATCTTACACATTAATGTGAGATCTTTAAGAAATAAAGTCAATGAGGTAGAAGCATTTATAGCTGATAAGAACCTTGATATAATATGCTTTACAGAGCACTGGTTAAAGGTAGAAGAAGTACACATGATTAGAATTCAAGGATACAAATTGGTAAACTGCTCTGTAAGGAAGAACTTCTTGGGTGGAGGGACCACTATTTTTGTTAGAAATGCATTAGACGTGTCTGCCGTGGATATAAACCCTTCTTTTATTATTGAAAAGTGCATTGAGTGTTGCTCTATATATGTAAAAGCTTTCAATACTTATGTCCTAGCTTGTTATCGCTCACCCGCGGGCCATTTTGACACCTTTTTGGATTCCATCGAAGGAATTCTGTCTAACTTAGATAATAACAAAAAAATTATTTTAGCAGGAGACTTTAATGTACCATTTAATACACTTCATGCCGAGACAGCCAGCCTTTGTGATGTACTTGAGAGCTTTGGTATGCAACAAACAATTTTTCAGTCAACTCGTGGGGACTCCTGTATAGACAATATCTTCGTGAGCTCTGATATTGATCTCCATTCTGCTACTGTGATTTGTATGAATGTCTCTGATCATATGGGTCAGTTGGTGGAGTTTGCAGTCGATGACGTAAAATCGGGCTATAGTCAGGTAAGGAAAGTGTGCAGGCCAATAACACGGATGGGCATGTTTCAGTTTTACCATATAGTGAACGAGAGCTCATGGGCCTTTATGGAGTATGACATTGATGTGCATCGGAAGTGTGACAAGTTTATTGAAACACTGGAAGGTGCATATCTTCGGTCGTTTCCTGAAATGACCTATCTTGTGAGATCTGACCAATCAAATAGGATCACCTGGTTTAATGATGAACTCAGAGCAATGCGGAATCATTTAAATTTTCTAGAAGAACTGAAAATGCAATATAATTATGTGGGTATTGAACAACAATTTAAAGATTATAAAAAACTTTATACAAATGCTATAAGCCTAGCAAAAATTAGAGCTAATGATGATTTTATCAGAACATCTTC
Source organism: Kuschelorhynchus macadamiae (assembly GCA_030620095.1). Taxonomy (NCBI): domain Eukaryota; kingdom Metazoa; phylum Arthropoda; class Insecta; order Coleoptera; family Curculionidae; genus Kuschelorhynchus; species Kuschelorhynchus macadamiae. The sequence continues at coordinate 246,862 of JAUTXW010003729.1, read as the reverse complement.
AAATCCCTCTAGGTCTATGTGGCAGTTGATAAATGAACAACGGGGTAAAACTAACCATTATGATGCATGTAATGACCTAACGCCAGACGACTTTAACAATTTTTTTTCAAACATTGCCCTACATTTAACAAAAGATATTCCCCTTTCAAATACTAATCCAGTTCATAACTTATCACATCTCACTGCTCCATTTGGTTCATTTACATTTACTGAGGTAACTTTTAACCAAGTCAGGGATGTTATTAATAATTTAAAAAATAAAAACAGTCGGGACATTTTTGGCTTAAATGTAAAATTAATTAAATCTGTTCAAAACTGCATTTTGGCTCCATTAACAAAACTAATTAACCTTTGTTTTCAAAATAATATTTTTCCCAATAGTCTGAAGAAAGCTATAGTTGTGCCAGTGCATAAAAAGGGTGATACATCAGTCCCAGAGAATTTTAGGCCAATATCTCTTTTGCCAATAATATCAAAAATTATAGAAAAATGCTAGGCATTTAAAATAATGCAATTCTTTGAGACTAACAGCCTTTTTACTGACTGTCAGTTCGGTTTTAGAAGGGATAAGAATACTGTCCTCGGTATAATAAATCTTGTGTCCACAATTTTGGAAGCATTTCATAAGATGCAGTATGATTCCATATTGTTCTGTGACCTAAGCAAGGCTTTTGACTGTGTCGATCATGGTATCCTCCTGCGAAAACTTGAATTCTACAACTTTCATCCAGATAGTATACAGCTACTGAAGTCGTATCTTGGGGATAGATGTCAGGTAGTGAGGTTTGGTGGAGTGTTGTCGGCGCAAAGCACAATTAATCTGGGTGTACCACAAGGATCAGTGTTGGATCCAATCCTATTCTTAATTTACGTAAATAACCTTCCTGCATGTGAACCAATGGGAAAGTATACGCTTTTCGCTGATGACACGACAGTTTCCTTCACAGCTGACACACTTGAGGGTTGGCTGGAGGGGTTGTCTTTGGCGCAGGAGAGGGCTAAAACCTGGTTTTGCTCAAATAGGCTCCTGTTGAATGAAGGCAAAACTAATAGTTTTGCCTTCATTCAACAGTAAGTAAACAATATTTCTGAGGTTGGCTTTCTTGGTGTGACCATGGATTCAAGGCTACAGTGGGGCTCACATATTAGTAAACTAGCAAAAAAGTTAAATACGAGCTTGTTTGTGCTCCGAAGTCTCTCAAGGTGTGTCTCTGCGGTTGTACTAAGAACGGTATATTTTGCCCTATTTCAGTCTAATTTAGCATATGCAATCCTTGCTTGGGGACACTCCGCTGAGGTACACCAGGTTTTTCGTTTACAACGGAAGGCGGTTCGTCTGATGTCTGGCCTCTCTTATAGAGATGACTGCAAACAAAAATTCTCAGAGTTGGGACTATTGACTGTACCATGTATGTTTATTTTAGAATGTGTCTTATATGTTAAGCGGAATGGAGAGTTGTTTAGGGCACACGGGGATATTCATGACTACAATACCAGAGAAAGAGAAAACTTGTTGCCTGCATACAGGCGACTAAAGAGGTGCCAGGATGGCCCGGGGTACTGGGCGATTAAGTTCTATAATGTTTTACCGGTGTATATAAAAGTTTTAATAGGTTTAAGTTTTAAAAAGAAGGTTAGGGAGATTCTAATAAGGAACGCTTTTTATTCTTTTAACGAATTTCTTAACTATAATTTTAATCTGTTGTAAAGCTGTTAAATGAATGTGTAAATTGTATTTTTCAACATTTTATTGTATTAACTATATTCTTTTCTTTGACGTGTGTAAACATTGTATTATGTACTTAGCATGAATAAATTATTGAGTATTGAGTATTGAGTATCATGTGGCCATATTACAAAAGTGTCGTCTACATATCTGATCCATGATTTTGGTGTTAGTGGAGACGACACTAAGGCTTCCTCCTCAAAAGCTTCCATGAAGATATTGGCTACCACCGGTGACAGTGGAGATCCCATGGCTGATCCTGAGGTTTGCTCATAGAAAGTTCCTTGAACGACAAAATACGTTGATGTAAGACATGCTTCAATTAGATCTAAAAGTGAGTTGTCAATACTATTATGGTGAAATAAGTCTGATATTATGGAAATTGAATCATTTATAGTCACATTCTTATACAGCGATTCTACATCGAAACTGACTAAGATATCTTTGAGATCTAATTAGATTGATTTAGTTTTTCTACAAAATGCGTAGAGTTTCTAATAAATGAATCTGTTTTTCCTGTAAAATTAAATTTTGTAAATAGGAGATCCTATTGCACTGACGATAGGTCGAAGTGGTACATTAACCTTATGTATTTTAGGTAGTCCGTAGAATTGTGGGTTCCTTGAGTTGCTTGGCCTTAACATCTTCTTCTCTTCTGCTGGTACGTTGGACACAAAATTAGAGAATCTATTGAATTTTATAAGCATCCTTCACGTCCTCACGTTTCGGTAAACACAGGTCGACTATAAATAGCTCATTCAGATCCCTGAAGATGCCTCGTGCAATCAAAGGCGAAACGTCGGAAAGTGATTCCATTTTGACACGGTCTAATCCCAAGAACCATGATTTCTTATAAGAATTCCTTATTTTTCTTGATTTTCAGTATTATTTTTGTTTTCAAAAGTCACAATAATGTATACTCAAAGTGAAAGAGTCGATATGTTATTAATATTTGGAGAATGTCATAAAAATTCAAGGAATGCTGCTGAGTTGTATGCTCAGAGACACCCCTGCCAGCAACATCCAGTCCATCAGTATTTTCCATATCTCGAGAATCGTTTTAGGCATCAAGAAGGAAATCAAGTGGCGAAAGGCAGATTTATTATAAATGAAGAAATGGAGATTAACATTCTTACTATGGTTGAAGTTGATAAAACTGTTTCTTTAAGAAAAATTAATCACGAACTGGGTTTAAGTCACGAATCAGCTAGCAAAATACTAAAGAAACACGGATATCGAGCTTTTAAGTGCCAGTTACACCAACATTTGTAACCTGACGATGGCGATAGACGGGTATTGTTTTATGATTGGTTGTTCCAAAATTGTAGAATTAACCAAAATTTTATCAACATCTTATTTTCTGACGAATCCACATTTACTAATAATGATATGTTTAAAAATCAAAATACTCGTTACTGGGCCCAACAAAATCAACATTAAATGAGAGTAGGAAATTTTCAAGAAAGGTTTGGTGTCAACGTCGGGGCTGGTTTCGTTGGTAACAGGATAACTGGGCCAATTTTATTTCAAGGCCAATTAACAGGGGTTAGGTACTTAGGCTTTCTCCAAAATGAAATTGAGCAACATCTTAATGATCTACCTTTAGAAGTTTTACGCCGAATTTACTTCCAGCAAGGTGGAGCACCGTCTCACAATACCAGAGAAGTTCTCAATTATTTAATTGAACATTTTAATAATAAAGTTATTGCAACCAATGGCCCAATATGGTGGCCCGCCCGTTCACCGGATTTCACTGTTCTCGATTTCTTTATTTGGGGATATGTTAAAGAAAGAGTCTATGTAACAGCCTCAGCTACTCTTGAAATCTTAGAAGAAAGGATTGTACGTGTATTTAGAAGTATTACGCCTCAAATGCTGCACAACGTGTTGAGAGAAGCAATTGAACGAGCGGAAATATGTCGTGAACAAGGAGGAATGCACTTTGAACAACTACCAGTGAACTAGAATATTGTGCTTTTACATTTTACAGCGTTATTGAAGTTATATTTTTGTTTAATACTCTGAACTATTTGTTAGCCAAAGATACAGATTTGCACGTCTAAATTTGTTGACGATATCTGAAGAGGGGCAGCAGAAAACGAACGTTAGGCGCATAGGCGTGCATTCTTTTCATGAACAGAGATAAGCTGGACAGACTTTACGTGACACTATCACAATTAAAAATCCTACTTAATATCCAGCATGGATATCCATGACACACTTGATAAAAGTAAATAATTGATTATAGAGTATTTTTCTTAGTAATATTTAATGTTTGAGCTTATTTTTAATCCAAGCGCAAAAAAGTTAGTACCAAAAAGCTATTGTTGTCTAAAAAAGGTCGCCATTTGAAAAAAAATAGTTAGACACAAAAATTTGATTTTATCAACTTCTCTTGTTCCTAGCTATCAGACTAATCACTAAAACTTAGCGATTATATTATTCTGTCATCATTTCAGGTCCTTAGATTAATTTGCGTCTGGTCATGGCCACCTAGATGCAATTTTAAAAATGGCTATAAAAAAATCAAGTGGGCGTAAAAAGTTTTTAAAATGTCACATTCTGATTCAGAATTGTCTCAGGAATCCAAAATTGTAAAAATATACAGAGTTTTCCATTTAAAAAATCGAAACTGGAGTCATTTCAGGTGAAACTGGAAGTGACAGGAAAGTGAAAAATATGCGAAAACTCTCCTCTTCATGTAACGTATACCTATACGAAATTTCGTTTTGATACATCAAATACTTTAAAAGTTATGGCCTGTCTAATAGATTCGTTGAGACCCGGTATGTGGTGAAGTGGCTTTTGTGAAACAAAAACGTACTCTTAGCCCTTTTTAAGAATTCTGGTTTGAATTGGGGAGGGGGAAGAGTGCTAAGGTACTAAATAGAAACATAATGTTGTTTGTCAGTAACTTATAATATGATTTAAAATATCAAGCAAGTTTTCATGTTGGGGGGAAGGGGGCTAAAGCCTCTTAGCCCCACTTAAATCCACCACTGATCAGTGAATAGGCCAAGGAGGACCACATATTATTTCTTGTGATATAGGATTTGAGAAATCACATAGCTCCATGGAAAAAAAACTATATGAAAGCTTCCTGTATTATTAGTCAGCATTACCTAAAAGAAAAACTTATTTTTCGTTCGGCTATTCACGACCGTAACCTGAGAAATCGGGAATTTCTCACTATGCCACAACACCAGTCTACATTATTCCAACGTAGCTTTACTTATAATGCTGTTTCGCTTTTTAATTCTTTGGATCAAGAGTTAAGACTTTGTAATATTAATACCTTAAGACATAAATATAAATCCTACTTGTTGGGTCTTCAGACTGTATAGACATTGTATGTTGTTCTCCAATAGGTATTTAGTTAACTCCAAGTAAATTAAACGATTTATTAAAATCGGATTAGAATCTATTTGTGGTATTAGGTATATAGAATTATAATTAATGTGCAATAAGTTTAGCTGGTTTGGGCAGGGTTGGAGTGGTTAAGTGTAAGAGTAACCTATGGTTAAACTTCGCCGCTCCAACCCTGTAAACTGCATATCTCTGTGTAGGTTTATGGATATTTATTTATCTATTTCCTGTTCATGTATGCATTAATAAAGACGATATTTATTTATTTATTTATTTTTATACGCATCAATGAGAGAACGGGCTAATTTATGCAGAGGCGTCGGTCGTTAAACCCTCGACTCTGGGGAGGGGTTGAAAAAAAAACTCTTTGTTCATTAATTATAATACTTAGTCAATACTTGTAAATATGTGTCATATTTGTGCTTTATTGCCACCTAAGGCATCAAATTTTATTATCAAAAAGAGTCATTTAATACATTAAATTTAAATTGAAAGAACTTCATCAACTTACATCAACTTGGTCATCATCAAATAGTAACCAAAACCCATGGCTTTTGACTATGCTAATGTAGTGTCCCCTATTTGGACCACTACCACAATGTATCACAACTGCTACCAGGTCATATAACCTGTCAGGATTGACTGCATCATCCGACTAAAAAACAAACATCCTATAAAAAACATTCTGTGACCAACGTCTGGTTCCAGTATTTATACTAATCCCGGCTGACGTTATAATTGGCAAGTATTTATAAAAATTGGGCTCTGATGTCTAATGTTGTACCAATCCCAATATGTAACAAAACATTCATAATAAACTCATCAAAATCGGATTCCCAGAAATTTTCTATTACCAAATTCCCTGATTTTTGCATTTAGATAACAGCAATTTGTTTCATAAATTAGAAATAAATAATAAATATTTTAAGAATAAAAAGTACACATGACACCTTTTTTTATATGATTTTTGACAACCTTGATTTAGGCGTGTAACATTGTATTTATTGTACGTATTTGCTTTTAATCTGTGATTATAAAATGGTGAATATGTCACCATTAAAGGTTATTTTTTCTCAAAATGATTTTATATTAGCAGAAATCAAGCAAGTAAACTTGAAAAAATTTGTATTTAAAGATCTAATCTTATATAAAGTTCGTATTTCGTTCGTTTTTTGCCAATTAATCTTCACATCAGTTCTTTTAGGAAGGTATTTTCGTTGTATCTTTTAATGCTGGTAAGTACTGACATTAGATAATAGTAATTTAATTTATAATTATTATTTATATTTATATCCACACCCATAATTAATGGGATTGATATCGGTATGGAACCAGGAGGTTAGTCATACTGTATAAAAAAGCATGTACTTAACACCAAAATAAAGACATTTCTGTAGAATACTTACTGTATTAAATAACCTAAGTTCAAGAGGAAACACCACCCTATGTGAAACTTTTATATGCCTATTGTACTGTTCTACATATTTGAACCTTTTTAGGTGTAGGGCTAGAATGGTCGGCAGTTTCTTGACCCTCATCCTTTTTTGGGCCTCCTAAATAAAGATAATAATTAAGATAACTGTTATTACACAACTCATATATTTACTATGTCTCAATACTGTTACATAAACTAATTAACCTTTATTAATTAGGGAATAGTTTATGCCAAAGTTAGAATGTAGAATATGGTTTTAAATGCAATGAAAATACAAAATAGTTAGACAAATGAACCAGTGGTTTTGCAAAAGAATACAGGTTCTGAATTTAAAAATATATTATTATGTACATCAAAATACAAGAGTTCTAACCACACTAACAACAACCGAGACTATTTATAGGTAAATGTGGTTACACTTGGTTACTCCCGACTGCACCGTTGTCAAGTAAACAATAGAGGGGACTATAGGGAATAGGCCCTCTGTCTTTATTTAGTGCTTTCTTACCACATTTAACTATTTCTATACTCTCAAATGCATCCAATAATCTATTATTAGATACACTTTTAATCAACTTAAGATTATTTATTCCTATTTGGTGATTGTTTTCTAAAGCATGTTGGGCAACGCTTGACTTTTCTGTTCTTCCATATCTTAAATGTGCCATGTGTTCTTTAAAACGAATGTTTATGGAGCGTTTAGTTTGCCCAACATATTTTAGATCGCAGTCATTACAGCTAATTTCATTCAAGTCGACTTAGTCTTTAGAGTTTCCAAGGAGATTTTTCAAACTGTTCTCCGTTTTGTACGCTACTCTAAAACCTACGTTTTTAAAATACTTTTTCTAGACCTCTCATATATCTGGGATCATATGGGATTACTATGAACTTATTGGGAGCCTCAGGTGCTTGAAGAGTAGTGGCATCTTTTAACATTTTCTTATGTTTATGTCTATTTACTAATCTATGTACGGGGTGGCCAACTAAGAATGGACGCCGGCCATAACTCGCTAACCGTTAATCATATAACTTGGGGGAAAAAAAATTATTAGCTAAATCGACTAAGAGAAATCGCTGGAAACTATTTTGAAGTTCCGCATATGGCCGCTAGGGGGCGCAACTGTTATGGTAAATCAGAAAAAGGGCTGTTTCTTAAAAAGTATTCATGTAAAGGTATATTATAAATACTGCCATCGTAAAGAGTAGAAAAATTGTGATTTTTTTGTTAAGGATATTTTGCTCTATCTCGTAAAATGTAGTGGTGGGGGAAGGTCAAACATGTTTTTATTTAAATGTCAATAACTCCGTTATAAGTCAACGGAATTGAACAAACTAGGTCTCGTTTAAAAGAGCCCATCTTAACTAATAATCTGATGTAAAAAAAAAATCCGATTTGATTTCGCCGTGGTAACTAGAGGGCGCTGATTGACATCACAACAATTATTACGCATTATTTTGAAAATTTTAAATAGCACGCTATATCTCTTTTAACACAATTTAATAGAGGAGGAAATTCTCAATAAGTCAGTGTAAATTTCAGCTTCCTAACTTTTTTCAAACCGGAAATATAAATAAAACAAATATTAGGGCGCTGGGTACGCAACATCTCCCTAATCTGTATGGACATAGCCTACATCACAATAATTCAGTAATAATACCACAGATAATATTCAACGCAAATCGCTAAAAATTATACTAATGTTCTGAAATAACCACCAGGTGGCGCAGTAGACGTTAATAAGCATAGTTTTACTCGCAATTTTACTTTTCTCTATATTTTTTTGTAGTTTACTCTATTTTCAGTAAGTTAGATATTATAAGGTAATAAATAAGAAAAATCCTAATATATTCGACCGTTGCAAATCTCCGTCTTTCTTAAAATCGACAATTTATGCACAAGAATAACAATAAACTAAAAACATAGATAAATAATAATTCCTTAGCAATTTTCTGCTACATCAAGCAAAAAAAGTAGTAGGCTGTGAAAACAAAATTGAAAGTAATACGTCAAAAAATAAACAATAGTTTCTTGTCAGTGCCTTTTAGTTGCTATTTATCGTTCTTGAATTTCCTAATAGTATTGCTATCATTTCGCGTTTTTGTCCGAGATTTTCGTGTTTTTTGAGTTTTTCTAGTTGCTGTTGTTCATGTTATTGTTGTACTTCGTATTTTTCTTGTTCAAGATTTGTTATTGTTCGTGTTGCGTTGTGTTAAGAACAAAATGATTTATACAAATCAAGAACTATTCGACATGATAGGTGTCTATTTTGAATGTTTGAGAAATGCTACGGTTGCTGCAAGAGTATATGCGCAGGAATATCCGCAGAGACGCCACCCAAGTAAAAAGGTTTTTCTTCGAGTGATCCAACGTTTGCGAACCACTGGAAACGTGCATATTCCCGTATACCGCAGACAACGCAGAGGACGCACCGAAGAGAATGTAATTAATGTGCTAGCGTATATCGAGTTTAATCCTCAACTAAGTACTCGAATTATTGCGCTAGACCTAGGAGTAACGCGAACCACTGTTCAAAATATACTCAAAGAGCACAGGTAAGCAACGACATTGCAAATATAAACTGGACATATTTTTTAACAAAAGTTACGTGATTCTGATGTCACATAGGTCTTTAAGCCTAGAAAACCAATAATTTCCTGGAACATCAATTAAATATCTTCATCTTGTTCTAGGTTACATCCATATCACTTAGTGCTGCATCAGGAATTGACTGCTGCAGATTTTGATCACAGACTAAACCATTGTCACTGGCTTTTGGATGTAATGAGGGAAGATCGGCAATTTCTGAGGCGAATATTGTGGACCGATGAGGCTACCTTCCAGAGCGATGGACGTGTCAATCTTCACAATACACATTATTGGTCCAGAACAAATCCACATTGGATGCGCGAAGTCCAGCACCAAGGCCGTTGGTCTGTAAATTGTTGGGCAGGGATTTTAGGCGGACGAATTATCGGACCATTTTTTTTCGATAATCCATTGAATGGTGAGAGATATCTAAGATTTTTAAGGGAGGAATTGCCGATTTTGTTGGAGGACGTACCTCTGAACGTCCGACAACGATTGGTATACCAGCACGATGGTTGTCCAGCGCACTTCGCCGTCAACGTTCGGGAATTTTTAGATGCCCACTATCCTGGCCGATGGATAGGGCGAGGCGGCACCCTTCCATGGCCAGCTAGGTCACCCGACCTAACGTGTTTAAATTTTTATTTATGGGGTCGAGTGAAAGATTTAGTTTTTGCCACCAGACCCACTACACGGGAAAATATGATTCAGCGAATAAGAGACTGTATAAATACTATTTCAGTTGCTGAACTGGAGGCTGCAGTTTTATCCACGCGAGATAGGATGCATAAGTGCATCGAAAACGATGGCCGACAATTTGAACATTTAGGGCGGCATTAATTGAATTATATTTTTATTATCGTTTCTTTCACACGTTCCATTTAAATGGCTTTCATTTCCCATTATAATGAAAATTTAATATTGCACTTGTTGACTCCTACTGCGCCACCTGGTGGTTATTTCAGAACGTTAGTATAATTTTTAGCGATTTGCGTTGAATATTATCTGTGGTATTATTACTGAATTATTGTGATGTAGGCTATGTCCATACAGATTAGGGAGATGTTGCGTACCCAGCGCCCTAATATTTGTTTTATTTATATTTCCGGTTTGAAAAAAGTTAGGAAGCTGAAATTTGCACTGACTTATTGAGAATTTCCTCCTCTATTAAATTGTGTTAAAAGAGATATAGCGTGCTATTTAAAATTTTCAAAATAATGCGTAATAATTGTTGTGATGTCAATCAGCGCCCTCTAGTTACCACGGCGAAATCAAATCGGATTTTTTTTTTACATCAGATTATTAGTTAAGATGGGCTCTTTTAAACGAGACCTAGTTTATTCAATTCCGTTGACTTATAACGGAGTTATTGACATTTAAATAAAAACATGTTTGACCTTCCCCCACCACTACATTTTACGAGATAGAGCAAAATATCCTTAACAAAAAAATCACAATTTTTCTACTCTTTACGATGGCAGTATTTATAATATACCTTTACGTGAATATTTTTTAAGAAACAGCCCTTTTTCTGATTGACCATAACAGTTGCGCCCCCTAGCGGCCATATGCGGAACTTAATATTTTCCAGCGATTTCTCTTAGTCGATTTAGCTAAAAATTTTTTTTCCCCCAAGTTATATGATTAACGGTTAGCGAGTTGTGGCCGGCGTCCATTCTTAGTTGGCCACCCGGTACAAAATTACCATTATATCCATTACTTTTAGCTATATTTTTAATCCGATTCATTTCATCATTAAAACGTTCTTTACTCAATGGAAAATTGACTAATCTGTGAGTTAAGAAATGAAATGCTGCCATTTTGTGTTGACGGCAATGAAATGAGTCGGATGTTATATACCTATCAGTATTAGTAACTTTCCTATAAATATCAAATTCTAATTTATCGTTATTTCTAATAACTAACGTGTCGAGAAAAGGTAATTGCCCATTGTTCTCCTTTTCGTACATAAAATTGATAGAAGGATATTTGTGGTTTAATGTTTCTAAGAAAGTGTCCAAATTTTATGTTTTAGTATCAAAAATAGCAAATATATCGTCTATGTATCTATACCACACCCTTGGGAAATACTTGAGTTCTTTTTTGAACTGGGTTTCTAATCTACCCATAAACAAATGTGCAAGGAACGGAGATAAGCAATTGCCCATCACAGTTCCCTCAAGTTGTTTATAATATTTATCGTTGAACTGAAAAAAAATTAGATTCATACATAATTTTGTAAGAAGTAAATATGCATCAATAATTTCTTTCTTCAAGTTATTGATTTCAAGTTGTTCCTTTAGGTACTCTAAAGCTAGTGGTATGGGTACACTAGGAAACAACGAGCTTACATCAAAAGATATTAAAATTTCACCTTCTTTTAAGTGAACATTCTTAATTTTATCTAAGAATTCTAACGAGTTAGTAGCCTCAAAGTTCGTACAAGATATTTAATCTGCTGAATTCTTCTACTAACCATTTTGAAATATTGTACGATGGTGATCCAACAACTGAAACAATAGGTCTCATGGACTTCCCAGGTTTATGGATTTTGGGAAGGCAATACAGTTATAAACTTAGTAATTTAGAATTTAAACAATGGTTAGATTTCCAAAGAAAAATGTTCATAGTTAGTGATGCCAAATTTTTAAAGAAAATGTGTTCACTTAAAACCAAACTGAGAAAGTTGAAACCACAAAAACAAATTTCTTCGGAAGTCGAGAACATTATAGAAAACCTTTCTTCTCAGTCCTTTTGAATAAAGGTTTGAATTTTGCAGAGCCTCCAGTAAAAAATAGTTTACCAACTATTATAGCGAATATTGAAAGTTCTATTCAATACGTGCCTGAATCAACTAAGGGATTCATTAGACAGGCTTGCAGAAATCAAATCTCAAAAAACGTTGTTAACAACAAGTCAAAATATGTTTTTCGTAAAAATACTGAAGTTATCCAGGGACTGAAGAAAAAAGAATGTTTTTATTTAAAAGCTGACAAAGGAAATAAGGTTGTTATACTAGACAAAACAGATTATCTTGAAAGAGTAGACCATTTGACTCAAACTGTTCCCTACGATTTAATTGAAAAGAACACGTTATCAAAAATGATAACAGAAGTAAAAAATACCTTAAAACACTGTAAAAACCTTGTGTCCGATAAACTAAAATTTAAAAACACATAGTAACCCACAGTTATCTAAACTGTATTGCCTTCCTAAAATCCATAAACCTGGGAAGTCCATAAGACCTATTGTTTCAGTTGTTGGATCACCAACATACAATATTTCAAAATGGTTAGTAGAAGAATTCAGCAGATTAAATATCTCGTACGATAACTTTGAGGTTACTAACTCATTAGAATTCTTAGATAAAATTTAGAATGTTCACTTAAAAGAAGGTGAAATTTTAATATCTTTTGATGTAAGCTCATTGTTTCCTAGTGTACCCATACCACTAGCTTGAGAGTACCTAAAGGAACTACTTGAAATCAATAATTTGAAGAAAGAAATTATTGATAAATATTTACTTCTTACAAAATTATGTATGAATCAAAATTTTTTTCAGTTCAACAATAAATATTATAAACAACTTGAGGGAACTGCAATGGGCAATTGCTTATCTCCATTCCTTGCACATTTGTTTATGGGTAGATTAGAAACCCAGTTCAAAAAAGAACTCAAGTATTTCCCAAGGGTGTGGTATAGATACGTAGACGATATTTTGCTATTTTTGATACTAAAACAGAAAATTTGGACACTTTCTTAGAAACATTAAATAATAAATATCCTTCTATTAATTTTACGTACGAAAAGGAGAACAATGGGCAATTACCTTTTCTCGACACGTTAGTTATTAGAAATAATGATAAATTAGAATTTGATATTTATAGGAAATTTACTAATACTGATAGATATAACATCCGTCTCATTTCATTGCCGTCAACACAAAATGGCAGCATTTCATTTCTTAACTCACAGATTAGTCAATTTTCCATTAAGTAAAGAACGTTTTAACAATGAAATGAATCGGATTAAAAATATAGCTAAAAGTAATGGATATAATGGTAATTTTGTACATAAATTAGTCAATAGACATAAGCATAAGAAAATGTTAAAAGATGCCACTACTCTTCAAGCACCTGAGGCTCCCAATAAGTTCATAGTAATCTCATATGATCCCAGATATATGAGAGGTCTAGAAAAAGTATTTAAAAAGGTAGGTTTTAGAGTAGCCTACAAAATGGAGAACAGTTTGAAAAATCTCTTTGGAAACCCTAAAGACAAAGTCGACTTGAAGGAGAGGAGTGGCATCTATGAAATTAGCTGTAATGACTGCGATCTAAAATATGTTGGGCAAACTAAATGCTCCATAAACATTCGTTTTAAAGAACACATGGCACATTTAAGAGACGGAAGAACAGAAAAGTCAAGCGTTGCCCAACATGCTTTAGAAAACAATCACCAAATAGGAATAAATAATCTTAAGTTGATTAAAAATGTATCTAATAATAGATTATTGGATGCATTTGAGAGTATAGAAATAGTTAAATGTGGTAAGAAAGCACTAAATAAAGACAGAGGGCCTATTCCCTATAGTCCCCTCTATTGTCTACTTGACAACGGTGCAGTTGGGCGCAACCAAGTGTGACTACATTTACCTATAAATAGTCTCGGTTAGGATAAGTTACTTTAATTTATATCATCTGCTGATGATGCTAACTTGGTTAGCGAAACGCGCGTCCAGAACTTAACAAGTTGTGGTGTAGTGTAGTTAGAACTCTTGTATTTTGATCTATCGTCCACCACAGGTTCCACTGTTAGGACTTATTATTATGTAGTTGTTTAAAAAAGCTTTTGATAACTCCTACGAATCTTCATGAACTTAAGACAGTACTCAATGAAATTAGAAACAAAAGGGACGAGATCTCAGAGTATTTCACCCTTTGCCAGATACTGCATTGTTGGTACTGGCAGAGGTGATAAATTATTCGTTTACCGTCGGCTACTTCCCAGAATGTTTAAAACACCCTGTGTCCTTCCAGTGCACAAAAGTTAAGACAAAGCCTCAACCACTAATTTTAGACTCAAGGTCATAGAAACCCTGATCAAAAAGAGAATGCTCTCTTACTTAAAAAATAATAAATACTAAATACATGTTAGTTTGGATCTCAGAGTAGTAAAAACACAACTGATGCGATTTTCGAGTTCCTATCTGACTTGTATCAGTATCGGAATGAAAATGAAGTGGCTGCAGAGGTGTTCTGTGATCTTTCTAATGCGTTTGATTGCGTGGATCATGGAATAATGCTGTGTAAACTCGAAAAATATGGGTTTAGGAAGATTACTCTTGAATGTTTTAAGTCTTATCTGGGTGGGCGTAAGCAGAAAGTGCGAGGGGGGGGGTACCGTAGCTTCGGGAGTACCTCAGTGAGCCCTATTCTCTTTCTCCTTTATATCAATGATATATCTAACACAAATAATAGAGGAGCCTTCATATATGGTAACTGAAAACATTGAAATTATCAAGAAATGGTGCGCGTCGAATCTCCTTTCCTTTAATGTAACCAAAACAAATATCCTCCACTTTAATTGTACTTTGGACGACATAAATCTCAATTCCAATATTATCCCTACATGCTCCACAACTAAATTCTTGGGAGTATATATAGATATGTTTGTCATTTAAGGAGCATATATTACTAATGACTCTTCTGGTTGCTATGCTCTGGGGATAATAAAAAAAAGAACTAAATTTGGCTTTGGCGCGAGTGGCTTATATTGCCCTTGTGCAGTACCTAATTAACACTATGTTTGTCCTTCAGAAGAGAGCTTTACGATGTGTATGTGGCGTAAATGTAAGGGAGTCATGTAAACCTTTATTTCCTAAATACAGAATACTCGCGTTGCATTCTTTACACATATTAAAGGCTGTCTGCCCTATTTACAAAAAATATCATAGTCTCTTGCTTCATCAAGTCACCCGACAAGAGGGTACAATGCCGCTACCTCTCGTACGTGCATCATTAATCAGGAACTCTTTAATTTATAATGCAAAGAAGGTTTTTAACCATTTACCGAGTCGGATACGATTCTTACAAAATATCACAACCTTCAAGAAAGCAGTTAAAGTCTTATTGCTGAGCAAAGCCTATTGGTAAATGAGTTTCTTGAGGATCGAATCCAAGTGAATATGGATACAATGGAGACCAAGAGAAGCACAAGAAGAAGTATAGAAACACCACAGAAAAGATGGCTTGATGAATTCAAAGACAAGAAGGAAGACACTGGTTCCATTTCGCTCATGATGTAACAGCATTGAGAAAAAGAAAAGAAAGTGGCCTATGTCCGAAAGTGGACCGATGGAGGCCGAATACGAACATGGTCTTCATTTGTTTTTATATTTTTAGGTATCAACTTTTCTTAATGAGTGTTAAAAAATTGGATATTTTGCATTAAATATCTTGAAAATATTTATATTTTTACATAGAAAATGTTATATAAAATTTTCCTAATTTTTTCAATAGATTTAAAAAAATGTAGTAAAATAGAGGTCATTACTTTTAAAATAATAAAAATTTTTATAGTTTCATCATATATCTTTTTTAATTGATATTCAATTGTTCAAAACCCCAGTTACTTTTATATTTACCATTTTTACTGTTCTATAGTTCAGCTTGTACATATGTTTGGCAATGAAGTTTTTAATATTCAATTTTATAACCACAAATTTTCTGTTTTAGTTATTTTTTGCTCTCTAATAAACACATTTAAATGCACATGTTCAAGTTTCTCAAAGCATATTTGCATATATATTTGGTTTATAAATGCATATCAACCTAAGCCCAATTACAACATTACCTTCTAGAGGAATTAAATACATATCCTGACTCACCTGATAACTGCAACAATTATCACACTTAAATTTATTATCACTACATAGTGTCTCTGTATTACTAAAACACCGCAAACAATGTGTAATAGATGTGTTTTGTTCTATGTCAACTTGCAAGTCGAAAAAATCTTCATCCTTGCTGCTGATGTTCTCGCAATTCAGGCACTTCGTCTCACTGGTAAGAATACCCTGAAACAAAGGCTACAGTTAAAAATTAATCTTTTTAAATTTTTTTAACACGCAGTGCTATGTCAAGCTGTATTTATTCTCTTGTAATCATCAATAATGTGTGTGGACCAGTCAAGATTCTAGTGTATATTTATTTCAATAAACCTAGTACTCACATCCAAGTTTACTACACACTCCTGAAGTTTCACCTGCTCTGGAATGTCCGAGTTCATCTGTTTCAAAAAGCACCTAGACAACTGAATGGCCGAATATATACAGACATATTTAGCCAAGTAGGTCCTTATTTTTAATGCCTAGTAATTAAGTATGTATATAATCATAAATAAATATAAATATACACTGCAAAAGTTCAATCAAAACAGACGCATGAATACTGCTAGATTGTCCATTATGTAAATCTTGAAGCAGTTATTAAATTTCTTAAGACTGTTAAAAGATCTAAAATTTCCCCAGATTATACATCTTGGGAGCAAGATAGGTCACAAATCTTAAATTATGTTAGTGTTACTAATTGGAATTCTTAAGTGTCTATCCATCAGAAAAGAACTTTCTTTTAAGCACTTCTCAAAAATGTTCACAAAATTACTGACTACACTTATGGGTCGGAAATTTGTTATTTTAGTCTTTTCATTGGCCTTGTGAATTGGTGTAACTACTGAAGTCTTAAGCAGGAAGGCATGCTACCAGTTTTAAAGATTAAGTTGATGATAGATATGAAATGCTTTAATTAATTTGGAGTCAATATTGTCTACACTACGACAACAGTTATTTTTTAAGGAGTTTATATGTTTAATTAATTTGTTCTCATCTACTGGCCTTAGAAACAAGGAAGTTAAGGAATTAAATAACTATAAATATAATTTATTTTATCAGAAATTTATTTGTAGGTGATTTAATATTGTTAGGCATTGAAACACCAGTATTGGTGAAAAAGTTTTTACAGTAGTTTGTAATATCTTTTTTATTTGCAAATGGATTGTCATTATCATCTCTTATTTCAACTTCATCATTAGAATTTTGCTTATTATCTACAGCTTCTGACACAATTTTAAATAAAAGTTATTATCATTTCCCTCTAATATATTTCTATAATACTCACATTTTTGTTTATGTATTATTTTTTTTAAATTATTCCTGTAGGCATTATATGTTTCTACATCACCCAGATTACCATTAAAATCTGCTGCAACAATTCCATTTGTGATCCAGGGTTTTAACTTATTGTAGTCTCTAAAGTAAAATATTTTTTTTTTTCGATAATTCCACATATTTACATACAGTATTACAAAAATTTTCGGATTGTTTACATTGCATCATATTTTCCCAATTTTCGTTACAGATTAAATCCTGAAATGTTTGATAATTTATTTTTTCAAATGTTCCAGATACCTATTTAGTGGGACTGTGAATTGTTTGACCACTGCAATAATTTAGCATAACTGGAAAATGGTTCTTTAAATCACTATTCAAAATAAGAGAGGTATTTTTAAAAAGATTAGAGCATAAATTGTTTCTAATGAAGATGTGATACAAACATGAAGTCAAACGTGTAGGTCCATTGATAGCAGATTCATAGCCATGAAAATTCATGAAAGTTAAATATTGTATGACATCAACATCATTTTTGTTCAGAATATTAATATTAATGTCACCCACAAGCAATTCTATTTGTTTATTTGGTTTTTTAGAATACTATTCACTTAGATCATAGGTGTTATTTTTATGTTTGGTCATTTTGCAAAAATCTATATGTAACAATAATAATTGTATTCATTATAATATAGGAATTCCTTTTAATACTTGTAACAACACTATAATTGTACTTTTTTATATTATGTCAATGGGATTTTATCTTTTGATATTATAGCTATATTTGACTTTGTCTTGACTATCCCTAGAGTCACTGAAGAGCTAGTGTTTCTATATAAATTGGTAAACAATTTGATAGACTTATCGAACGCATCGCAGCTTTCATTATTTAATGTACCTAGTCAAGTATACCTTACAAAAAGCCATGATCTTTTTAATTGCCCTCTGCATTGTACTAATTATGGGTGAAACCATCCCATCTCCAGAATCTAAAGATGTTCTAACAACTGTGATATTTTAGACATGTCTACACATAATTTTTAGGCTTAATCTGTGCAGCAAACCTCTGATTATTTTGTATATATTTTAAATTGGAATTACTATCCGACGTTTCGCCTTCGATTACATGAGACATCTTCAGGAACCTTTACTCCACATGATCTGAACACTGAATGAGCTCGGAGAGATTCAGGCGGGCTTTTATACCCGACTTGTGCTCGCCAAACCGAGACCCTGTGTTAAGATCAGTTTCCACGTGTGATGTAGAGCTTAACCCGTATCTCTATTGAAATTTTTTGTATGTTTAAAAATTTCAATAGATTCCCTAATTTTTCGTTTATAAGGTCCTGGAACCTATGCTAGAAACTTGGTTTTCTTTACATTTATACCATGGCCAGTGGTAAGCTGGTGTTCAGCTATAGCAGATTGAACAATTTGTTTCTTTTAAAGACATGATTCAAGTCTAGTTGATATTGAACTGTTTTTCCCACATACACTTCTCCACAGGAGCAAGGAATTTTATATACTTCTTCTGTTTGAAAACAATATTAGAGAATCTTGATCAGAAATTGAAATGACTCTAAATACTAGTGAGTTAATAATCAATTTCTTTTGTGCTGGATGGTGGTGGGAATTTGCATTTAAGAATCTATTCTATTTTAAGTATCTATAGAACAAACCTCATAAACATAATCCATATTCATAACCCAGATGTAATATTAATTAATGAAACTTGGTTAAAAAAAGAGCACAACTTTTATATAAAAAACTTTAAAATTTTAAGACAGGACAGGCAGGATGGCTTTGGTGGGGTCGCAACCTGCATTAAAAATAAGATTAACTTCTCTTTAGTGAAGATCCTTAATAACAATAATATACAATGTATAATTATTAAAATTGTAAACTTAAATATTATCAATGTATACTCTAATTCCAATATAAGCATAGATGAAAACTTTTTAAGTAATATTTTATCCCCAACTGAAAACGATTTGCTAATGGGCGACCTTAATTCACATTACCCCTTACGGGACAGCTCCCCAGCCAACAATGGAGGTAAAAACATCAGTGACTTTGTATTAAAAAGGAACTTTCTATCCTCAATGACGGAACAGCAACGTTGATACAACCTGCTGGTTCTAAGATAAGTGCGGTTGACATTGCTATTATCAGCTCTAAGTGGGCTGCTTTTTCGGATTGGAATGTGCTTCCTGACTGTGGTAGCATTGATCATTTCCCGACTTTAGTTACAATTAATCATAGTAGTGCCACTTTTAATCAATCTCCATTTCTAAAAACTTTTCAAATATACAATCACCATAAAGCTGACCTAGAACATTTCCACAATTCGCTCCTTGTAAACCTGGGAAACATTGATAATCTCAGAGATTTCAGTAAATTTGAAAATATTGTAAATAATGCAGCTTCGGAGGCAATACCCATAAAAACATGCAATTCTCCTGCAAAAACAAATAACCCATGGTGGGACTCAGAGTGTACAATGCTAATCAACTCTAGATTACTGGTATTGAAAAAACTTAAAGAAAATCCTAATATTGCTAACTTTATCGAAGCAAAACGAATAATAGCTATAACCAAAAAAAAGTTAAAAAACAAAAAAATTGACAAATTTAAAAATTTTTGCCATTCTCTTAACAGAAACTCAAGCATAACCTATATTTGGAATACTATTTTTAAAAAAATAAATTTTTCTAATGTCATAAGAACATTTAACAAAGATAAGATTGATGATAATGTCCTAATCGCTATACTTCAAAGAATGGCTGTTGTGAATATAAACCCCCTTTTTACCCTAATTCAGAATGAAAATGTAAAGTTTTATACTATGGTGGAACTAGAAAATAGTCTCAAAGATAAGAAACTATCAACAACAGGTTTAGATGACCTATCTTATTCAATGATCAAGGCTTTCCCATTTAAGGCAAAACAGTTTTTACTACATACCTTTAATAAGTGCCTAGCAGGAGAACAAATTCCATATAATTGGAAAAAATTTAACATAATTAATTTTTGTAAACCAGGAAAAAATCCAAACAATCCAGATAATTTTCGACCTATTGTACTATCCTCTTGTTACCTTAAAACTTTAGAAATAATGATAAAAAATCGTTTAGACTGGTTTCTGGAGCACAATAACACCTTCAACCCATTACAAATTGCTTTTAGAAAGGGAATAGGAATTAATTATGGCATTGCTTACATAACCTCTAAAGTCAATCTAGCCTTTGAAAGAAAAAATAAGATAATGGCCGTATTTCTAGACATCAAGTCAGCTTATGACTCAGTAAACATATACAAATTATACGATAAATTGATAAAATTGGATATCTCCATAGATCTTTGCAACATAATATTCAATATCCTTAAAAATAGACTGATCTACTCCAGGAATAAAAATGGAGAGTTATTAGGACCATTTTTGGCTACACAAGGACTCCCTCAAGGGTCGCCTCTGAGTACAGTATTGTTAAATATCTATATAAGTGACATTTTCAATTACCACTGGAAAATGTTGATATTGTCGGTTATGCAGACAATCTAGCAATTATAAGTGAACACCACAGTTTGATAGATTTAACTTGTAAGATAAATAATGCATTGGAAAGTATCAATACTTGGTTGTCAAATCATAACCTGAAGCTCTCAACTGAAAAATGTGAGGCATTATATTTCACCAAGGGACGTCAAATCATTCAGCCCCCGAATATCGATATTAACAACACTCTTATTCCAGTTAAAAATCATGTAAAATACCTAGGAGTCACCCCTCAAAAACATTTGAAATGGGATATTCACATTCAAAATATCATACTGAAAGCAAAAAAGGGTCTAAATATCCTCAAATCCTTTGGTAGAACATGGTGGGGTGCTGATCCTCAAATTCTTTTAACTACTTTTAATGCCTTAGTTAGGTCTCATTTGGACTTTGGTTCTATTTTCATTTACTCTACTACCCGTAAAAATATTTCTAAAATCAATAGTATATTCTATGAAGGCCTTCGTTTTTGTTTAGGATGCATGAAATCCACTCCTACCAACACCCTCTTGGCTGAATCAAGTAACATGGACTTGCATCACAGGATCTGGACATCTGCTGACAACCAAATTGCTGACACACATCTTTTCCATAACAAATCACTCCTTGGCAAAGCTAATAATTACCCTCCGCAGGTCTTACATAAACAATGTGAAGGCTCAAAATGTGCATAATACCCCGTATCTGGTACAAGCAATGGAATATTTCCTCCCTTTTATAAATAAAATGCAGAACACAACACAACTTCTGTGCCACCTTTTTGACTATCATCTCCAGCTAAAACCCCTCAAATTTATAGATCTCAAATTAAATAAAAATGAAACTTCAAAAATTCCACAATTATTTCTTGCTAACTCTGAAAAGTTTAATCTCTCTCACACTTTCGTCTACACAGACGCATCTAAAGACTCAAATAAAGTAGGGTTTGGAATACACATCCCATCCCTAAACTACAACTTCTCTTCAAAACTTCATAAAGAACTCTCTATATTTACAGCAGAACTGATAGCCATTGAAGAAGCAATTAAAACAATAAGAAATAAAAATATCTACAAAGCTCTAATTTTATCTGACTCTTTAAGTTCGATTACCAGATTAAAAAATAATTCTTACAACCACAAAAACAGTTATCAGATACTTAAAATAAAAAAAAAGGATTTTTGAGGCTATGGAGGAGGGATATGAAATCTTTCTAACATGGATTCCAGGTCATTGCGGAATACAAGGTAATACACAAGCAGATAAATTAGCCAATATTGGCAGAAATTTGAACATGTCCAAAAATACTAAAATAGAAGCTGGAGACATTCTCAATGAGATAAAAAATAAAATATCCTCTAAACTCATGCAGGAATGGAAATTAAGTCTAGAAACAAAAGGTAAATTTTACTTGAAGATTCATAATAGTTTCCCAAAAAAAAATGGTTCATGAATACCCCCTTCTATAGTCGCAGACACATTACCACTATAATCAGAATGAAAACGGGACATTGTCTTACTAAACAACACTTATTTCGTATCGGCATAAAAGATAATCCATATTGTGAATGTGGACAGGTAGAGGATTTAAACCACCTATTTTTCGAATGTTCGATTAATATACGTCCAAATTTCGATATATATCTGAACCTGATAAATATAGGCCTCCAACCCCTACTCAACATCGAAACTGTCTTATCCAATGTTTCCACAACAACGAATATTTTGATAAAATTTCTAAATGAAAACAAAATAAAACTATAATTAAAACTTTGATTACTCGTTATAGACCTGTAAAGACAAAGGTAGAAGACTTTGAACCCAGACGAGATACAGTATTTGTAAATGTTTTCCTTTTGTTTTGTCCTATAACTAACCTTAAATTGCAACCTTCATCGTTAAAAATTACAACCACAGAGCACTACAAACAAGTATACTAAGAACAATTTTGTAATTGAGAGTTCAAGGGGTGACCGGGAGTAACAGTACTCGCTAGCTGGACATCCCACCGATAACGTCTCCACTCAGGCCACCTGAATGGAGAGCAATCTGGCAAATGGACTAGTATCCGCGCCAACAAGCTAGAAACAACAACAACAACAAGTATCTATTTGTATGCATCGGTTTTCTATTCACTGAATAATAATAATAATAATTTTTATTTGCACATATAACAAGGGTCTTAGCATCATCAAAAATTGTACATTAAATAAAAAATAAAGTCGATATATCCAAATAAACTAGCTTGTATTACAAAAGAGCAGTAAAAATATTACACTTAAAATACATTACTCATAGACAAAGACTAATTGATATGGCACAACCACACAACTCTTACAATAAGTTTAAAACGAAGGTTATATAGGCCTTTTCAGGCACTCAGCAACATCATAAGGACTTATATCAATTAATAGATTTCTTGCAGTTAGTTTGAACTTACTAATTGGCATACTTTTTATTGTGTCAGATATATGATTAAATAAAGAAATAGATATATTGAGAAAGCTTTTGTGTGTTAATGTTAACCCATGTTGTGGTAGGATAAAATTGTCTCGAGATCTGATGTCATACCCATGGAGATCGAAATGTCTAACCAGAATATGTTGATGGTCTTTAACATAGAGAAGACATTGGTAGATAAATAAACCTGGAGTCGTTAATATATTGAGCCTTTTAAAATGAGGTCTGCAGGTTTCATTGTAGGTTAGTCCAAGCATAATTCTCAAAGCTTGTTTTTGGATTTTAAATACTAGTCTTGACCAGTCAGCCAAGTTACCCCAAAAAAGAATACTATAACTCTTCTGACTGTGGAAAAGACCAAACTAGGCAGTTCTCATGACTTCCAAGTGAACTGTTTTAGATAATCGACGCAGAAGAAAAACTACAGATGACAGCTTACTACAAAGGCGTTTGATTTCAAATTCAGTTTCCAGTTCAGCCTTCCATGCAAATTTACTTCCAAGGAACTTGGCACTCGCCACTGATTCACCACCAGAGTGATCAGTTCTAAAGAAAACTGCAAATATTTCGTTTTTGCTATGTTTAAGCATAATTCATTGGCCGAGAACCAAGTCTCCGCCTTGCTCATGAAACCCTGTTGTTGTTCAGAATTGTTGGATAAAATTGTGGTGTCACATACTGTATCACTACTGGGGCGCCTAAGTAATATGGTAAGTCATTAACATACAGTATAAAAAGTAGGGGACCTAAAATTGAACCCTGGGGTACTCCTGCAGTTACACGATGTGCGGGGGATTTGTTTCCAGCATATTGGACCAATTGATATCTGTTTTCTAAATAAAACACAACCAAGTCATAAGCCAAGGCCCTCACACCTTAACATTGAAACTTCTCACAGAGTACGGAATGGGAGACACAGTCGAATGCCTTTGAGAGGTCGCAGAATGCTGCGCTAGCCTCCTCCTCCCTCTCAAAGACGTCCACTACAGATGTGATGCCCGGCCTGTAGACATATTTTTGCGAAATCCAAACTGTGTTGGTGACAGTAGATTATTAAACTCCAAGCCAATTCAAAGAGCTTAGATATCGCTGGAACTACTGATATAGGTCTATAGTTACCAGCTAAATGAGGATCACCAGCCTTATGTACTGGAATAACAACACTCTTCCACACCTTTAAAAAGTAATCGCTAAAATTATCGGCATCAATTTCAGATTCACTCCCGCGACTCACCTACCTCATTAACAATCTTCCAAATCATTTTAGGTTTATTTTTAGCATTTGAGATAAGATTGGTATGATATTTGCACTTCTGTTCCCGTATTTTGAAACGATAATAGGATCTCAGTTTTTTGATGTCATCTTAAGAATAAAGTAATTCCAAAGGTTATTTCTTATCGTAACTTTGATCGTTTTAATCATGATGGTTTTATCTCCGATTTTGCAGCTCTTGACTGGTACTCTATGTTTAACAATAATAACATAAATGAAAAAATTACTGTTTTTAATAATTTTATTACATTCTTATTTGATAAACACGCTCCGATAGTAAGTCGCAAAGTTACAAAACCAAAGGCAGAGTGGTTAACTCCTAATTTAAAAATGTTAATTAAAGATAAAAATAAAGCTTTACAAAAATATAAAACATCTCATTCTCAAGTCGATTGGAATAATTATAGACAACTTAGAAATCTTTACGTGTCTATGATAAGACGAGAAAAACAAAACTATCTTAATTCAGTTGCTGCTAGGCGTGAGCATCGTAGAACTTGGTCTGCTTTGCGTAATCTCAATATACATTGTAATAAACAAGGTCGGGCAGAGTTGCCAGCTAATCTTTCAGACCCCAATTCTATTAATTCCTATTTTTCAAAATTTTTTCAATATGTATCTGATAATTGTGATAATAAAATAAATTTTTATAGCAATAGTTACTCCTCAAGAAGATCTCAGTTTTCGTTCAAATTAAGTAATGTTGAAGAAGTTAATACAATTCTACATTCTCTAAAAAAAGCTAGCATTGGTTCTGATAATATTTCACTTAGAATGTTGAGATATTGTAGTCCACATATTGATATTATATTGCTTCATATTATTAACTGTTGCATAGAAAATTCTTATTTTCCTGATAAATGGAAAAATGCAATAGGTATCCCACTTCCCAAAAATAAGGACCTTCAAACTTTTTCTGATTTAAGAATCATAAGCATATTGCCTGCGGCTTCTAAAATCTTAGAAAAAATATTATATAAACAAATTTTTGATTTTGCCATTTTTAATAACATAGTGCCTGAAGTGCAGTGTGGCTTTAGACCCGGGTTTAGTACTTCCACTGCTCTTGCAACTATTACCAATAACATTTTTGTAAATACTGATCAGGGTCTTGTCACTGTGCTCGTGTTACTTGACTATTCAAAAGCCTTTGACACTATCAACCATAACTTGCTCTTAGCCAAATTGAAATATTTTGGCTTTAATAACGTCGCAGTAAAATTAATTAAATCCTATCTAACATGTAGATCGCAGAAAATCTCTTATAATAACTGTGAGTCACAAGAACTTTCTATATTATCTGGTGTACCCCAAGGGTCTGTCTTGGGACCTCTTCTTTTCAGCATTTATACTTCTGACATTTTAACGTCTCTTAATAATTGTAAGATAATAGCATACGCAGATGACACCCAGATTTATTTTTCCTTTAGACCTGAAGAGTTTGAAGTGGCTAATAATATAATAAATAATGATTTAAATGTAATTAATACTTTGTCTAAAGAACATAATCTAAATTTAAATTCAAAAAAATCTAATGTGATGATATTTGGTAATAGGGACAAATGCAACTTTTTAGCTTCAAGCCTGAATATCTCCATCGACAAAAATGTATTAAACTTTGTTGAAGAGGCTCGGAATTTCGGTATAATTTTCGACTCTAATTTGCGTTTCAGCAGTCATGTGCAGGAACTTAGACGAAAGGAGTTTTTTAAATTAAAAATATTATTTGCCAATCGTCATATTCTTAATTTTCATCTAAGAAAATTGCTCACAGAATCCCTAATTCTTTCACAATTTAATTATGTTAATTTTATCTATTTTCCATGTCTGAATTCTTTGGACAAAAATAAAATACAGGTCATACAAAATTCATGTTGTCTTTAATTTTTGATATATCTAGAAGAGAACATATTTCTCATAAAACAAATGAATTAAATCCGTTACGTATGGAAAATCGATGGATACATCCTCTGGGAAATTTTGTTTTTAAACTTATTAATGATCCCAAATCCAGTTGTTCTTTGAATAACATATTTCGAACTCGTGAATCACAGCATTCAGTTAATGCAAGATTTAAGGATAAATACACAATGCCTCATTTTCAAACAACGTTGTTTAAAAGATCTTTTTCATACATTTCAATTTCCCTTTTGAATTTATTGCCTAGAGAATTCAGACTTTTCAATTTTAATAAGTTTAAATTTAAATTAAAACACTTTATTTTAGATAGGCAAAAGGCTTGCAGGACTTTTCTGTCATAGAATCTTCCTAAAGAAACACCTTAGCTATTTTATATTCCTTCCGTACTTCTTTAATTTCAATTTCGTCGCCCTCGCACACTTTGTAACCTTGAATATTATTATTCACACATATTTTTGTGATCTAAGAATGTAACAAAAAAATGTTGTGTCAACTAATCATGTATCCTATTTTCTTACGCATTCCATAGCAGAGGATAGTCTCTCTGCTAGTTAAGTAGAGTAGCATTTATTTGCTAGACTTCGCCAGTCCAGGGATGATTCCTGGCAGTTTTAATGTAATGTTCTTGTTTGTTTTTATATGTTTATTAAAAGCCTTATTTATTTATTTATTTATCTTTAAGATTTAGACTAGTATAGGTTTTAGACATTTCAATTAGAAAATTAAGTTGATCTCTTAGAGTTCTGCATTAAACGATTTTTTGTTTTTATTTCTTGAATGTATTATTTAGTTCTTTTGGGAAAAAAGTTACCAATTAAATTCAAAATTATGTCAAAGAAAGTCAAACATTGTAACTGTCTGAAAGAACCATCTGCCAATTTATATTGCACAGAATGTCCTAATGTACCATTTTCCTTCCTTTGGACACATATATCTAGAAAGGGAATCGTTCCATTAGATTTAATTTCCATTGTGAACTTGATATTATGATGTTCCATTATATCAGACATATTGGATCATAATAATCTTGATACAATCCCCGAAAGAAAGATATTGTTTCATAAAAAATTTTTTAAACATTCAAAAAATTTCACTAGACATACAAGTTGTGGTCTACATGACACGTGGAAACTGATTTTAACACAAAGTCACAATTCGACCAGCACAAGTCGGGTATAAAAGCCCGTCTGAATTTCCTCGAGCTTATTCAGTGTCCAGATCTCGTGGAGTAAAGATCCCTGAAGATGCCCAGCACAATCGAAGGCGAAACGTCGGATAGTAATTCCAAGTTGACATGGTCTAATCCCAAGAACCATGATTTGTTAATTGACCAATTGACCATACAAGTTATGGTCTACATGACACGTGGAAACTGATTTTAACACAAAGTCACAATTCGACCAGCACAAGTCGGGTATAGAAGCCCGTCTGAATTTCCTCGAGCTTATTCAGTGTCCAGATCTCGTGGAGTAAAGATCCCTGAAGATGCCCAGTACAATCGAAGGCGAAACGTCGGATAGTAATTCCAAGTTGACATGGTCTAATCCCAGGAATCATGATTTGTTAATTGACCAAAGCCGTGAAAGCTTCTGTTCTATGTTGTATACCTATATTTTTTTTTTGTAAATGCAGCTAAGGTTTGTAATGGATAAATAATAAATATATATTTATGACATATTGTCCTGTATAGCAAAGTAAAATTGCTGTATTCTTGGACTTGCAAAGAGCATTTGAGGTTATTGATAGAAAAAATCTTTTAGCTAAATTATCTAAGATAGGAATACGGAATAATGTGTTGAAATGGTTTGAAAGCTATCTTAACAATAGAAAGCAAATAGTGATTCTGAATGGTAAGGTTTCTGATGAAGTGGTAAATGATCATGGTGTACCACAGGGGACCCTTATTATTTATCTTGTACATAAATGATATAGTACATGTTGTCAGTGCAGTCGATATTCATTTATTTGCAGACGATACCCTCATTTATGCTTCATCGAAAAATCTTGAACAACTGGTGGCTAACATTAATGACGCTCTGACTAATTTACATGAATATACCTGTCAGAACTTACTTAAAGTTAATATCACAAAAACAAAATTTATGATTTTAGGAACTGAGACTGTTAGTTGATGAACAGTTAAACTTTAAAGAACATGCCAAGTCTGTAATATCTAGAATTTTGTGCAAAACTCCCTGTATACAATACAATGGTTCTTCCACACTTTAACTACTAAAAAAAAAATGAAATTAATGTTTTACAAAAATTACAAAACAGAGCCATGAGAATAATTTTATCATGTAACAGATATCCACCAATTAAATTAATGCAGGAATGTTTACAGTGGTTACCAGTGTCTGAATACATAACTTTAAATGTGTTAACCTTAATGTTTAAAATTAAGATTGGTTGTGTGCCTCCTTATCTGTGCAATAAGGTTATGTATAATAATGACGTGCATAGCTATAATACTAGGCAGCAGAATAACTTCTTTATTGGGCCCAGAAATAAAAGAATGAGTCAAAACTCTATTTTCTTCAAGGGATTTGATATGTTTAATAAGCTACCAGATTTCAAAAAACATTGTCAATCTGTTTATTGTTTTAAGAAATAGCTCAAGGCATATACTTTGGAGAACTGTAATTTATGTCTTATGCCTTGAGTGGCATTTATTGTTAGTTTGGATTTTATTTTATATTTGTTGTTTCTGTCTTAAATGTTTTTTTTCTGACTTTTAGAATTAGTTTAGTTGTGTGTAGTTTATTTAGTTTAACTTAATGGATTTTCATTTATTTTTAATTGAATTCACTATTACTAGTGAAATGATTAGATTTATTATTATAATTATTGTTCTTGTGTTAAATGTATTCTTTTTGACTTGTAAAAATGTTATTTCTTTTATAAGTAGTTGGATTTAATTCATTTTATGTAGTTTTAAGTAGTTTAATTGACTCTCCTAGTGGAACATTAGTTACATATGCATATATTTGTCTTTTTACTTCAAAATTGTATATTTGGTAATTAGTTTTTATAAGCTAAATAAACGATTCAATAAAGGTACATGAATGGTTTAAAACATATTTACTTTATAGCTATATAAGTACCTAGGGACACAGAAAATTCATTAATACTTTATAAAAAGTACAATAACAACCCTATAAAAAGATCTACACTGTAATTATTAACAAAATAAACAATATTATTCTGGAAGCGGACAAATCAGGCTTTGTATTCTATTGCAATATGTTCAGACATTTCATTAAGAAAAGGTGAAACAAGCCAAATTTCTTTTATTTTTGTTTGTATTTAAATACATTTTTTTACCATTATACAAAATAGCCCTAGTGATAAGAAGCAGCTCCCACAAAATGAAAATATCTTTTGTTTTAAAGCAGTTAGTAAACACATTTTTTATATCTGTGGTCCAAAATCTATTTATCACTGCTCAAATTTAATTTTTTACTTTTTATTTCACTTTATGAAAGTGTGGTTTTAAATTTTTTTAATACATTTCTCTTCATTGTTACCTGAAATATTTCCTGTACCCACGTGGGCTCCGTTTGATTTTGGGTTGTGGTGGCTGTACCATTTTCACCTGCTCCCTTGTTTTTGTTCACATTATTTGTAGTAGTTGTGGTACTGTTCGTATTGTTTTGCTGTCTCTCGGCTAAAAAGTTATCATACAAATATTAGTCATAACTAAAGTAAGAAACAGTATAAATACAAGGTGTCTCATTTTATTTTGACACCTACCTACTACCTGTAGGGTTTATTAACATAGATAGAGAAAAAATGTAAATATAAATGCTTTAGGGTTTCTTCTGAACTGTCAGAATCCTTTATGAAAAAAACAAATGACTACCACAAAGCAGTTAAAAAATGTCAAAGGCAGTTTTTGTCTAGGTCACTTATTGCCTTCCATTTGCTATTCATCGAAATAACACTAGACATAAAAAAGTATTTTATCTTGATTTTCCGAGGACTAATATTTACAAAAAGTCGCCTATATATCAAATGTGTTATTATTTCAATGAGTATGCTAATGACATAGACGTTGATACCACAAGTTTCAGTCAGTTCAAGAAAAAAGATTGATCTGAGATTAAATAGTGTAAATAATTCATAAATGTGTATTATTCTGTTTTTTTTTTTGCTGTTTTTCTGTTATTTGGTTATGTGTTAGAATCACTGCAGTTCAAGGTTTCTTGTTTGTTTCTTATTTTCTCTTTTAAACATTTTTACATAATACTACTGGGCTCAAATTTAGTAGTATAAGGACATTTTTACTCAAATAATTGCTGTAATGTTAGCTGTAAGCTAGTTTAAGTGTCTGTAATTGGCATAAGCTGTAGATACTTTATGAATAAATAAATTATAAATATATCAGGTTTGATATCTTTATCTTTCAAGACACCAAAAAATGTATTTCCTAATTACACTGCCTCTTAAGGAAGGGTTTTTGTTAAGTTTCTTGGTAGTATTTTTAAAGATTTATTTCATTTATTTATTTCACAATGTACAGGGCAAATCTTTGTTGTTGGCCAAATAGCCAAATAGTTTAGAGTGCCTTTTGGGGTTCCCCAGAGATCCCCCTGTGGTCCTGTTCTTTTTAAACTCTTTTCTGTTCTTTTTAAACTCTTTACAAACGCTGTGGGTGAAAATCTGGAGCCAGATCATTTATTGTTTGCTGAAGATCTGAAGATGTCAGTGTCACTAACCTAAGAATACTTCATTTATTTATCTAGTGCTAATGTGCTAAGTATCAATTGACAAAACTAGATAAAATTCAGTATCAAAGTCTTAGAGTTTGCTTGGGTTTCATGAAATCAACACCGACTCATATAATACTATCAGAAGCAGGAGAAATGTCGCTTGAAATTAGAAGAAATTGGGTGGTAGTCAAGTTCTTAATCAAAGCCTTTTTTATAGAGGATAATGCTGTAGTGGAAGCAGTCTCCACAAACTATGTTAATTACAACTATAATTATGACTTCTGGTCAAAATTAGCTATTCCTCCCTTGAGTGAGGCCTTTGACCTTTTAAGGCCTCTGATCAATCACACTGAAGTCTGTCAAACTCTACCATATTTTGCCAAACGACCAATTTTTAAGAAAATAAACTTCTTTAAAACGAACCTAGATAAAAAAGTAGATAATTCACAATCTTTCCTGATTAAAGCTAAGGATAAGTTTCCTAATAGTAAGTATCTATTCACGGATGGATCCAAAGAAAGCAATGGCTTGGTCGGAGCTGAAGTTTATGGAGGGGAAAATATCCAGGTTTCAGTAAGGCTCCTTTTGCACGGCGGAGGTTTATGCTATCAAGATAGCACTAGAAATTGTTGAAAACTCAGACATTCAGGATATGGTCATTTTTTCTGAAGGTCAAAGCACGTTATAGAGAATCACCAGTTATATGTCACCTAAGGATAACTCCATTACTCTAGAAACAAAGTATAAATTAATAGAATTACTATCAATTGGAGTTTGGGTGGATACCCAGTCATACTAATATTCACGGTAATGGCAAAGCAGACTACCTAGCTAAAAAAGGGTGTAGTCTTGACGAATCTCTTGACGTGGCTATGGATTATAGGGAATTTCTTCCAACTATTAAATCATTCTTTTGGGACACATGGACGGAACGCTGGAAAGAAACAGCACAAACCAAAGGAAAATTTTATGGGGAGATTGTCCTGTCTCCATTCAAATCTCCCTGGTTCAAAAACATGAAATCATTGAGTAGGAAGGAAATTGTCACAATGTGCAGAATCCGTAATGACCACTGTCTCTCACCTAAGCACCTTTTTAGAATTAAAATAAACCCAGATCCTAACTGTGAGTATGGGGTTCCAGGTTCCCTTCACCAAATATTTTTTGAATGCCCTCTATTTCCCCAGGCTTTTAACTTATTCATTCAATCCTTCCAATCAATCAATGGCTTCATTCCACTAAACATGACCAGTGTTTTTTTAGCCTCTCAGGAAGGTATAAAAGTTATAAATTCATTCCTGGCATCTAGCAACAGGAAGCTTTAATCCAGCATGCATCCTAAATACAGAAAACACAGTAATAGCTACTCACTCACTCATCACTTATTTAGTTTCTCACTCACTCAATCATTCTCAAGTTGTTCACCACTTGTGAACGGAGGCTGAACTGAGTAGGTTGAAGCTCGCAAAAGATCAACATTTTAAGTTATTAAAATCTCTTGCAGCCACCACATCGGCCGTATAGCCCAGGCAGCCTAAGGACGTTAAACTGAAGAGGAAGGAAGGAAGGTTATCTAGTGCTGGGTCAGTATCGATATCGACGACAAACATACTACCAAAAAGTTTTCGATATGGCGGCCGATGATAAGATCGGTGATACAAGTAGCAGGGAAAAAATACAGTATAATTGTAAACACCGCAAGAAAGTAGCAGTTGATTGCGTGATTTGTGTTAAGTGTGATGAGCATTTTCACCCTTCATGTTTGTTGCTGGTGCTAAAAAGGCAATTTGCAACCATCAAACTTCAGAGCCGAATTTCAAAGTTAGACAGATTAGATCTAACATCATTGGATCAGAGGTGGAATACCTGAGGAGAATAATCTCTAAGTTGGAAGAGAAAAAGCATTGTTACGCGAAAATTGTGAATTGTGGAAAAGTAACACCCTAAATTTAGAAAAATTAACATGTGGGAAACATAATTCCAATCACAATAATAACATAGGTGAATGTAGTGGCAGTATGGACGAAATCCCAAAACAGTCACAGCAACCCAGAAACAATGCCTAAGCCCAGAGGAACCCAAGAAAAAGATGTAGTAGATAACCCGAAGAATAACAAGGATGATAGATTTCAATGTAGACATCAAGATTGCATTAAAAATAGAAGCAAGTCTAAGAAAAACATTGTTCAAGGAACAGCAGAGCTAGGGGAAGCGGGAAACTTTGCTAGCATCCCAAATAAAGATGAAAAAGCCTACGTTTACATAAAAAAAATTAAGAAAGGAATCTCAGCAGATTTTATCGAAGCCCATATAAGGAAACATTGCAAAGGTATGATGACAATCAGTCATTCAAAATAACCGTGGATGATTCACATAAAGAGAGGATCATGTGCCCAGAAATTTGGCCAAGAGGATTTGTATTACGTAGGTTTTTCATAAGACCATCTAGAGGAAATGTTGAAACCTCTAAGGTTTTTCCAGAACCACAGTCAGCACGAAACAGATATCAGATTTTTATCAAAACATGGAAGGCATTAGAACAAAATTAGCTAGCCTGCAGAAAACAATGATAAGTTCTCCTTATAACATCAGTGGTTTGGTTAAAACTTCGCTAAGTAATGATTTTGGTGATTCAGAGCTTGGCGTGAAGGAATAAGACATCTTCAGATGTGATAGAGAAGAAGTGAGAAAGGATAAACTTCGTGGAGGAAGAGTGCTTATTGCTACTCGAAAATCTTTAAGAGCTAAAAAACTTAAAGTACCTGAGTCCAATGTGGAACAATTGTTTGTGTATTTCAAATGTGATAGAGAAATTTATGTTTTTGGATGTGCATATATTCCCCCATCTTCTAATGTGATAGTATATGTTGACCATTGTGTAATTGTTGATTGTAATGAATTTAATAATTGTAAAATTTTTATTTTAGATTATAATCTGCTAGATGCATCCTGGAGTAATAATAGTATGGGAATGATTATGAGATGTCTGGAGGGCAACTCAGCATGTACGTTGGCAAATTCTTTTGGTTTTCACAATTTATTTCAACTGAATACAATCTCTAACAGCCGCTCGGTCTTTTTGGACTTGTTTTTTGCCAGTGTAGGAGATGTCACTGTTGTTGAGGCTCTTAACCCACCTGTTCCAAACATCATACATCATACTTAAATAGAATTCAATGTATCTTTAAATGACAACTCAAATGACCTGAGATATGATGAATATTACTATGACTTTAAAAATGGAAATTATGAAGCTATAAATGGCTTTTTAGCAAGTATTGATAGGAAAAATCTATTTCGCAAGGGAGGTTTGAATGAGTTGGTGAATGATTTCTATGATTAAATCTATTTATACCATTAAAAAAGATTAAAACTTCAAACTTTCCAACATGGTTCAGTGGGGAACTGAGAAGTCTCATTGGTGAAAAAAAGTTCGCTCATAAAAAGTAGAAAATTAGTGGTAGTCAGGACCGTTTTGTGCGGCTGAGACCTCAATGCTCTGAATTGGGAGCTGTTTGTCATCATAGTTATAATATAATTGCACAAAATATAAGAATCAATCCTAGATCTTTTTGGTCCTACATTAATAATTAAAGAAAATCTCATGATCTTCCAATACACATGTCTTATAATGGTGCTGAGAGACAAAATACCAGCAAAAGCTGTATCATATGACCATATTTCATCATCTGTGAATATCAAAAAGTACAACTTTTCACTAAGTGACATTTTCAAGGGCATTGACGAACTTCCCTCAAAACTTACCACGGGTCCTGATGGAATTCCTGCCTTTTTCCTAAAGTTGTATTTGCACTATTTCTGTGCCTTTTTGAAACCTTTTCAACTTGTCACTTGAAACTGGCCTATACTACCTCAAACCCATTCATAAATCAGGGTCTAAGAACGAAGTGAAAAACTACAGGGCGGTGTGCAACCAGTCGGAAATCTCTAAGCTACTTGACAGACTTGTCTGTTAAAGACTCTCTTGGGATCTACGCAGTGTCATAAATTTGGAACAGTTTGGCTTTCACACTTATTAGTTTTAATACCTAAGATATTGCACCAAATCAAAAATTTTTACTTACCTAAAATTATCTCACTAATATGATTAATTAAAAAGTTTAGGAATTCATGGGCATCTTGCTGCATGTAATTATCAAACTCCTCTGAAAAAAAATGCAAATCTTAAATAAAAAAGTAAAAACCAATATCTACAATGACTGAATAATCTTGATATATTTTAGGCTACTACAGTTATTAGAGAAAAAAAAATTATAAAGAATTAATCATGCAAGTGACCTTTCAATTTCAACTGACTGCTGATTTTTAGAAATTTGTTCAACATTTATTTATTAGCATGTTCAATTATTGTCTACATGCTGACATTTGAAAATTGAAAAATTAAAATCTTATGTCACTTTCCATTTCAAGATGACATACTTTTTCCAGTTTTTTTTTGAAAAGCACAAACTTTTATTTATATCAAAAATTGATACCATAATTATAATTATAAAAAGCTGAACTAGAAATTATGTATGCTGTTTTGCCAAGTAGAAATGTTTAAATTTAACATCCTTTCAAATCTGAGATTGTCAATTCTCAAACGTCAATATGTTAAAAATAACTGAACTTAGGTACAAGACATACTATATAAAATGTGCTAAGAATCTTGAAAATTCAAAATTTGAGAAAGTAATAGGGTGTTTTATTTAAAAACTAAATATGGATATATTTCCCATTTATTAAGACATCTTGAATATTCACAAATATTTTTAAAAATAGAAAAAAATCTAATAAACATCAATAGATTTTTATTAAAAACTAAGTGCTACTCATTTTTTTTACACAGAATATTTTTTTCTGACATTGAAATACAAAATGGACAAATAAAAGAAAAAATTACATATTTAATATATTTTCAATTGTACATGCTTTAAAAGCAATCAGAAGCATTAATGAAAACAATAAATATACCTTTTTCTTTTCTTAGCCTAGCTATAAACTTTTTGGGAGCTATCGATCCCACTTTCTTTTTCTGTGTTGCAATACTATGAAAGAGGTCCGCCAGACACGTAAGCAAGGTCTCCTTAGTCCTCTTGTTCTTCGCTTTGTACTCCAGTACCTTGTCCCTAAACGGCTTACAGAAGTACAATGCCTGAAGTACCGAATTGCTGTAGCAAGTATTTCCAAACTGAAAACAAGAAAAAAATTATGGACAATAAATAAAAAATGTAAGTACTTAAAGGATCCAGTAATGGTAATGGAATTTAACACATTTCTCCAAAAGACTGTGAGAGAGCTATGCGTGGGGGAATTAATTTTACAGCTATCATCCCAAGAAACAATTTAATCTATATGAAGGTCTTCAGGATACTGATAAAACCTTCTCATAAGCCTCATAAAACCTTTTTAAGTTTAAAGCTTCTTTAAGAGGTTGTTAAGTACATCTTAAAGCTAAAAAGGCCCTATTTTAGCAGATCTTTAAGTATATTCTTTATATAAGTCATAGAGCCAAATGCTGTTAAAAACTAGTAAAAGAAAACCATTCTTAAGTATATTTATTCTTTCTTTAATTTGTACTTATCACGTCTAAATAAAAAATCTCATAAATTCACCAAAAGTTGTAATGTATTTAAAAATTATCTAGCTGAACTCAAAAACTTTTAAGGATGATTTGTGGATTCTAATATTGTGGAAAGAAGAGGAAACTTTTATAAACAAATGAGAAATGGTAGATACGTCTTATTATAAAAATGGACACTTACAGATACTTTGTTTCGTACAAATAAAATGCCAATATTGTTTTTAAGACTATTTGATCCTAACTTCTCCTATCTTAAGCTTCTAGTTCTTCATTGAGTATAAATGTACTTTATCTATTCCACAATATATTCGCCTTAAAACCTATTACTCTCATTTGAGACATACAATTTTGCCGACGCAACTCTTAACATTTTACTTTACCAAGTCGATGTAACATGTCGCAGTTGCTGAGCTTGATGTAATATTTCTAAATTTGTTGTTATTAAACTGGTTATATGATGTGGTCAAATATGTGTATAATTTAACATATTTATGGAAGTATTTTTTACTTTTCTTAGGAAATTGTTTATTTTTAAATATGATAAGAAAATTAATTTTACAGGAAAAATCCGTGGTGTGCCTAAAACCTAGACCAAGTAATAAAGGCAAACCTATTATTAATAAAATATCTATAAAATGTTTATTTATACGACTTAAAACTCACAGCAACAATCAATTTATGAAGTGGGTTTATATGTTGATTATTTCTTAAGTCCTATTTTTATCAAGAAATCTTAAAACAATTGGTAATAAACTTATGAAGTTCGTTTACAAATTGTAAGGCTTGATATACTTATGAGTAGGCTTAGGATAATTATGCATTTAAAAATCTAAAAATATGCATGCAAATATGCTCCGAAACAAGGGAAAATATGCACTTAAAAATGCATTTAATATCGGTTCAAAAAAACAGAAATAAAGCAAAGGTATAGCAATTAAAATATTATATTATTTACACTTCAAGGTATCCTTAAGACGCTATTTTTACCAGTAATTATTACATTAATATATAGTTGATATTAAAAGTATTTTTTAAATAAAATTTTAATATATGGCTAACTAAACAAACTAACTAAAGAATAAACCTGTTGAAAATTTATTGTTTACGCTATTCAACAAGTTGAGGTTACATTTTATAACTATGTGATGTAACAAATTATCAAATTAAAATTTTCTTCTATTATCTGACAATAGTACTTTCATCTCATCAATTTTTTTATCAGACAAGCAAGAAAAATTGTTTCTAATGAAAATTAAATCCTCAAGTACATCTTCCATGGGCAAAACTTTTGTGCTTCTTGTATAAAATGTGAGTATTTCATATTAAATTGGTTGACTATGTTTTTTATTGCCTCGAGATGTTCTATGTAATAAATGACAGCGTTTATCCAAGTTCCCCATCTAGATACAATTGGTGATAGGGGCAGGGGATGTTTCCTGCAGTTTCCCTAAATTTTTCTACCCGAGTCGGAGCTTTTAGCTTTCTTCACCGAGGAAATCAGATTGTTTACTCGTGGATAAAGAGCACAAACTTGTCCTGCAACTCAATGAAGTCCATGGGCAAGTCATGTGGCATGTATCATTTTAGGGTACAACATTTGTAGACCACTCATTGCTTTACACATGTACGGAGCAGGATCTGTAATTGCCACTAACACTCTATCATATTTAATACCACCGGGCCATAAAAGAGTGAGAGAGTCGTTGAAAAATCCAGCAACAGTTGAATGATTTACTATGTCTAAGGTCTTCACTGTAAGTAAATATGATTTATTCCTTTCTGCTTCTACACACGACACACCAAAAACAAAATTAGCAACACATCTCTGTTCCACATCAGTTGTTTCATCTAGTGACACCCATATACTTTTATCTTCTACTTTTTCCTGCAATTCGGTAACTGTCTTATTGTACAAATCTGGAACATAGTTTTTCCTTAATGTGGATTCATGTGGATTTGATGTCTTTGTGTACTGTTCTAAAAATAACTTCAGGGCAGGATTACTTAATTTATTCAGTGGAATAACCGCACTAATAAACGCCTTGCACAAATCCTCATTGAACTTTTGGGGCCCTGTCCTGGTGAAAATACTTTTTACTTTTTTGGATCTGATGCTTTGTAGTTTCTATGTGTTGTGTCAGTTGGAATTTCTTGTTCGTAGTAACAGGAGCACAAGTCTCTTCGTATGCCATACATAAATCGTAAAGCTCTTTTTTGCAACATAAACAAAGAGTTAAACAAGTATGCACTGCATTTTTTCTGTAATAACTGCAAAATATGCATTTAAATACAAACATACATACATATTTATAAATTCTCTTTAGTATACGCATAAATACAAGATAAAACCTAAATGTCTTGGTATAATTCAAATTCTTTCCAAATTCCAACCAATCTCTCTATCTCAACCGAGGAACTACCTATTATTATTATTATTATCACTGCCAGTAGCAGTAAGCGGCCAGGCCGATGACACTGCTACATTGTGCTAAGTCTTGCACTAAACTACTGTTTTTGTCTTTTAGGTCCATGTCGAGTCTATTCTTGAAGGTGTTTTTGTTCAGAGCACTGACTGCATTTTCGTTGAATGAGTTCCATCTATACACTACAGTTTGACAGGAAATTTTTATGCACTAGACTTGAGCACTTTTCTTTTTTGAGCTCTTTACTGTGTCCTCTTAGATGATTGTTTGTGTTTGTCAGATACAAGTTGTGTTTAAGGTTTAGCCCTTGCCAATAGTTGTTATTCAATATCTTCTAAGTCTCAATTAGATCACCCTGATCCCTTCTTTCCTTCAGAGGTATTAGATCAATGACTTTAAGGTGCTCAGTGTATGGAGTATTCTTTAGAGAGTCAGAAATCTTGGTAAATCTTCTTTAGACCTTCTCCAGTAGCTCGATGTCCTTGATGTAGTAAGGGTTCCAGACAGAATGGGCATATTCTAACTTAGGCCTCACATATGTTAGATATATCTTCTTCATTGATTGGATAGATTTATTAGCAAAGGCTTTCTGAATAAGATATACAAATGTGTTTGCCTTCTTTACAATCTGTGTTATGTGTGGTTCCCATTTGGGGTTGTTGCTCAGTTGTGTTTGATGCAGTGTATAGGGATATTGAGGGTTATTTGCCCCCAAATGTAATATAGTACATTTGTCTTCATTCAGTTTAAGCAGCCAGGTCTGTGTCCAGGTTTCAATGGTTCTGATATCCTCCTGAAAGAGTGCCAGTTCTGTTGCTGGACTACAGTATAACTTGGTATCATCTGCAAAGTACGAAATGTTGGTTTTTATGTGCTGGTCAAGGTCACTTATGTATGCTATAAATAGCAGGGGTCCTATAACTGATCCCTGGGGGACACCACTCTGGACTGTATGTGGCCCGGAATATACCCCATTTGCTCCTACTTGATAGGTCCTCCTGTTGAGGATTCGTGAGATGAATGTGTGTAGGTTTCCTCTGATGCCAAAGTGGTCCAGTTTGTATAGGAGCCTGCCAAATGGGACCTTGATGTTAAGGCACTCAATTAAGTTTGTTGTAGTTGAATGTTGAGGAAGGAAACCGTGCTGGTTGGCTGGCAGCACTTGGTTGTGGATCAGGAATTCTGTCACCTCTGGAACAACAATTTTCTCCATTACCTTGCAGATGTGGCAAATAAGGCTTATTGGTCTGTAGTTTGCAGGATTGTGTCTGCTGCCCTTTTTGAAGATTGGTATTATGTAGCCTTTTGTCCAGTTTTCAGGGACTTCTCCAGTGTTGAGAATGTTTCCAAGCACTTTACCAGAAAAGGAGCCAATGCTGCACCGCACTCCTTGAGGAAGATGGAAGGGATGTTATCTGGTCCTGGGCTCGAGTCCAGTTTGAGAGAATTTAATGCCTTCAAAACTTTGTCTTCTGTTGACTATATTGGAGATTTCGTTTGCCACTCTGGAATGAGGAGAAAGGATTGGAATGCTAGACGGTTCTTCTGAAGTGAACATTTTTTGAAATTGTTCTGCAAAGGTCTCTGCTATTATTCTATTTCTTGTGATAATATCTTGACTAGTAGGGTCTTTGAGAACTACTGCCTTTGAGCTACTGTTGAGGGATCTTTTAATATAGTTGTAAAAGTATTTTTCGCCTTTGTTCAGTAAGCCTCTTACTGTAGTTTGGCATCTTGTATAATTTCTTTTAGAGCGTTGTTGTGCATTCTATACTTATTGTAGTTTTTCTCAGTTTTATTTGCCCTATATTTATCCCAAAGTTTTCTTTTCTTGTCAATTTCCTTAAATATCCCATTATGCAGCCAGGGCCTCCTAGCATTTACTCTGCAGCTCTT
Organism: Kuschelorhynchus macadamiae; assembly: GCA_030620095.1. Lineage (NCBI taxonomy): Eukaryota > Metazoa > Arthropoda > Insecta > Coleoptera > Curculionidae > Kuschelorhynchus > Kuschelorhynchus macadamiae. The sequence continues at coordinate 205,778 of JAUTXW010003729.1, read as the reverse complement.
CAGAGGGAAATGAGCCTCAATGGTTTGAGTAATTTTAACAATTGGTTCTAGTTTGGTATACGCAAGATTCTCATTACACTCCGAGAGGTACTGCCTTAGCCTTTCATAAATAAATAAATAATAATAATAAATAAATAAATAAATAAATAAATAAATAAATGCTTTATTGTCAAAAAAAATTTTACAATTTTGTGGACAAAGCTGTTGTAAAAAAATAGTTTACAAACATCAAAATTAGCAAACAAAACAAAACAAAAACACATCATAAATATTATAGAAAAATAATATTTAAATCAAGAATTTAGAATATTAATATTATAGAATCCTAAAAGAAGTACATTAGAAATGTACTTTGTCAGTCATACTATGTTATAAACATTTTCATAAATATAATGTAAAAAAAATAAAAAAGCAAAGTAAAAAATAAAAAAGTACGAAACAATTAAAAAAATACATATACAAAATTCGGTAAAAATGGTTGGTAATGGCAACTATCACACTAGGGGTTCATAAGGATAAAATTATGTGTTGTAAAACTCGTTCACGGTGTAGAAGGCACTTTCCAGTAAGAATGATTTCAAAGCCTTGCGAAATGAAGTCAGAGATATTATGGATTTGATGTTAAATGGCAGGTGATTATGCATTTTTTTTGCATTGTAGATTACTGATCTTTTAATTAACTCTGAGTGTGGGGTTGGAAGATAGAGATCGTGCTCAGTATTTCTGAGAGGGTAGTTGTGAGAAGGTCTCTCTAATAGAGCAGGTGCGTGCTTACGAATTAAGCAAACCGATTCCAAAATGAATAAGCAAGGAAGGGTTAGTATTTTATATCTTTTAAAGAAATCTCGGCAGTGAGTTCTACTGTTAAGTCTCAGTAGGTAACGAACAGCTCTTTTTTGTAGTATAAAAATTCGATCAAATTGAGTCGCACAACATGTACCCCAGAATGGAATAGCATATCTGAGGTGCGACTCAACAAGAGCAAAATAAACAGTTCTAGAGGTAGAAAAGCTAAGCTCCTCGGAAACAGATCTTAACGCAAAGCAAGCAGAACCCAACTTCCTTGATAAAGCGTCGATATGTGGATCCCATTTTAAAGAATCATCTACAAGAAGCCCTAGAAATTTTACAGAGTTTACGACATCAATAGTGGTGCCATTAAGGTCAAAAGGTTGCAGCGTGTTTTTATAAGACAAGACTTTCGTTTTAGAGATGTTCAAACATAGGAGATTAGAATCGCACCAGGATTTAATGGTGATTAGGTCATTAGATACAATCCTATGTAGGTCCGTGACATCTGGGTGGCTCCACGTAAAGCTGGTATCGTCCGCAAAGAGACATATTTTTCCACTAATGTTTAAATTAGCCATGTCGTTTATGAACAGAAGAAACAAGATAGGGCCTAGTACCGAGCCTTGAGGCACTCCATATTCCATTGGCCTACAAGAAGACATCCTGTTGTCAACTTTCAGAACTTGATTTCTGTTGCTAAGATATGACTTAAACCAATTGAGAGGAGCCCCTCTAAATCCATAGTATTGCAGCTTGTTAGTTAATATATTATGATTCACACAATCGAAAGCTTTGGAAAAATCACAGAAAATTGTTGCCGTAGCGTGATGGTTGTTTAGGCTGAAGTAAACTCTATTAAGAAGGGAAAACATGGCATCGCTTGTGCATTTGTTACTTAAAAATCCAAATTGATGTTTTGTAAGTATTTCATATCTAGACAGAAATGATAAAAGCCTTTTTTTAACCAGTCTTTCGATGATCTTAGATAGCGTAGGGAGAAGTGCAATTGGGCGATAGTTCGAAGCTTCTTCTGAAACACCTCCTTTGTGAAGAGGTATGATTATTGCAGTTTTAAAGCAGCTTGGAAAAGTACCATTTTGGAAAGACATATTTATCAAAGCAGTCAGATGCTCTAGTGTGCATTCCGGCAGACCTGAATACATTTTTAAAGTAAGCCCGAGGAAGATTTATTTTTGATATCATTAATTGTACTACGAAGTTCTGATAAAACTACTGGTGAAAAGAAGAAACTGTGCAGGTTTACCCTATGATTAGAGAGATATGAAATTGGGTCATTAGATTGAGATACGGATTTAGTCAAATCTTTGGTTACATTTACAAAATAATTGTTTAGGTCCTCAGGAGAGGTAAGGATAGTGTTGGATAAAGGAGTTTTGTTTCTTAAATCATTTACAATAGACCAGGTTTCTTTAGCTACATTTTTGGCGTTAGAAAGTCTATTATTGGCGGTCTATTGGCGGCTTTAATAGTCTTATGATAAATTTTTCTGTATGATTTTACATAATTATGAAAAAAGACACTGTCCGAAAATTTCTTTAAATGAGATAGTGACCGCATGTTCTTAGAAGATATACGTAAACCTTTAGTGGACCAGGGTTTACTTCTTTTATTTTTGATAGGCCTAAGAGGAAAAGATTCAGAAGCTATATTAGTTAGAGTTTTTATAAAACGAGAAAATTCAGTGTCGACATCATAAGTGTAAGAGTCCCAGTCAGTTATTTGACATAGGTGTTCGAAATTAATGAAATTTCTAACCGAAAAAATACGGCCTACTTGTCTAGAGGAATTTTTGGCTTTGGATGTAATTGAAAATTTTGTGAAAATTGCTTCATGATCGGAGAAACCTGGACTTAAGACATTACATTCGACGGAGCTAGGATCGAAAGAAGACACAACGTAATCTATAGTACTGGCACTTGTCTTAGTAATTCTGGTTGGTGAGTTGACGTGCATGGCAATTCCTAATGACTCAAAGATGGACTGAAGACATTCCTAAGCAGCACACACACTGGAAAAGTCAATATTGAAATCGCCACATAAGATTAATTTGCTTTTTACAGGAAGGGACTCGAGCAAACTTAGAAGGTTATGGCAGAATAATTGCACATCAGCATCAGGTGTTCTATAAATACAAATAATATAAAGGTCATAAGTATTGTGATAAACGATAGAAAATTCAAATACTTTTTCAGATAATAAATGATTATACTTTGATATTTCGGAAAAATCGTTGTTTGAAGACATTATCATGGTGCCTCCATGAGTTAAATTAGTTCTATTAAATCTGGCAATTGTGGTATAGTTTTTAATAAAAACAGGTTGATTGATATATAGCCAGCGCTCAGTGATGGCAATGACTTCTGGAAAATTTAGCTCTTCTAACAAAAGATATAATTCGTCTGTTTTATGTCTTAAGGACTGAATATTAAGAAAAAAAAAATTAAAATTACTATTGGTCAATTTTTTAGAGGGTGCTAGATCCTCTTTTCGCGTCATATTGACTAAAAATTTTTACTTTTTGATGGTGAACCACTAGAATAATATTTACCAGTACTTTCACGAATTTTTTGGAGCCGTAAAATTTTTTCTGAGGAGTAGAAAGATCTATACGCTGCAAGGTCTGAGTCCACTTCAGATGAACCAATCCCATAGGCATCGTGAAAGCGATAATACAGCTTGCGCAGGGAGTCCTTGTCACTGGGAAGGCCTTCTGAAGCTAGCAATAATTTAATGCTAGTACTTGTATGCCCCTCAAAACACACACTAGATGGCTGGTCGTGTAGATAAGCAAGAAATAGCCTTAAGGTCTTTAGTAAGGAAGGATCCCTTAATCTGGCTAATATATAGCGACCATTTGCTTTATCCGAATCTTGGGACAGCCGCACTCTTGGTGGAGTCATTGGATCAAACTGCAAAAAATCATCTTTCCTTGCAGTTTTCTCCATGCTTAATTTAGAGCCCTCCAGTGCCAATGACCTACAAGCTGCTATGGCCTCCCTGTCAGAGCCAATTATGACTGACTTATCCTCTTCAGGCACAAATGTCACTGGTGATTCCAATAATTGAGGCTTTGGTGGAGACAGCCCCCGGCTCTTTGGGATATCTATATTGACATCTTGATGACTAGAAGATGAGACATTATGGGCTGTGGAAGTGGGCGGCGTTTGGATAAGGGTTGGTGAAACTGAATCATTGGTAGGATCAATTATGGTACCAGGTGGCCACAGACTAGCGTTCTTAAGCTGAATTAAGTGATCTTTATTTTGCACCCCAATTTTAAAATCGGAGTGCAAAGTGTCTGCATTCTTAAGCATAGGAAAACAATGCACAAAATTCGTGGTTCCTAATTTTTCTTTGATGTAGTGTACAAGCTGATTTGATTTATACGTGGACAGAATTATGGATACCACTACATAATGCCATTTCTCTATAATGGGTGTTTTGTTGGGCTGGAAGGAAACAGCTTTTTTTGGAGACTTATTGACAGGCATTTGGACATCTGTTGCTCCTTCGATGAATCATGCACCTGGACTTTGACAGATTCATTTTGAGATTCCATTAAAATAGATGATAGATTGAAAGTATCCTGCCTAATTTCCTTAATGGATTTAAATAAGGATTCTTGTATACTGTCAGATATTCCAGAATGGAGGCTGTGAATATCCTCAATTTTTTCTAGCAGTATCTTCCATTTGGAGTCATGATTGAGTAAGATGTCGTAAATTTCGCCAATGATCGGAAGGATGTCGTTGTTTTTCTTTAAGCAGGAACCCAGGGCTTCGAGATATTCTGAAGAGATTTGAGTCTTTTGGAGATCTGATATTTTATCATGCAAATATTTCAGAGTTGGAGAGTCGCAAACAGTGCAAAAAAATCTTATGTTGTTGAATTTTTGTTTGTAGAGCACTTTTGTCATGGATTTATCCAGTCCTGTACAGACCATACAAAAATTTCTTCGGCACTCCCCACTACAGCGAATTCTGTAACAGTCTTTTTCCGAAACGATTTTTTGGCAAGAATCGCACTTAAATTCAGCCATTTTATAAATAAATAAAAAATTAAAATTTTCAAAGGAACAAAAAAAGTGAAAATTAAAAAAAAGATGTAGATAAATTTTATGTAAATATTATGTAAATATAATAAAGCAAAAACAATAACCGGATCCGGGTAAACAAGGTCAAGTTTAGTTTATAGCAAACGACGAACTGATGATCGGGTCAAAGCACACAAAAACAAATTGAAATCAAAACAGTTCAAACCAAAACAGTTCAAACCAAAACAAAACAAATGTTCAAATACCGGCAAAACAATATACGAGCGAAAACACAACCGCCTCGTACAACTGCTGGAACTATTATGTTCATTTATCATCCTATAGCCTGCCTTCCAGAAGTTTCTTTTTAACACATATTTTGTTGGTTTTTTGTTTGTGCACACCTGGACCACAGCTACCAGAACAGAATGATCGCTTTTCCAATTGGAGAAAGGATATTTATGCCAGTCATCAATTTTTTGTCACTTACAAGTAGGAGGTCTAACAATGATGCTTGGTCGCCTCGGTATCTGGTATTTTCAGCGATGAGTTGCCAGGTGTTCCATGATTTGTAATGATTGATGAAGTCTAGGGCTGATGTATTACCTGAAGTAAGTGTAAGAGATCCCCAGTTGATCTCTGGGTAGTTAAAATTACCAAATACTACCTAGATAGAGTCTATGGATGAGGGGGTTTCATGTTTGTTGTTTAAGTGGGAGTGCAATGTTTGCCCATGTAGTTCATTTTTCACAAGAATACTAACTCCTCCACCTCTTCGACCTTCTCTTCAGTCTGCTCTGTACACACTATAGCCAGACACATGGAAAATGGCATCTGGAATATTTACAAGAAGCCAGGTTTCCGTACGGAATAAAATTGATGGCTGCTCTTTTTGGATGAATGCTTGAAATTCATCTAGTTTGTTCATTATTGAATTGATGTTTGTGTAGCATACAGAAATCTCCTCTATTTTGTTTGTGTTTGATGTTAGTTTTTTGGGGTAGGATTGGGGGTTGGGGTGGACCTCCCTTCTTGCCTGTTTGTGATTATTTTTGGTACTCTCCTGATGTACTTAATTTTTAGGTTTAGTTCGCCTTTGGTTTTTCTTTCCTCTAGTAGCTCCAGAATGTCCCTCAAGTATTGCCTTTGTGAGATGGTTTAATCATACTTCATGTATTTTCCACTGTTTTCCAATTTTTAATTTATATTTTAAAACTTGATGAGCATCACTTACTGTAAGAAAAACAACTTTGACGGGTCATTCCTTATTCCTGTCATAAACTCCAACTCGAAAAATTTTGATGTTTGTTAGGTCTACGGTAGCATTAGCAGTTCTTATAAGCTCCTTTACAGTTTTTGCTTCGTTACTCCATCTTTATTCTTTGGTTTCAGCCTGTTCTTCTTTTAGTCCAAATATAAGAAGGTTGTGTCCCCTTCTTTCTCTTTCTTGGATTTCCTCAATAGTTGGTTACACATTGTTAGTGTTAGTATATGCTTACCTGGCATAGTCTCCCTGCCAGTCTCAAATTGTTTGATTTCTGCCTCAGTCAAGAGTTCAGATTTCTTGATTAGATTAATTTCAGTACTAAATGCTGTTAGCTTTTCCTCGATTGTTTCCATTGCAATAGCGAGGTTTGTTACATTAGAATCTTTTTTTTGGAGGTCTAATATGTCTTGCTGGGCTTGCTTTACTTCAGATTCCAACAATACAGCTGTTTTGATTTAATCTACGCAATCAGGACAATAGAAAAAAAGGATTCTTGCCAACATCGACACACACCGCACTTCTGAGGCAGATAAGCCTGAGCATTGCTTGCATCCAATTTTCTTGCAACAATCGCAAGGATAGGCAAAAAGTTTGTTCTTTTCCTCCTTCTGGACACAATCGGTGTCACATATAAGACACTGTTTAGGTATATTTTGATTTATTTTGATTTTTAAGATTGTTTGCTTATGGGTTAGAGGTTATAATAATTTTGAGATCGACATTTAAAGGACACACAAAGGCACTTTTGGGAAATATTCAATTGGGCACATAGATAAACGATTATTTAACATTTTTTAGCAGTTTATTGTTTTAAAACTGTGATAGTTTTCGCGATGATTAGTGATTTTTCCACGACTACAATTTTTCGTCAGCGCACAACCTGAAATAGTGGGAATAATCTGAAAGAAGTTATATATCATCTGTATATATGGTATTGGGGCCAATTAAAATTGACTGAGCCATGTCAGCAACACAGACAAAGAATCACAAGGGTTCTAACACACTTCCCTGCAGGACACCAATAGGAACATGCATTAAAATGGAATGATACTTTTGGCCATTCACCAGTAGCACAACTTTTTGTTTTCTGTTAGCTAGATATGTCTTGATCCATAAGGATTCTTAAAACCTAATAATAGATTTAATAGTATTCTCAAGAAAAGAAAGGTTTAACTTGTTGGTTATAAATAAATAAATAAATAAGCCTTTATTTCCAACAGGTTTTAAACCCAATTACAGGAAATTCAAAAAATTAAATATAATGAAAATTAAATAATAATCATAAACGTATTGGCAATAATAAATAAATGTTACGATAAAAAAAAACAAAAAAAACAGTAATAATAGTAACAAATAAACATATTGACAAAAACTAATGTAAAAAGAAAAAAGAAAAAAAAAAAAAAAAAAAAAAGAACTCTGTATTAATAGTAACAAAGACTGCAACAACAAAACAACAAAAATAGCATACATATATGTAAAAAATGTATTGGTCCCTAGCAAACTTTACTACGCATTTGGCAGGCTCGACAGTGCACGAACTATGGTCCTAAGTGGGCTAGTGTTTATATCGCAAATATGCGATATTCGATTGAATTCTCTACACCTAAAATAAAGCAGACTCTGACTGAGGACATTAGACCTGGCTGTGCCCAAATAAAAAGTTGGTGTGTGTCTTGCACCTAAGCGCGGAACAAGAAAACTAATTTCACCCAGGAAACATGGACAATCAATAAGGTTATGCAGAAGACGATACAGAAATTTTACAGATTGAATTCGCCTCCTCGTCAGGAGTGATTGTTCCTGAAAGCTTTCAAGGAGCAAGTTGTGATCATACTCTCTAGGAGGATATATTCCATCACGCCTATACGCCATATATTTCAAGAACCTTCTTTGGATGTGTTCAATACTGATAATATGGCAGTTGTATATGGGATTCCACACAATTGATGCATAATCAATTTTAGACCTAACAAAGGTATAATACAGCAGTCTGATTGTTGAGAGGCTCTCAAAGTGTTTGCTATTCCTGATAACAAAACCCAGTGCTCCAGAGGCGGAAGCGACCACTTTTTCAATATGCGATATGAAAGACAGCCTCGCAACAGTAGTGATGGTTATGTAGAAGGGTGTGATTTGAAAGGATACTGATTAGCATTTCGTGTGTATAATTATTTATTACATTTTATGAAAGAGGTTTAAAATAAAATCTTCACTTACATTAACTAATCCAAAATAGTGTTCATTGCAAGGAAACTGCTCCGATCCAATATCTCTTTCTAGTTGGGATATGTTGGCACCCTGCAATATGAGGAGGGAATTAAATTAGTTAACAGTTTTCATCAATACACCAAGTCTTACACTGTACTATCCTAATTCGATTGCACAGTTTAAATCTCAGCAACTAATACCTCGACTAATACAAATTAGATAATTATTTGTAAAATTCAGCATATTTACATAACAATATAAGTTAAATTTATAAGACAAAATTTTGTAAAATGTGACAAATAAAAAGTTCAAAAAATAATGTTTAAATAATACTAGATAAGAAAACAAATTATAAATTTTGAGGTTTATCAATATTGCACTTATTTACAATGTGTTAACACTTTATAGGTACACCAGATTATACTTTCATCAAAGATTTCTGTAATTAGTTAAGTGTGCCTCGGAATGCACCCCTATCTAGTCTTATTTAATTTACATTAAAAATGGATTTTTGCATAGACTGCCTCCTTTGCTTCCATAGAGTCACATGCAATCGAAATTGGATTAATTAGTAGTTGTTATATCACCACGTTCATGCTAAACAACTATAAACCAGCAAATAGATGTATCAAGCCTGCATGCAGGTGGAAGGTAGGATTGAACCAGTAAATGTATACTTGCCCTACAGTTCTACGCCGGCAATATGAACTGTAACTGTTTTACTTACCATATTATAATAAATAATCCATAACGTTTAAGTTAAAAATGGGCCATTTAATACAAATAATAAACAATCCTGCCCCATTATTGCATATTTGACAGCTGTTACCATTTCTAGATCAACGAGCTCGGTAACGCAGTGATTCAAATGAATGTATTACATTATCAGGGTGTTTAACCGACCTTGGTAGTAAATCATACAAGTGTATATCTACAATTTTTTAATCTTCTTATTCATCTTTGATTGCTATTTTTTTTAGCTTTTATAATGGTACAATTAAGTTTTTCAACATTAATTATAATATCGTCTAAAAATATTTTTACGTTGATACAATTTGACAGATGATTTGACATTTGGTGGAGTTCGTTCGGTATTCAGTTCAGTTCTTTTTTTATGGCGTTATTAACTATGATAATTTGCCAGCTCTTCTCCTGTTCAGAAATTTAAATGTTGATTTCTTTACCATATAAACATTTTAGTACGTTAATGACATCACTTCTAAAAGTGCCAAAACTAGACTTTAGCTGAACACAAAAAAGTACGTTTTCTAGAAAAGAGTTTATCTTAGGGTTGCCAACCCTTCCTCTTTTTATTTATACCTCCCACCGAACGTTTCAAAACACACTCTTTTGAGAGAAATGTTAGTTGTTATAATGAATAAGAAAAATACAAACTTAGCTTAAATATGAGTACACAGGGAGCATAAGAAAGTTGCAGAACTTCTAGGGGTAACGGGTCCCGTCCGATGGGAGCTCTATCGTGAAGTGCTGGCAAGTTGCGAGCTGCAAAACATAAATTATAATTGGAACTTCCTTTAACGGTTTTTCGAGACAGACCTCTATGTTTTTTAACATAAGTGGTGCCACGTATTTGGTTTTGCTGCTTGGTTTCGAGGAGATGCGGGAGACTCAACCGCTCTAACTGGAGACTAACGACCTCGCTAGAAAGGGAGCATACGCTGTGAACGTGTGAGGTCTAGTTATTCCCGCGTTCTATCCTTTCTGTCTGTCCGGTTCTACATAGAATATTAGCGTAATGGTAGCTAAGAGGTGGGAATAGGAGAAATAGAGAGATAACTTGAAAGAAAAGATTATCCCTAACATTAGAAGTACTCCCGAAGGCACCAGCTGGTGCGTAGATTCAATAGAAAGATTTAAAAGTTAATTTGATAGATTAAAAGAATTGGAATAACCGGGATGTACTGGGAATTTAAGATTCACTATCTCGATATGCCAATCGATGTTTTTAAACTGGAATAAATATACAAATCTGAAAAATTTGTTCTAACTCTAATTAAACCCCGGGCGTTGAGTAAGCTGGCAAGGCGTACTCTTAAAGAACGGAAGCAAATTAGCATAAAAGGAAGAAAGAAAACTTACCTTAACCTAAAATAAACTTTAATCGTTTTAATTTTTTTAGCAAAGGTTTTTTTTAACATAGCGCTATTAAAAACAGTGCTCGTGTTTGTTGTTTTGTACTGATGAAATGTTAAAAAGATTAGTGGGAATATGGAGAATCAGAAGACTCTTTACTGTGTGTTAGAATGCACTCCAAGCTCTACTTTAGAAGATTTAAAAAGGAATTATCAACGCCTTATAAAACAGTGTCACCCGGATAAAGGGGCAGAAACAACTGATAAGTTTCTTTTAATTGACAAAGCCTATAAAACTCTGAAAAATGCTCAAACTCGAAAGGATTATGATTCATCTGTACTTGCTCAGAATTGTAATGAACATACACTGATTTATGCAGAGTTACGTAAGAATGATATACACTTGAATGTGGAAGGAACTGCTTTATATCCCTGTCGATGTGGAGAACAGTTTGTTATTGAGCAAGAGCATCTGGATGAGCCCGAATGTGTTATCGAGTGTGGTAATTGTTCAAATTCTATATTGATTAGGTAGCAGTGGGGAATTATACTATGGATTCTTATCACTGTGGCTCTCTGTATCCTAAGGTTTATGTACTTGTAAATGTTTGTGATGTTTACAAATAATGTAAAAAAATATGTATTCTTATAATTATAATTATTAATTGTTATTGCAAAAAATGTTTCAAGAACTTTAGTTTTGTTATTTCGTCAGTAATTTTAATAGGCAATATATACAATGCTGACATATTTAATAGATACTTTAAAGTATAACTAAAACAAATTAAACAAAATGTGATTGGAATGTAATCTTTGCCAACAAATATATAGGTAATTATCCTTATACCTCCATAAGTGAAGCAAGCAGTTCATTTGTATGTAAAAAGTAACTGTAGAATTATTACTCAATATAAAGGCTAAAGAGGAAAGAAATTGATTATTGTGTTATGATAAGTATCTCAAATTTGTGATCTTTAGGTTTTTATGGATTTTTTTCGTAGAGATAAAGAGTAAACTTCTAAAAAACCTCCCACAATTGAAGCTGACTTTTTATAGCTTTCACTTTATCTTACCGTAATTGTCCTTTGAATGTCTCAAACTTTGTGGCATGCTTTGTAATGTAATGTCTTTTAAGTTGTATTCTCTCAAGGCTGAAAGGGATTCTTGACAACCAAAGAGACGGGTTTTTGATTAACACTAATGAACAAGCAGAACTCAGTCCACTTTTCTTGAAATATGCACTTTACTTCACTAACTTTTCATATTTTACTCGAAGTAGAAGCCATTTTTAATGTCAAGGTAGAAGAAACGAGTTTAATTTGCGGATAAAAATGTCCACGACAAAACTAAACTTGCGCGACTGCTCGCCACACTACAGTAACCGCCTTACACGCGTCAAAACACTATACTCAACTCACTATAATCACTTATCGCACAGGTAGGAACTTCACTGCTAGTTGGCACTCTTTCGCTTGTATCGCTTCGTTCACTCTTGGAATTAGAACTGGCCGCTGCCATGTTTTGCTGGCTTTATATAGGCCGAGCGCGTCAACTTTGATTCTCTCGAAATTTCGAGCAGCTATGAGACTGGACTAGTAGGTCCCTCTAGTAGTGATAATTTGTAAAATCATTTAAAGATTCAATAGATATGCAACAGTTTTGTAGGTAGTCTTGATCTCGAGTTCACAGAGTGGATCTCTTCTAACTAGGTGGGGCTAGCGTCCTCGGAGTGTCATTCGCGGGCGCTGCGTGATACAATATTTTCTTTAGCCTCTGGGAGCCGCAAGAAATTAGAATACGGACCGCGGGTTGAAGACCCTTGCATTAGAACATTAACGAGTTTGAAGATAAAGCACAAATCGAACATCAAGCTTGGCTTTTCATGAGCAGTCAAACCCATTCTTTGGAGCATATCTGATCGATAATAGGTATTAAAATTTACACCAGTATAATGTGAAATATAATTCTGATCGCTCTGAGTAACGCTGATAGAGTTCAAATACTGAGGAGACTGTAACACTGTAGAGTACTCAAGGCCAGATCTAACCAATGATGTATATAGAGTCTTAACCACACCCACAGACGCACTCATAGTATTCCTATATACAAAACCCAAAATTCTCTGACCTTTAAGAGAAATTCTTGTAATATGCTTGTTGTGCCAACATATACTTGAGGTTACCTCTAATAACATAAGTGGATTCAAAGCTCTTAGAACCCCTTTGGAAAGTTATGTAACAGTATTGATTGCTATTAGCTAATGATCCTGAATGCCCAACGCATAAATATCACATAAAAGTTTTAAGAAGTAAGATAGACTATGGTAGCTATGGCAACTAGAATTCATGAAGTGCAACTTGTAGATGATTTAGATAGAATAGACTGTGCGTTACAGGAGTATATAGGCTATGAGGAAGTTAATACTATTATTGATTTAAGTAAGAAAATTCTAAATGTTTTGCATATAAATATTAGAAGTATTAATAAGAACTTTATCCATTTAATTACATTTTTGCAAGCTTTCAATTTAACATTCTGTAATATAATTATATTAAGTGAGTGCTGGTATATTGAGAGTGAAAATCTATATAACATACACAAGTATAATATGCATTATAATCAAGGACACATAAATAAAAATGATGGTACTGTAATTTATATAAAGGATAATCAATGCAAATATTGATGATTTTAAACTTAAAAGGTCAGGGGTAACAATCAGTAAAATAAGTTTTAATATTCATAACATTACATATGAAGTCACATGTGGATATAGGCCACCCTCCTCAAGTATTCAACTATTTATTGAAGATCTAAGTGAATATCTTTCTGAAAAATCAAATAAACAAATAGAATTGCTTGAGGGTGATATTAATATTAATATTCTGGGCAAAAATGATGTTGATGTGATGCAATATTTAAGTCTACTGAATTTTCATGGCTACGAATCTGCCATCAATGGACCTACACGTTTGACTTCATGTTTGGATCACATATTCATTAGAAACATTTTGCATTCTGACCTTTTTAAAAATACCTCTCTTATTTTGAAAAGTGATTTTACAGACCATTTTCATAGTCCCACCAAACAGGTATCTAGAACAGTTGAAAAAATAAATTATCAAACATTTCAGGGTTTAATTTGTAACGAAAATTGGAAGGGTGTGATCAATGTAGACATTCCAGACATTGCAGCTGAAAATTTTAGTAATATTGTATGTAAATATGTAGAGTTAACAAAAGAAAAAAAATTTTACTTTAGACACTATAACAAGTTAAAACCGTGGATCACCAATAGAATTGTTGCAGCAATAAAGAAACGTGACGAACTGAAGAAAAAAAACTTTAAATGGTAATCTAGAGGATATGGAAGCATATAAGGCCTACAGGAATAACTTAAATAAAGTAATACATAAACAAAAATATGACTATTATAAAAATAAACTTGAGGGTAATGAAAATAACTTTAAAATAATATATAAAATTGTGTCAGAAGCGGTAGATAGCAAACAAAATTCTAATGATCAAATTGAAATAAGGGATGATAATGACAATTCGTTTGCAAATAAAAAAGACATGGCCAACTACTGTAACAGCTTCTTCACCAATATTGGCATTAAAATGGCTAATACTATTAAATCACCTAAAAATATATTTAAACTTAATTATAATTCCTTAGCTTCCTTGTTTCTGAAGCCCGTGGATGGTAATGAATTGATTAAACATACAAACTCCTTAAAGAATACATGCTGTCCTGGTATGGACAATATTGACTCCAAATTAATGAAGACTTTTCATAACTACTTGATCAAACCTCTAATCTACATCATCAACTTAATCTTTAAAACTGGTAGTGTGCCTTCCTGCGTTAAGACTTCAGTGGTTACACCAATTCACAACTCTAATGAAAAGACTAAAATAACAAATTTCCGCCCCATTAGTGTAATCAACAATTTTGCAAAAATTTTTGAGAAGTTCTTAAAAGATAGACTTTTCAACTTTCTCTCACAAAATGATACTCTTTTTAAAAATCAATTTGGATTTTGCAGTGGTCTTAGTACTGCTGATGCAATATTTGAACTCACAAAGAATGTAACAAATAATCTTGATAATGGTAACACATGTCTGGCAGTTTTTCTTGACCTTGCAAAAGCATTTGACACAGTGCCTCATGACCTTCTGCTCAATGTTTTAAATAACTATGGAGTTAGGGGTACAGCGTTGAGTGTCTTTGAGAGTTACCTTAATGATAGGAGACAAATTGTAAAGATCCAAGATGCTTACAGTGAGCCACTAAAGGTAAGAATTGGCATCCCACAGGGAACTGTTCTTGGTCCCCTGCTGTTTATCACATACATAAACTCTTTAACAAATATTTCTATTGAAAATGGTCATGTCATCTCATACGCAGATGATACTGTTGTGATCTTTAGGGGTAAAACATGGGAGGAGATTAAGGATTCAACGATGGCTGGTATAGCCAAAATAAAAAATTAGCTAGATTCCTTTAAATTAAGCTTAAATGTAACCAAAACCAATTATATCGTTTTTTCATTGACGGCTGCAAATCGACCTAAATTTACCAATATTAAAATAGCTGATTTTGATAATGAAATAAGAGAGGTATCGTCAATAAAATATTTAGGAGTAATTATTGATTGCAATCTTAAATGGAAAGAGCATGTGTGTAGACTTACTAATAATATTAGGAAGTTAATTCGCAGATTTTATATTTTGAGGGAAATACTATGTACAAAACTTTTATTGTGTGTGTATAGAGCACTTGTGGAGTCACTAATCAGATATAGTATAGTTGTTTGGGGTGGTTGTTACAAGAACTGCTTAATGCAACTAAAAACAGTTCAAAATTATATTCAAAAAATAATTTTTTGAAAAGATAGAAGATATCCAACACAACTGCTTTATAATAGCGATATTCCTTGTGTCCGTTCCTTGTATATATTATGTATCTGTTCATTTGTACATTAAAGAAATTTCTTAAGACAACAGGTTAATCACAATTATGACAGTAGACATCGGGTGGATGGACACTTAAGAATTCCAATTAGTAACACCAATATTAACTTGAGATTTGTGAACTATCTTGCTCGTAAAATATACAATCTTATTCCATTAAATTTTAGATTACTTAAAAGTCTTAAGCAATTTAATAGGTGCTGCAAAACTTACATAATGCAGAATCAAGAGTTGTTCATGCGTTTGTTTTGAATAAACATTTACATACATTCCTTGAGGTGATGTCTCACAGATCGCCTCAGTATGTTTTTCTATTTTTTTATTTTTGTTAATACTATATAAGCATATTAGTATCTAGTCATACATGATTAAAATATATCTCTTTATATACATGTTTATGCATTGTATACATTCGGTTACTGAAAATGAAAACTGTTAGCTACTAACCATATATGTTTTGTATATAGTAGGATAGTAGTAGAAATTCAAGCACATACGGACATTCAGTTGTCTAGGTGCTTCCACAAAATTGCTTATACATAAAAATAATTGTGTACGTTAGCAACCATGTTATAAATAATATCATAAAGTTTTTGTAATAATAAAGAAAATAATAATTTACTAACATTTAATGATAAATTATTAATTGCTGTCAATTGAGTCACTAAGTCCACCAACTGATCAATCTTTCTAAACAACTTCAGGTCATCCTCGAATATACTGATGAAAATTTAACAACTTATTGTATCATTGACAAATAGATTGAACAGTAGGGGATCACAGTGGGATCCCTGGTGAATGCCAGAGAGAACAACTGGTTTGGAGATAAAGTTATTAATTCTCACACTTTGCACCCTTTCAGTCAGAAAACTTCTCAACCATGCCACCAGATGGCGGAGAAAGCCCATAGTTCTAAGCTTTGCCAATAATAAGTCAAAATTGACCCGATCAAAGGTCTTGGAGAAGTCGTTGTACAGAGCATCAACTTGGGATCTCCCCTTCAAGGCTTCCAACAACTCAACCTTATACTTCATTAAATTTATTTATATATTTATTAATTAATCAAAAAACAATATATAACAACAAAGCTTTTAACAATAATTTCCTAAAGCTATGACTGCAAGATGGACCGAAGTCTGTGTATGCAGTTCTCTAGTAATACTTTCTTGTATTTGTAATATTATATACACTTTATACTATAAATTTTTCTATATTTCTATGAAGTAACATCATGGCAATTTTAACTTATTGTATTTAATAAATTTTGTAAATATACACTATAATAAATGGCTTAACACTAATTTATTTTCTAAAATCCAGTCATTAATTAAATGTTTTGTTTTGGTGTATGGTTTAATTTTAAATTGCAATGGAAGAGCATTATATAGGTTTGGGCCAACAAAGGAAATATGCCTCTGGGCAGCCACTAGTGACACAAATGGTAGCCGCACACTTTGGGAAGCAAAGTGTCTAGTATTTAAGTTATGATTTACGCTTTGTTTATAGTACGGCACTTTAATTATAAATCTAATAACTGCCTTCACATACAGGTGCTGAACAGTTAACAATTTACTTTCCTAAAACAGTGAAATACTTGGGCATCTTTTGTTTTTAAATAACATTATTTCTATTATATATTTCTGGGCCACACAGAGGGCCGACATGGTAGCCCTGCAGGCATTACCCCATGCAACAATTCCATAATTAATTATAGATTCTACAAGCGAAAGGTACACTAGTTTTAGATCTTTTAATTGGAGGATGGATCTTAATTCGTAAAATTTATAAATAAGTTTTCTTATTTTTTGCGTAGTATATTCAATGTGATTCCTCCATGTCATACCTTCGTCAATTAATACACCCAAATATTTTACATTCCGTGCCCTACTAATACTATCGTCGCATTTACAAATATTGTCTGTCGTTATATTACAAGGAGAATTATGTATTTTTAATGTCTGTACATCTGTCAGAGAGATTTTTGAGTAGACCTGCCATCAGTAAAACCAAACTGGTTTTCATTTAATCGAACATCAAACTGTCAAATAACTTAGCAATAGCACACTGGTTACATACTCTCATGTAGTTTTCAAGGTCTTCCTCCAAATAACATAACACCACCGAACATTAACAAGACTGTGTTCCGTGATAACACTAACAATAAATTGGACAATCACAGCATGGTGTTATAAAACTCTTGGAATGTGTAAAAGAATTTTTCTATTATAATATTTTTTTATACATGGTGGAAGGTTATATACATTAAGCTCTTAAAGAAAATGAACCTCTGGTGAGTGTTGACTTAGGAATAGGCCTTACCTCTACAAGTTACATCAAAATTAAAGGCGTATTATTATTACTGGCTATAAAAAATCCGTTATCACCAATTTTCACTTTAATATCTCAAAAACCAGGGATATTATTTTAAAAAATCGAAAATAAAATTTTAACTTAATCACCCTGTATCTTTCTTAATATTAACTTTTGGACTAAGGCAAGTATGGCTAAATCGCGATATTTGAATGAAATCTATGTTTTCCTAAATTATTGGTAGGACATTTTGGCACACCTTGTATAAACAATAACAATTTAAAGACCACCTATGTATTTTTCTCTCAATTTTTATAAAAATCGGGTCTAAATCAATACTGGGTTTTTATTTTTACATAACTGAAAACAAGTCTTCAGAATTTTCAATTTCAAGAAACAATTTTACGATTTTTAGACATACAAGATATAAAGGTAGAGAAAGATAAACACTTGTTTTATCAAATAAACTCTTTATTGAACACCTATTATTTACATATACACACTTAACTACTAAGGGGTAACATGCATGAAAATGAGGCAGCGCGCAGTCAAAACAGGTCTTAGAAACACACTAACCTAAATAGCATTTTCATAGAAAATAAAAAGATGTATTGGCACTATAAGAAGGAAGAAATATATAGAAAAACATAGGAGAAAAGAAAAGAAAAAAGGTACAGAGCTTATATATGTGAAGATCTTGTGAGTCAATAATTAAAAAATAGAGAAGAAGGAACACAAGTATTCGAAATAAAATATAGTGAAATCAGTAGTTACAGCTACAGGATGATTAGTATGTTTCTATATTTATTGTTAGTTAGCAGTCTCTAATGATATAAACCGTGGCCATAACCAGCTCCTCCAGCGAGAGTGGGTCCCCAGAGACCGTCGGCTTTGACGGCTCCAGCAGGCCCAACAACGGCGGCTGGGGCGGTGGGGGGTCCGCGGACTACGGCTCCATGGGCGCTCACACCAATTGATCCACCTCCAGGGGTAATCACACCTTAAAATTAAAATAAAAACAATATTAGAATTTTCAGAATTTGGTAACAAACATTTCATTTTAAGGTTTATTTAATTGAATAGTTTCCTTCTCTTCTGTCAAACTTATTTGTCTTCAGATATTGAGCGAAGTGTATCACCTGTAGTTACACAGATTGAAAACTTTTAAATGCTTTAAAAATGAAGAGTTCTTAACGATTGAACGTTAGTGGCTGTTACTTGATGACGTTCCATTACAAGAAGTAAAATACTGTTATATTAATTAGAAAATTCTTTATAATGAGTTTTTACACGGAGCGTTTCGCTAACACTGCAGCTTGGTCTATTATATACTACGTACTGATTTTAAAAATAATTCTACAGAATGGTTGTCTCTTTAGGTAACAAAAGCTGGGTTTTTTTTAACCACCATAAACTCTAATAACATTATTTGGAATTTCAGAAAAGATCGCGTAGAGAGAATTGTTAAGTTCACACATTTTTTTATTTATTAATTATAATAGCATAATCAAACATATTAAAAACAAATTAACAAAGACAGAAAGAAAAATCAAATGAAAATTAATGAGAGACTTGGATTTGGAGCTGAGAAACAAGATGATCAATGTCACTAGTACACAGACGCAAAGTGTTTTATAAATTAACATCTGTAAGCCGAGTATGATGTTTATTTTTACGAATTTTTTTTGATTGAAAAAAGCTTCTCACATTTATACGTGCTACTGAATGTACAAATTATTTTTCATGCGGAAACTCTCGGCTGTGAATACTTTTCTTCAGAAAGGTATATTCTGTAAAATTCGCTTAGTTCCGCATCATCAAATTTAGACTTCAAATATGAGTCTTCTTGAAGGTTGATCAACTCCTTTTGTAGGTGAAGTGGAGCATCTTCCACATTACACTTACAAGGATTTGCAAAAATATTGAAATTCGTAAAATCGGAAAACCGATCAGTGAATTGTTCTGACACTACTTTCAGTTCTTCAGCATAGCGACCGTATTCAGTATTTTCGTGGATAATGTTAAAAAATAAAAATAGTTTTTACTTCTCATTTGTGTTTCCCATAAGGGACTTTTGTTTTGAAAAGCTTTAAGACAGCCATGTCAAACTCAAAGTCACTGGTGGGCCAAAAGCATTATCTTAAAGAAGACAAACTACCGAAAATCTTGAGAAAAAGTACTACTATAGGACAAGTCTGTTTATTAAATTTCCAATAAAAAGGGACATTACAAAAAACTACAAACATTAAATTCTTTTACCAGATTTTACAGAGATTTCACATCTTTTGTCTTTAATTAAGTTGTCTATTTGTTGCGCGAATTTATCGGAGGAAATAACTTTTAAAACTGCGTCCAAGTGTGCGTCCGTCATTCGCGATCTTGCGGAAGATTTGTTTCCTTTCATCAAAGAAAATAGTTGTTCACTCTTATAGGTACTTCCAAACATTGACAGGATTTTACAGGCAAGTTTCTCATTTCTTGGTATTGAACAGGCAAGTACTTATAAAATTCGAATGTACGAACACTATCAAATTTTTGTTTTCAATGGGCCTGACACTGAATCTTAATTACTTCCATTTGCAAGTGACAACATTATGAATCAAATCAGAAAACACAGTGAATACCAAAACGTTGTGTGATTCTTTCATCGAGCTATTAAATCTCGATAGGCTATTTACAAATATACAGGGAGAAAGAAAATAGTTTTTTTTATTATATTACGCAATATAATTAAGATAGGCACTTAATATTATTTTATATATTAAATGCCGAGGGACTAAATAAGAAAATTCGCTAAATATGTATTTGGTTAAAATTTTTTGCTTGGCAAAATCAAAAATACACAAAATGGCAAGCGCCTTAATAAAGTCGGAAGGCGGTTCGAATCAGTGGAACAATCAGGATATGTTCTGTTTATATAGCCACTTGATGAAAGTCAGATTTTTTTGTCAATCACCAAAAATTATGAGCCCCGCTTGACCTAAAAATCTAACCACTTATACAGTGTCATTTATTTAAATGCGGGCCACCCCTGTGCAAAGAAAACTTGTTTTTTTTTGGTATTGTGATAACAAAAAAAAGTTATTTTGCAAAAATTTTATACACTTTTTTTAAAAACACGAGATAATTAGTTACTACTTCCCTCGTGAGATTTTTTCAGATCTTCACGTTTAAGGGTCCCTAGATGCCGGAAAACATGTTTTCTCAATTCCGTCTGTCTGTAGGTATGTCTGTCCGTCAGTCTGTCTGTTAGCAGCATAGCTAAAAAACTACTGATCCGATTTCTGCGAATTTCAATCTAAAATTTAGGGCCATGCCTGCGAAAAATACAGGTTATATATATATATATATATATATATATATATATATATATATATAGCCTTTATTTTTCGTTAGCCCCGAGTTTCTGGTAAAGCGATTTTACCGATTTTTATATATCAAATTTTGTCTTATAATTAATAAAAAAAAATACTTATTTTAAACACGCTTTAAAACTAGAACAAGTATTCTATAATTATTTGTTTATTGCCTACAAAATTACAAATGTACTAAAAAAGTAAGTTAAGAAACGGTGTCAAACCTAATAAAAATATTTTTAAATTAAAATTCGCTGGCTAATATCCAGGAGCCAGTGGCAAAACCTATGAGAATCGGTATAAGGAATGTACAGAAACTTGTGCATGAAATAAAACATAATTTACTTCCGAAGAAGATTAAGAAATGTACATGAAAAAATCCAAAGGCAAAAGACTTAAGTTACAATGCAAAAATGGATATTCATAATGCAATTTATGATTTATACACGTCAAAGACTAATATAATCCTTCAGAAACTTTTTAATATTATAGACTAAAAAATATCATCATCACTTAAAAAGTCCTCATCTTCTGAGTCGTCCTCAAACGGCGCAATGATCATTGGTGCTATTTCGACATCCAGAACTCGTTCTCGATTCCACCAATCCCATATTAATTTCTCCGTATGTTCCATAGATTTCTTCCAGTACTCCGGCGTAATATAATTTAATGAATCTTGCCAAACAATTTGCACTTCATCTGATGTAAGACCATCGTTCACGTGTTTTTCGTAATATGATTTTTCCCCAGCCCATATTAATTCTATTGCGTTAAGCTGGCAATGGTATGGCGGCAGTCGTAAAACCTCATGTCCATTTTCCCGTAATATTTCATCTACGGCATATATTGTTGGTTTTTTAATAGATTTTGCCATTAAAAGAAGTTCTAGTTTCAGCATATTGGGTAAAGGATTTTGTTTTATTAGCCAGTCATAAATATCACTGTTCTTCGAGGATGAAGTAGGTTGTTTATTTAAGATTCTTGAATGATAAGATGCATTGTCCAGAATGATTAAAAATGGAGCATCTAAATTTGGAATCAGTTGTTCTTTTAACCACTTTACAAACAGTTTACAGTTCATATTATCATGGTAGTCCATACTTTTGGATGTTGAAGAAAACAGTAAACTTGCACCTGGGAGAAATCCTGTTGAAGAACCTACATGCAAAATGATGAACCGTTTTCCCGTCCTACATCCCTTTTTTCTCTTGACACTTTTTACAGGCTCGTGAAGGCAAGTGAAGTGCCAATGAAGCAAAAAAATATCGCAATAATTTTTTTTCCAGAATTTTTTTATATGTGGAGGGGGTAGAATATTTTTTTACGACTTACCTAAATTTTGTATACTAAATCAATTATCCTATCCTTCGTAGTAGCAAATTTATTTATAACATCCTCATAAAACAGATGGGTTGCCCTAATCTCCTCCAGAAATTCCTTTTGAATTGAAATATTGCCAAGAGAAGTAAGTCTTTCTTGAGATATTGTATTTCTTAAATAAGTTTTTACACATTTGAAGCAAGAAAAACTTCTTTCCACTGAAGCACTTATCGACGGTATTGTCAAAATAAGGGAAAACAATTTATATGCTTCCATAAAAATATATTTATTTTGATCAATTTTTTTCACTTGCTCTTGCACCGATATATTTCAATTACTCTCGCAAAAATAAGACCAAGCTCATTTTTAAGTCGTTAACTTTTTGAAATTATTTCCCATATAACTCAAACAAATTTTCAAACCGGCCAGTCGGAAAATTTAAACTATATTCGGAAAATTTAGCAGAACCTGCCAAACATGAAAATGTAAGTTTTTCACAGTCTTGAAATCTTAGTGTCATTTCCATTAAAATATGGTCCAATATTTCATACAAAAGGGTTCTATACTTAGCCCTAATTTCTTCAGGTGAAAGCTTAGCAAGCTCACGTTTGTAATGATTTATTTCACAGGGATCGGTGCTTGGACCTGTTCTTTTTTTGTTGTATAAAAATGATCTTGTACGTATTCAAATTTCTGGCGATTTATTATCTTTGCGGACGATACCTCCATTGTATGGCAACACAAAGATCCTATGCAATTGAAAAGTAATATATCATCTGACATTAACAGTATAAAACTATGGTGTGACGCGAACCGACTTTCCTTTAATGTAGCAAAGACAAATGTGGTTGGATTTAGGTGTAACATGCAGGGTATAAGTGTGGACGACGATCCCCTTAGGGAAGAGGGCGTTTCAAAACTTTTGGGGGTTTTCATAGATGGTGATTTTCGCTTTGAAGATTATATTTTAAAGTTGAGTGGGAGAGATTCCTCTGGTTGTTTTGCAATTAAGATTGCTAGAAGTGAACTTGGCCCAGCGTTGGCACGATCAGTCTATTTTGCATTATTTGAATCACACCTTAGGTATGGTATTCCATTCTGGGGTGCCAGTAGTCATAATCTTTTAAACATTGTTTTTTTATTGCAAAAGAAGGCTGTTCAAAGAGAGTCCTGCAGACCTCATTTTAAGTCACTGAGAATTCTCACGCTCACCTCTCTATTTATTCTTGAGACTGCTTCTCTGCTTTACAAATATAGCAATAACATTCGAATTCCATCACCTAGACACAATACTAGACAAGCATCTCATCTACCTCTACCTATCCCCACTAAGGAATTTACTAAACGATCTTTTATCTATGAGGGCAGAAAAATATTTAACCATCTGTCAATTCATGTTAGGAATTCTGATTCGATGAAGTGCGCACTGCAAAACAAAGCATACTACAGTCTGGGTGAGTTTTACGCAGACAACTTACTCTAATTGTACATTGTTTTTTCTTTTGTCTGGTGTCAATTATGTATTATTTTGCCTTATGATTTTTTATTGTATTTGATTATATGACTCAAGTATTGTTACTACCTTTTGTTACAAATGTTAGTTTTATTATGTATTTTAACGGGTCTTTTGCTTACATTTTTTTTTGCTTTTTGAGTGTTTTTTTCTTTTCTTTATGATATTTTTATTACTAGACAGATCTATGAATTGTACACTTTAACACAGATATTCACCTATATATGGTTTTACTTCTTTGTTACTTTTTTTTTACTTGCTATTAAACAAAGGAAAAGAAAAGAAAAAAACATTAGCTTTAACATGCTTTGTCGACAGAAATTCTTTGTATTCTTGACAATAAAGTACATTTTGATTGATTGATTGATTGATTTCTATAATAGAATTTGCTTTATCAAACATGGTATTAAAAAAATGTTCATTTCTTTTTTTACACAGCGCCTCACGACAGCGTTTTATATTGGATACACAAAAATGAACGTCAAGCGATTTTTTTGAAGAACTTCAAATAGTATTTCCGTGATTGAGAAAATGTCATTAAACACTAATGCCAGAAACGTGAATTCAAAATCGTTCATCTCACCTAAAAATCCTCAGGAACTCACCGGTTGCAGCGAAATCCGCGAAAATCAAAGTAAACAACCACCGCAAACTGAACGACACGTGGGTGTAGTGTACTGCGCCTGCAATTCACCGAGAGCGTTGTATGGCGCTGGGCTCGACGTCATCGGACACGCGTTGTCATGGCAACATAGTAGAAAAATCGTAAACTAAACATAGCACCTCCAGCAAAGTCAAAGCGGTTTGCGCCACTGTTATAGTTGTTTTTAATAAAGTTCGATTGAAAGTTTTAAAAAGACATGCCGCCAACGGTCAAGTAAAATATTTATTCGAGATGTACAGTTTATTTTTTTCCAATTAGGTGAATAAATGAATGTAAAAACTAAAATTTTAAGAGATATATAATAAATATAGTTAGATGTTTGCTTGTTTATTTTTCCTGGTAATCCTGGTGAAGTAGCACTTCACCTATTTCACCTGAATAGTGTCCACTGCTATATTGACGAAGGTAAACACACATGTATATTGACCAAATACATATTTTTGAATTTTGAATTTGAAAGGTGGAGTAAAATATTTTTTACTATTTTAGTACATTTTTTCAATGTCGGTTTAATTTAAAAACTAATTTTTATTTAATCTTTTTTAGTTTTGAGTTTTATTGTAAAAATAAGTTTTGACAAATAGTCAGCTGCATAATATTTTTTTCTTGATATAATGGTGAACGCGGATTATCGATAAAGCAGGGGTGCTCAATATCAGTGAAAAAACTCATAGTTATTCAAAATTGCGAGTTTATTGGTTGTTACAAAACAAAAGAGTTACATATGGTGTTAAACTTAACTAAGGAATGACTTTGGATGTTGAAGCGTGGCACTGCATGTCCTCAGCATACTTTTCATAAGATGGTACGTAACCACTGAGTGCTAATCGCAAGCATGATGACATATGATTGTTAGTTAGTCGATTGCGATATTTTGACTTAATTATCTTCATTTCAGAAAATGCAGACTCGCACAAGTAAGTTGACTCAAACATTGCTGTCAGTTGAAGGGCGATTTGCCTTAGATTCGGATATTTATCTTCAGATATAAAACACCAGAAATTTGTATCAGATGCTGTAGCTTTGAGATGTATATCTGGTATAATCTGCACCAACTCATTTTCAACAGAACAAGAGTTCATATTAAACTGACTTGCTATTTCAGTAGCTAATTCCTTAATGTTTTTACATGAAAAAGGGTAACTCATAAATGATGCTTCATTTGCCAATTTACTACAATCATAAAAACGCATTTCGAATTGTCCCAAAATATTTGATAATTCAGAATCATACGTATCATAATTCAACTGAGGAATCCTTGCTTTCAAAGACAGAAAATGTTTCAGATCCTTTCTTTTCAGTTGATCTGTCATAAGTTGCAATTTACTTTTGAATGCGTTTACTTCGCTAATCATCTCAATAACAGTTTTTCATTTACCTTGAAGCTCCAAGTTAATGGTGTTTATGTGCATTGTGATGTCAGTCAAAAATGCCAAATCAGTCAGCCATTTTTCGTTTTTTAACATCTGAGTGTCATCACCTCTTTCGTCTAGAAAAGCTGTTATTTCGGGCAATAATTCTTGAAACCTTTCTAGGAATTTTCCGCGACTCAACCACCTGACGTCCGTGTGAAGAACTAAATCAGTGTGTTCAGCTGACTCCCTATCTTCCGACTGCAACTTAAAGAGCCGCCGTTGCAAGCTACGTGCACGGATGGAATTCACAATTTTTGTTGCAATGCCCATAACTTCCTCGTTTTTGTTTCCAGTCATTGCTGGTGATCCATCGGTTGTAATGCACACTAATTTATATATTGGTAACTTGTAGTTTTTTACAAAATTGAAGAAAACGTCATATATATCTTCGCCACGGGTCTTGCCCTTCAGAGGAATGATTGTCAAAAATTCTTCCTTAGCCAACATGTCATTGAATAGCATCCGAATAAAAATACACAGCTGGGCAGTGTCTGTCATATCGGTGGATTCGTCGAACTGTAAAGAAAAATATGTACATTCCATGATATCATTTTTTAGTTTATCTGCCATGTCCTGACTCATGACTTCAATACGCCCTGTGACAGTCGGACGAGATAACTGAAGTTCTGTAATAGCAGACATGATTTTTGTTTTATTTTTAAAATCTCCAAATAAAGTCTCACCCGGTTCAATAAATGCTTCCTTCACAACCGATCCATCTTCGAATGGTTTCTTGTGTTTCGCCAATATATGAGATATTTTAAATGACGCGATCGTAGCAGCTTTTGATTGTTTGGCTGGTTTTGTGAACATGGTTTGTTCTTTTTTCAAACAAGATATCAAATCATGTATTTTTCGTTTTCTTAATTCACTCTGTGGCGGAAAATCCTTTTCATAGTTTTTACGAATCGTTTTATGATGCCCCTCTAAGTTACCACGCTTAGGTATTGCAACTGACGCACGACAAATAAGACAAATGCACTTATCCTTCACCATACAAAACAAAAATTCTTCCTCTCAATCGTTATTCAAATGACACGTTTTAGATTTCTTCGCTGCACTCATTTTGTACTATTTAATAATAAACTTTGTATCGACGTAGTATTGCCTTCAAGTTGCAATTCAGAATGACTCCAATTCCTGCAGGCGCGATAGTTATATCGGCGTGAACGAAAGTCTCGAATGTTCCCGTCAAACGCGCCGCCCGAAATTTCTAGGAAAGCGGCAAGAATAAAAAACGCGGCTTTTCCTTGACAAGTACCGCGCGTTCATTTGATAAAGCCGCCTTTTGCCGCTAGCAGAGTGTTATTTTATTACGTAATAAATTTTTGTAGTTTAGTTAAGTACCTACTTATTAAAAAAATTTTTCTTCTCGAGATCCACTCAAAAAGCACTCGCGATCGACCGTTTGAGCACTCCTGGTACAGAGTATTAATTCTTCGGAGTAATAGATGTACAAACAGAAAAACAACAAAATGGCCGTCACTTTAAACGGTTTTTTGATTGCTCGCTATGAGATCACTCCGGCAATATCCTGAAAGTCTCCGGAAAATATCATCCATAAAAAAAATAGAGAGTCAAACTGAGAAACTACTCCTTTGAAATCGGTTAAAAATAATGGCTTGCTTTTAATTTTTACTGTTTAAGAAGATGAGAGAGGCCGAGACACAATTTGGCTTTAAACCTTTATCATGTGACAAAACATCCTGGTAAGTATCTAATAGTTCCATTTTTCTGCGAACCTAAATACAGTTACATAAACGGAAACAAATAGAAGTATCAATATCATATTTCTTTTTATATGTATCATAAAATATCTATTTTATAATACTACTTGTCAAAGGTCAATGCTATTTTATGACTGTAGGCATGCGCCAACAATATCCTGCAGTTAAACCTTTCCCTATCCATCAGTTGGCAGTTAACCTGCAGTTGGGCGTGGTCCGACAGTTATCAATACATATACAACGAGTTTTTTTCTTAAACCTAAGTTTCACTACAACCCTAAGTTTAAACCAAACCTATACAAGTGGCCCTTATAATGCGATTACATACAAGCTGTTTTTTTTATGGTTGGATGTAAAAAGTGTCAACATTGCAGAACTTCTTTTGGATTGGCGATTAAAATCAAAGTCAAACGTCAAATGGCGACCGAAAATGGTACCATGTAGGAAAACAAGTGGTAGGAAAATGGAATCATCTTCAAAAATTTTGCAGGTATAGAGGGTAAGCAAATTAATGGTACAATAAAAATACCATTAAAATGGTATACCTGGCAGCCCTGCTGTAATCTACGTTTCAAAAAATATGTGAATTAAAAAAGTTAAAAAATAATACAAGAAAGCTCTGTCTGCCATTAATCCTTTATATTACGAAATATTTTTTTATAAATTTTCCCCTTAATAAAAAAATATGGATGCTTTGCCCTTTTATTTTATATCTTTTCCTGTATAACATCAAGGGAAAAACTGAATTTTTTAATGAAAATGCCATTTCAAAAATCACTGCGATGTTATCCTGGGATAAATTTTATAATTTAATTAACCAGTAGATAATACCAGTTTGTAAGACGTTTCGTTATCGAAGTTAAATGGATAATTAATAGTTCTGAATGCCAATGCTAAAATTTAGTTTATTACATAACTTCTTGACGTTGTGGCGAACGAAATTTAAACTTGGTTCTATTATCATCATGCACCGAAAAACACTAGACGGAATTAATATTTTCTTAATTAAAAGGAAATTCCAATATGATGTATTATTGACATGTCAGGTATAGTAAGCATTTACCCTATTTATGGCCGAAAAATATCGCTGATAGCCTTTTCTTAAGCCCTGTTAGCAGTATGGAACTATTGAAAGAAATGAATATCACAAGCAACACAGCTATTGAGAATTAAGTAACTGAGTAGTAATGTTTCTTTTAAAACTTTGTAATGACGTAGAAATTTGTAATAAATCTGGAGGCAACGAATTTATATTTAAAGCAATGTTATAGGAGAAGCATCTCTTAAATATTTCAGTTTTATGGCGCGGAATCGTTAAGGTATTCCTGCGTAAATTCAAATGATGTACGTCCGTGCGAAAAGTGATTCTGTTATACAGATAAGGAGGTGATTTAAATTTAAGTAATTTATAATAAAAGCAAAGGGCATGGAGCTTACGTCGGTTATACATATTTAGCCATGAAATTTCTTTAAGTTTGTGGGTTACCCTGTCTCTCCTCTTAATACCAAAGATAAATCGAATACAGCTGTTCTGCACTTTTTGAACCCTTCGTAAATCATAACTATCCAAACATTGACCATATATATGATCGCAATGGTTAAAATGTGTTAATATTAATGAATCACAGAGCTCCTTTTTAGTGGATTGATCAAGGTAGTGTCTGTGCGGAAACAATGATTAGAGAGCAGTATGTTTTTTTTAAGAATGTGAGAAATATGAGAACTAAATCGAAGATGTGAATCTAAAACAAAACCTAAACTTTTTGCGCTTTCAACTACATTTAAACGTTGATTTTCTATGCTTATAGCCATATCTGGCTTTATTTCATTAAGAATATTTTTATTACCAAATAAAAGAACAACCGACTTAGACGGATTCAAATTTAGCATGTGTTTAGAGGATATTTTAAGCAATTGGTCTAAATCGAAGTTAATTTTAACAATGGCTTGAGGCTACTAAGTACTATTTAATGTCTGCGCGTTATGAGAAGGTTTAAAAGAAATACAGCTGGGTATCGTCGGCGTACAGATGGTACTGACAGTATTTAAAATGTGTATGGAAAGTGCATGTATAGATACTAAATAAAAGAGGTCCTAAAATGCTGCCTTTTACACGTTGAAATCTATTGGAGAGAAATGATTTAATAATGCTTGACGCATTTACCAAAAATCCTATATAGTGTAACATAGAAATTAATATTTTATGATTTAAAAAATAGAATGCTTTACTAAAATCCAGTAAAATTAATGCTGTGATTTCGTTATTGTCTCGAGCGGAAAAGATATCGTCAGTAACATCCGCCATTGCCGTCGCGCAACTATGTTTAGGGCGAAATCCGGATTGTTTCGTTGGTAAAATATTATTTAGATTAACATGTATTTGAGTTTCCAGCACTCTTTCTAAAATTTTTGAAAACGTTGGAAGTATGCTTATCGAACGAAATTGTGTTAAATCCTTCGGAGAACTAACTTTGGGAAGGGGTGTGACAATAGCTTTTTTCCAAATGTCAGGAAAATATTCATGAAGAATACATGCATTAACAGTGTGTGTTATAAAACCAATAATATGAGGGCAGCACAGGGAGATTAAAGTTATATTAATATCATCTGTGCCCGCAGCTTTACTTTTAATTTTCATTATAATTTGTCCGTTACAGTATTAAAAGTTAACAAGGAATTCAGATTATTTTTAGTGTTATTTAAGTAAAAAATTAGTTAGATCGTTATTTACCGAATTATTTGTTTTGGTTGAATTTATAAAAAATGAATTAAATTTATTCGTATCTTTAAAAACCTGCGGAATTTCCTTTGTGTTTACTGGCCTCAGTTTATTAAGCTCTTTCCACTCATCTTTTATGGAACTATTTTGAAAGGTATGCCTATAATAAGCTTTTTCTCCAATATAATTGATTTATTTGTTAAATTCCTTAACTGTTTATAATAATCCCATTTGCTAGGCAGTTTACTAGATTTAAAATCACGAAAGGCTTTATCTCTTAATTTCTGCATGCGTTTAATATTTTCTGTGATCCATGGCTGGAGAGGTTTATTGCGTTCAGTAAGGTGCTTAATAGGTGCATGCTTATTAAATAAGGCCAATATACTATTATTTAAAAAGTTTATCTTTTCGTCAATATTTTCAATATTATATATCTCTTTAAATGTTATTGCTTCCAGGTCCCTTTGAAACAAATTTATATCAATATTTTTTAGTGATCTATATAGTATTTTATTAGGTGGTTTAGGGTCGCAAGAATAGTTAATCTGACAGAAAACTGAGCAATGGTCAGAAAACTGGCAATCAACAACACCTTTATTCACAACTTTATCGCAATTCGTGAAAATAAGATCAATTAAAGACTGAGTTCTATTGGTAATTCTAGTCGGCTCTAAAATAATTTGTTCTAAATTAAAGGGTTCCACAGTTTGCAAAAGCTGCATTTATCCGTGTTAAAATCGCCTATGCAAAAAATGTTTTCATATGAGGAGAAAATATTAATTAACGTGTCTTCGAATGTATTTAAAAAAGAGGCAATTTCAGAATTTGGAGGTTTATAAATAGTGTCAATAATAATTTCGTACTTTTTTAAAAAAATCTTTATCCAGATACTTTCAAAAAAATCAAACTTTTCGGTCAGAATAACATCATATTTGAGATCGTCCTTGATATAAACAGCCACACCACCTCCTCGACGGTCCTGCCTGTCATTTCTCTCTAAATTATAGGTTTGTAAATTAATTGCCTCATTAGAGATATCTGAACGTAACCAACTCTCTGTGACACCTATGAACTCAATTTGTTTTCGTAATACTCCTTAAAACTGTCGAAATGTGAAATTATCGAACGAACATTGATGTGGGTTATACTAAAAGACATTTAAAAACTCTCAGCACAGAAGAAGAAAAGGTAAAGGATTTAGAGAAGAACGATATAAATGAAGGAATGTAGAATATATATAACATATAAAAAATGAAAAAAGAAAAAATATATCCACCAAAACCTACAGCTACCTGCATAAGATTTTAAAAATAAACCTATAATATCTTTGTTGTACGAGAACCAAAAAAAATCCTAGTATATTCTAACCAAAAAAAAAAACATCATCACATAGGCATCAATTATTAGTAAAATGAGTCTAATATAATGATATTAAGTAAAATACGTAATTTTATCCAGCAAAGCAGAATATGAGGAAAACACGCAATTATGAATTAGATGTCCACAACATGTACTCAAATGAAAAAAAAAATATAAATCATAACATCCTAACACTAACTTCTCAAAAAAAAAACAGTGAACGAACGTTTTGTAAACAAAATAACAGAAGTTATAATATTCTACATGTTCCCAAATCATTTATAAGTAAATTTGTAAGGGCAAATGGTTCTGATTCTGATTGTAAATTGATTACAAGTGGAGTCCCTCAAGGTTCGGTCTTGGGACCTATTCCTTTCTTATTATACATTAATGATATCACCAACCTAAAAATAATTGGAAAAATCTCTCTCTTTGCTGGCGACACAAGCATAACATGGAGTGATTATGATGCAACGTCTTTACATTCTAATATTTCCAACGACCTTTTTATGATTAAGGCTTGGTCCGATTCCAATCTGCTTTGCTTCAATGTGAATAAAACGATTGCCTTATCTCATAAGGGGACTTAACAACCACTTCAGCTACTTAACAGCAATATTAAATACGTGGAGTCGGTTAAATTCCTGGGTTTGAATATAAATAACAACCTAAAATGGTCTAAGCATATTGACACCTTAACTAAAACACTTTCTACCGCCTGCTTTGCCATTCGATCAGTTTGCAAAAGAACTGGACGTGTCTTCTGCCAGACTTACTTATTTCTCTCTATTCGAATCCCATCTCCGCTATGGCCTTCCCTTTTGGGGCTGCTGTACCACCGAGCAATTTCTTAGTAATTTTAGGCTTCGAAAGAGAGCAATCCGCTATTTGTTTGGCCTTAATACTAGAGCGCACTGCCAATACTATTTCAAAAAACAAGAAATATTAACGCTTCCTGCATTATTTATTTTAGAAACCGTATGTTTGATAAGAAAACATATAAGCACATTCCCGGAAAGGCCACAACACGTATATCCTACCAAAAACTCTAGGAATGACAGATATAGTCAAAAGCAGTGCTATCGTGCGGGTCATACGATTTATCAGCGACAAACTTTTTAAGTTAGTTTTTCTTTTATTACGTGTAATCATATTCTCCGCATAAAATCCGGAAGATGAATTAGATAGACCTATGATATTTTCATGTGAAAAAAGAGAATAAACATATAAATACCAGCAGTTGCAAAAATCTTTGAGCAGGCACGACGAGAGACGGGTGAAGGCGGTACAAATTACTGGGCCCGGTTCGGGACACTTCTGTATTTCTTTTACAAAAAAATATTTAATTTATAATTTTTTAAATTACGTTTTAAAGAAATTTAAAATAATATTAAAGTAGTTGTTTCAACAGACTGGCTAACTTGGAGCTCCAAGAAACAGTCATTATTTTGTTTTCCAAGCCGCTTATTTTCCGGTAAATTAGCAAACGTGCATTTAATTTCCCGATTATTTTCTGAAAATGGTTCGTTCCCTTCTGATGGCTACAAAAAATTGTACAATAGAATACCTGAACATAAAAATAGTTCCTTTCATCGCTCGTCATACTTGGAATGGAGAAGTCTAGAACAAAGTATTTTGAGTAAAATTTCTATTGACAGTTTGCTCTTCAAATCTTTAGAAAAGGAAAAAGAAAAGTGGAAATTACTTTTACAAAGATTTCTTCACGTTGTTTTATTTTTATCGGAAAGAAGACTAGCTTAATTGGAAATCCAAACAATGGTAACTTTCTTGGCATATTGGAATTGCTAGCACATTATGATGCTTTATTTGCAGAACATTTAGAAGCTGTTAAAGGTTCTCAAGAAGTTAAAACACACATGCAAGTTCATTACCTTTCGCCAGACATTCAAAATGAATTCATTTCACTTTGTGCAGAATACGTTATGGAAAAAATTTTAAATGAGAGAAATCTCGCAAAGTATTTTTCCATAATCGTCGACGCTACTCCAGATTCTTCACATGATGAACAAACAACATTTATTTTACGTTATGTGTGGTTGAATGACAAAAACGAATACGAGGTTTTTGAGAGATTTTTAAAATTTGTCAATTGCAATAAAAAAACTGGGGAGGCAATAACTAACAAGATTGTGCTATGGCAATGGTAGTACCCCGCACGCCCTTGTATTGTCCGCTCATGGGTTCTGGCTCTCAATCCCCTTGCTCTGTATGGTCTCCTTGCGCTTGTCATAGCCTAAACCTGTGTGGAGTCCATGCAGCCGAATGTTGTTCTGAGGCTGTCTCGTTTTTTGGAACGATTCAGAAACTTTTTAATATATTTAGTGCTAGCCTGTCCAGGTGGGAAATTAAAAAAAATAAAATGTGTCTAATCTAATGTATCCCTACATTCTCTTTCTACATTTCGCTGGTCAGCTAGGATAGAAAGTGTTAAGCCAGTCTGCGAGAAGTTACCTGGAATAGAAGAGCCATTGACGAATTATTGAGCTTAATTTAACACCAGAAGTAAGAGTTGAGTTAACTGGCATTCTGTCTTGTTTAGACACTTTTGAATGACTTCTAATGGCTTCAACTTGGCTAAAAGTACTCACAGCAATCAATTATAGGAGTATTATTCTTCAAACAGTTTCCGTGACTCTAGATATTGAGGTTAAAAATTTTGCATTCACTGTTTGAAGATTTAAATATTATTAGGAATAGCTGGGAAAACATTTTAAGTGAATGTAGGTTAGTAGCTCTTAATTTAAATATGTCAACCGACCTATCTATATCCGGGAAAAGGAAACGCAAGAGAAAGGCTTTTTATGACGAAACCTCGTTAAAGGATGCATTTGAAGAGCTAAGCGCGGAGGAACATTTCAAAGTAAATGTATTTTATAGAATACTAGATTCTGTTATTCTTAATAAATCTACAATATTTGAAGCAGCTAAAGAAATTGCAAAGAAGTTTAGTGTGTTATGGCAGTTTTTAAGTTTAGAAGATAAAGAAATTGAAGAGCAGACCAAATGTCTTCAAAATGAATACAACGGTGATGTACATTGCGACATTCAGGAAGAAATAAAACATTTAAAACACACATTTTCTGCAAATTTCCAGGATACTGATATAGCTCCATTAAAACTTCTAAACAAAATTCATAAATTAAAATTAGATTCTCTGTTCCCAAATACAGTTATAGCTTTAAACATTTTTTGTACACTACCTGTTACCGTTGCCCAAGCAGAACGATCCTTTAGCCAACTTTCCAGAATTAAAAATGTTTTGAGGTCTACCATGATACAAGAACGTTTAAGTGCTCTTGGGAGTTTAGCAATTGAGTCTAAAATGGCTAGGACCTGTGACTTTTCAAAAATCATTGAACATTTTGCATCTGCAAAATGCCGTAAAGCTCCGTTATACTAATTTTTATCTTATTTTGAATATTTTATTATTTTTATCTCTGTTAATAGTAGCTTGTCTTGTAGTTGTCAAAATGATGTTTTGTTTTATATAAACGTTTATACCTTGTTTAGTTTATTTTAATATAACTGAGAATTACTTTAATATGTAGGTATGATTGTTTTCTAATTTAATTTATTACAACCCGGTTTTAAACAGTTAGGTATATGAATATTTACCCTGTCCTAAAAACTAATTTTTATAATTATTTTATCAGTATACATATAATACATAACTAAATCTTATATATTTTATATTTATATTAAGACAAATTATTGTCGTTTTAAAAATTTTAATTGTATTGTCTTTACTCTAATACTCAGTCGTTCTTCATTTTTATACACTGGGGCAATGCTTAAATCGTTTGACCTCGAAATTTAAAAAAAATCCCAAAGAAATATTTTTTTTATCTTTAGGGGGGGCCCGTGAAATTTTTTTGTACCGGGGCCCGACGCAGCTCTCTGCGGCCATGTCTTTGAGCGATGTTACTTCAAAGTCAGATTGACAAGTCAGTGACAAAATGAGTAATAGAAAACAATTTTCGGGTTTTTTGCATCCACAAGCGAAAAAAGTGATATTAAATGCAATAAAATATTACGAAAATGAAAATTCACCGGCCAATATCCGGGAGACAGTAGCAAAAGCTCTGGGAATCGGTATAAGGACTGTGCACGAAAAAAAGCGTAATTTACTACCGAAGAAGATTAAAAAATGTACACGAAAAAAGCCAAAGACAGAAGACTTAAGTGACAATGTAAAAATGGATGTTCGTATTGCAATTTCCGATTTATACACATCAAAAACTAATATAACCCTTCAAGTTTTAAAAGTAGCTTTAAAAAATCGAGGCATATTGGAACTTGGACTAAAATCGTTGTCAAAATTAATAAAAATGTTGGGTTTTCGATAAAAAAAGGACTGTAATCGAAGATTTTTGTGCCAGTTGCCACATATAACAAGTCAACGTATCCAGTTTTTAAAGAAATACACGGAAAATGTTAATTCAAAATTTAGAAAAGTGGTATTTTTAGAGGAGACTTGGATATTTTCTAATGGAAGTGGTTCGAAATCTTGGCAGGAGTCCGTAAAAAGTGTCAAAAGTGTGTAAAAAGTGTTACGGTTCATCATTTTGCATGCAGGTTCTTCTATAGGATTTCTCCCAGGTGCAAGTTTACTGTTTTCTTCAACATTCAAAAGTATGGACTACCATGATAATATGAACTGTGAACTGTTTGAAAAGTGGTTAAAAGAACAATTGATTCCAAATTTAGATGCTCCATCTTTAATCATTCTGGACAATGCATCTTATCATTCAAGAATCTTAAATAAACAACCTACTTCATACTGGAAGAAAAGTGATATTTATGACTGGCTAATAAAACAAAAACAAAATCCTTTACTCAATAGGCTGAAACTAGAATTTCTTTTAACGGCATACCATTGCCAGTTTAACGCAATAGAATTAATATGGGCTGGGCAAAATCATATTACGAAAAATACGTGAACTATGGTCTTACATCAGATCAAGTGCAAATTGTTTGGCCAGATTCATTAAATTATATTACGCCGGAGTACTGGAAGAAATCTGTGGAGCATACGGAGAAATAAATATGGATTGATGGAATCGAGAACCAGTTCTAGATGTCGCAATAGCACCAATGATCATTGCGCCATTTGAGGACGACTCAGAAGATGAGAACTTTTTAAGTGATAATGATATTTTTTAGTCTATAATATTAAAAAGTTTCTGAAGGATTATATTAGTCTTTGACGTGTATAAATCATAAATTGCATTATGAATATCCATTTTTGCATTGTAACTTAAGTCTTTTGCCTTTGGATTTTTTCGTGTACATTTCTTAATCTTCTTCGGAAGTAAATTATGTTTTTTTTCCTTATACCGACTCTCGGAGCTTTTGCCACTGGCTCCTGTATATTAGCCAGTGAATTTTAATTTAAAAATGTTTTTATTAGATTTGACACCATTTTTTTGCTTACTTTTTTAGTATATTTGTAATTTTGTAGGCAATAAATAAATAATTATAGAATACTTGTTCTAATTTTAAAGCGTGTTTAAAATAAGTAAATTTTTTTATTAATTATAAGATAAAATTTCATATATAAAAATCGGTAAAATCGCTTTACCAGAAACTCGGGGTTAACGAAAAATACAGGCTATATATATATATATATATATATATATATATATATATATATGTGTATATATATATATATATATATATATATATATGTTTTTATATCTTTTTAACAAAAGTGTATAATATTTTTGCAAAATAAATTTTTTTTGTTATCACAATACAAAAAAAAACAAGTTTTCTTTGCATAGGGGTGACCGGCATTTAAATAAATGACACTATATAAGTGGTTGGATTTTTAGGTCAAGCGGGGCTCATAATTTTTGGTGATTGATAAAAAAATCTCACTTTCATTAAGTGGCTGTATAAACAGAACATATCCTGATTGTTCCACTGATTCGAACCGTCTTCCGTATTTTTGTTTTTGCCAACCAAAAAATTTTAACCAAATACATATTTAGCGAATTTTCTTATTTAGTCCATCGGCATTTAATATATAAAATAGTATTAAGTGGCTATCTTAATAATATTGCGTAATATAATAAAAAAAACTATTTTCTTTCTCCCTGTATATTTGTAAATAGCCCATCCAGAGTTAATAGCTCGATAAAAGAATCACACAGCATTTTGGTATTCACTGTGTTTTCTGATTTGATTCATAATGTTGGTGACCTTTGGACCCGCACGATAAGACCGCATTCGACTATACCTTCCCATTCCTTCCACAGAGTTAATAAAAAAATCAATTATTTACAACGCCATAAAACTTTACAATCATCTCCCAGGGCATTTAAAAACAATCCATATGTTTGCACTGTTCCGAAAAAAAAACGAAAGCGTACCTCATTGAAAGACCTTTTTACTGCGTTAATGATTTTTATAATGAATAAGTCTCATTAAAATGTTTTTTATTTGCTTGTTTACTTAAATCTCTTTGGGCGTCATGTTGCATTTGAAAATATTTTATTAGGAATGAACTGTCTGATAGTCCGTTAAATTAATTATTTTGGTTATATATTAGATTAAAGTTATACATTTTCTTTTTTTTCTAATACACTTTAATTACTATATTAGTTCAGTACATTTTTTGTTTAACTTATTTTGCTCGATAACAAAAGAGGGTTTAAGGTCGCGTAATTTTAATTTCAATGTCATCGAAATTATTCACCTTGCATATGTATTGTTCATTTCCTTTTGTTAGGTCCCTGGATTCATTAACCGCTTTACGGCAATGTTACGAATATAACGAATGTTATATTTACAATTTATGTATTTGCATCGACTTATCGAAAAATATCAGTTTTTTTTTGTTTGTTTAAGGTAAATTTCGCTTGGTCCATAAAATTATAACAATTTTCCTGCGATAATAAAGCATACTTTTGTTTGTTTGTTTTATTTTTGTTTTTTAAGTAAATTAGAAATTTTTACTTTTACTACGAGTTTAATTTTAATTAACCCACTAAAACCAATGAAACATAAGCCTTAAACAATTTTGTTATAAATCAACCAATCTGGCAACACTGTTACGGAGAAAAAATCTTACCGGCACTAAGAGCAGGAGCAATGAGGGCGGGGGCGGCAATAGCAGGTGCGGCGATAGCGATAGGGCCAGCGAGTGCTGGAGCGACGATTCCTGGGACGGCTGGTCCTGCGGCAACTAATCCGGGACTGGCAAGTCCTACTGAGATTCCTCCGACGCTGCTAGGCCCTACAGCGATTGATCCAGTAGATGCAGGTCCAGTGGCGATAGATCCGGCAGAAGCGGGGCCTGCTGCGATCGATCCGGCTGATGCTGGTCCTGTGGTGATTGCTCCAGTCGCGATGGGTCCAGCTGATATGGAACCTGAAGATCGAATAGTTTAGATTCATCATCATATTTTTATTCATGTCAGAATTACAAATACCAAGGTTTTCACGTCAAATAAATGCACTAAGAGAAATGTAAAAAAACTTTAAACACTTAGAATATTCTATAATTAAAACTAAAGTTATTTAAATAATATTTAATTACGATTTTATCCGTTAAAATCATTAAGATCAAACGATAGATACTCGTCAGAAGAATAAAAAATATTTAAAGGGTTATTTAAAAGATTAAAAATCTAATTTTTTGACATTGAATTTGATATGTATTTTTTAGAGGAGATGGGGATCTCGAGATATGTTTAAAACATTTTTCCATGTGTAACAGAATAGACTATAACAATGGTATAGAGTATATATTTTTATATATTCTAAATATTTCAATTCAAGCAATATTTTACTAAAACTGTTGGTTCTCATGTTCACGCTTAAACAGGCTTGATTATTTCACAAGAATTGTAAGTAAATTTGTGTAATATTAGTTTCGAGAATTTTAAACCCTAAATAGAGTATTATATATCTCAAATGCTATATTTTAGAGTATAGACAGATTTATGGATAAGCTTTCTTAAAAGGTTACAATTTATGTCTTCCTTTTCGAGGGTTTATGATCCCATATATTCCCTGTTTCATGGTAATCTTTCTTTGGTCTGTTTAATTTAACTTGTTGCAAATATTAATTGAAGCATTTTATTTGGTTCGATGCAATGATAATAAATGGTCAATTTACTATGTTGAAAATACAATAGAGTAATTTGTAATAGGAACATTACCGAAAAGTCATGTTTTTGGGGCATAATTTTCACTGCAAAAAAGATAAACTGAAAGGGTTTTCGTGCCTTTTTTTCGCCATGGCTTTTCGGACCCATAATGTGGATAAGTTAGTATAGGCTTATATATTAAATTATATACATAATCTTGGGACTAAGAATTGAAGAGAATATCATTTTAATCTATTTATTCACTTTTTATTATCATGGGTGGCACCTGGTGTTTCTAAGATGAAGTTCCCAACTTAAAGTTTAGAGTAGGGACTTAAGCTTTACCATTCACAGCTCAAGAGGGGATTGGTCTAAGGGGTAGATCTAGTAATAGCTGAGGTAACTTTGTATTTTACGGAAAGTCTAAAAGTCAGTCTGTGTCAGAGTTTTGATTCTTATAGTTGATCTTAAATTCTTCTTTTGTGGTGGTTTATGGGGCTTTATGTATACAGTGGGATATTAAAGTTAAGGGATTTTCAAAGATATTTTATTTTTTATCTGGGGAGTAACTGGGTTTTCAAAAGTTAAATTTACGTTTTATTTAAAGATTTTTTTTTCTTTTCTTTTGTACTAGTTGGGATTTAAAGATAATTCCCTCATTTTCTATATTTAAATACTTTTTTTTGTTATTAGGTTTAAGTTTTATTTTTGTACAGCATATCACTTACTTTACTTTTGTTAATAGATTTTTAAGTTTTTTTTAAAAACCAAATCTTTTATTTAAATAAACCACCTGATAGTTAAATAAATATATATTCAAGAAAAAGATACACCATCGTTGTTGCAGTTTGCTGTTGTTCGAGTTTATATGGCCGCAGAATTGGTGAGATAAAATATTTAATTCAATTAGTACTAACAATTATATTTAATAAAATTGTAAATTATCATTTACGAAGAAGCCTACAGAATACCTATGATTTTACTTACCATACATTAGTTAATTTCAGTATTGTGACAGGGTTGCCCGCTAAGCCTCAAATAAATAAATAAAATAAATAAATAATTTTAAATATAATAAATAACCGCTCGATAACCCTCCTACACATGCATCCTTTGATACCGAAGACATGGTACCCCAAAGATGAAAAAGTCAACGTCGATTTAACACGGTCGAGGTCGCAATTTTAATTTTTTTCTGACGAAACTTTTTGGGATGATAGTGCTTCCGGTCTTACAGAACCCTATTGTTTTTGGTTGGGTCTCGATTTCGTTTTGACGATTTTACGAGTTTTTATTTCTTTCGAAAAAAGGGTGTTTTGAGGGGGTTATATCTCAAAGTGGGTGAGTCCTATCGAAATTTTCCAAGAGATATTTTTTATAGGAAATATCTCGAACAAGAAAAACCTAAATGCATCGCTGTCGGACAAATGGCGAGAAAATAGAAATTTTCAAGAAAAACTGAAAGTGATAAAAAAGCTACATAATATGGACTATTTAGGAAGGGTCATGGATTATATACACTAACGAGGTGAAGTTTCCAAGAATGGGTACATTTTTTTTAACATTATCCTGTATTGCAAGGAAACTAATATATCTAGTAGGGTATTTTTTTACGAAAAACGAGATATTTGTATTTCCAAATTTAACCTAATTTTGCCGCTTACTGCAAATAGTAATCGAAATTATTTCCAGACCCGCCGATGGACATATCGGTCAAAAATGGATAGATACCTATCTAGATACGACAGAAAATGACAGGTGGTCTTGGCCTAGGATGATAATAAAATTTACAGAGATATTTGACATTTGAAAGTTTTGGTTTGCTTAAAGCAAATATTTTTCTGATAATTTTTAACGCTTCGATTTATGTTTGTGCATCTACACCATAAAGGAATAGACATTTTTCAGAACTGATTTTTTTTTTAAATAAAAGAGTAGGCGTTTGGTCCGAAAACTGGTTACGGCGCCAGAAACTACTCAAAAAGATACGCAAAATGGACGGTTTAGGAAGGGTCTTGGAATATATACAGGGGGTAGCAATTACGAGGTGAATTTTGCACAAGAAAAAACTGTTTTTTTCCTTAACTTTTAAATTAAATAATTAAATTATTTAAATACGGTTTTCAAAATTCGATGTAACTTTAGGGGAGTAATTTATTTTGAAAATTTAAAAAAAATTGTTTTTTTCCTTTAACTTCTGAACTATATACTTGAAATGTTTATATGCGGATTTCAAAGTTCCATGTAACGTTTAGGAGCGTCATTTATTTAAAAAAAAATTTCCCCGTAATTTTCAAATACGGTATGTGAGTTTTATTGAGGTAATTAAAAAAAAATTGACATGTCAAAAGAAAATTATTTTCCCCATAATT
The DNA here is from genome assembly GCA_030620095.1 of Kuschelorhynchus macadamiae. Taxonomy (NCBI): domain Eukaryota; kingdom Metazoa; phylum Arthropoda; class Insecta; order Coleoptera; family Curculionidae; genus Kuschelorhynchus; species Kuschelorhynchus macadamiae. Next base: position 163,512 of record JAUTXW010003729.1, on the reverse strand, counting down.
TCTGAACTGCATAAAATTTTTAGATACCGGTTTCCCAGTTTCTTGTAACTTTTAATGTCGTAATTTATTTTAGAGAAATATTTTTGCAGCTGTCCAAAAAAAACGTCTAGTATTCCTAACTTTAAATAGTTAATTTTTTTTAATTGGATTTTTACAGGTAAATGTACAGCATATATGTATATCCGTAACCGGATGTATCGGACTAGTGGACGTTTGTTAATCAAAAATAGCCGTCAAGGTTATGATAATAGTAAAATAGGATCGCACTCAGAGTCCACAGGGACAACCTGACATATTACTTGTTTCCTATCGGAGAATTTTCTGATGAGTCTTTTTTCACCTACAATAAATTCTAGAATGGTTGGCATCGTTAAAGATTTCCGCCTTGCAGTCCATTCAGAACGCTAAAGTACTCATTACCTTACTGTCGTTCCTTCCGCTGTATACCATTGAAGCAACTTGATTGACTGGATCGTTACTTGATCAAAATCCATTATCAACAATGTAAATAAAACACTTATAATTAACAATTATAAAAAATAATCTTATTCTAAACAAAAACAATCCTATCCTTCAAACAGAAATTATAGATGCCTTAAAAGTATGCATGAACCATAATTACTTCCAGTTTAATGAGAAGTTATTTTCAGCCAAGGAAGTGCTTATTGTAAGGAGCTCTTAAAGTCCAGTCTTGGAGGAAATATTTATGCATAATTTGGAAGAAAAAATTAAAATAAACCATTTGTTTCAAAAATATCTCTATTGGTATATAGATACGTCGCCGATATATTTTTTTTTATTTTTTTTTGTTTTATTTTTTTTATTTTTTTTTCATTTTACAAAATTGACGGGTAACCCCATTATACAATAATAGTTACAACCTAATTATAAACAACCTAATTATACAAACAAGATAGTGAAATTATTAACACTTAAGTATAAAATGGACCAAAATTTACAAAAAGAAAAATGCAAATGCAATGTAATCATATTGGTATCACATTAAAAGCTTGTCTTTTAAAACCAGACAGCGTACAGTTAAAAACATCAAGGTCTGGATTAGAATTGAATACTTGAAGAGTTCTGTCGATGGGGGAATGAGTCCCATAATTTGTTGAGTGGAAAGGGATGCTGAACAAGTTTGAGCGCCGTAAGTGTCTGCTGGGCACATTCAAGCTAACATTTGACAATAGTTGGGGACAAGTGGACAGGCCAATGATCAACTTAAAAACAAAAAACATGTCAAACAATAGACGCCTATTCTCCAATGATCTTAACTGTAGCAGGAGTCTCATATCAGTTCTGTGATAATCATACATGTTAATATTTAACTTGAATGCAGCGAATCTCAAAAATGTGTCTGTACTCCCTATAACATATCCTTGTGGGCCTGATAAAATGGAGACCAAACGACCGTCGCATACTCCAAACCTGAACGGACAAGTGAGCAATAAATCAGCTTAATAGTGTCAATTGAGAAATGAGAACAATTTCTCAACACAAAACCTAACGTTCGTAGACCCCTTAAACTCACCTTAGAAATATGCTCAACAAAAGTCAGCCTTTCATCCATCCAGACACCAAGATCCTTAACACTGTTAGAATAGGACAAATCTTCATTGTTCAGTCTGTAAGCAGTAGGGTATCTTGTCCTGACCCGAAAAAAACTTATAAAGCAGCACTGGCTTATGTTCAAAAATCGATGGTTGTCATTTGTCCACTGCCAAAGTGCGTTGAGATCACTCTGGAGCTCCTATGCGTCGCTGTCCCGCTCAATCACCTTGTAAATTTTTAGGTCATCAGCAAACATTAGTGCCTGAGAGTTAATAATACACTTAGTTATGTCATTCACAAATAGTATAAACAGAAGAGGGGCGCAGTGGGACCCCTGAGGCACACCAGAGGCGACATCAAAGACAGTGGATACATTACTGTTAATTCTTACAGCCTGCGTCCTTCCCGTCAAAAAGCTTTCCAACCACAATACCAAGCCCTCTCAGAAACCCAGGTGTGCCAGCTTAGCCAACAGAATTTTGAAATTTACCCTGTCGAAAGCCTTGCAGAAGTCAGTATAGACTGCATCTACCTGTTTACCTCTCACCAGGGCCTCCAACAAGGCAACATCATAAATCACCAAATTTTCGACCGTGGATCTTCCCTTGCAGAACCCAAATTGAAGGTCACACACATAACCCTGCAGCACCAGCTTAACTGATCGTACAAAAGACTGTCAAATAGTTTTGACATGGCAGATTTTATGCAGACACCCCTATAATTTCTAATGTCTTCAACAGACATATTGGTCTGTTTTACTGGCACGATGAGAAAGCTTAACATATTTTTAAAAGATTTAAATAACATACACAAAATAATTGACAATATTTTAAATCAAAAAACTATTAAAAAAACACTTTCAGAAATTTACCCTGTACCACCCAAAGAAGGAAATAAATTTAAGATACTTATTTATATCGGTAAACCTACAGAAAAGGTGGCTTCTATACTGCGTAAAAAGAATATTAAAATTGCATTTAAAACAAATAATAATCTAAGTAAATTCATAAAAAGTAACAAAGAAAAAAAAAATAAATCCGGAGTTAATAAATTAAACTGTGGGTCATGCCCAAAAGTGTATATAGGCCAGACTGGGACAACTTTTAAACAGAGATTAGCAGAGCATAAAAGAAGCTTTATTAAAAATAAAACATATTCAACATACGCCGAGCATTTGTTAACTAATAATCACGCTTTCGATGAAAATTTTCAAATATTACATACAATAAACAAAAGTAAAAAATTGTCACTTTTAGAGTCTATGGAAATTAATAAACATAAAAACACCCAGTATCTCTTAAAAGACCATTTAGATATGAATAATTCACCTCTTTTAAGCCTATTTTGTTAGAAATTTCCGTCCAGATGTTATTTAGGACTCTCGGAGGCCATAAAAGTCTACCTAGAAATGTTTTATTAAAAAGCTCATTTAGCAAACTGTTAGTTTAAATACTGTTTGTATGACGAAGCTACAGTGTTAGCGAAACATATGTCACAAGTTGTGAATAAAAGTGAAAATCTAAAACAGTTTAAGTGTTTTATTTACATTGTTGAATGTCCCCCAGGTAAAAATTGCATAAATTAGGAGATAATGGAAAAACAGGTACAAGCTGTTAGGCAGCCTGAGGAGCGAGGGCCAACCTGGGTTCTAAGAAATTTTACGTTTAAGATATTGCAGATTCTATCACTCAGTTCTCTCATAGAAAACCCGAGATGTCTTTCCATTGTTCCAGGTTATTTAGCAGCAACTTGTTGGTATTATAATAATAATAATAATAATAATAATAATAAAGACTTTAATTAAGAAAATAAATATACAAAATATGAAAAATATATATTGAAAAGATATATTCACAAAAAAGCAAATCATGAAGAGAGTGGCGAAGTCTAGCCTAAATAGGCTACTCCTACTCAACCAACAACTCGCCATGATTGGCCTTTCACAGTTTTTGAAGCCGGTAGTTTAACAACACAATAGATGGATGACCCTAATAATAAACATATAATCCTACAAACGAAATAGTGATATTATACGAAATAGTTATATTATATCTCAACAGTTGGCCCCTACGTGATCCGATAGCCCAGGCGGCAACACACATTATTATTTACAAGTCTTTAGTCATTGCGTATTTAGCAAATAAGAACGAAATTTAAATTTAAATTTGTTCATGTTAAATAATTTAAACTCGCTTGGTATAGAATTGTATAGTTTAAGGGCGTTATAACTGAAACTTCTTTGAAACATTGCGGTTCTATGACGAGGCATTGTAAAAATATTTTTATAGCGAATATTTCGATTATGGACATTGCTTCTTGGAATGAATTTTTTATTTAAAATGTTTGATGTATTTGGTGACGTAAAGAGTTTATGTACGAAATTACCAAGATGGTGAGTACACCTGTTACGCATATTAAGCCAATTACATTCCTTTATTTTATAGGATATGCGATTAAACTTTCTTACTCCATAAATTAGCCTGCAGCAGGAATTTTGCATTTTTTGTATCCTATTCCTCTCAAAGTCCACAAGACATGGCATATAGATAAAATCGCAATAGGAGTAATGAGAAAGAACGAGACTATCACAAAGGATTTTTTTTAAATTACGGTTGAGAAAATGACCAGCTTTCCTGCTCCCATGGAATTAGCCAGCGAAACCTCCTCAACAGATCCCGTACATACAGTCGCAGTTGTGTAGTTAGCAAAGAGTGATTAATGTATGTTTTGCTGGACAAGGTGTCTAGTTTCAAAAAATGCGTTGGTCTACTGGTCTTGGCTCCAGAACATACAATAAATAAGTTAATTTAAATTAAAATACAACAATATTACCTTTAAATGACAATAACACATAGTAATAATACCTGGGAAATTAGGCGCTTCAAAAATATTATCAATTAATTCCATTAACAGGCACATTTTTGTATGCCTTTTTGTTATCCTAACTATATTCACCCATTTCCTGTCAGCGTCACATAAAAATAAAGGTTAATTCTGTTACAGGTGGTACAAGTTCGCAACTATAGGCGCCGGTTTAATAGGCGCAGTACATTTTTACTTCTCTTGTACAGGGGAAGTATTGTAATCGTGAAAAAATCACCCTCCGAAATTTTTTCAGATCTTTACGTTTCACAACCTCTAGATGCCGAAAAAACAAAAAAAACTCCTTAGCCAATTGACTTTAAATTTTGGTTATAAATTAAGGGTCCTATGGGGATGAATTGTTAATATTCTGGTAAAAATCTAATATGCCAAAACAACATGGCAACCTAGTGAAATGTTAAAAAAATTATTACTAAAAAACTACTTATTCAATTTATCTCAAATTTTGCACAAAAATCAAGTATTATGTAGGAATCAACTGGTAAAATTTTGGTACGAATCTAAGAAACAAAATGGCGGATTAGTAAAATATTTAAAAATTCAGCCTGAAAAACTACTTAATGTACTGATTTTAAATTATATGATATAGAGACGAACTACTAAAACTGTGGTACTAATTCAAGATGGCCGAATAAAATGGGGTCAAATAAAATATCAATTGTAGTCGTGAAAAAATCACCCTCTAAGATTTGACATATTTTCAGGTTCTAGTATACCTAGATGCCAAAAAACATGTTTTATCAATTCCGTCGGTCCGTCCACCGGTTTTTCTGTCAGCATAGCTTAAAAGCCACTCATCAGATTGACTTCAAATTTTAGTCAAAAATTAAGGGTTATAAGGGGATGACCTATTTTGGTAAAAATCCAATATGCCGGAACAAGATGGCGGCCTAGTGAAACGTTAAAAAATTATTACTAAAAGAACTAATTATCCAATTTCCTCAAGTGTTACAATGCAAGAAACTGGTATGAAAACAATTCATTTTCCACACTTATTAGGAAACATAATATTTTCAATTTCGTCGGTCTGTTTGTCAGTCTGCCTGTTCGCTAAATAGCTAAAAACCGTTTACCTGATTAGAATAGAATAGAATAATATATTACAAAAAATATACAAATTTGTACATTGGGTCGTCAATAATTTAACCATAAACAGATAAAAAAAATCAAGAATTATATAAAATATAAAAGAATTATATAAAATATAAAAATCGTATACTGTATGCATAAACAAACGTTACTGTATTCGTCAAAATTTTAATACAATGTCGAAATAAAAACAACATAAAACAAATTAAAATTACATAAAATAAAATAACAGTAAAACAAACAAAGTACTAATATTTAACATAACAAACAGGTAAACACAAAAAACAGTGCGGCTAGAAATAAAATAAATACTGAAGAAGCCAATCTAAAAAACAAAGTAACCAGGCAGCAGGCGAAAAAACGCAATAATGGTATTTATGCTAATGTCCAATAAACTCCTTGATAGAATAGCAACACTTAGTCAATAAAAGAGATTTCACCCCAGCAGTATTTTTTTTGCCACGCAACATGCGTATCTCCAATGGTAAACCGTTGCACAAATTAATACAATTGTACAAAGGAGATCTCTTAAAGAACGATGTTCTATGAGGGGGGATCATAAGAAAGTTCCCTCCTCGCGTGTTGTAGGTGCTCCCCGATCCCAGCTCACCAAACATGGATCTGTTATTATTTACAAACACGAGACACCTGAGAATGTATATACTAGGAAACGTGAGAATTCTCCTTTGCAAAAAAACGTCTCTGCAGCTCTCGCGCATATCTAAACCAAATATGAGACACAAAATTCTTTTTTGATTAACAAAAACCCGGTTGCTCTGAATACCTGCATTGCCCCAACAAATAATATTATTTGACATATGACTAAATGCCAGGGAGTAATACACCGACAGAAGGCCATCAATGTCAAGGGTATTCTTTAAACTCAGAATAGCAAAATACGCAGAGTTAAGCTTACCACAAACATAGTCTACATTGAGCGAGAGCCGCGAATCAATAATTATACCTAAGAATCTATTGCTACCAGCAAACTTAATATTAAGCCGTTCCTCAAGATCAGCCGAGTACGACTTTCTATTAATCATATCCATATACACAGTTTTTTCTATATTTAATATTAGTCCATTTCTTTGGCACCACGCTTCCATACTTTTACAGACATTCCAGATCTTTCCACTCAAGTCGGCCACATTTTCGGCTTCAACCACAATAGTAGTATCATCAGCATACATCGTCACATTTCCCTGATTAATATATGGCGGCAGATCATTTGCATATAGAATAAAAAGCAGTGGACCCAAAACTGAACCCTGCGGTACACCAATATTTACTGGACACGACCTAGACTTTACACCTCCGTACTTAACTACAATCTCCCTTTCAGACAAGTATGATTCAATCCACTGTAGGAGTGTTCCGCGAATTCCTATATTATATAATTTACTAATGAGGAAGTATTTATTTATTGTGTCAAACGCTATTGACAGGTCAAAAAATATCGTGACCACCAGTTTACCTGCATCTATACTCTCGTAAATCTGGTTTAGACACTGATACGAGGCCGATTCTATAGATTTGCCCGATAGGAAGCCATGTTGTGCGGAATTTAGCAAATTATATCTGTCAATAAAATTTATGATTTTGTTATAAACTAGACGTTCGAATATTTTTGAAAATACACTAAGTAAGGATATTGGACAGAAATTCTAAATGTTATCACGAGCACTTTTCTTATGAATAGGTACTACATTCGCAGTTTTAAGTACTTTAGGAAAAACACCTTCAGAAAGGCTATGGTTAATCAGGAAAGTGAGGGGTTGCAAAATATGATTTATAATATTTTTAATTATTTTTACGTTAATGTCGTCAAAACCTGCAGAGTTCTTGTTTTTTCACTGTTTGACAATCTGGACAATTTCATCACTGCTTACAGGACTAACCACTATACTATTAAAAACAAATGGTGGAATTGTACAGTGATAGGAGGAACATCCATACCGCTCTTGAAGTTTTTTGGCAGACACAGCACTGAAGTATGCTACAAACTCATTCGCCACGTCGTCCTTAGCATCCGAAACAGCCTCATTGTTGATAAAGAGTTTAATTTCACTTTGTTTATTGTTATGTTTATTTAATTTATCATTGACAATAGTCCATATAGTTTTAGTTCTATTAGCAGAATTGATTATTTTGGTTTTAAAAAATTGCTGTTTGCAAGTCTTGATTTGTTTTTTGTACAGTTTCTTAAGGTTTAGATATTCTATGTAGACGTTATTGTCTTTACTATCGCGATATATCCAGAATAGTCTATCCAAATTATTTTTTATGTTTGATAAATCTTCATTATACCAACCCTCAATACGTTGATTCCTTTTAATTTTACGATATTTATGTGGACAGCAAACATTTAGACAGTATATGATATCTTCCATAAACTGCATCCATAGATCATCACAACTCGTAAAAGGAGTCAGCGTATGGCACCAATTTAAGGACATCACCATGTTTGAGAAAAACTTAATATTGCCATCTGAAAGGTCCCTAGAAAACCATTTGGTCTCTGGGGCCACATCAGCGATACACTTTTCGCCCGATAAGTCAGCTACAAACCTATGAGCCAGATGATCACTAATATGTGTGTTAAAGACAGTGCAATGACATAAATCACTAGAAATATTTGTAGCCACATAGTCGATAATGGACGAACTTGTATAGCCATTTAAAATTGTGCATATTCTGGTAGGTTCAGATGTTGTAATATTTAAATTAAAAGAGGTGAATAGGTCCAATAATTATTGTTTTTTTGGAATATTATCAATAGAGAAATTTATATTGAAATCACCACAAAATACCAAATACTTGCAACGAGACGCCATTGCAGATAGCGCCGCGCTCACAGAATCAAGAAATATGTCAATACTACCAGAGGGTGGACGATAACAACAAATAATACAACATTCCTTAGAGAATACACCACACAATTCACTGTGTAGTTCGATAGCTGTGTTCTCTAGATTACATGACCTAAAACTATCTCTTAGTTTATTTTTTATAAGTATAAGTGAACCACCGTGTTTTGAACTAACTCTACAAAAAGAGGACACTAAGCTATAACCCTTAATATTTAAGTTTGTACAGTCTAAAGTAAGCCAATGTTCAGTAATACACATAATATCAATGTTCTCCAATCCTAATAGATCTTCTAGTATATCTATTTTATTGCTAATACTCTGGATATTTAAATGACATACTACAAGTTTCCCCCCTTTTTTGCCCTCATTATTATTATATTTACGTGTTATATCTCCGTTAGATCCCACTGGGAAAGACGTGGATATAAAAAATCCTGTGTCGAGTTACCAGGGACTAGATTAGAACTAATGGTAGTACTTGTATCTTTCATACCCTCACAGTCAGCTCTCACAACATGTTCCACCAATTTCATTAATTTCAAATTTTGGTCAAAAATTAAGGGTCATATGGAGAATGTCTGGTAACATTTGGTAAAAATCCAATATAGCGAAACAAAATGGCGGCCTAGTGAAATATTAAAAAAAAATTACTAAAAAACGACTTGAAAAGATAGTATATCTGTTACTAAATGATTATGTCCTCAACTAAATTGGGTCACACTTCACTATGGTTATTATTATTAATAAAAGGAAAGTTTTATATCGAGGGAGGTTCCGGGTAAAGAAATTTTACCAATTATTCACGTTTGTGCGCCTTCATATAGCATCTACTTTCATTTTACAAAATAAAAAAATGGTTGATAACCGGATTGTACTGATTACATATTCGAAAATTCGGCAAACCCAAGAAAATAATCTGTCCTTCCAGATCTGGAATTATATATAACGATAAATACAATTTTTATTCGTTTAGGCTATTAACATTGTACGCCGCCTATGTTTCATATTTCATTAACAGTAGTATGTAAAAAAACCCCGCTGATAATGCTGATATTATCTTAGAGTACCGAACATTAACAAGACAGGAAGGGGCACAGTCCGTCGGAACTTTTATGTTGTGCTTACAAAAACACGCCGACGAATCCGAGAAATGCATACAGCTGTGCAGGTGCCCATGCTTTTACGAGGTTGATGCAAACCGCTAGCGATTAAAAATAATAAACGTTCACTTACCGGGGTGATTTAAAAACGAGTTTAAAAATATCTATCCATAATTTTTATTGTAACCTATTTTGCTTTATATGTATTAACAGAAAAACGGAGAAGATGTCAAGTTGTTTAATTAATAGATCTAAATTTAATTATAAAAAGTACTGTTTGTAAAAATTAATTAAAAAAGGAAATTAATTCTTAATTGAAAATTTTAATCCAAGATGGCGGAACAAAATGGCGGCTTAATAAAGTATTTAAAAATTCAGCCTAAGAAACTAATTGTGGTATAGAGATAAACTAGTAAACCTGTGGTACTAATTCAAGATGGCGGAACAAAACGACGGACAAATAAAATATTTGTAATCGTGAAAAAAATCACCTTCTCAGGTTTTACATATTTTCAGGTTTTAGCGTTCCTAGATGCCAAAAAATATGTTTCATTAATTCCGTCGGTCCGTCTGTCAGTCTGTGAGTTTGCGACATAGCTTAAAAGCTACTCAACAGGTTAACTTCCATTTTAGGTAAAAATTAAGAGTCATATGGGGATGACCTGGTAATATTTTGGTAAAAATCCAATATGCCGGAACAAGATGGTGGACTAGTGAAACTTTAAAAAAACTAATTATTTTTATTTTGCACAAAAATCGAGTGTTACGAATAAACTGGTAACATTTTGGTATGAATAAAAGATAGCAAAACAAAATGGTGGCCTAATAAAATATTTAAAAAATCGGCCTGAAAAAACTGCTTATTAGATTAATTTCAAATTTTGTGCAAACAATAAATGTGATGTACAGATAAACTGGTAAAGTTGTGGCACGAATTCAAGATGATGCTGCAACAAAATGGCGGCCAATAATTTTGTTAAAATTCAATTGACATTTTATAGAAAAATTAAATGTGATATAGGGATAAACATCGGTATAAACTGGCAGAATTCAACATGACGTAACAAAATCCCGGTGTTTGTCAATGTAAAAAGTACTTACTGAATTTGTTTTTAATTAGGTATGCCCAAAAATCAAGAGTGGCATAGGTAGAAACTAGTAAAATATTGATAGGAATCCAATATAATGAAAAAAAAATGGCAGCCAATAAAAATGTTTAAAAGATAGTAATGACTATTATACTGAACTAAATTGGGCTCTTCACTACTCCTAATAAAAGAAAAAATTCATAACGAGGGAAGTTCCGGTTAAAGAAAATTTACCGATTTTTTTAATAGACAGCCAGTAATGTAAACACTACAGCATTGCCGTCCGTACTTGAAAGATTTATATAGTGGCATGCAAACACTTTTAAAGGATTATTTTTGTCACTGCACAGGGTGGTCCACTTAAGATGCTCCTATACTTTATCTCAATAAATAAGACACTGAGAAAAAAAGTTAAATACAAAAAGTATTTGACCCTAATTTATTTTTTTTTACAATATATTTATGTATACAAGGTGTTCCATTGTGCCAGGACAGTAACCAACTTTTTTCTTTTTAATGAAATGGTATGAATATTTTTAGAAATTCTAATTCTACGCTTGATTCTGAGTATTTTATGTTATTACATAGCATACCAAATTTTGAGTAGTTTTTGAGAAAAATTAATTTTTCTAATTTTTTTCGGAAAAACAGGTTTTTGGAAAAATGTGATTTTTTCACACCTGAAGACTAAAATTGTGAATTTTGGTTATGGATCCATGGGAGTGGTTAATATTTAATACTCTGACCTATCAAGAGCGAATATCCATTATACAGGGTGGTCACAAATGACCATCAAAAAAATGTGTAACTAAAAAAACTTAATTTTTTTAAATGGAACACACTTTCAACTCTCGCAGTAGCATTTCTAACCGCGTCAGTTGCATTAAAGCTTTCTACCTCTTGCCTAATTCTCCGTTTTAAATTTTGAACAGTATTACACCTATTTTTATACACCTCGTTTTTTAGGTTGTTCCATAAAAAAAATCCAGGGGTGTTAAGTCGGGGCTCCTCGCTGGCCAATCTATGGTCCCGTACCGACCAATCCAATATGGAAACCGTTGATTTAAACAATTTCTAACAGGCACTATAGTGTGATATGGAGCACTATCTTGTTGATAAACAAGCACTTCTTTAATATCGTTCGGCAGATTGTCAATTAACGGAAATATTTCGTTCTCCAACAAATTTAAATACCTCTCACCATTCAGAACAAAGTCATAAAATACTGGACCTATTATTCGATCACGGATAATACGACACCAAACATACCCACTTCTCCGACCCTGTTTTTCATTTCTTTTACACGATGTTCATTTGAGTTACACCAGTAATGAGTATTTTTTCGGTTGAACATGCCGGCCGTATTGAAAATTGCCTCATATTTTTAAAAATGTCAGTTTCAAAGTGGTGGTCCATCATGAGAGAACAATAAAAAAGCCTTGTTTGAAAGTCCTGTTGGGATAATTCCTGAACTGGTAAAAATTTGAACGGATGGTAGTTATTATCAGTCAAAGTCCTTTGAACACTAGTCTTACTAATTCCCGGTAGATCTCGGGATGCATCTCTTTGCGAATTTTCGTTGTTTTCTTCAAAATACAGGAGCATTTCTAATTGCTTTTCTTCGGTTACGACATTTTTTGGGCGCCGTTTTTGTTTATTGATTACCACTCCACGTTAAAGATCACGAACAATTCGTGAAAAAACATGTTTCGTGGGTACCAGTCTTGCAGGATACAACAACCGATACTCCCGCAGGGCTAATGCTGAACTTTTATTATTTCTTATGTAACATTCATGAAGATTTAAATGCTCTTGGACACTGTATAAAGCCATTTTTCCTTTAAAAAGAGTTAGAGGCAACTAAATGTCAAATAAAAACTGTGTATTTATTGGTGTCCAGGCAACAATTTTACTAGTTTTGTTTTTCCATGGATATCTTGTAAAATTAAGACCCGTTTAGAAATGCTATTATTGCGAAAATTAAAACCGTAACCGTAATATTATACTACTTGTATTGCCAAAGACGAGGGTTATGTCGAAAATGTTTTGTAATAAGTAATTAGTTACTTTCTTTCTTTCATTACTGGTTGATTTAATGTTAAATTTAATTATAATTTGAAAAAAAAACTTAGAATAGGATATTATTTAGGTTTAGTTAGATTTTTAACAAAAATACCTGAATTATTATAGAAAATTGGTCATAACTTCTAAACTACTAATTTTTGGAATATAAACTATATATATGGAATGATGCAGAATTAAATCCTAAACACAATAAAAGTGCTAAATACAGGGTGTTCTATTTAAAAAAATTAAGATTTTTTAGTTACAAAAACATTTTTTTTGATGGTCATTTGTGACCACCCTGTATAATGGATTTTCGTTCTTGATAGGTCAGAGTATTAAATATTAACCACTCCCATAGATTCATAACCAAAATTCACAATTTTAGACTTCAAGTGTGAAAAAATCACATTTTTCCAAAATCCTGTTTTTCAGAAAAAAATTTGAAAAGTTAATTTTTCTCAAAAACTACTCAAAATTTCGTATGCTATGTAATGACAAAAATACTCAAAATCAAGCGTAGAATTAGAATTTCTAAAAATATCCATACCATTTCATTAAAAAGAAAAAAGTTGGTTACTATCCTGGCACAATAGAACACCTAAAACACATCAAAATATTGTAAAAAAAAATTAAATTAGGGTCAAATACTTTTTGTATTTAACTTTTTTTTCTCAGTGTCTTATTTATTGAGATAAAGTATAGGAGCATCTTAAGTGGACCACCCTGTACATAGATATTTTGATATTCTTCGATTATATCAGGAGTAACATTGACCAAAATTTTATTAACATCTTGGATACATTTCGCACTTTCAACCTCATTAAGATATTTTTGAATAAATAATTTCTTGAATGCCGTACAAAATTGTATTGGGGTTGGATTCCTCGAATTTCCACCACAATTTCTTATCAGGACAAAAAAAAATTCGGGGTAATCCTGATTAAGGTTTCTTGTTAATATAAATGAATAATTTTTGGGTTTTAAAGTGTCCCATAAAGATAGAACGCAGTTAGTCGTAATTTTCCAGCTATTAACCAAACACAAAACACTAAGTAAACTTGTAAATGCTTATTTTAATTTTAAAAAAATAAAAAATTTGTTTCACGCCGCGCGCCAGCAAATACAAAGACAATTAATGTTTGGTGGTATATTTCAATACTTTATTATACGAGGGCTCGAAAAAGCATAGCGTCCGATATTCGAGTGAGATAGGCATATCAAAGAGAGGAGCTTCGAGTGCTCTTTCTTGTCTCGCTTTAACGATCTAAGACCAATAAGCATCTTACTGTTCTATCTAAAGTGATAGAAAAAATATTAAATAACCAAATAAAAGCGCATTTAAAACTTAATAATATTTTGCCCACATGTCAATCGGGATTTAGACCGGGATATAGTTGCACAACTGTACTTTTACATATAACTGATGATATTACAGAAGCTATTGATAGGGCTAAGACAACTGCCCTAATATTACTAGATTATAGTAAGGCATTCGATCAAATAAACCACGATTTACTTATTTCAATTATGCATTACATTGGATTTTTCGGGGATGCCATTTCACTTATGCGCAGCTATTTAACTAATAGACTTCATTATGTAGAAACGGATCAGGGTCTATCATCTGTGTCGAATCAAAAATGTGGCGTGCCGCAAAGTTCAATTCTTGGACCATTGCTATTTTGTATTTATACATGCAATATAACATCATGTTTAAATTTTAGCAAAGTTCACCTTTACGCTGATGACACCCAATTGTACATCTCCTTTTTCTCGAATGAGGTAAACACAATTCAAGATAAAATTAATGATGATCTGTGTCGCCTTATAAATTTTTCTAATAAAAATAACCTTCAAATTAATGCATTTAAATCAACAGAGCTAAGACTTAAACCACATTTAAATAAACGCATAAAAACTGCATATGCAAACCTAAAGAAATTATTTCCTCATAGACATATTTTAACAAAATCTCAAAAAATACAACTAACTGACTCTTTGGTGCTCAGCCATTTTAATTTTGCTGATGTCGTATATGGACCTTGTCTCGATAGCGTTGATAAGAATAGGATTCAGCGTGTTCGAAAGGCTTGTCTGAGATTTATTTCTGGCATTCGTAAGAGAGAGGCAGTTTCGTACAAGTTACAAGAAACAAAATGGTTATCTTTAGAAAACCGAAGAAATTTACATGCGGCGGCTTTATTTCATACTATTATAACTTTTGATCGTCCACCGTATCTAACAAGTAAAATTTGCTATCGAACCGATGTTCACACACTTAATTTAAGATACCGCGGCTATATTTCTCCTCCACCACACCGGACTACATTTTATCAGAGATCATTTTCGTATAATATTTATGCGATTTATAATGGAATACCCGACTTTCTTAAGCTCTTATCAGTTTCAGCTTTTAAATTTCAATATAGGAAAATCCTTTTAAATTATGACTCAGAGACATGTACTTTTTGATTAAATTAAGGTTTTTTCTTCAGTTATAACAAAGCTTCTACTCTGGTGAGTCTTGCTATCTAATATTTTCACCAGAAACAAATCTTCTTGTTCGACTACGTTTTTACACAACAGATGAGTTAATTCTTCACGCCTGTAGGCTCCAGCGATTCCAATTAGTGTTGCGACTTGTAAATAAGTATCGTCAAGCGCAATGGTTAAAAAGTTTTCAACATGTTCGTGGTTTAAAATTTTAGACTCTTTTGGTCTAAAACCTATCATTTCATTTTCTTGTTTAAAAAAGAAATCAAGGTTTCGGTAAACTATGTTGACACTCTTAAATCTCGTTTATTTTTGTTTCTTTTCGTTTTTATCCAACATTTTAACAGTCCAAATTGAGAAAATGTGTGGAAACCTCTCATCAGCACTCGAAAATTACTTTAAGATGTGATTATTATACAAATTAAAGGTAATTTTGATTTTAATCATCTTTCCGACTGTTCCCATCGCCATGCTTGTTTTTAATTTCATAATTAAAGAAATACCTACAAGTTATGATACACGTAAAACTAATTTTTTTTTATAACAAAACTTATAATTAATAAAAATGCGGATTACGTTAGGTTAGGATTGGTTAGGTTTTCTGCAAAGAAAGCGCGAGGTAGCGCGCTAACCGAATTCCGAGTCTATATTGAAAGGGGGATGAATCTGTCCCGTTAACGTTAGGTTAGCCCAGGTTCGCCAATAAAACCTTCATTAAAACTCTAAGAATAACAATAAATAATTAAAATTATGTCGTCCAAATAATTTTCAATTGGTTATTTCATTTCCTTTAACATATTGGTAAATCTAAAATCTGGCAGCATTGCTAAATTTTAAGGCTGTCAAATTGTGACCGAGTGTGATTTTTAATTAATTTTTTTTATATTTTTTTTAATATTGCAAATGGTTAGGTACTTTCTGGAAAAAAAATAAAATATGTAAAAATCGTCTGTCAGGATAATTTACCGGACCTGAAATCAATTTAAAATGCCTGCTAATATCAACGTTTTTCTTAATTTTTAGCATAGATTTTATCACTGAGTATTTGGACCACATTCTAGAAGGTTGAAAATTCTTTGAAATTTCTTGAAAGCAAACCAGAAGCACCTCTTCTTTACTAATGTTGTTCATTTTCTTGTTAGCGCACCATTTGATGAACTTTTCCTTGAATGCATCTGACTTTAGATTTTTCTGGAGGCAAATCCAAATCTACTTCTTTTGTTACGTTCATGATATATTCTGGAACCCCGTCTTGCGTGGTTAGATTGTCAAATTCACTTAAATTCATTGTAATAATGCAAAATTACGGAAAATACGCACATATAAAAGCAGTTAATGACAAATAAATATGTCGAAATGTCAGTTTGTTGATTTTAAACAATTGACTAAGCGTACTTAGTAAACTGGTAGCTATCCAAAACGAAACACATTAAGCCTGCTACACACTCTGACATGTGTATCAAAGACGGTTTATTAATAAAAAATTAATTTTGAAACATTACGTGGGAAAAAAGTTTTCCACACTAGTGCAGGAAAACCAATTTTCCGTATGGATATGGTGAGGCAAAATTGAAATTTCCGCCCGGCTGTAGAAAAAATAATAAAGAGCCAGATTAAAGAGACTTACCAGTAGCTACTGCAGGGGCTACTACCGCTCCGGTAGCGACACCTGGCGCTAAAACGGCACCGGTGGCGATACCTGGAGTCACAATAGCCCCAGTAGCGATGGATGGGGCTGCAATAGCGGCTGGACCCAAGGCGGGAGCACCCAAGATTGCTCCGTGACCTAATCCCAATCCCAATCCCAAACCATATCCGTGGCCTCCGGGGCGGGCTAGGGCCACTGCGAAGGTGCAGAGAGTTACGAAGATCTGTAGAAGAAAATTTATTATCAAATAAAATTTTATATAAAAAATTGAACCGATTAAAAAAAAGCACTGAAAATTTGACTTTATGAATTCGGCGTGAAACTAATTCTTAATTACCTGATCACAAAATGATATACAAGGTGGTTCATAAAGATTGGCAATCTCTAAACTGGAGATACAACACGACTTATACCAATGTCGCTGGTTTCGGAGATACAGGGCGTTTAAAGTTTAAATTTTATTCTGAAATTTCCCATTAATTGAGAAAGTTTTCATAGCATAAACGTCAAAAAAGTACTCTTGTTTAGGTCGTCTAACTCTATCGGTTTTTGATTTATTCGCATTTAAATGCTTCAAGGTATTTTGCCACTGCCGTTCCTAAGTCTTTTACCGCCCAGTGCAAAAGAGGAAATTGCCGCCCTAATAAATTTGGTATTAAAATAGTAAAACTCAAATCATATCACGCATCTCACTGTTACAGAGTGGTTCCAAAAAGTTAGGCGTGGTCTAACTTTGCATTTTTAAAAGTAGTAAGCATTGTTATCATGCACCAGTTAATATCTATTTACAAACAACAATATTTCGATTTTAACTTTTGATTTATTAATACCTAAACAAATAATCAAGGAAGTAACAATTAATTAACGGTGGAAAACGTGAAAACTATTAAAACAAATAAACGTGATAAAACCAGTGGATGAAGTTTGGGATATTACAAAATGTTAAACTCTAAAATGCTCGAACATGTTTCCATTTTGTTCGATACATAGTTGTAAACGTCTTTGATTATTTTCAATCACATCTAAAAGTGTTACAGGAATAAATTTTGGAAAACACATTTCTATTCGTGGTTTTCATATCTTCGATGGTAGTTGGTGGAATTATATAAACTTGTTCTTTGATATATCCCCAAAGGAAAACATCACATGGAGTAAGATCAGGTGACCCTGCCGGCCAGCTTACACTCCTTCTTTTTCCTATCCATTTGTTTGGATAAGTTTGATCCAAATAACTGCGAACAATTTGGGAATAATGAGGAGTGATGGTACCACATATCTTGTCGAATTTTTTATATTTTCGGTTATCCAGGGATAATTATTTTTTGTAAACCTAGCCTTTCTTATAGGAGCATGAAGATCTAGTAAGGTATTAATATTATTGTTTATAAAATTAATTTTGCTGTTGATATCATTAACGTCATATATATTTCTCCAAGGAATCGAATGTAAGTCGGCCTGGAATTGTATAGTATTGATATTTTTTACGTCTCTATATTTTTTAAAAGTAATTTCCTTCGATGTGTTAGGTACTAAAGGATCACAAAAAATAAAATTCAAAAATCAATTCATTCAAAAATTAAAATAAATTCAGTAAGTGAGGCAGAGGTAGACGAGATTCTAGTGGGATTGTTTATTAATTTAGTGAGCCCTACTGACTGTAACAACATATTAAATTGGGCAACGTCATGTGAGAATATATCTAAAACATTTACATTAAAATCCACTGTGCATAACATTTCTTCATTTAAGGGCAACAATGATGACAGTGTATTTTCGAAGTCAAGCAAAAAACCTGAGAGTTTGTATATAGGGGGTCTGTATACACAACCAAAAATAAAAAATATTTCATTTATTATGATGTTTATCCATTTTTGTTCAAAATTTTGATTTGTTGTAAATTCATTACTTAGTACCTTGTATTTAATATCATTTTTAATATAAATCCCAACACCGCCACCCCTACCCACTCTGTCCCGTCTGACGAACCTGTATCCCTGTATTTCTATCTCTTTAGAATGAATTCTTTTTTTGTTAACCATGTCTCTGTAACGCCGACCACATCAAAACCCTCACTAAGCACAAATGGTTTAAAACTTACAAAACTGGAAGTTAATGACCTAATATTAACATGAGCCGTCTTTAAAGTTCTATTTTTCATGCGTAGAGATTCGATAAAAAAATATATAAATATATATACAGGGTTATTCACGCAACCCGTTCATTAAAAGTTTTTGATGATGCCATTTAGATAAAAATTTCAAATTATGGGATTAAGGTAAGGTCAAGGGGTACTTCTTTTTTGAAATATTTTCAACTTCCCGTCACTTCCGGTTTAACCGGAAGTTGGTATCAACTTGCTTATTTTAAATGGAACACCCTGTATTTTATGATATTTTTGGATTCTACGGAGAATTTTAATGCTATTTTATGTAGCATGTCCTATATCTAGTTTCAAGTGTTCTTAAGATACTTGACCTTGAACCAAAAATGAGCCTTCGGGGTACCAAATTTTAAAATCTCATATTTTTGTAAGTTTTGAAGATATAATCTTCATATTTTGCAGACGATCGGTAAATAATCTTAGGTTTCTATTTTTTTTATTGAATTTGTCTATTTTTATACAGGGTGTCCTAAATTCAGCGTCAAACATTCACATTTTCAAAGCCGCTAATTTTCGTTTTTTTAAATTGGACACCCTATAACTTTATGCACTATCAAATGTAGAATTTAATTTTCTATCGAACTGTATTAAGGTTCCCTATACCTATTCGTAATCATTTTCGAAATAATCAGGTTATTATTAAACTATCATATGTATTTGCTAAATGCTTACACCTTTCCGTAGTAAGCCATGGAAAAACAATTGTTGTGCTTTTCTGTTCAACATGACAGCTGATTTGAGAGAAGTTCGAGACTGTTCTAAACTTGTTTTAGTGAACTTAAAAATTATAGCAATCTAACAATCAACAATAAATAAATAAAATAATAAAATTGAATTATAACAAATGTTCTATATGCTGTCCGTTCGTTTGAAGACACATTTCAATTCTTCTTTGTACAGTTGCTGTGGCCCGTTGAATTTGTCCGTTTTCTAATTCGGCAAAAGCTGTTCGTATCCTGTCCAGTAAATCTTGTTGGTTATCTGGGGAAGCATAGACTTTACCTTTGATAAATTCCCATAAATAAAAGTCTAGGGGTGTTAAATCAGGCGATCGCGGGGGCCATCTCCAAGGGCCATTGGAACCAATCCAGCGATCTTCAAAAATTCTCGATAATTGGAGATAAACTGCAGCGGAATTATGTGCTGGTGCCCCATCTAATTGATACCAATAATTTTGCAGCTCACGAATAGGAATTTCTTCCATAAATTCAGAAACCGTCCCTCGTAGAATTTCCAAATACTTATCACTGTTTAAATTGTCTTCATAAATACAGTACCGCACCTGACCATTTAATACTATACCGAAAACATTGAAGCTAAACCTCTCTTGAGAACGCGTTTCGCGTAAAGCATGCGGATTTTTTGCTGCCCAGAAATGTTCGTTTCTTCTATTTGTTATTCCTTCTCTAGAAAATTTCGCTTCATCGGTCCAAAATATTTTTGAAAGGAATTGAGGGTCCTCTTGAATTTTTAAAAACATGAATTCGCAAAATTCTACTCGTCGGACGTCATCACCAGGTCTCAAGGCTTGCACGTTTTGGAAGGAATAAGGGTGCATATGATGTTCGCTCAAGATTCTTTGGACAGATGAAGAAGAAATTCCCAAATCGTTTTCTGCAGACGGTATTGAACTTTGCGGATTGGCGTGGAAATAAGCTAATGTGTTTATTACGTTATCCTCAGCATTTGTCACTGGTTTCGGAACATTTTTTGTAACTTTAACCTTGCCAAAACGCAAAAAGTTCGTTTCAATCCTCTTGAATTTTGACTTGTTCATTGGCGGCAAATCAGGGTGGCGTTCATTAAACACATGACACGTTCTCTCCAAAATTTTATAACATTCTCCATGAATATAAAATAGATTGAGAATATCAGCGTTTGAGTATTCTTCCATTTCGATTTAGAAGATTTAGTTTATCACTGACAGCTTTCGATAAATAACGCATACTAATCATCTGTCATATTGGATATTGGATCTCAATTGTTTTTCCATGGCTCACCATTGCAACATGTAAACATTTAAGCAAATTTACGATATTTTTATAAAACCCAATTATTTCGAAAATGGTTACGAATAGGTATAGGGAACCTTAATACAGTTCGATAGAAAATGAAATTCTACATTTGATAGTGCATAAAGTTATAGGGTGTCCCATTTAAAAAAACGGACTTTAGGGGCTATGAAAATGTGAATGTCTGCCGCTGAATTTAGGACACCCTGTATAAAAATAGACAAATTCAATAAAAAAAATAGAAACCTAAGATTATTTTCCGATCGTCTGCAAAATATGAAGATTATATCTTCAAAACTTACAAAAATATGAGATTTTAAAATTTGGGACCCCGAAGGCTCATTTTCGGTTCAAGGTTAAATATCTTAAGAACGCTTGAACCTAGGTATAGGACATGCTACATAAAATAGCATTAAAATTCTCCGTAGAATCCAAAAATATCATAAAATACAGGGTGTTCCATTTAAAATAAGCAAGTTGATACCAACTGCCAGTTAAACCGGAAGTGACAGGAAGTTGAAAATATTTCAAAAAAGAAGTACCCCTTGACCTTACCTTAATCCCAAAATTTGAAATTTTTATCTAAATGGCATCATCAAAAACTTTTACTGAACGGGTTGCGTGAATAACCCAGTATAATTTGTTTAAAAATGCCAACGTATTACTCGTCAGTAGCTTAATTTTGTTGATATAATTTAATATTTGGCTTAACTATATATACCTAAAAAAAATGAATTTTGTATGCAAACCGTAAAGCAATACTATTTTATATAGAAAGGATTAACAGCTAGATAGATTATTATATAATTTAATTATTATTGCTAAAGTAATCAGGTACTTAATATATATGAGTGTGCAAGCAAATTACAAGTAATTCTTATAGATTGCAAAATTAAAAAAAAAGTTTATATGCATTGTAATGATACATAATTCAAGGAAGCTACATTTGTTTATATATAGTGGATTTCAAATCACTAAAAGTAGTGGAAAATCATGTAAAACTTATTTTTTAGAACATTTATACCTACCGGCAAAAGTTGGTTTTTCCCAAAGAAGGGATAAAATTCCGATTTTAGAATAATAATTTACAAAAGGAGCTCTTTTCTTTTATTTTTGATTCATTCAAAATTACTAAGATTGGTGGAATTGATATATTCTCAATTTTAATTATATGTCTCGGTAAATGAAAGTATGTAAATTAAAACAAGAGGATAATTAAATCTAGAAGGCTATGGAATTTTGTGTGTATTTTGTGCCTGTCAAACGACTATAAACTAATCCTTCAGATCAAACCAATCAATAAAGCTCCCAGTTAGAAATAGCAGAAATATACTTATAAGTTATTTAAAATGGAAAAATTTCAAAAATATGGCTTATGTGCATATTGCAAAGAAGTGCGCCGTATTAAAATGTACCATCGTTATCTGAAATATCTTACTGATCTAATTGAAAATTGTCACATTCAAATCATGCAAGACAATTTGTTTAGAAGAATACAGAACGTGTTGCTGATGATTTCGCCAAAGTTCTCTAGGATGTCTAAGCGGAAAGTAAATAACTTGGTGGGAAAATATTATTTCTACTTCCTAAAACACCGACACCTATTAAGGGCCAGTTTTTCAACCACTGCAAATCTTAATTATTCACCATTACAAAGAGAAGAAGTCGAGGTGTTCATGGAATATTTCAATTCTCTTGTACAAAGTATTATTTCTTAAGTACCTACTTAAATAAAATTCAAGTCTACCTACATAAGTATATCTTTTTGTTATTTTGTAAATCTGCTTAAAATAAACAAATAGGAGATAAATGTATTAATTTATTATAAGCTATGTGACATGTGACATATTCTCACCATTATTATTACTAAAAAAAGTCGCGTCGCAAGAAGTTGACATTTCATTTTATGTCAAAAAAATTCCACTTCCGAAATTTTGTTGGTTGCTATGGTAACGAGTTAGAATAACAATATCCGATTGGTTACAAAATGGCGGTATGAAATTTTCACAAAAATTAAATGCGATTTAGAAATAAACTGGTACGAATTCAACATGACAAAAGAAAATGGCGGTCTTAGAAAATTAATGTAAAAAAAACGTATTCAGTTTATTTTATTACATCCAAAAGTCAACTGTCGCCTAGATAGAAACTGGTAATATATTGGTCCGAATCCAATATGGTGGAACAAAATAAAATCCAATTTAGAAAATCAGTTTATATATATGTGATAATAAATGACTATGTGTGGAACTAAATGCGGAGACACTTCACTGTTCAGAAAAGGAAAAATCATAAAGAGCAGATTATAAATGATTGAACAAAGATTAGCAAAGTATTTTTCAAAACACTCTAAAAATACTTAAGGAAGATACTTTTTCAACAAATTTAATGTAGTCCATTAATTATTGGTTAAATATTGTTTTGGTATTCATTTTTCGGACCATCTATTTTTTTACTTACAGTTAACTTAAAGATTATTTCTTTTGAAGAAAGAGCTGTATATTAAAAATGTCTACGGACCGGCGAAAAAGCAGATCAAAAACAAAAGACAGACTTACCAAGCCGTTCATGCTGACTTTGTTCTTGCGCTGCAAAGACCGAACAATGTAGTTTTATCAATATCCACCCTGATTTATATACTGATTTAGTTCTTATTGACCTTCGGCTTCCTTGAATAGATATATGCATTGCTTTGCAGATTATTAGATACAGTCATAGGTATAAAAAAACGGCGTAAACAATTTAAATGTTCTTTGTAGGATTCGTGGAGATATTGTTTAATTAAATGAAAGATAGTAAACAGTTAGTTGTATATACAGTGTGTCCAAGGACAGGATTTACCACGATTATACATGCCCTAAAAAACTAATTTTCGAGGAAAAAATTTATTTTATCAATTCCGTCTGTCGGTCTGATTGTCAGTTCGCGGCATAGCTTAAAAACTACTTGTCCGATTGACTTCAAATTTTGACCAAAAATTATCATATATCATATGGGAATGACCTGGTAATATTTTGGTAAAAATCCAATATGACCGAACAATGTTAAAAAAATTGTTCGAGTGGTGTATTATTTGGGGTTATGATCCAGTAAAAAAAAACAAAAGTCTAAATTGTCGACGTTTCGCAACAATATCCTGCATGAAACCCATATTATCAGTCTTTACCTACTCCGTTGGTTTGCACATACCGGGTGTCAACGAATCTATTAGACAGGCCATAACTTTTAAAGTATTTGATGAATCAAAACGAAATTTGGTATAGGTAAATGGTACATACAGAAGAGAGTTTTCGCATATTTTTCACTTTCCGGTCACTTCCGTTTTCACCAGAAATGACTCCAGTTTCGATTTTTTATATGGAACACTGTGTATATTTTAACATTTTTGGATTCCTGAGACAATTCTGAATCAGAATGTGACATTTTAAAAACTTTTTACGCCTACTCAGCTAGGAACAAGAGAAGTTGATAAAATCAAATTCTTGTGTCTAACTATTTATTTTAGAGGAGCACTTTTTGAAAAGAGGATTTTTTTGCGAATCTAACGGTACTGACTTTTTTTGCGATTGGATTAAAAATAAGCGCAAAAATTAAATATTACTAAGAATATTCCACTCATGTACAAATTTTCCCGTAAGACTGGTGGTGTTTTCGAAAAATTATAGCGGAAATACCACGTCGTCTAGGAAACATGGTGTTTCCACTTACCTGGTTAGGTGTGGTTATATACCTAACCAAAAAATGAAATCTTGACAATATGAAACCTGCTTTTGAGAGACGCTAGTGTCCCTTGAAACTGATTTTTTTTTAAGTATCTTTCAAACATTTTTGAAAAGTCAATATGAATAATCGCTTTGGGCTAGTTCAAGAAGATGAAATTGATGAAAATATAATTGGAAGCCAACCAAGAAACACCGTTAAATCTAAGAAGAGCACCTGGAGACAATTTATGTCATTCTGCGATGAAAAAAACTATACGTTTGCCCAAGATACTCCAGTATCCCAACTAGCAATGATTTTGAAAAGCTGGGCCTACAATATGCGAAAAATGAACGGGGAGGAATATAAAGAAGGTGCGGTAAAAATTATTTGGAATGTGACGGCGAAATTATTGATGGAAAGGTATTTCAATGAATACAAAATTAAAATAAATCCCTTCGAGCAGATCGAATTCAAATCGGCTCGAGATGCAAAAAATGCCAAAAGGAGACATTTGCAAGGTATTGAAGGCAAACGCAGAAAATCGACCGTTTTTTTAACATACGATGAATTAAAAAATCTAATCGAAGCTTGTGATGAATCAACTCCAGAGGGTTTACAAAAGAAGTGTTTTTTTTCTGTTGTCCTATGAATTAGCCTGGAGAGGAGGTGAAGGTGCAAGAGCCGAAACAACTTTTTTCAAAGAAGAAACTGACAACTTCGGAGGAAAAACAGGTAGAATTCAATACAACCCTGTTTTTTCTAAAACATGTCAAGGTGGTGGCCGAAAACTCGCCGATTCGAAGTGGTTAGTGAGAAACGAGAGAAGTCCAAGCTTTTGCCCAGTAAGAATTTATAAAGAATTACAAGATAAAAGGAAAAGTATCTCCAACACTCGACTATTTTTGACGCCAAACCCCCATTGGAAAATTTCCGGAAAATGGTTCAAAAACAGCCCAGTAGGAGAAAACTAGATTTCAACTTGGACAAAAAAACAAGCACAGAAATCAGGCCTCAATACCACAAAAAAATTTACCAGCCATTCCCTCAGAGCTGCTGCCGTGTCCAAGCTGGCCAAAAGCGGAGTGTCAGAGCAAAACTTGATAAAAATTACAGGTCATTCGAATGCGAAATCCCTATCAAGTTATTTGCAAATGGATCCAGATCACCACAAAAAAATTATTGAAAAAATGAGGGAACCTGGAAAAGAACCACCTCAACAGTACGTGCATCCAGCCCCTGTAGCAGCATCACCCAGCACAAGTATAAGTAGTGGTCTGACGGCATCTTCTACGTCGTCGCAAAACAATGTGGTTAATAATTATCAGAACTGTACCTTTTATTATACAATCAATAATTAAAATTGAATATTTAGATTTATATTAAGTACTTTTCAATATTTAGACAAATAATTTTATTAGTATTCTATTATTTAATTTGTGTTCAATTTATTACAAAATTCAAATTTCTGAACTTGAAATAGGTATGTATTTAATATTCAGTTAATAAAGCTTAGTTTACCTGTATTTGATTCGTGGAATATTCCTCC
This sequence comes from Kuschelorhynchus macadamiae, assembly GCA_030620095.1. Classification (NCBI taxonomy): domain Eukaryota; kingdom Metazoa; phylum Arthropoda; class Insecta; order Coleoptera; family Curculionidae; genus Kuschelorhynchus; species Kuschelorhynchus macadamiae. Next base: position 137,299 of record JAUTXW010003729.1, on the reverse strand, counting down.
TAAATACCATTCGTGCTTAAAAATTAACCAGATAATTTTCCACTCATGCCTGTTTTCTCTACAAATTATAAGAAAACACGCATTCGTGAAAAATTATCGGAAATTTTTAAGCACTCGTGGTATTATACCCGAAACATACTCGATAATCAATTGGATGTGTGCATGGATAGCCATGCTGGATATTAAGTAGGATTTTTTGTTTTGACGATGGCGATAGACAAGTATTGTTTTGTGACTGGTTGCTTCAAAATTGTAGAATTGACCCAAATTTTATCAACTTTATCTTATTTTCTGACGAATCCAGATTTACTAATAATGGTATGTTTAACAAGCAAAACACTCGTTACTGGGCCCAACAAAATCAAGATGAAATGAGAGTAGGAAATTTTCAAGAAAGGTTTGGTTTCAGTGTCTGGGCTGGTATCGTTGGTAACAGAATAATTGGGTCAATTTTATTTCAAGACCAATTAACAGGGGTTAGGTACTTAGGCTTTCTCCAAAATGAAATTGAACAACATCTTAACGATCTTCCTTTAGAAGTTTTAAGCCGAATTTACATCTAACAAGATGGAGCACCGCCTCACAATACCAGAGAAGTTCTTAATTATTTAATTGAACATTTTAATAACAAAGGATCTCACTGTTCTCGATTTATTTATTTGGGGATATGTTAAAGAAAGAGTCTATATAATAGCCCCAGCCACTCTTGAAATCTTAGAAGAAAGGATTGTACGTGTATTTAGAAGAATTACGCCTCAAATGCTGTACAACGTGTTAAGAGAACAACTTGAACGAGCGGATATGTGTCGCAAACAAGGAGGAATGGACTTTAAACAACTACAGTGAACTTGAATATTGTGTTTTTACATTTTACAGCTTTATTGAAGTTAGTTGAAGTTATATTTTTGTTTAATACTCTGAACTATTTGTTAGAAAAAGATACAGATTTGCACGTCTAAATTTGTTGACGATATCTGAAGAGGGGTAGCAGAAAACCGTATAAAAAATGCTGTTCAGAGCGTTAGTTCTTTTCATCAACAGAGATAGGCTAGGCAGACTTTACGTGACATGACGCATAGATAGATCCAACGTAAGTAATCTTGATCAACCAAATGTCAATTAAAAGATCCTTCTTAATATCCAGCACGGATATCCATGGCATATATTTCCCATATATTAAGTTTCTAAATGGTTTTCGTTAGCGATCCTCCTTTTATGTTAGAGTGGTGTACAGGCACGTAGCCAGGGGAGGGATCCTCGGGATCTGAATCTCCCCCGAAACTCTAATAAAAATATTTCGATATAGGTATGCTTCTTCCTAATTTTCCTGAGGTTTGAGTCTTGAATTTTTGGCTAAGTGCCTGGTGGTGTATTATTTGGGGTTAGCATCCAGTAAAAAAAACAGAAGTCTGCCAAGAAAATGGCGGTCAATTAAAATTTTTTAAAAATCAACCTAAAAAGATCTTGTTCAATTGATTTTAAATTTTGCAGAAAAATTGAATGTGAAAATGGAATAAACTAGTACGACTTCAACATGACGTAACAAAACATGTGTCAATGTAAAGATACATACTGAATTTATTTTTAATTATGCCCAAAAGTCAAGTGTGACATAAATAGAAAGAGACTGGTAAAATATTGGTAGGGATCCAATATGGTGGAACAAAATGGCGCCCAATAAAAATGTATGAAAAGACAGTATATGTAACACGTATATACTGTGACTAAGTACTGAACCAAATTCAGTCACATTTCAAAAAATCATAACGAGGGAAGTTCCGGGTAAAGGAAATTTACCGATTGTTTATATAAGATTGCCCAAAAAGGTAGAAAATATCCATTTTAGCAAACAATAAACCATTTTAGATGAAAATGGTTATCTGGAAAAATAGTTTAGAATTCCATCTTTAGGTAGAATACAAAATTGCACTTAAATCTTTATAGTGTCATTAAATATCATAGCCTTTTTTAGACTTTATTTTCTTATTAATTTTTCTTACCTTCATTCACCTGAATATATGATATTTTCAGTTAAAAATATAGCGCAAATGCACACACAGGTTAAATGTAAAGCAAATGATTTATTTAGTAAAATGCATCGCAAGTGGAGAAAATGGTCATATTTCGGTAAAGCTAACCATCGCTGATTTTTATGTTTTTTTTTGGTACGTTGATAGATTTTTGGGACGTTGATCACGAATCTGAAGTCAGATTTAAATTTATAACATGTTTCTTTATTTCTTCCTTCTTGTAGAAAACATAAACAACAAGCACAAGTTATACATATTTTTTTATTTAATTGCATTATTTTGCATTAAAAACTCACTACAAAACAGATCTTCCATTTAAAAAGTTTCCATGTATTTATCAAGAATGCGATGATTTTTTAGTTTTCACTCTAACTTTTCCTAATGTCAATGTTAATTTCATATAACGGTTTCTTTTGTATCCAATAACGAAACAAACGAACAAATATATAATTTTTGTTATTTTATTGCCTCTTCTAACGGATTTGTACAGAATTTGCCGAAATATTTGTGAAAAGAAGGAAAAAATAGTAGAAATCTAATATAGACTTTGATAATTAATAATTCGACAACGGCGTTGTTTAGCTTAGCCGAGAATTTAATGAAAAGGAAAACCGTAAATTCTCTTTGCCTTCCCTCGAGAATATTTCCTTTTATTAGGAATAGTGGGTACAACCCGATTCCGTTCCGCACATAGTCATTTAATAACAGATACAGGGTGTTTCAAAAAACATCGGCCAACGCTTAACGATAGATTAATGAGGCGAAAAGTTCATAGGTACATGGGTTCGCAAATGTTTGGTTTTTGAGATACTGGGTGTTGGAGTTGAAATCTGATTTTCAATTTTTTTTCTGAGGAACGATATTTTCTCACACAATTTGGTAATCGGGAATTTGTTGAGGTAAAATCATAATTTGGTATTCATTTTTATGCAGCGCCAAGAGGACGCTGCGGACGCTATTATAATTTCACTTAGTTTGCCGTAATTTTTCTGACAGTGAACTCCTGGGGCTTTTTTATGAATAAACCTTATTCCTACAACTTTCCTAAGGAAAAAACATTCTCAATAACGCTAGATATGACCGTTTTCGAGAAATTTACAAATTTCTACGTCGAAGCAGATTACCAAGTCCCTTAGGAGCTAGGTGAAGCACCACCTATGTACCTAGGAGACTAGGTAACCTGCTCCAATTTCAATGAAAATATGCCTGTTGGTATTGATTTTGCTTTCATTTTCGAACTATTAACGAATTAAAAAATATGCCCTGATTTTATTAATTTAATAATTTACTTCTAACATTTAAATTATTATTTAATTACTTCTACAATATTAAGTACTAGTTAAAAATTAATGAAAAAATTACAAGAAATAATTAAAATCACTCTTCAACACATCCCAATATCTTGACGAATGAACGCGAATGCAGAAACTATGCATTGGCAAAGTTCTCCTCTTGAGGTAACAAGAATATTATAAACAAGCTTCTTTACATGCCTCCTAAAGTAAAAGTCTGTATGGTTTGTATCAGGCGACCGAGGAGGCCAAGAAATAGCCCCTGCAGCACATATTTATTGGTCCAATATTGGCTAGTTCATATGGGACCAAGAAAGTTTTCGTCAAATTATTTAAATATTATCCCATTATTGTAAGCCAATATTGGCATCCTGTTTAGAACCAATGTTGTTCCACAATATACCTCCAATGTATGAAATGTATCTGGGTCCAATAATAAGAACTGATCCTGGACCAATACTGACTCTCAACCTGTTTTTTTTATTGCCAATAAATATATATATATATATATATATATATATATATATATATATATATAGGCCCTTTTTTCTAATAGTGCTAGATTGTTAAATTGTCATAATGTAATTAGTATGTCTGTTGTCCGAAAAAACGGATTTTTAGCAATAAAAGAAATTGGGAGGGTGTAAAAAAATAATTTTTATACATGGTTTTAGGTTTTACTATATATAGTATAATTTAAAACCATGTTTGAAAATGTGTTAACAATTTATTTTAAAAACCTTTTTTCGGCCACCGGATATACCTATTATACATTATATTAATTTAACAATCGAGCTCTATTACAATAAAGCTTAGCACTAGGTAACTTGAAAAATTCAATCAGATTTTTTATAGCAGCACCGTGTAATTGACTTTAACACCATATATACTCCTAAGAGAGAGTTTTAAGTAAAATACGTCATTTAATTTTTCGGTTTTATAATCAATAACAAAAATCAACAAAACATGAAAATGAAAATGAGATTCCATCAGTTACTAGACCCTTGAACTGCCACAGATCGTTTTCTACTAATTCTTCTTCCTCTCGCTAGGTGCTGAATGGTGTATTTGGTCCATTGCGATAATTTTGCGCCCTCTATCACGGTTCTTTACACCTGCCAAAAGAACGAAACTGTCTTTTTATATCTTTATGGTAACATCTTTGAATCGTCTTCGCACTGCCCCTTAAATAAATGAAAACAAATAGATCTAACAACAAAACACTCAGCTGAGTCGTCTTAGAGTATTAAAAAATTTAAGATCGTTTTAAAACGAATAACTTTTATATAAAACTTATTTCCATATAATTTATGTCGGAGATGGAAAGGTATACCGAGGTCCCTCGTAAATAGGCCACTCTGTAGGATTTGAACTCAAAGGAGATGGCATGTTTCAAATTTCGTTCGGTTCTCGGTCAAATGTTTTGAATTTTAGTTTATTAAACTACACTTTCTATACATTAGAAAAGCATCTAGAAGAAAAAATTAGAAATATTATCCTCCATAACTGTTTTTTCTATGAAAATTTGAAATTGGCATTTGAATGTCCAAGAGCATATAAAACTACATATTACTCGATTGTTTAAATACATTTTCACTTTCGTCCCCTTCCCTTTTTACCTTTACTCCTTATTTTCCAATTTTGCATACCCAAAACCCATTAAAAGACAATATTAATTAACGAATTAATTATTAACAAAGAATTGTTATTTTTTACCAATTAACCCCCCATTTCCCCTCAACATATTTCTAATATACCCGGCAGAGTTAGAACTTTGGCGCAATTATAAAAAATTCTTCTTTTGAAATGAACTAAAACATAGATATCAATTTTCAGAAATGTTGACAAAGGGTCAAATTACATTTAAAACCTGCCATATGCTTTAAGTTGGAATAAAGTGTAAACCTGAATTTTATATTGGTCCAAAGAGGTATAATATTGGGTTTAATAAATATCAAAATCAATTTTATAGCAGAAATAAATTCTGTACCCAATGTGAGTTTAATAAAGTGAAAAAGTCTTGTTTTTATACAAGTTGTTTATAACTGAAGGAAACACTAATTAATTTAAAGCTTAAAAACTTAAGCATTAACAAATCCGATCTCGTCCTTTCTTTACTGGCAATATTCAGCTTGGCGTGAATATTTTGAAAACAATCTAGTGTGTACCTAGTTCTAGAACTGCAAATGCAAAATTTAGACGTAAATAAAACTTACCAAAATGCAACAAATATTAGCACTTTATTTCACATCAATTTTCTTCGAAAAACGTGAATTTATGACGTCATTGCCGTCTTCCGTGTATACATACACTGACCGGCCATTTGCATTTTGTATTTGAAGCAGAGTTGCCACAGTTACTTGGCGTTGCCAAAAGTCGCAAATGACACGAAGTTTGGGAAATAAATACTACTTTTTAATTCCAAGATTCGCCGCATTTATAAATATTTGTTTTTACTTTTCTTGTAAGGGAAAGTATTGTAATCTTAAAAAAATACTCTCCGAGATTTTTTTCAGATCTATACGTTTCAGGGTCCTTAAATATTCTTAATAAAAACTAGACCTATACAATTCATCCAAAATTTTGCAGAAAAATTAGCTGTGAGATGGGAATGAACTGGTAAAATATTAGTACACCCATCTTTCTATTCCTGATAACAAGGATGCAGATTTGTGTGTCTGAGCCTTATTATTCTAAACATCGAACGGATAGAAATTTATAAGGGGTTATATATTATATTGGTCCTATACTGGCCCAAAAGTGGTATTATATATCGAAACATATATTTTTTACCTATATAATACCTACATAGGATAAAAAACTTTTATATTTGCCCCACTTATAAATATTGGGCCTATATGGGCGGAAAGGTGGCATTATATATCGAAGCGTATATTTGTTGCCAATATAACACCTACGTAGGATAAAAAACTTTTATATTGGCCCCACTTGTAAATATTGGGCCAACAGTGCACTAGGCTAGGACCAATATTTTGTGCTGCAGGGGAGGTCCACCTCGTCGTATCCAACGGTTTTCAAAGGTGTCATTTAAGAATTGCCTAAACAAATTTTCTAAATCATTTTGTAGGAAATTGAGTACCAAAATTTATTTATTAGAATATTAGAATATTTACCTCAATTTTTTCACAAAAATCAAGTGTTACATGTGAATGAACTGGCAATATTTTTCAGATTCAGATTGAAAAACTACTTATTAGATTAGTTTCAAATTTTGAGAAAGTATGACATAGAGATAAAAGGGTAAAATTGTGGTAGGAATTCAAGGAGGTGAAAACAAAAATGGCGACTAAATAAAATCAACGTAAAAAAATCTTCTTATTCAACTGACTTCAAATTTTGCAGAAAAATTAAATGTGATCTAGGGATAAACTGGTACGAATTCAACATGGCGGAACAAAATGGCGGTCTTAGAAAAATCATTATAAAAACTACTTATTTAGTTTGTTTTAAATTATGTCTAAAAATTAAGTGTGGCATAAAATGGAATAAAATATGATTTTCTACTTTTTAGTGTTTTTTACTTCCCTCGTAAAGGCCGGGACACACCTATCATGCACCCTTCCGATCCGACTATGATCATACTGTCGGACGAGTGTCTGAGAGGGAAATGGTATTGCAATTCGAACGCCGTAGTTCACACCTTTCCGGAGCATACCCGGTCCCCACTCCAACCCGACTCCGTTCCTGCCTCCGATGCACGTCCGATTGTGTCTATTCGCTTACCGACTGCAGGACACGTGTAGTTTGATATTTTCTTTTGTGTTTAAAGTTTCGTGTGGTGTTAGTAATTTTGTTTTCACTAAAATTGAAAAAAATGGCTGCTATAAAACCGGAGGAGCTGATTGAAGAAGTGAGGAAGCATCCAGTACTGTACGATCAAACAAAAGAACAGTACCGAAACTCCGACTACAAAGACGTAATTTGGAAAAAAGTTGCGAAAGAATTAAATGTTGAAGGTAAGAAAATAAATACCTAGCTCATTACATTATTATTATATTATGTAAAGTTATTGATATAGGTAGGTACCTGTGCTTTTGTAGGTTAATAGCAAATTAGGCAAATATACAGGGTGTCCATTTAATACTCCGGTATTCGATTTCGTTAATTCAATAAAAAATCTGATTGACGTTATGTTAATGAGGATAAATGTACTACAATCCTAAAATAAATTGGCTTATACAGAGTGTTACAAAAAAGCGTGAAAAATGCTTAACTGTTGTTAATTTATTGTATTTTTCTAAAATCAGATACCTACCTACCTTACAAAAAGGGACAAAAAGTAAAATATTTGCTAAATGAAACGAAGATGAAAATTTTTTTGAATAAGAAGTACATTGCATATAGTAGCGGTTAGTACTAAATCAAAACGATAGCAAAATACCAATATCAATCAAACTAAATTATGAGGGCCCGACGTTCTTGGTTCTCCACGCTACCCTCTGGGGATATAAAAAATTGTTTAAACTGCTCCCTCAAATTAAATGCTTCGCGATTTTCCCCTCCTCGGCGACGAGGAAAGTCCTGAAGACGAGATCCCTCTCGAGTCGTGTCATCGCTATTATTAGTTAAATTCGGCACAATGTATCCTTCGTTTTTTCGAATAAAGTTGTGTAAGATGCATGCTGCAAATACGACCCTCGTTATGTTATCAGGATTTCCCTGAAGGGGTCTCATGAACATCCGAAATTTTTGCACCAAAATGCCAAAAACATTTTCGGATATCCTTCTTGCTCTACTTAAACGGTAGTTGAAAATTCTCTGCTCGTCAATCAAATTTTTCCCAGGAAATGGTCTCATGATGTTGATAGAGAGAGGAAAAGCTTTATCGGCGACTATAACCATGGGAAGTTCCGTGTCTGTCCCTGGAAGACACTTTTTCTCTGGGATATTGAGTTCATCTCGGAATAGTTTTTTTCCAAAATTGGAATTTGACAAAATACCACCATCTGAGTTTTTTCCGTAGCTTCCCACGTCAACTAAAATGAAATTGTAGCAAGGATCAACTAGAGCTAGGAGAACAATGGAATACGTTTTCTTATAGTTCCAGTAAAGACTTTCCGACAATTTTGGGGCTTGTATCGTCACGTGCTTGCCATCCATTGCCCCAATGCAGTTGGGAAACTGCCACCTCTCCCAAAATTCGGCTGCTATTTCATTCCACTTGGCCTCATCCGGAACTGGCATCACTTCGTTTAAAAGTACTTCAATCACTGCTCTGCTTGTATGATGAACAATAGAACAAACAGTACTTCTTCCCAACCTGTAGCTGAATAATATGTGTTAACCCTTCAGTAGTAGTTTACGCCTCGGTTTGGGCCATTCAAACTGTTTAGAAAGATGGGTAAAAATGGGAAATTTCTCTTAACAGCAATTCTTTTTGCAATCGCTAGATTTTGAGGTGTAGATTAAGGATTCGTTAACGGAACCAAAGCCAAAGAACGTAAAAAATGGCGGAAACTGCCATTTTGGATGGTGTTGCCCCACCTACCGCGCAGTTGCAAAATCGGATCCTTAATCTGAACCTCACAATCTAGGGATTTCAAAAAAAAATACTGTTTAGAGAAATTTCCCTCATTGGCCTAGTTGTTAAGATCACTTTCATCAAAAATTGATTTTTGTTGTTGAAACGAATGCAATGAATTTAATGAATATTCAAGACTAAACCTTACATAACTTTGCTTTCTTCTTGGTAACCTCTTTTTTATCTTTAATCTTTTTTTTGTTACAATAAACTTTCATATAACAAATTGTTGCAGGTCAAGAGGACGAATGCAAAAAAAAATGGAACGGGATTCGAGACAGTCTACGCAGAGCTCGACAAAAAAGGAAAATAAAATCTGGACAAGCGGCTACATCAACCACTAAGTACAAGTATGAGGCTATCCTTGACTTCTTAATTCCTCATCTCGCCGAGCGGAAAGGATTAAGTAACGTTCCGGATGAAAAAGACGATGATGATGCACCTGACACCGATTATGAATCACAAGATCAGAACTCCATCCAGGACACGCAGCAACTACCAGATTTTAACAATGCTGATGAACCTGAAAAGACTACAGAATCCTCGCCGTTACCACAGGCCTCAACTCCAGCCAATCCAGTTTCAGCCGAAAAAAGGCCTTCATATGCAGGACGTAAACGGAAGCTCCTAAATACTGAAATGAAATCTCAAGAGTCTGCTTCATCTCAGCTAATGGCGTACATTTTGGCTGAAAAAGAAACCGAATCGAGAAATAAGTCAAATTTAAGAAGTCAAAATTCTGAACAACATCCTGTTGATGCCTTTTTGGCCGGAATCGCACCATCTCTCAAATTGCTCGATCCCATGCGGCTACTTGCTGCAAAAGGTGAGATTTTTAATGTAGTGCAAGAGTACGAATGGGAGCAGCTTAATGCGAATAGTCAACAAAGAATGACATATGAGCATGTGTATCCGTCAACATCATCAGCCCAAACGTCCTCTGCCTCAACGCCTATGCAGATCACACTATCAGAAGAAGATGGATCGTGTGCAGATGTATATGAACCTTATTTTCCAAGCCAAGTAACACCAACATCGCCCGCCATTACTACAAAAGAAAACAGCAACATTTCAATGTATCAATTTAAGTAAGGTTGAAATCCGTGTTATAACTTTCATAGCAATAAATACATCGTTTTATTTATGTTTTTCTTTATTTTTTGTTTTCCTTTATTTTTACTGTACCCCCAATTCTTCAAATTTAATTTTAAAAAAATAAAAGCATAAGTAAATCTAAGTATCTTACCTCAAAAAAACTGCCAAACGATGTCTAGAAGTGAGGGCTTTTCTAAAATAGGTGTCTTGCTTAGACAATTTTTCTTGAAGTTTAAGTTCCAACAGGTCGAACGCCGTCATCGACATTCTAAAATATTGGTAGAATTTTACCTCGTCGTCCAACAAATGAGGTAAAAGTGTGAAAAACTCTCCTTCTGCAGATCTTCTTTTCCAAGCAGCATGTACCCAAAATTTACGTTTTCTGTTGTTCTCCATGAAAGATCTCCGATTTTCTTCATCCTCTTCTTCTAAACAAAGTGCCACCATGGCTAAATCGCAGTTGCTAAAATTTTTTAACATTTTGCACAATAGAACTTTCCTCGATATTGTTTGAACCGAGACTGTCAGCAAGAGCCGGAAATCGGAAAGGAGTCGGAAATCGGAAAAGAGCCGGAAGCGTGTATGACATATGTGCTCACCCCTTTCCGATCCAGCACCGATCCGATTCTTATGGCAACATCGGGCCGGAGCTGGATCGGAAGGGTGCATGATAGGTGTGTCCCGGCCTTAAAAGGGAAGTATTATTCAGATCTTTACATTTCAGGATTCCTTCATTTACTTCAAATTTTGCACTATAGTCGTGTTTTATAGGAATGAACTGATAACATTTTGGTGTGAATCCAAAATAGCAAAACAAAATGGCGGCCTAATAAAATATTTCAGTGTGGTATAGAGATAATCTGGTAAATTTGTGGTACGAATTCAAGATGGTGAAACAAAATGGCGGCCAAATACAATGTTTAAAAAATCAAGTAACTTCTTATTCAATCGACTTTAAATTTTGCAGAAAAATGAAATAGACAATAGATAACAAATCAAGTGTGGCATAAGCAGAAACTCGTAAAATTTTGATAGGAATCCAAAATGGTGGAACGAAATGGCCATTGTTACTAAATGACTCTCTATTCCTAATAAAGGGAAAGATTCATAACGAGGGAAGTTCCGGGTGAAGGAAATTTACCGATTTTTTTAAGTCGGTTTTATATTTTTTTATAAAAAATGATATAAATCATTTTGGCTGTTTTTTGGATTATGTTATACATTGCCCTTAATTTATAATAAATTAACAAATTCGCCCCAGCTCCATTAGAAAAACAATATTTTCTTTTAATAAAACTATTTGTGGCAATAAATCTATGTTAACGAACGGAAGTGGATTAAAATTTCAATGCTAATGCATGTGAAATGAAGAAAATGATTTAATAATAGCAGTTTTTGCATGAGACGAACAATGTCACATGTAAAACGCAACTGTATATTTTTTATCCGTATGGTTAATAAGAGTATTTATCACAGTTGAGAAGTTGAAGGTTGACGCTTTCGCCCCAGTGTGTGGTATTGCACGTATTGTTATTTTTTCTAAATATAACATTGTTTTAAATATCACCAGCTGACTTATTAATTAGGATTAAACATGAACATGGCGATAGCAGATAAGCAAAGAGGGAATATTGCAAAATAGCAATATGAATTAGAAATCTGAACATACACTTATATTTTTACTTCCCTCGTAAAAGGGAAGTGTTGTAATCGTGAAAAAATCATCCTCCGATCTTTACGTTTCAGGATTCCTAGGTGCCGAAAAATATGTTTTCTCAATTCGGTCGGTATGTTTGTCTGTCTGTTTCTCTGTCGCTCTGTCTGTTCGCGGCATAGCTAAAAAACTGCTAACCCCGATCGACTTCAAATTTTGGTCAAAACTTAAGGGTTATATGGGGATGACCTGGTAACATTTTGAAATCCAATATGTCAAAACAAAATGGCGGCCTAATGAAATGTTAAAAAAATTATTACTAAAAAACTACTTATGCAATTTATCTCAAATTTTGCACGAAAATCAAGTATTATTTAGCAAATAACTGGGAAAATTTTGGTACGTATCAAAGATGGCGGAACAAAAAAGTTTTAAAAAGACATGCCGGCAACGGTCAAGTAAAGATTTATTCGAGATGTACAGTTTATTTTTTGCCAATTGGGTGAATAAATGAATGTAAAAACTTAAATTTTAAGAGATATATAATAAATATAGTTAGATGTTTGCTTGTTAATTTTTCCTGGTGAAGTAGCACTTCACCTACTTCACCTGAATAGCCGCCACTGATGCCGTTGCTAGGAGATAAAGCGCTTCGTTTTATTTATTGTTTGACATTGTTATTCTTGTCATATTGTCAGTTTTAGAAAGCATTAAACACTTTTAAAATGGTTTTGAACAATGAGGACTGCGCAAAAGTTTTAGATCTTTTAGAGGACGGGCGAAATTACCAATATCTGCCTTAAGAAATCGATACTTAACATCTGTGCAGACAAAAATTCAACTTCACGAAGTTCGAGGCACTCACGTCAGTAAGTGGACTATCCGTCGCCGGTTACGCGAAGCTGGATTAAAGGCATGCAGACCAGCTACAGGTCCAAAGTTGCTTAGACGTCACCGGGTAGCAAGATTGGCCTTTGCTCGTCAACATCTTAATTGGACTGAAGTTCAGTGGCGTACAGTCCTGTTTACGGATGAATCTCGATTTTGTCTTCATTCTCCAGATGGTAAGGAGCGTGTGTGGAGGCGAACGGGTGAAAGATTCGCTGAAGGTACATTTAGTTCACGCTTTAGTCATAGAGGAGGATCACTAATGGTGTGGCCCGGAATATCAATGGAGGCTTATACTGAGCTGGTTTTTGTTGAGGAAAGAACACTGATCGCTGAAAAATACTCGGAGCGACATTTATAAAGTATGCTTTTTTTGCGTAGAAAAAAAGGAAAATACATAATATTCAACATTTACGCTAATACACCGTGACACAAAAAAGTTACGTAATTTTAAAGAGATTTAATTTACCGGAAATGGCGCCATCTGCAGGTGGCGTTAGAACTATTAATGACCCAAAGAATTTGCTGTTTATATATATATATATATATATATATATATATATATATATATATATAATTTTTATTTTAATATATGATTAACTTTTTAAGTATTCAATTTGTTCAAATGCATACTAATTAGCATTTTTTGCATCACTTAACTGTGAAAACGAGGAAAGAAAGCAATATGCATAGATTTATTGAAAATTCAAGTTGCACTTGGCAACGGATAGGCGTGGTCGTCCCATGCATAATATTCCCTTGTAATAGAAGTTCTACACTAACAGGGCCGGGTTCAAGATTATTGGTGTGAGTAATTTTACTTATTAATGTATCAAAAAATGCGTATCAAAAAAATATCTCGGGCGATTTTCCATTGTAAAGCTCCTTTTTTATAGGATCACCGTTTTTCTCTAAGGAGGGAAAACCTAACAAGAAAATGTAAAAGAATATTCAGCTATTTCATTCTTAAAAAGGAAATTTCCCTGAAATGTTTATATTTGAATAGGAGGCATATGAAAGTTTTAAAGGATTTCAAACATTTAATTTGTGATTTTTAGGTAATCAATGTAATAATTATTTTCCTAAGAAGTGGGAAAAGTGACTTTTCGACACGCAATTTCCTTTGACTAGGCTGCCATCTTATTCCGCTATAACGGATTTTTACCAAATTGTTCCCAGATCATCCCCATAGTAATTTTGACGCTATGCCGCGAACTGACAGACCGACGAACAGGCAGCCAGACCGACGGAACTAATAAAACGTGAAGTCATGTAAAACCTGAAAGGGTGATTTTATTAACGGTTACGAACATTTTATTTGCCCGTCATTTTGTTCCACCATCTTGAATTATATTAATTATGCCACAATTTTACTAGTTCTTTATCCCACAATTACTTATAGGACATAATTTTAAATCAATCCATTAAGTAGTTTTCTCAGACTGAATTTTTAAATATTTTATTAAACCGCCATTTTGTTCCGCCATCTTGGATTCGTACCGAAATTTTACAATTAGATTCCTATACAATACTTGATTTTTGTGCAAAATTTGAGGTAAATTGGATAAGTAGTTTTTTAATAATAATTTTTTTAACATTTCACTAGGCCGCCATGTTGTTTCGCTAATGACACCTTGATAAAAAAAGTTTTTGTTGGGCTAATCAATTCTAATAATACAATCTTCGAAAACGAAGGCCACTGTATCATACACAGGCATCATTGTCGGTTCCTTAGGCAGAAATCAAATGAGTTCAAACGTAATAGGATACAGAGATGCTGGACGGACATACAGGGGGACAGTGGCGGTTACCATTTTACTTACTTAAGTTTTCCCAAGGTTCGCGTTTTATTATAACTATTAGGAGGAACGGTCAAACGAATCATTTATTTTCTGAAATATTTTTGGGGGGTCATTGACCAAATGACCCGATGGAAGAGCCGCCACTGCAGGGGGAAGGATGGCCCCCTTCGATATTTAATTGTGTTGGCAAAATTTCAGCTTATTAATATCATAGTATGCATACAGTGTGTCCCAGATTCGCTTCTCTATACAGGGATCTCGGCTCCTTTTATACCTACAGCAAAGTTTAAATGGGGAAAGTTTTAGAGGAAACTTATTGTATTCGATATCCGGCTTCAGATTTACGATCGATCAATTGTTTTTGGAAATATCGGGGAAAAACCGAAAATGGCGGATTTCGTTTTTGGTCAGCATATTCAGAACGGTAAATTTGACAGCTGCCAAAATGTGACATTATTCGGAAACATTTTTAAGACAAATAAGATGGCGTATACGACTCGTCTTCATTGTTTTTTGTTAACCCGCAACCCGCCTCAACTTTCATTTTTCTTATGGCCGCCATATTGGATTTTTCGATTTTTGGAAAGAGCTTAAAATTTTCAGTCTAGCGATATCTCACAAGTGCTTTAAAGATTTTAGTATCATCGAAATATTACAATTCGTAAAGTTAGGTTTCAGTTTTTTCTAAGGAGTCCATAATTTAAAGTAATGTTAGCTCTCAATGCTTTTCCAAGGAGGCCATGATTTACCTGTAACAAAATTGGATTTTGACTTTGACGTTAAGTTAAATAGTTGAAACTATCAAAGCTGTATTTTAATAAGTAGTAGGTACGCTTTTATCCCAATAAAATCATAAATCTGACACATAAATTGTCAAAACCTACAGAAAATGGCCGGCATTCTGTATTCAAATGAAGAACAGGTTGACATGTTAGCTCTGTACTTTCAATCATACAGAAACGCCGACGTTACCTCAGCAAGGTATTTGGAGATGTACCCCGAACGACGACAGCCTCATAAAACCCAATTCAGGAAAATCGTAGTTAATTTAATTAACCATGGTGCCTTCGAACAACCTAGAAGCGGATACAATAATAACAATGCAAATCGAGACAGAAACATTTTACAAGCTATCAACAAAAACCCTAGTGCATCGGTAAGAACTGTAGAGCAGGAAACTAATGTAGCAAAATCAACAGTACAGAGAGTTTTAAAAAAGAATAAGTACCATCTATACAAACCCATAACAGTACAAGGACTTAAGGAAACTGATTTTCCAAGACGACTACGGTTCTGTGAGTGGTATACTAGGAGATGTAATGAAAATCCTGATTTTGTAAATCATGTCTTGTGGTCCGATGAGAGCAGTTTCACGAATTGTGGAGTCTTTAATAGGCACAACCGTCATCATTGGGCTGTGCAAAATCCTCACGAAGTGGCAGAGAAACGTCTACAGATCAGATTTGGAAGTAATGTTAGGTGTGGGATCATTGGTAAGTTTATCTAACCAATCTTTTTTAAATAGGCACCAAATGATGGTCAAATAATAATCTTTTTTTTTTCGTTTAGTTCTTTAATGATACTAAAAGAGTATAATCTAATAAAAAAAAGTAAAACGTTCTACTCTAGTCAGTCAACTTACTTTTTTGATATTGTATTACATTTTTATTCAATCATTTTGTATTGTAGTTTCAAAGAACCTATAAAAATAGAATTGGGTTCTATTAATGTATTAACACTTTATCTAAATTTTCTGCAGATTTAGCTAATTCTCTAAAATTATTTTAATTGTCTGAATTTAATGATTTATTATTACCCGGGAGGCCTAGTTCTTGCGTTATGAAAATAATACCATACTAATCAAATCTCGAATTATTTTTCGATTTTTATTATGATCTATAGAAAGGCGTTAAAGCGCAAGGGGTTTGTTCTTTTGATATTTTATGTTTTATTAAGGCACGGTGTACTTCTTTAAGATTATTATATCACTGAAATAAATTGATTTAGTATTTCCGAAATTAATATGCAATACCAACAAAATAATTTATTACGGCTATTACTTCCCGCTAACCAAATATGTTTTTCTTTTTCATAATAAAGCTGAATAGGTTTCAACTGTATACAAGCTCATTCATTACGGGATGTTTCGATAAATATTATTGGAAAGAAAATATCTATTTACCCGTGACCATAGAAATCCTGAGACAAAGAGTTCTGGACACATTTAGAAATATTAACCGAAATACACTTACCAGGGTTGTACGAAAAACAGTCACCAATTGTCAAAAATGTCTCGATGCAAATGGACGTCATTTTGCAGATTTGTAAATTAATGTTACCCACTTACAAAGTAGTTAAAGCTCATTTAGATTTATTAAGTCGTTATTTACGTTCATATTGTATTGAAAATTCAATGCGTTCGATACATTACTTACTTATTAATGTAATCTTGTGACAAATAAATCATGGCCTCCTTTAAAAACATTGAAACCTAATTTGCGAAGTGTGATATTTTGATGACACTAAAATGTTTAATGCACTTGTGAGATATCACTAGACTGAAAATTTTAGGCTCTTTCCAAAAATCGAAAAATCCAATATGGCGGTCATAAGAAAAATGAAAGTTGGGGCGGGTTGCGGGTTAACAAAAAACAATGAAGACCTATCGTATACGCTATCTTATTTGTCTTAAAAATGTGTCCGAATAATGTCACATTTTGACAGCTGTCAAATTTACTGTTCTGGATATACTGGCGAAAAACGAAATCCGCCATTTTCGGTTTTTCGCGGAAATATTTCCTTTCCTTTTAACTTATTGATCGATCGTAAATCTGAAGCCAGATATCGAATGCAATAAGTTTCTTCTAAAACTTTCCCCATTTAACCTTTGCTGTAGGTATAATAGGAGCCGAGATCCCTATATAGAGAAGCGAATCTGGGACACGCTGTATAGTATAAAAAAGTTTAATTGTCTTATGAGTATTTTAATATTATGTCTTCACAAATATGCAGACAATTTCTGAGAATTAATTAATTATCAAAATATAATTTTTAATACTAATGAAAGAAATACAAGCCGGTCCTGTAAAACAATAGATATATCTCTTTTTATTTACTGTCAACCTTAGATGTTGAGCTTTGTATATTGTAAAATGGTTTATTTTTGTTGCAATGCCGTTAAAGGGTGTGGTTTTTATAAGCATATAATCATTCATTAAACAGTCTCATTTTATGTTTCTCTTATCTTTTGATACCCACGCCACATATCATGTATTTTATGAATTTTTGTAATCATGGAAAAATAATTTCAATCAAACAATAATTATTGTAACCGTGAAAAAATTAATACGAGATTTTTTCAGATCTCTACGTTTCAGCGTTCCTAAATGCAGACAAACATGTTTTTCTCAATTTAGTGGGCCTGTACGCGCTATAAGTAAAAGAAAAAAGTATCCATTCAAATTTTGAACAAAAATCAAGAGTTGTATACTGGTCTTTTATTTATGTCTTTAATTATAAAATGTCTCACAGTTTTATATGTTTTAGATAATGAATTTGAAACACTGCATATCACAACCTTTATTTCTAAACTCTGAGTGAATAATGGTTGCCTGTATTAGCATCAACCTCATATCAAAGGAAAAAAATAGTTCATAACAAAGACAAAGAAAATATAAAACAAATCTAACACAATTTTGAGCAGGGGATTACAAATTTTTTATTTTGCTGCCATTTTGTTCCGCCATTTTGAATTTGTACCAAAGTTTTATTAATTAATTTCTATATCATAATAAGTTATGCTACACTTTTTTAAAATCAGTCCATTAAGTAGTTTTTTCAAGTTGAATTTTATTATTTAGTTAAAATTTTATCAGTTGTTTGCTTTCCCCTATTGGATTTTCACCAAAATGTTTCCAGGTCATCCTTATATGACCCGTTATTTTTGACCAAAATTTGCTATGCCGCGAAGAGATACACCGACAGACAGACAGGCAGACAGACTGACGAAATTGACAAAACATGTTTTTCGGCATCTATGGACCCTGAAACGTAAAAATCTTTCTGTGAGGTGTTTTTAGCAATTTTTAAAATGTTTAGACCGTGGTTTGAAAACTATGAACTCGACGACGGAGATGAAGAGACAAGCGAGCAAAAAACAAAATTCCATTTACCGATATGCTGCAAGAGAATTGTTTTGCGAGTATATCAAGTAAAATTTATATATATATTTTTTATTTCTTAGATGTATCTAATAAAACAATCACTCTAATTTATTCGGTCAATCACATTAAAAAGGTTGTTTTAATAATATCTGAATCTCTAAATAAAAAAAATGTATTTTGTTTAAATACTCAAATTACTGTTATTTTAATAGAAGCTAAAATTTGTTTAAACATTTTATCAGCAGTATGAACGAAAAACGATTTTTACACTATAACAATATCAATAAGGGGCAACATTTTTCTTTCTCTAAAAATGTAAAAAAACTTAATTTGAAAAATTAAATTATTGCAAATAATACTCATTCTTATATTTTATTAGTAATATTTATGTATTATAAATGCTCAAAATATGTGAAGGAGCATTCACTAAAAATAGGAAAGATAAAAATAATAACAGATCGCTGCTCGATACAATTCAGTTTTGGAATGTACTCAAAAATATACCTAACCCATTTTTTTAATACTTTTAAATTAAAATTAAATATTTTCAAAATATTTTTGTTATCTCTGTTTTCTTCAATTGTATTCATACGGTGACGTCTTTTGCGACTCCTTAGAGTGCCTTTGACCAGTGACGGCTCTTCTATAGGGTCATTTGGTCAATGACCCCCCCAAACATATTTCAGAAAATAAATTATTCGTTTGACCGTCCCTCCTAATAGTTGTCATAAAACGCGGGAAAAGTTAAATACGCTACACTATTATCCGCGCGCGGCGGTTTGAATGGACTCGTTGCGTTCCTTAGGCATAATAAAATACGCTATACTAAGCTAGGCTGGGCAGTCCGAATTGCCCTGATTACCTTAAAGCTTGACGAAAGTACCCGAAGATTTCACAGCTACCGAGCGTGAGCCAAACGTGATAGCAAATGGAATATGAATTCGCGATTTGGGTCATCAGCCGGTCTCTTCTCAAAATTCGATCAATAGGTCGCGCCGTCGATATTAAACAACTAAAGAGTGCTAACGAACTTAATTTTGTGAAAATAACCGAATTCAAGGTAAGTGGTCGCAATTTGCCAGAACTTAGTATACGACCAACTAGTAAAGACAAAAATAAAGAGGTTCAACGAAACTTTCGCAAAAGTATGTACGAGTTAGCTAACTGGATATGTGCTTGTGAAGTCTCTAACTCATTTTACTGTTATGTTTGTTTGTTGTTTTCTAAGGACTCGTCGGACTCATTATGGTGCAAAACCGGTGTTATAGACTTAAAACACTTAAAAAAAAACAAGAAAACATGCGTTTTCTGCAGATCACATGAAATGTTTGGTGAACTATGCTACGGTCGGAAGTGTTGATATTCGCACTCAGCTAGACACAGATAATAGAAAATCCTTTAAAGATTTTAATGAAAATGTATCCAAAAATCGTTATATTTTGAACAAAATTATAGATTGTGTAAAATTTCGAGCTGGCACTACGTGGCCATGATGAAACAGCTTCGTCTGAAAATCCAGGGGTTTTTCGAGCGCTTATAAATTTTGTTGAGGAGTTGGGCCAAGATAGACTATCCGCTTTAGCAATGTTAAGTATAGAAATCGTTTATAAAAGGAATGTACGTGCAATTTTAACGATTCAGCTTTTTTCCAATTCTAAAGAACGATTTGAACTTTAAGAGAACTTAAAGCTCAACTTAAAGATAAGATACTTATTTTTATTTTAAGTATGCCTACTTTTAAATTTGTTATTGACCTTTGAATATAATTCAACACGAGCCGCCACTGCCTGTGACTATAGCACATCCGCCAATAATAACTCACATACTAATGCAAAGCTTTAGACCTCATTCACTAATATTTATATGCAGTAAAATCACGAAACGTTCAGTAACCTTCAAATATTTGTCTGCAGGAGCATCAGAGGGCATAGAAGCTACCATTAGGAGGGCAGTGGAGTTAACCGGCATTACAAGGTCTACCTTGCATCTATCCCCTGACCAAGACAGTTCACTAAAGAGGAAGAACAGATCTGACAAAGGCACAATGAAAGTGTTTGGGAATGGTGATGCAGAATTAATTCGCAGGGAAGCGTCTGAGATGTATGAGCTTAAACAGATTCCGTCAATTGATTCTTTGCGAGAAAAGTCATTAGCAAATGGTCAATCCACTGCTAGTTGCGTAACGTTGTCTGTTCTGTCTATCTGGATATCTATCAGCAAATATCTGGCATGTTCGTGTTAAAACTCTGTTAGATTCCCAATAGATAATAAACAAATTCAAATAATCCTCGTGTGTGTAATTTAATCGCCCCGGCATGATTATTAGTTTAATAATTATTATAATTACTATAATAAATAAATAATATTTTAGTAGGTAATTGTCAAACGACAATAAATATTACGTTTCTATAATAACCAATTGGTTGTGTTCTCGCCAGGCCTCCCTATCATGGTCAACTAATAAGAAAACTTAGAAGCCGTCTGGCATTAGAAATAAAAATTAGAATTAATCGTCAATAACTCAAAAACTACAAATGTTTGGAATAGACAACTTTATACAAAGTCACCCTTATTTTAAGTGTTAAATAAGATAAAATTATAAAAATTGGGGGTTTACATTTGAAAAACGTAACTTTTAACGATTTTTTAAAGTATATGTATAATGTCAGTTTTTGATCACCCTATATTTATTTATTATAAAAATATCAGCATCGGCCACTAAAGTGGATCCTTTTGGAAAAGGAAGCCACCCGCAAATAAATAATAGAGACTTCGATAAGCAGATATTTATAGTTATGTCTAGACCTGCAAACGTAATTTTTTACATAAAATTCAAAATATCTCAAAAACAGTTCAACTTAGCTATAGGATATTATACATGAAATATACCTAGAATTTTTTGAAGAATTCAAAAATTCGATTATCTACAGAGTGTTCTATTTAAAATAAGAAAGTTGACGTCTACTTCCGGTATAACCGGAAGTGCGCCATCTTGAAAATATTTTGCGCGAATTGCCTCCATCGACTTTAGTTAGCTGCCAAAATTTCAAATTTTTCCAAAGCCTACTTTCTAAGAAATCGATCGCCGCAGTTCGTCGTGGGACACCCTGTATGTATTTGCATGAAAGCATATGCAAAAGCATATTTTGGCAATTTTTGTATTTAACTGCATATTTTTGCAGTTATTACAGGAAAATGCATATATTCTAATTTTTCTGAATATATTTTTATTTCCCAAGACAAATTATGTATTTCAAATATAATCCATAATAATAAAAAATGTCTAGTTGCTCGCAGGCCAAGGGTTTTTACCCATCCTTTCTTAAAATTGTTATAGGTACCCAATAAAACATCTGTGCTTTAAAAACTATGGATTTACCACGGATTTACAATCATAAATACGCATGTTTTAAGAATGTTAGAAATCATTTTTCAATTCAGCTTAGTTTACACATTGTGGCGTGAACATTGCCCAATGTGCCGAAAGAAAAGCGTTCATTAACGAAAAGATTTTCCTGATTCTGCGACTGACATGACGGTTTTGTGGTGTTGTAAATATTGTGATATTCCTGTTACTGCGAACAAGAAATTCCAAGTGACGCAACACATAGGAACTACAAAGCATCAGATCCAAAAAAGTAAAACGTGTGCTCAGAAACAAGTTTTAATCACCACAGCATTTTCACCAGGACCGGGACCCAAACGATCAAAGTTCAATGAGGATTTGTGCAAGGCGTTTATTAGTGCGGATATTCCACTGAATAAATTAAGTAATCCTGCCCTGAAGTCATTTTTAGAGCAGTACACAAAGTCATTAATTCCACATGAATCCACGTTAAGGAAAAACTATGTTCCAGGTTTGTACAATAAGACAGAGATGAAACAGAGATGTGTTGCTAATTTTGTTTTTGGTGTGTTGGGTGTAGAAGCAGAAAGGAATAAATCATATTTACTTACAATGAAAACCTTACACAAAGTAAATCATTCAACTGTTGCTGGATTTTTCAACGACTCTCTCACTCTTTTATGGCCCGCTGGTATTAAACATAATATAGTGTTAGTGGCAATTACAGATGCTGCTCCATACTTGTGTAAAGCAATGAGTGATCTACAAATATTGTACCCTAAAATGATACATGCCACATGTCTTGCCCATGGACTTCATCGAGGTGCAGAACAAGTTCGTGCTTTTTATCCACGAGTGAACGATCTTATTTTCTCGGTGAAGAAAGTATTCCTAAAAGCTCCGACTCGGGTAGAAAAATTTAGGGAAACTGCAGGAAACATACCCCTGCCCCCATCAGCAATTACAACTAGATGGGGAACTTGGATAAACGCTGCCATTTATTACGTAGAACATTTTGAGGCAATAAAAAACATAGTCAACCAATTTAATGCGGAATACTCACATTGTATATAATAAGCACAAAGTAATTTCTCAAAAATTAGCTACGGTTTTACAAAAAAATATTGGTTACAAAAATTTGAAAAATATTAGTGCGGTTTTGGACAATAAAGAGACATTGAATCCAGATAATGAACAATTTGTAATAAACAGTGATTTGAATTTGTTTGAATATGTTCCAATTGTATCTTGTGATGTTGAACGAGTATTTTCTGAGTATAAAGTACTATTGTCAGATAATAGAAGCCTACATGACCATTTATCGTGTGTTGGACTATACACATTAAAGGAATGAACAAGGTCTCAGAGTAGCACCATATACTTTATAGCACCCTTTATACGTCCGTTTTATTTCAATTTTCGGTTTCACAATGCATAACATAAAACAGGTACAGTCTAATTCGCCGCGTTATCGTGAATAAGAACATTTAACCCCGCTGAGTTTTCGCAATTTGGCGCGATATACCTGTGTCTGATTTCCGCAAGGAGCTCTAAGTGCGAATCAACGGGGAAAACAAATTGCGAATGGAAGAAAATCGAGTCGAAAATGAGGCTTCGTTCGAGAGCGCAGAGTGCGTGCGACATTCAATTTCCCTAACGACTCGCTCCGCGGCACTATCTGTCGCTTACACGCTCATATCTCTCTTCTGGAGAACGTCATTAGTGTCTTCGGGATTTTAGTTCACTTTGTTTTGTCGTTTTCGGGCGTTAAATCTCAAGCAGAGGTGAATTATTATAATGAATTGTATACGCTGTTTTCAATATTTCTTGGCCATCTCCAGCGCCGCACAGTTTTATGGAATCATGGCAATAAATCAAAAGCCTCAAAAATAAGCTAGATACTCCTTAGTTTTTCAATACTGTTTTCCACGAAGGCATTTTTCTTGTGTCAAGTTCGCAATATAAGCAAAATTTCAGATATATTTTGTATATTAATATTTTAAGTGTATATTTAATTTAAAATGGTTCCGCAAAACCTATTATTAACATTTTATGCGGTTAAGTGTATCCTTTAGTTTAATAATAATTTGATATAATCTAATAATTATACATGCCCAGGGCCATGATATTTACACGATGCAATCTAGTGGATATTGGTTTTTAAAGTTACATTATTTTAACTAATAATTTTAATAAACTTGTATAAACTCTGTTAACTCGCTGAAATAAAACGCAGAAACCTCCAGCTACAAATTCAAAGCCTAACTTTTAATAGCGGCAAACCGTAAAATAATGACCTGCCAATGAACTAAGTAGTATTTTTAGTTCATTGTGACCCGCTTATTTAATGATTTTAGTTTATATATATATATATATATATATATATATTATTATTTCGAGGCCAATTAACCGGGGTTAGGCACTTAGGCTTTCTCCAAAATGAAATTGAGCAACATCTTAATGATCTACCTTTAGAAGTTTTACGCCGAATTTACTTCCAGCAAGATGGAGCACCGCCTCACAATACCAGAGAAGTTCTTAATTATTTAATTGAAAATTTTAATAATAAAGTTATTGCAACCAGTGGCCCAATACGGTGGCCCGCCTGTTCACCGGATCTCACTGGTCTCGATTTCTTTATTTAGAGATATGTTAAAGAAAGAGTCTATATAACAGCCCCAGCCACTCTTACAATCTTAGAAGAAAGGATTGTACGTGTATTTAGAAGTATTACGCCTCAAATGCTGCACAACGTGTTGAGAGAAGCAATTGAACGAGCGGAAATATGTCGTGAACAAGGAGGAATGCACTTTGAACAACTACCAGTGAACTCGAATATTGTGCTTTTACATTTTACAACGTTATTGAAGTTAGTTGAAGTTACATCTTTGTTTAATACTCTGAACTATTTGTTAGCCAAAGATACAGATTTGCACGCCTAAATTTGTTGACGATATCTGAAGAGGGGTAGCAGAAAACTGTATAAAAAATACTGTTCCGAGCGTTAGGCGCATAGGCGTGCAATCTTTTCATCAACAGAGATAGGCTGGGCAGACTTTACGTGACATTACGCATTATAAATCCAACGTAAGTAATCTTGATCAACTAACTGTCACAATTAAAAATCCTACTTAATATCCAGCATGGATATCCATAGCACACTTGATAAAAGTATATAATTGATTTTCGAGTATTTTGCCCTCATATTATTGGTTTTATAACACACATTGTTATTGAATGTATTCTTCATGAATATTTTCCTGACATTTGGAAAAAAGCTATTGTCACACCCCTTCCCAAAATTAGTTCTCCGAAGGATTTAACACAATTTCGTTCAATAAGCATACTTCCAACGTTTTCAAAAATTTTAGAAAAAGTGCTGAAAACTCAAATACGCATACATGTTAATCTAAATAATATATTACCAACGAAACAATCCGGATTTCGCCCTAAACATAGTTGCGCGACGGCAATGGCGGATGTTACTGACGATATCTTTTCCGCTCGAGACAATAACGAAATCACAGCATTAATATTACTGGATTTTAGAAAGCATTCGATTTTTTAATAATAAATATAAATAAATATAATATTTATTTATATATAAAATATTAATTTCTATGTTACACTATATAGGGTTTTCGGTAAATGCCTCAAACATTATTGAATCATTTCTCTCCAATAGATTTAAACGTGTAAAAATTGATCAAAATTATTCAGATTTTCTTAAAGTTGATTCTGGGGTTCCTCAAGGCAGCATTTTAGGACCTCTTTTATTTAGTATCTATACATGCACTTTCCATGCACATTTTAAATACTGTCAGTACCATCTGTACGCCGACGATAACCAGCTGTATTTATGTTTTAAACCTTCTGACTATAATCAAGCCATTATTAAAATTAACTTCGATTTGGACCAATTGCTTAAAATATGCTCTAAACACATGCTAAATTTGAATCCGTCTAAGTCGGTTGTTCTCTTATTTGGTAATAAAAATATTCTTAATGAAATAAAGCCAGATATGGCTATAAGCATAGAAAATCAACGTTTAAATGTAGTTGAAAGCGCAAAAAGTTTAGGTCTTGTTTTAGATTCACATCTTCGATTTAGTTCTCATATTTCTCACATTCTTAAAAAAACATACTGCTCTCTGAAATCATTGTTTCCGCACAGAAACTACCTTGATCAATCCACTAAAAAGGAGCTCTGTGATTCATTAATATTATCACATTTTAATCATTGCGATCATATATATGGTCCATGTTTGGATAGTTATGGCTTACGAAGAGTTCAAAAAGTGCAGAACAGCTGTATCCGAAATATTAATTTCTATGTTACACTATATAGGGTTTTCGGTAAATGCCTCAAACATTATTGAATCATTTCTCTCCAATAGATTTAAACGTGTAAAAATTGATCAAAATTATTCAGATTTTCTTAAAGTTGATTCTGGGGTTCCTCAAGGCAGCATTTTAGGACCTCTTTTATTTAGTATCTATACATGCATTTTCCATGCACATTTTAAATACTGTCAGTACCATCTGTACGCCGACGATAACCAGCTGTATTTATGTTTTAAACCTTCTGACTATAATCAAGCCATTATTAAAATTAACTTCGATTTGGACCAATTGCTTAAAATATGCTCTAGACACATGCTAAATTTGAATCCGTCTAAGTCGGTTGTTCTCTTATTTGGTAATAAAAATATTCTTAATGAAATAAAGCCAGATATGGCTATAAGCATAGAAAATCAACGTTTAAATGTAGTTGAAAGCGCAAAAAGTTTAGGTCTTGTTTTAGATTCACATCTTTCATTTAGTTCTCATATTTCTCACATTCTTAAAAAAACATACTGCTCTCTGAAATCATTGTTTCCGCACAGAAACTACCTTGATCAATCCACTAAAAAGGAGCTCTGTGATTCATTAATATTATCACATTTTAATCATTGCGATCATATATATGGTCCATGTTTGGATAGTTATGGCTTACGAAGAGTTCAAAAAGTGCAGAACAGCTGTATCCGATTTATCTTTGGTATTAAGAGGAGAGACAGGGTAACCCACAAACTTAAAGAAATTTCATGGCTAAATATGTATAACCGACGTAAGCTCCATGCCCTTTGCTTTTATAATAAATTATTTAAATTTAAATCACCTCCTTATCTGTATAACAGAATCACTTTTCGCACGCACGTACATCATTTGAATTTACGCAGGAATACCTTAACGATTCCGCGCCATAAAACTGAAATATTCAAGAGATGCTTCTCCTATAACATTGCTTTAAATATAAATTCGTTGCCTCCAGATTTATTACAAATTTCTACGTCATTACGAAGTTTTAAAAGAAACATTACTACTCAGTTACTTAATTCTCAATAGCATTTAAATTACTCTGAGCCTTACTCTTTCTTCTTGTTCTTCTTTCCTTTTCTTTCTCCCTTCTTTCCTTTCGTGTCTTCATTTTTTAATATTGTAGCATTTATTGTTGTATTTTTATTAACTAGCTACTTGCCAAAATGTCTTAATATTAGTTTGAAGACGCATTGGTAGAACAGAATCTGGACTTCAGAAGTCTGAAATGCGTGCTTTTATTTGCCTTACCTTTGTGATTTTTAATTTTGTTTTTATGTATGTATACATGTGGTAAATAATAAACGTTATTATTATTATTATTATTATTATTATACTTAAAATTTCGGGACGAGATTAGCCAAAGTCGAGGTAAACCGTTAGTCTCGTCTCGTCTCGCGGCATCACTAGGGTTATGAAATTGAATATTGAAAAATAAAAAATTCTGTCATGTTTTGACTAACTAAAAGTATCATTTTATCGGAATGTCGATATTACAGGGGCATAGAAAGCTGATACTGTCCCGATAAAAAACCCCATCAGTTATGTGTATTTTCCCAAAAAAATTAATGAAGTTTCTGGGCTTGGTTGTTATCCCTTTTTTTTTCGATAACCGACCGATAAAAAGTATTATCCTGCGTCACCCGGGTTTCCATAAAACAAATTAAATATTTGATTTCGAATAAGAAAAAGGAGCCTGCGGCGGGCGAGTGTATTTTGTTCAAACCGTAACGGCAGCGCAAAGTGCTTGGTCAGGTCCCTGGAGAACCACCGGGGCCGCAGATTCACTCAAGCCGTTGGTCCTCGTACAATCTGCATGAGTCTTTACGCTTGAACATTTTCAGGCGCAGTAATAATGTGATGGTTATATCAAAGTGGTTTTGAGAACAAAAAAAAAAACGCATCTCTATAGTGTTGACATAAAATAACAATCAAGTAAGGCTGAGACTTTTTTTACTTCTCAATGTGGGACATATGTAGGATTACGAAACTTGTTGTTGAATGGCTGCAGATATTTATGAGCCAGTTGAAGAAGTATCCGAAGATATGGAACTGGTGGACAACATTTTCGTAGTTCTGGTATTGTTTTCCATTGGACACTCTTTCGCTACAGTACAAAATTTCCACTCTCCCAATCTCTTTAATCGTAGTACATCTGCACCGCTATTGGCTAGTAAGGTGTAATGTTTTTTAACTTTAAAAAAGTGGCCATTTTTGTTCGGAAAATTGCCTATTGAAGTATGCCCTATCCTTTAACATGAACCAAAAATCTATCAATTTCTATTTCTGAAGTCTCGAAAAACTTTCAGCCACCTTGGATCAGTAATAATAAATTCTCTACTAATATGTGTTTTGAAATCTGGCATTTCAATTGAAATCTTTCCTTTCGACATATATTTACGTCTGAGCAACAACTCCTAGAACACAAGGACAAAGTGCTTGGACGTGACGTCATCGGTCGTAGGTGAAGATATGCGCAAACGCGGCATACACTACTACTGTTTTTAAGCAATATCTTTACTTTATAATGGAAAGAAATAAAACAGCAATTAAAAGTTAATTCAATTTTCAATACACCAATAAAGGTGTTGAGAGATAGAAAACAGCCATATATAAGAATGTAGATGCATATAAATAAGTCTTTATTTTATATTTAAGTGGAAACAGTATAAACTAAAGTTTTAAAACAAGGTCTAAATTTATAGTTACAAAACGTTTATTGTCTAGATAGCTTTCTTATTAAGATTTAAATATTTTTAGTTTACTTATTACCAAGCGGTTATAGTATAAGTATATAGTACCTCAAAGGCATGGTAAAAATCTCAGTAAATCGTAACTTCTTTTCCGTGACATAATCGTAATTATTTAAAGTTACTGTTTCTAATCTGTTTACTAAATTACAACTTTTAAGTATCAGTACCTTCCTGAACCTGGAGGAGACTACTCCATTACGTTCAAATGTGCTCCTATAACGTATTACTAGCAAGTAAAACGAATCGTTGCAGAGTAGAAAAGGTTATCGTCTAATGTTATTTCAAACTGGCTATTACCAGTCGTTATTCTTCTGTTGCAACTTAGAAGTAAGAATTACAGTAATTATTGACTACAAATAAACTATTACCTCTTGTACTTGAGGTTCCGGAGATAAGGGGCGTTGGTACGAGATTCCGTCGGTGATTTTATAAGGACAGTGGCAACAATAGAGTAACTAATTTTTGATTGGTTCGGCCATATTGCTGCTAAGATCGTTTTGTTTACTTTTCGCCTACGTGGGTTTCTTATAAGGTTTGTCAAATATATTGGTCAATTTAAATCTCAAAAATGTAATTTTGGACTTTGGTTTAAATAATAATTATCATTAAATATCTTATTATAAAAAGTGATTATTTTTTTATCGTAATATTTAATTTGTATGCATTTTTAATAGTCATACTCAAAAAAACAAACATCATAGCTAAATATTTATAGGGGAGATGAAAATAAACAATGGTATAGGACTTTTACTTTTAGGTTGGCTGCATATCTTTACTGAGAAAATTACTTAACATCAAGTGTCTACGACTGCTCCCATACGCTTTTATAGTTTTGGATTTTTTAAATACGCAGCTGTCACTTATACCCAATTAAATTGAAGTCTTGAACACTAAGGTGGTACGAATAAAGTTATCTACAAAGTTCCCATTAAACCTATACTATATTTCATTACCAAGCGATTACGATTTGCGAACATTCCGCCGGTTATTTAAAATTTAACCCGTTGTGTCGTAGCATGCGGAGAGTTGCGGTACTTGAGCTACCACTATAATTCTGCCATCTATAATAACCATAATCCTTTGTTCGTTTTTATTTTTTGTTTCCTTAAAATACCGCTTTAGGTTGTTTTGTTCAGATATCACATAACCAAATTGTGATATTTTTAATTTTCTATAAAATACTGCTGAGTGACAAAAGCTACTTTTTTTCTTATGGTATGTGAAGCCATTGTAAAACATTTTAACTAGTTACTCGTAGACGATAACACAAGACATATCCAACTAATTGATAGCTGTAGACCGAATTATAATGACAGTGGCGACAATAGAAGACCAGCCGCCAAATTGATGCAAAATTTCTAAAGGCTTAAATGGGGGCACCCATATTACCGTTAGTTTTTCGCAAAATATGACTAAATTAATCTACTTTTATATTGACAATCTATGCTTATGCTAATCTTAGGGAGCTTCTACCTTAAATTGAGGTGCTGAATGAAGTAAAATATACACTAAAACGTGAAACAATATTGTCTTTTACAGCAAAATAAAACCAAAATATATTAATGTGCAGTATTTAATAACTTTTCCTGGAGTAAACTCTAACTTAAAACATTTACGGTCATAGTCATTTACACATTCATCACAAACACTTTATAATCACAAGCAAAAAACAGGTGAACCAGGCTTAAATACATCTCTCCATATGACCAATGGCTGAAAACTTCTTGTTTGAATCAATGTTCATTTTAATAATCACAAAAACTAATAAAATGACACACTAAAACAACAAACTTCGTAAGAAACCCACGTACGCGAAAAGTAAACAAAACGATCTCAAGTACAAAAGGTAATAGTTTATTTGTAATCAATAATTACTGTAATTCTTACTTCTAAGTTGCAATAGAAGAATATCGTCTGGTAATATCTAGTTTAAAGTAGCAGTAGCCGATAACTTTTTCTACTCTGCAACGACTCGTTTTACTTTATAGTAATACGTTATAGGAGTACATTTGAACGTAATGGAGTAGTCTCTGTAAAGTTCAAGAAGGTACTGATACTTAAAAGTTGCAATTTAGTAAACAGATTAGAAACAGTAACTTTGAATATTCATTATTATGTAACGGAAATAAAATGACGACCTTGGAGTCAATTCCTTAAGTAGTTGCTTGGCAGTGGTTATTATATAATTACTTTACATGGAATATTACTATAAAGTATTATTCGCAGTAACGAATACATATATAATACTTAAAAACGTGTAGCCCAAAGTGTTTGTTGATATATAGTAGGATTATTAGTAATAAATACGTAAAAACTCTTAAAGAGTAGTAGTGGAAACAGTTGCAGCTACTTTAGTGCTAGCTAGGTATAACATTATCTTTATTATCTAAGCTTGGATATTGTCGTGCGGTTTGTCCCTGGCAAAAGCCTTTAAACACTACGCGCTCCGAAATTCCATTACACCGGGCAGTGCTCGATCGTCCAGTCAGGGCAAATCAAGGAACTTCCAGTAACTTTGATTAAATGTGAGCCACAAGGAAAGTCAATTTCGTATATATCATATCTGGGCATTATCAAATTTACTAGAAGAACTGCCAACCTACATATTAGTCAATTACGACATCATTGAACGCGACATTGCCTTGGGAAACATTGTTAGATTGTGGTAAATTATCTAGACATTTTTGTAGATATTCCCAAAGTTTTTTCCTTTCATTTCTTCTGCTGGAGAAAATTTGATTTACTATTATGTAAATACATCTAAGGATATTAATGGATCTTAATTTGATTAAAATTCATTGGTCGGACTTGTAGTACATTTAATTTAAATTATATTTATCAGTGTATATAGTAGAGCCATGTGTTATGTGTCATGTGCAATGGTGCGTGAAAGTTGGCTACTAAAGCTTGAATGACTCGCACGAGCAAGGCTTCAAATTTTCTGAAATATTGAATCTGGTCTCCTACTGCTCATCAGTTTCCATTTATTTCAATGTCGTTCTTTGTGAAGCATTTTAGCTTCTGTCACAATTTATTTATTTATTTATTTATTTATTTATTCTATATAAAAGGTGATAAAAGGAAAAAAATACAATTTACTAACGGCTTCGATAAACTATGTTGACACTATTAAATCTCGTTTATTTTTGTTTTTATCTACCACTCTAGCACTCCAAATTGAGAAAATGTGTGGAAAACAGTGGCGCAACTAGGGGGGGGGGGCTAGGGGAAGCTTAGCCCCCTCGACCCCAAAATTAGCCCCCCCGCCAGGCGATTGGCGAGGGCCAACCAAAAACCAAAACACTTAAACTCCATTTTGTTTGTAAAAATGGGTAAAAAGGTATTCTTCCGTAGCATAGTTTATTTCTCTCTTGCATCTTCCGTTTTTTAATTAAGAAATAAACAGGTTTTTTTCTAATTTAGCATCTTGTATACTTTTCTCCAATTTAATTGGACACTATCTGGGCTTACGAAAACGTAAGGGCGCGCTTATTTTGAAGTTATGGATCATAAAAGTTTGAGAAATAGTGAAAAGTGTAAGCGATATTTTTTAAGGGGGTTTAAAAGAGTAAAAAAAATCATATTTTGATTACGCAAAACCGACAATAGTCAAACTGAAAACAGAAATATGTGTTCTAACATTGTATCAAAACCATGTTCGTCTCCCAAGTAGCACAAATTAGCTGATGAGCTTTTTTGCCTAACAGTTATCCATAAAAAAAGAACATAAAAACCAAAGATTTTTCAAATTTTGGCAAATGATTCTTGGTTTGTTTTCTAGCCATGAAAGCTCGCTTCAAATTAGATTTTTTGGCTCCATAAGCAGCAGTTTTTGATGTAGATAGGCTATAGCATAATAACTCGGCCAAAAAATATCTTTTATATTATCTTTATCTTATATATTAAACTTCCTACTTATAAATATAATAAATAAAAATATCTGTCAATTTTGTTGCCACCAGATATCTTCTAGTAAGTATTGAAGTTAAATTATAGTAAGCATAGCTGTTTAAAATGCCAGAATATGGCATTTTTAATCAATAGAAATCGAGGTCAGAATATAATCAATAAGTAGGCATTTTTCCAAAATACCAACCAAACATATTTTAGCTAGTATTTAAGTTTAATTATAGTAATAATAAGTATACAAAAATGCCAGATTATGACATTTTAAGACAACAAAAATTGAGAGGAAAAGATTCGGCTTTTGTTATCATATTTTGATTTCAAAATTAAACTAAAATTGGGTAGTTTGCCAAAAAATGCCACCTTTTCAAATTTACGTTTATAACCTATAAAACTATACTTAATCAAACTGAAGATTTATTTAGAAAAACGAAATATACATTATTTACCATACAATATGTCTAATAAAAAGATCAAATATTTCACCACATATTATAGATAAACGCCGACTTGGGGTAATCGTTGTTTAATTTTGTTACGCTGGCTCTTGGGTTTTAAATTAGTCATTTTTTAGCGAGTACTAAAGGCAAACCAAGTACGCATTTTTATTGGCAAAATTTTAATAAATGTTGCTATATTTGAAAATTATTCTCATTTGATAAATATTTGCTTCCAAGGTGGCCACTTTCAAGGAATATTTGCTTACAAAATAAAATTAAACTAATTTCCTAGCAGCCATTACTTGACCACTTTAAACAAACATATTCTTTCTACCAATAAAAACGTATTTTCAGGCATGTTTTTTTACATTAGGGATTCTTTAATGAATTTTCTTAGTAAATTACATCTCAAAAAAAAAAATTGTAGAAAACAAAATGTTTAGTTTCAAGAAGAAGCGCGTGTTTTACACGCCTATCTTAGATTATTTTTACAGTAAAAGTTCCTAGGCAAGTGTTGTTTGTCCCCACCAACCGTCAAATGAATATTTTACACGATAAGTCATAGTGTACGTATTTCTATGAAACCATGATTTGTTATGTTTGTATACCCCCTTATGGCCAAATTATTATTCCCCACTTTAGCCGTATTTCCGTCTTGATACTGTGATAGAACTGTTATTTTGGCTAGCAATTTTAGTTAATTAGCCAGAGATATTAGCAAATATCACAGCATTTTAGCCCATATATGATTATATGTGCTACTTGGGCTGGTATACAGGGTAGATCAAAAAGGAAGAGGCACTTTGGCAGATTTCCTGTTAACAGGTCGAGTAAAACATATATTATGTTATACAGGAGAAGTGATAACTTTGAGCTCCCTAAAATTTTTATATACGAGTTTCATCGTTCTATGTAACTTTAAGTGTGGTAATTTATTAAAAAAACATATTTTTTGACAGCTGTCATAGATATTAATCAAATCGTATATAGCCGAAACATAAAAACTTAGACAATATCGAGAGTTTATACTTATAAATATAATAAATAAAAATATCTGTCAATTTTGTTGCCACCAGATATCTTCTAGTAAGTATTGAAGTTAAATTATAGTAAGCATAGCTGTTTAAAATGCCAGAATATGGCATTTTTAATCAATAGAAATCGAGGTCAGAATATAATCAATAAGTAGGCATTTTTCCAAAATACCAACCAAACATATTTTAGCTAGTATTTAAGTTTAATTATAGTAATAATAAGTATACAAAAATGCCAGATTATGACATTTTAAGACAACAAAAATTGAGAGGAAAAGATTCGGCTTTTGTTATCATATTTTGATTTCAAAATTAAACTAAAATTGGGTAGTTTGCCAAAAAATGCCACCTTTTCAAATTTACGTTTATAACCTATAAAACTATACTTAATCAAACTGAAGATTTATTTAG
This sequence comes from Kuschelorhynchus macadamiae, assembly GCA_030620095.1. Lineage (NCBI taxonomy): Eukaryota > Metazoa > Arthropoda > Insecta > Coleoptera > Curculionidae > Kuschelorhynchus > Kuschelorhynchus macadamiae. The sequence goes on along the minus strand of JAUTXW010003729.1, from coordinate 102,584 downwards.
AAAAACGAAATATACATTATTTACCATACAATATGTCTAATAAAAAGATCAAATATTTCACCACATATTATAGATAAACGCCGACTTGGGGTAATCGTTGTTTAATTTTGTTACGCTGGCTCTTGGGTTTTAAATTAGTCATTTTTTAGCGAGTACTAAAGGCAAACCAAGTAGGCATTTTTATTGGCAAAATTTTAATAAATGTTGCTATATTTGAAAATTATTCTCATTTGATAAATATTTGCTTCCAAGGTGGCCACTTTCAAGGAATATTTGCTTACAAAATAAAATTAAACTAATTTCCTAGCAGCCATTACTTGACCACTTTAAACAAACATATTCTTTCTACCAATAAAAACGTATTTTCAGGCATGTTTTTTTACATTAGGGATTCTTTAATGAATTTTCTTAGTAAATTACATCTCAAAAAAAAAATTGTAGAAAACAAAATGTTTAGTTTCAAGAAGAAGCGCGTGTTTTACATGCCTATCTTAGATTATTTTTACAGTAAAAGTTCCTAGGCAAGTGTTGTTTGTCCCCACCAACCGTCAAATGAATATTTTACACGATAAGTCATAGTGTACGTATTTCTATGAAACCATGATTTGTTATGTTTGTATACCCCCTTATGCCAAATTATTATTCCCCACTTTAGCCGTATTTCCGTCTTGATACTGTGATAGAACTGTTATTTTGGCTAGCAATTTTAGTTAATTAGCCAGAGATATTAGCAAATATCACAGCATTTTAGCCCATATATGATTATATGTGCTACTTGGGCTGGTATACAGGGTAGATCAAAAAGGAAGAGGCACTTTGGCAGATTTCCTGTTAACAGGTCGAGTAAAACATATATTATGTTATACAGGAGAAGTGATAACTTTGAGCTCCCTAAAATTTTTATATACGAGTTTCATCGTTCTATGTAACTTTAAGTGTGGTAATTTATTAAAAAAACATATTTTTTGACAGCTGTCATAGATATTAATCAAATCGTATATAGCCGAAACATAAAAACTTAGACAATATCGAGAGTTTATAATTAAATCATAGCCGTACGAAAGAATGGTTAAAATTGGTTTTATCCTATAATCAATATGATCTTATAAGTGTCAGGGCTTGAGCCCCCCCAAAAGTCGATGTCTAGTTGCGCCACTGGTGGAAAACTCTCATCAGCATTCAAAAATTATTTTAAAATGTGATTATTATACAAATTAAAGATAATTTTGATTTCAAACATTTTCCCGACTGTTTCCATCGCCATGTTTGTTTTTAATTTGATTTGCGGCGTTGCCATATTCATAATTAAAGAAATACCTATAAGTGATGATACACGTAAAACTATTTTTTAATAACAAACTTATAATTAATAAAAATGCGGATTAGGTTTGGTTAGGTTTTCTGTAAAGAAAGGGAGCTGTAGCGCGCTAACCGAATTCCGAGTGTGATTTTTAATTAATTTTTTTAGGAAAACTCTTGCATATTCCGTAATTTTTATTTATGAAATGTAATATTACAAATGGGTACTTTCTGGAAAAAAAAAGCAAACATCGTCTGTCAGAATAGTTTACCGGACCTAACAACAATATTGTAAATAGAACAGAAACAAATAGATTTAAATAGAATTCTCTGGCAATAGTTGAAATCATAGTTGGATTCATTTAAATAAATGTACATTCTCAAGATTGTAGTCGAATGTAAAAAATGTAAGAGGCAGGCACCGCAAATTCAATCCTGCTAAGGAGGTCTAGGCAGTTGATCTTGTTGTTAATTATGCCCTCCAAAAATCTCAAGTCTCTCTGATGTCCAACAAAGTATCAAGCTCTAACAGTCTTTCAATACCCGAATACTAATCAAAATGGGGTTCCATTTTGAACGCTATAAACCTTAAAAATGTATGTTGAACTCTCTTTCCAGATTGTCAATATGCACTTGGTATGAATGAATTCAGTATTCAGATTTCGTGGTGAAGAGATGACAAAATGATGAGAGCAGTGCTTAATAAATCCAAGCATTTTGAGTTCTTTACTGATTACATTTCTTGCGAGGGTAGCTTTCAGTAGTGATGCCGCGAGACGAGACGAGACGTCTCGTCTCGAAATTTCATTGTTTTTTTTACTGAATCCTAATCCCAAATAATTCACCACTCTAACAAAACAACAAGTAATATGTCAGGTTGTCCCTGTGGACTCTGGGTGCGTATATTAGTCGTGTTCGTGACCTTAGGAGTCTAACCCTACACACTTATTTTCGATCTTATTTTACTATTATCGTAACCTTGACGGCTATTTTTGATTAACAAACGTCCGATAGTCCGATACATCCGGTTACGGGGATATATATGCTATACATTTATCTGTAAAAATCTTATTTAAAAAAATAGCTATTTAAAAGTTAGGAATATTAGACGTTTTTTTGGACAGCTGCAAAAATATTTCTTTAAAATAAATTATGACATTAAAAGTTACAAGAAACTGTAAAACCCGTATCTAAAAATCTGAAGCAGTTCTGAAGTTATGGGGGACATAATTTTTTTTGACATGTCAATTTTATTTTAATTACCTTAATAAAACGGAACTAACGTATTTGAAAATGAAATTACGGGGAAAATTTTTATTATTAAATTAAGCAACTTTGCCCTAATTTAACCGTCTTTGTATCTCTTACCGTCTCCGAGATCTCAATGCTCGTACCTAACACCCTGTATATGTCTGTCTTTAAAGCTGCCTAATTTAGTCGTTTGGGTAAGTTTTGCAGCATGTAAAAATTCAAGGGACTGAAATGAAACTAGCAAACGATTGTTAATCGTTTATTTCAGTTTAGAATTATAATATAAACGTTAACTTGCCTGACAACAACACAACTGGCTAAATGACTCTCTGGAACTAGGTTATGTACAGTTGACAATGTTGACATGCCATATGACATTTATTAGATCCTAGTTGATCTGTTGTTGCCAAATCTATTCTATAAGTCTAAAGGTTAAACTACATCTTTAAATGTATTCCCTATTTATGAATGGCGTAAACGATTTTGATATCGAACAAATAAATCGCTCAAAGAGCCCCTTCTAGGCCCCATTTTTTAGGACTCTAGGCTTTAGCTTTTCAGTCTAATGGGAAACTCCTGGCTACCTAGATATATGCCAAATTTCAACATTATATCTCTTCTATAGATTGGATCTCTTTTCCGGACAAACATATTAAAGTCGAATGCGGTCTTAACGTGCGGGTCCAAAGGTCACCAACATTATGAATCAAATCTGAAAACACAGTGAATACCAAAATGTTGTGTGATTCTTTTATCGAGCTATTAAATCTCGATGGGCTATTTACAAATACAAATATACATATTATTTTATATATTAAATGCCGAGGGACTAAATAAGAAAATTCTCTAAATATGTATTTGGCTAAAATTTTTTGGTTGGCAAAAACGAAAATACACAAAATGGCAAGCGCCCTAATAAAGTCGGAAGGCGTTTCGAATCAGTAGAACAATCAGGATATGTTCTGTTCATACAGCCACTTAATAAAAGTGAGATTTTTTTATCAATCACCAAAAATTATGAGACCCGCTTGACCTAAAAAATCTAACCACTTATACAGTGTCATTTATTTAAATACAGGCCACCCCTGTGCAAAGGAAACTTGTTTTTTTTTTGTATTGTGATAACAAAAAAATTTTATTTTGCAAAAATAGTATAGACTTTTGTTAAAAACACAAGATAATTAGTTATTACTTCCCTTGTGAGATTTTTTCAGATCTTTACGTTTAAGGGTCCCTAGATGTCGGAAAACATGTTTTCTCAATTCCGTCTGTCTGTAGGTACGTCTATCCGTCAGTTTGTCTGTTGGCGGCATAGCTAAAAAACTACTTAGGCGATTTCTTCAAATTTCAGTCTAAAATTAAGGGCCATACATGCGAAAATACATACAATGTATATAATGTGTTTTCATTCCGGGTGTACATCCGTTCACTACTGTTTTTCTGAAAAGAACAGTTTTGCTGACGTTTCGCTAAAATCACATCTGGCATTTTCGAAGCTTTCTTTCTCGCGTCGGAATAGAGACTGCCAAATGTGATTTTGGCGAAACGTCCTGTTCTTTTCAGAACGACAGTAGTGAACGGATGTACACCCGGAATGAAAACACATTATATTTTTCCATCCGTGAAGGACTAAAAATCAACATATATATATATATATATATATATATATATATATATATATATATATATATATATATATATATATATATATATACATATATATGTGTTGATTTTTACTCCTTCACGGATGGAAAAATACAATGTGTTTTCATTCCGGGTGTACATCCGTTCACTACTGTCGTAGAGTCTCTATTCGGACGCGAGAAAGAAAGCTTCGAAAATGCCAAATGTGATTTTGGCGAAACGTCAGCAAAACTGTTCTTTTCAGAACGACAGTAGTGAACGGATATACACCCGGAATGAAAACACATTATATATATATATATATATATATATATATATATATATATATATATATATATATATATATATATATAGCCTGTATTTTTCGTTAGCCCCGAGTTTCTGGTAAAGCGATTTTACCGATTTTTATATATCAAATTTTGTCTTATAATTAATAAAAAAATTTACTTATTTTAAACACGCTTTAAAATTGGAACAAGTATTCTATAATTGTTTATATATTGCCTACAAAATTACAAATGTACTAAAAAAGTAAGCAAAAAATTGGTGTCAGATCTAATAAAAAAATTTTTAAATTAAAATTCACTGGCTAATATCCAGGAGCCAGCGGCAAAAGCTCTGAGAATCACTATAAGGAATGTACAGAAACTTGTGCATGAAAAATAAACATAATTTACTTCCGAAGAAGATTAAGAAATGTACACGAAAAAATCCGAAGGCAAAAGACTTAAGTTACAATGCAAAAATGGATATTCATAACGCAATTTATGATTTATACACGTCAAAGACTAATAATCTTTCAGAAACTTTTTAATATTATAGACTAAAAAATATCATCATTACTTAAGAAGTCCGCATCTTCTGAATCGTCCTCAAATGACGCAATGATCATTGGTGCTATTTCGACATCTAGAACTCGTTCTCGATTCCACCAATCCCACATTAATTTCTCCGTATGTTCCACAGATTTCTTCCAGTACTCCGGCGTAATATAGTTTAATGAATATTGCCAAACAATTTGCACTTCATCTGATGTAAGACCATCGTTCACGTGTTTTTCGTAATATTATTTTGCCCCAGCCCTTATTAATTCTATTGCGTTAAACTAGCAATGGTATGGCGGCAGTCGTAAAACCTCATGTCCATTTTCCCGTAATATTTCATCTACGGCATATATTATTGGGTTTTTAATAGATTTTGCTATTAAAAGAAGTTCTAGTTTCATCATATTTGGTAAAAGATTTTTGTTTTTGTTTTATTAGCCAGCCATAAATATCACATGTCTTCCAGGATGAAGTAGGTTGTTTATTTAAGATTCTTGACTGATAAGATGCATTGTCCAGAATGATTAATGATGGAGAATCTAAATTTGGAATCAATTGTTCTTTTAACTATTTTTCAAACAGTTCACAGTTCATATTATCATGGTAGTCCATACTTTTGGATCTTGAAGAAAACAGTAAACTTGCACCTGGAAGAAATCCTCTTGAAGAACCTGCATGCAAAATGATGAAACGTTTTCCCGTCCCACATCTCTTTTTTCTCTTGACATTTTTTACAGACTCGTCCTGCCAAGATTTCGAACCACTTCCATTAGAAAATATCCAAGTCTCGCCTAAAATACCACTTTTCAAAATTTTGAATTAACATTTTCCGTGTATTTCTTTAAAAACTGGATACGCTGACTTGCTATATGTGGCAACTCGCATAAAAATCTTCGATTACAGTCCTTTTTATATCGAAAACCCAACATTAGTTATTAGTTTACTTATTATTGTATTAGTTTTTGGGTTTCGGTAAACTATGTTGACACTTTTAAATCTCGTTTATTTTTGTTTCTTTTTGTTTTTATCTACCATTCTTCCAGTCCAAATTGAGAAAATGTGTCTTTCCGACTGTTCCCATCGCCATGCTTGTTTTTAATTTGATGTGCGACGTTGCCATATTCATAATTAAAGAAATACCTATAAGTTATGATACACGTAAAACTAATTTTTTTTATAACAAAACTTATAATTAATAAAAATTTGAATTAGGTAAGGTTAGGATTAGTTAGGTTTTCTGTAAAGAATTCCGAGTCTATATTGAAAGCGGGATGTTTCTGTAACAAAAACTATATTGTTAGGCGGATCTGTCCCGCTAACATTAGGTTATCCCAGGTTCGTCAATAAAACCTTCATTACAACTATAACAATAACAATAAATAATTACAATTCTGTTGTCCAAATAATTTTCAATTGCTCATTTCATTTCCTTTAACAAATTGATAAATCTAAAATCTGGCAACATTGCTAAATTTTTCGTTTTAAGACTGTCAAAGTGTGACCGAGTGTGACTTTTAAATAATTTTTTTTAGGAAACCTCTTGCATATCCCGTAATTTTTATTTTTGAAATGTAATATTACAAATGGGTAATTTCTAGAAAAAAAATAAAATATGCAAAAATCGTCTGTCAGGATAGTTTACCGGACCCTAGTTTTTGATTTGTTTAAATCGTAAATTGCATTACGAACTTCCATTTTTTCATTGTCACTTAAGTCTTCCGTCTTTAGCTTTTTTCGTGTATATTTCTTAATTTTCTTCGGTAGTAAATTATGCTTTTTTTGATGCACAATTTTCTGTCGTTTCGTTTTATTTTATTAGATTTAATACCATTTTTTTCGCTTGTGGATGAAAAAACCCGAAAATTGTTTTCTATTACTTATTTTGTTACCGACTTGTCAATCTGACTTTCAAGTGACATCGCTCAAAGATTTTTGCAACTGATGGTATTTATATGTTTATCCTCTTTTTCCATATGAAAATATCATAGGTCTATCTAATTCATCTTCCGGATTTCATGCGGAGGATATGATTACACGTAATAAAAGAAAAACGAACTTAAAAAGTTTGTCGTTGATAAATCGTATGACACGCACGATAACACTGCTTTTGACTATACCGACATTCGCCTTTATGTGATATACAGGGTGTCTATTTTAGGGTATACCACTATCGCTATCTCATAAACGGCAAGAGATACGATGTTGGTTAAATTAGAGAAAAAATGTCCTTTATTGAGGACGTTAATAATCCGTTTACAGATTTTTAATTTTTTTCTTTGCTCTTGAAATACCGGGAATTTTGCAAAAATTGCCCAAAATTATTTTATTAGATATCTCAAAAAGTTGGTACTTTAGAGAAAAGTTTTATACAACACTTACTTACTTACTTTAATGATCTCTACAAAATGGCGCCCTCAGATTTTCAATCTGACGTTTGGTTTACCGGCCACCACCATCAATTTTTCTTTAAAAAACGGACCTGCATTTTTTATTTCATTTTCTTGAAGAAAAATTTACTGTTAATACATCAACATACACCAAGAACAGTTTTATTGACGTTTCGTACTGTTATATTCATCTTCATGTTTCCTTTTTCTAGTACGGCTCTGGATTTTCGCTGGAAGAATGGGCTTCTTCATAAATATCTTTATTTAATAATGTGGATCCCGGAAAATATAATTAATTTTTTTTACGGTTCATCACAAACGAAATTACAATTAAATACCTACTAATATTAAAATGGTTTAATTTTTAAAATTAATTACTTACAGTATAAAATGACAAGTAACGATTAGAAATGTTGGAAATGTCGGCCGTTATTTCTTAAACACTCTCTAGCATTTTTGATAACTCTTTTCTGAATAAAGCACTTTTGGTGTTATTTTATCACATGACACCTGAATTCTTAGCTTAAGATCATCCAAATTTGCAGGAGTCGTTAAATATACCAAGTCCCATATGTATTCCCATATGGAAAAATCCATTGGAGTTAGGTCCGTGGAATGAGGTGGCCAACTAATAGGACCATTATTACCAATCCAGTGGTTAGGTGTAAAATTATTAAGGAATCGAGTACAGCGACGGTAACGATGAGGTGGAGCACCATCAAAACTAAAAGTTTCTATGCACGGCCAAGGGCAGGTTATCTAACATTTCTTGGAAATCATTTGTCAAAAAATTCAAGTACATGTCACCAGTTAAATGATCCTCAAAGAAGTAGGGACTCACAACTTTAGAATCCAAAATTCCCAACCAAAATCCCGAACCTTTCTTGAAACATCGTCTCTCTAAAAAAAATGTTGGTTTCTTTATGTCCAGCGTTAATGAATATTATAGTTAAACCACACATTATTACGTTAGTATGTTTTCGGAGAATCCATCTACAGAAAATTCGTCTTTTACGGAAATCTGTTAGCCTTAGATGTTGCACTTTTCGGCAAAGATAGTTTCCAAATTAGCGCCGACGTAAAATCTTTTTAGACGATTCTTTGTTAACACCGGTTTTTTTCTCAATTTCTCGCAGGGATACCTCTTGATTGTCATGATTTTTATAATTTACGAAGGCGGAAACAATATTTAAATTAATAGGCGACAATTTTTACGCCACAGAGGACTTACTTAATACGTTTACTTCACCGACTCCTCCTTGGGCTGTTACAGTTGGAATACGGCTTTACTTCTTCTGAAAAGATCGATGTTTCGGGTATATATGATGGTACACTTGAACATTAAAGTAAGTAAGTGTGGTATAAAACTTTTTGAGACATTTAATAAAATAATTTTGGGCAATTTTTGCAAAATACCCGTTATTTCAGAAACAAAGAAAAGATAAAAAATCTGTAAACGGATTATTAACGTCCTCCACAAAGGACACTTTTTCTCTAATTTAACCAACACCGTATCTCTTGCCGTTTAAGAGATAGCAATAGTGGTATACCTTAAAATAGACACCCTGTAGATGAGACAGATTAGAGGCGAAACAATTTTAAGCGTGAGACGTCTTACTTTTTGAATAGACCTCGTACTCGCCGAGTTTCTCTAATTATGCCAACTGTTTAAAGAGTCGAAACTTACTTAATTCAACCCAGTCTAATAATTATTTTGTAACAATGAAAAGCCACTATCGGCATTAGCTTAATTTCGCTTAAACATGACTCGATGCTGCTTCCCGACGAGCATCAACACTAACGGGCAGGCCCTCGGCTTTACGAAGGCAATTGTGCCGTTTGTCAAACGTACTCGGCGCCACTTGGAACAAACGGGCCTTAATGAGATGCACTTATAGTTTGAGGAGGTTCTCGGCTCGAATTCTGCCATTCCGGGAGTATCCTTTTCTCTTTATTATTTTGTACTTTTGTTTGTTTTCAATGGGGCATTATCAGGCATCAGGAAATCGGCGAACGGATTTAACCGAACTTATATAGCAGGTACGAGCAATCTTTGCATAGCTGAGTTCGTAATTTCGGGACTTAATCAGGTAGCGGACAGTAGGTAAGAAATAAGTAGGTAAATTAGTAAATTCTCACATTTTTAAAATTATAATAGTATAATCGAACATATAAAAAAATTAATAAAAACAAATGAAAATTAATGAGAGACTTGAGTCTGAAGCTGAGAAACAAGATGATCAATATCGGGGTCAATATCACTAGTACAGAGGCGCAAAGTGTTTACTAAATTAACATCTGTAAGCCGATACGATGTTTATTTTTATTTCATGATTGAAAAAACTGCTCTCATTTATACGTGCTACCGAATGAACAAATTATTTTTCGTGCGAAAACTTTTAGCTGTGGATACTTTTCTTCGGAAAGGTATGTTCTGTAAAATTCGCTTAGTTACACATTATTAAATTTAGACTTCAAATATGAGTCTTCTTGAAGCTCGATCATCTCCATTTGTAGGTGAAGCGGAGCATGTTCTACATTATACTTACAAGGATTTGCAAAAATATTGAAAGTGCTATCCATATTTTTAAAATCGGAAAACCGATCAGTAAATTGCTCTGACAGTAGTTTCAGTTCTTCAGCATAGCGATCGTGTTCAATGTTTTCGTGACTGGATAATGTTAAAAAATGAAAACAGTTTTTATTTCTCACTTGTGTTTCCCACAAGCGAATTTTGTTTTGAAAAGCTTTAAGATGAGTGTACAGCTGATGTACCAATTGCCCTAATAACATTTTACCTTTGCTTAGCTACCTTACTTCGCAATAGTATGTCACACCATCATGTTCTGAATAGAGTTCATCCAAAAATGCTTTAAACTGGCGATGATTAAGACCCTTAAGCTAGATTCGATCTTTGTGAATGGAACATTTGTTGTTATTTCCCTAATGATTTATTTAATTTTATCCTTTCTTAACTGGCCCGTAAGTAAATTATATTGAGCGAAATGCTTGCATTACTCCATGCCGCTTCATATTGTATTCTTTTAAAACATTGCACAACAAACACGTGGGTTTACCACTGTGCATGATAAAAAAATATTCATCAGTCCATTTATTTTGGAATTGACGACATTCTGAGCCCACTTTTCGATTTTTAAACCAGACATCTTGATAGAATTTTTTTCTTCTGAGCTGAATTTGCTTGAATATTTCCCGCGTCTTATCGGTTGTTAAGGGGTAATGAGTTGACACGCGCGCTGAGTGGTTTATATATTACCCACAATAAGCAACTAGAATACTCTCGAATCGAGAGTCTCCATCGTACGCGAATATGCGTTGCGTGCGCTCAGAGCGGACTGTTATTCATAACGCTTCGCTCAGAGAGCTTCAAGGTCATTGGGCGGCTTCCCGAATGTTTATCTGTTTGTCTCTTTCTAACGACTGTTTCTGTGGCGATCCACTGCGTATACGCTTAATAAAATTATTTATCGATTTTAGTCTTTATGATTTGAAAAATACAGTTTTAGGTTGGTTGACAATAATTACAAATAAACTATGTGTGCTAAATCCTTAATTTTTTTGCGCGTTATTTAAAATTTCTGAATCTCTCGCGGGCCGGATTGGATCTGTTGGAGGGGGGGGGGGGTAGCACATATATGTCCTAAAACTTCGCGGTTCAGGTAACCGGGGGGCGGAGTCTTCACGCATCACCGCATACGACTAGTATATTAGCCCGTAGCTTTAGACTTAGCATTTAGTTTAAGCTTGAACACGATTAGAGACACTATTCGAAACGTTATGAAACCAATGAGAATAAGACAGTGCAAGTCCGACAGAACGATTCCACATTGACTACCACCTTCAAACAAATAATGTAATTACTACTTAAATACAGTGGTGGCTCATGATTAACTTTTCAGGAGGTCAATATATGTATATATATATTTATATATATATATATATATATATATATATATATATATACATATATATTGAACCAGTGTGTTTGTATATTGTAGGGTTTTATTCTCGGGAATGTGGTTCAAAGAGACAATTTACGAGTGGGTTACATAAACTTTATATTGTCGGCACGCAACACAATAAAGACCGAATGGTTCACATAACCAACATGGTCGGGACAGTACCTAAATAATAACTCTCAACATCATACGTCCCAAAAGAAAGCAGTCATAATTGGACTTGCTGATCGAGCCATTAATTTGAGTAGCCCGGAGTATTGAGAAACATCCATAAGGACAGCTAAACAACTACTCCAACTTAATTCCTATTCCCTTAAAATAATAAATCCGAGTTTTAGAAATAGAATAGACACTTTTCGTAAAGCTAATGAAAACAATTTACAAAATATTTCTACAAAAAATGACACAAAGGATAAAACCCAAAACTTTTTGACTCTTCCGTATATCAAAAAATTTTCAAAAAATATGATATAAAAGTTAGCCATAAGGCCGTTAATTTAGTTAATAATTGTTTCAGTAAATTAAAATCCGAAATTCCAAAAAAAACCCACGTAGTCTATCAAGTACCCTGCAAAGGATGCCTCTCTGTATACGTAGGACAAACAAGTACCTATATAATAGACTAAATGAACATAAATATGATCATAACAGTAGTACCACCGACCTAAAAAACACGAAAATGAGACAAAGCATACCTTCGTTTTTGATAACACCAAAATTTTAAAAACACAGCATGACAATTAATAAAAAGCGTGAGTTTTTCGAGTTACATGAAGAACAATCCAAACGCAATAAATAATAAATCCGAAATGGCTTATCTAAATCAAATATATCATAATATTCTAACTTAACATCTCTAGGTCAAATTGTTTCTTCAAATAAATACTCAACAAAAATCAAATTCTTAAGATAAATATTTGCCCTAAGAAAAACTAACTTTTAATCGTTTCAGTACTCTTTTATACTCGTACACGTATAAGTCTAATGTTTGTATATGCATATTATTTTGCTTGTGCAAAATGTAGTCACGATTTTTTCTTGTTTTTTTTATTCTATATATGTTATGTGTCTCATTGTTATGTTTGACTATTTGTCTACGGTAAGTAATGACAGTTATTTAAAAAAAATATATTTACTCCTGCTTATGTACTGCAGACAATATAAAGTTTATGTAACCCACTCGTAAATTGTCTCTTTGAACCACATTCCCGAGAACAAAACCCTACTATATATATATATATATATATATATATATATATATATATATATATATATATATATATATATATATATATATATATATATATATATATATATATATATATATATATATATATATATATATATATATATATATATATATATATATATATATATATATATATATATATATATATATATATATATATATATATATATATATATATATATATATATATATATATATATTTTTCTTTGACCAGTTTGAGTATATATTTTTATTTCAATTTTCTTGATTTAAGGTCAATTTAAAAACTTTACACATATACTTTAAATCATATATTTGCCCATAAACATGATGTAGTTAGATAACGTTTCGACCGCACTTCTGTCTTTTTCAAATCTAAAAATGGAGAAGAGCGTAGAATTTTAATTTAGTATTTTTACATTTAATATTTTATTTTGTTAGTATTACCTTAATAAAATATTAAATGTAAAAATACTAAATTAAAATTCTACGCACTTCTCCATTTTTAGATTTGAAAAAGACCGAAGTGCGGTCGAAACGTTATCTAACTACATCATGTTATGGGCAAATATATGATTTAAAGTATATGTGTAAAGTTTTTAAATTAACCTTAAATCAAGAAAATTTAAATAAAAATATATAAATATATATATATATATATATATATATATATATATATACATTTATATATATATACATACATATATATATATATATATATATATATATATACATATATATATATGTATATATATATATATATATATATATATATATATATATATATATATATATATATATATATATATATATATATATATATATATATATATATATATATATATATATATATATATATATATATATATATATATATATATATATATATATATATATATATATATATATATATATATATATATATATATATATATATATATATATATATATATATATATATATATATATATATATATATGGACTTCTTTTTTGGGTATAGCTTTATTTGCAAAATCAAACAATGGGATTAACTTTCGAGGTATGTAACCTTATTTCATTAATTTTGTAAGAATTATTGTCAATAGTATAAAATTTTAAATCAGTTTTAGAAAAATTGTAAATGTCCTTTTATAATTAGACCACTAAATGTTTTTTAAATTAATTGTAGATAGGTAAGGAAAGCTATATATACCAAAAAAAAAAAAATAAAGGATTGAGCAATTTTTGAGAAAGCCTACTATGATAGGCGAAACGTCAAGTTAATCCCATTGTTTGATTTTGCAAATAAACCTATACCCAAGAAAGAATTCCAATTAATATATACCGGGTTTAAAAAACAAATTGAATAATAATATATACAAGGGTACCGAACTGTATTTCACTGATATGACGTTCCTTCAAGAAATTGAAACAACTTATGGATTTTTATGTGCCGATATACTTAAAGAAATATCTACCACAAACACGAAATTAGTAAAGCAAAAAAATAGAAGAATTTTCCTATTAAGAAGCAAACATACAGGCGTCTCGCCAACTTTTTTAAATTTCAATGTTTCCCACATTGTGTTCACAGGTACGTACCTCGAAAATAAATTTGATGATATTATAAATAGCACAAAGGTAAAAATTTTAAATCTATGTATAACTGAAACAACGAAAGTTATAAATAAATTAAATAATCTCCTTCAACAAAAAATTATCGCAGTTAAATCAATAATTCCAATTGAGGTTTTTAATAAATTCATGAGGTTTGAAAACATTAAATATGAAAACTTATTCAATTCTATTAAACAAGAAAATAAAAAAAAAACTTTCTAAATTAATATCGGTCACTGAAAAAAATGACATACAAATAAATACATCCTCATGGTTAGACAACATCTCTAACACAGATATTCCTAACGATGCACAGAGGGGCCACTCTAGGTAAAACTCACCAAAAACTCTAAAATCAAAATTTAGGTAACTGAGAAAAATAACCACCGTAGACTTATGCCTATAAATCCTTCTTTCCAAATCACATTAGCCTTGGATTGTCAGTGTGATAAAACAAATGATAAAGCTTGTCAAAAATAGCTTCAAGACGCGTTTATGGTTTAATTTTTCAAGTGCAATAATTATTGATTTTTTCGGGCTACTCTTTGTGCTATAATAATTGAATTTACTTTGATAATAGTCATGCAAAATAATCGGCAAGGTAAGTGGATCATTATTGTATAAAACATTTTTATTGCTGTATTTTACTGTTGTTCCAAGGAGGCATTTCCATGAGCTCTTCAAAAATTAACAAATTTATTCAAACATAGGATTTGTCTTAGACAAAAAGTAGCAAATTCTGCCGTATTCAGTGTGGATTTTGGCATAGTTTTTTTCGTAAACATTTTTACTTAAAGTGGTATTGCGCTTAGCTGCTAGTTTTTGCTTATAGTGCCGTAATTTAGGCAGGCGCAGGAGGGTGATATTTTCGTAACCCTATTACTAGAACTGGCAGTCGGCCAACTTTTTTTAATTTTTTTGTTTCTTGTTTTGTTATCTTATGTGTGATCCTAAAATGTAAAAATCATATAATTATCAAAACAATTAATTACATATTCGTCTATAATATGCAGCCTATGAAAACCTTAATTAAATCGGAATTTATGGACATGTTGGTCTTTTCCCGTCTTTTTTTATTAGGATTTACTTTCGACACACTTGTAAAAACTGTTTTTGCAAGTGTGCCGAAAGTGAAATAGGTAATATTTTTGTATTAATAAAATTGCTATAAATTTTTTTGTTGTTTTAGATTATT
The DNA here is from genome assembly GCA_030620095.1 of Kuschelorhynchus macadamiae. Lineage (NCBI taxonomy): Eukaryota > Metazoa > Arthropoda > Insecta > Coleoptera > Curculionidae > Kuschelorhynchus > Kuschelorhynchus macadamiae. The sequence goes on along the minus strand of JAUTXW010003729.1, from coordinate 87,180 downwards.
TGAACTTAGAAATTAGTCGAAGAGATCTGTGGGAAAAGATTAAAGAATGTCCTTCAAAAAAACAAAACCGACAATGCACATATCTTAAAGAATACATAAGAAATTTAACGAATTGCCCAACTGGTAAGTTTCGGATTATTTCAAACCAAATTTCAAAATTTATGTTTGACTTGAAAGCAAAATGGCAAAAAGCTTGCAGAGTTACGTCAGTTTTTGCTGAAACCAATAAAACCTGGCTAGATACCAAAGTGGTCTTTACCGACTTTACACGCGCATTAGATCAATCTAAAATTGGCCGCCCTTTGACAGATTTTTCAGTTAGTTGCGAAAGTAGTAAGCGTCAGAAAACTGCTGATCTGCGCAAATACGGTCGAGGTTATCTGTTATGCGGCTCAAATGGAACTTAGAAAATCTGGTAACGTGCAAGCCTCCAAACTATTACAAGAAATTTCCAAGAATCCTGCGAGAGCTACTGAATATATAAGAGCTTTAAATAAAAGTATGTCTGCAGATAGTAAAACACAATTGCCACCAGAAGAGGCACTTTCAGTTTTGGTGGAAGCGAACTTATCTCGTAATCAATATAATATAATTAGAGAAAAGGACAAAGCCAGATTTCCCTCATATAAAGTTGTGCAACAAGCCAAGCTTGCATGTTACCCTAATAATATAAAAGTTGGTTCCACTTGTGTAGAAGTTGAACTTCAATCCCTAGTTCAGCACACCACCAAGAGAATATTGTTATTACAAAAAGAAGTTCTGGGTAGATTTGATCGCCAAATACTAAAGAAGTTAGTGTTGATATGCAAATGGGGTTTTGATGGCTCCTCTGGACAACAAAATTATAAACAAAAATTTGAAAATAACTACGATACGGATTCAAGTGCATTTGTAACATGGCTGGTTCCTATAAAACTAGTATGTGGAAACCCCAAATCCGAAGACCCGAAACACGTTATTTGGCAAAATCCCTGTCCGCCTTCTCCGCGATTTTGCCGCCCTATCCGGATTCAGTTTACTCGGGAAACCACAGAAACATCAAAACAGGAGCAAAACTTTATTGAAAACCAGATAGAAAGTCTTCAGGAAACAACAATTGAAATTAGTAACATAACTATATGTGTTAAATATATCTTTATTTTAGCCATGATTGATGGTAAAATAAGAAATGCACTAACAAATAACAAAAGTACGCAAAAATGTTACATTTGTTCTTCAGGACAAAAAGATTTTAATAACATTCAATTAATGATTTCAAAACCTTGCGATGTCTCTTTATACCGTTTTGCCATTCCCGTCTTGCACTCTCGTATCCGGTTTTTTGAGTATATTTTGCACCTTTCGTATAAACTACCAGTAAAATGTTGGCAAGTTAGAAACGCTACTGATAAGGAAAAAGTTTTTGAAAATAAAAAAAGAATTCAACAAGAATTTAAACAGGAATTAGGATTAATAATTGATCAACCAAAACCGGGATACGGGAGTAGTAATGACGGAAATACGGCAAGACGTTTTTTTGAGAACGCGGAAGTTTCCTCTAATATAACACATCTTGATTTAGAGGTTTTTAGAAGGTTAGGTGTTATTTTGGAAGTAATTACCAGTTATCATAACATTAATGCGGATTTATTCAAATTGTATTGTCTAGAAACAGCACAATTACTCGTAGATAAATATCCTTGGTGTTATATGACGCCAACAGTTCATTTAATTTTAATTCACGGTGCAGAAATTATTCGTTCCGTTCTTCTTCCAGTTGGTCAGCTCTCAGAAGAGGCTGCAGAAAGTAGAAACAAGGATTTTAAAAAATATCGAGAAAGATTCGCTAGAAAAATTGCTCGAGAGAAAACTAATGAAGATGTTTTCAAGAGGCTTCTTCTCTCTTCAGATCCTTTCGTTACTGGTAACAGAAAAACTTTAAAATTAAAAAGAAAGAATTTTTCTATCGAAACTTTATCCATGCTTCTACCACCCGATGTTAATGACCAAATTAGTCATGTTTCTGATAGTGATAGCTCTTCGGATTGTAATTTTGATTAAATATTAGTTTTAAATAATTTTTGTTCGAATAAGTTATAGATCTTAGTTTATTGCCTTTATTTTCAGTTAATACATTATCAAACCAAAGATCAAACCACCGACACATTATTATGAAAGCGTTTTATTATTTTTTTTAATATTAAATTAGTATTTTGATAATGTTTATAGCAAAAGAAAATAGTAGTATTTTCTTTGGTTTGAAGTGTGTCCTGTAGCAAAATATTCCGTTGTGTTTTATTTGTTCTATGTTGCCACTCTTCAATTTAATTTATCTCCAACAAATGTAACCTCAAGCAGGGATAATTTTGTAATAAAAGATAGAAATTAATATCTCTCCTAATACCTACTTTGCTGTTTTACTATTTGAATTTCCCACTCATTTTTCAGGAATAGCCTGATGTACTTTTAAAAGGTGTCAATTATAATGAGACACCCTGTATAGTGTGAATAATATCTCTGGTGATATTGGTTTGTTACATTTACACTTTAAACACATTCCTGAATGCAAAAGTATAAGCTTTAATGTTTTCCAGAATTGTTGGTATGTTTTGATACTTTTGGCCCCACTGTGCGATGTCGCAGAAGTTCTTGCTTTAGGCGAAAACTTCTCGCTTCCTGTTCAGAACGAAAAAAGCTTACCTTTAATAGAATATATATCCTGTGTATAAACAGCTATACAAGATAAACCAAATGAAATAAAAGATAGTACAAGGTCAGACGTCGTAAATATAATTACCAATCATAAAATAAAAATTAAACATAAAAAAAATAAAATTACTAATTTTCAAAAACGAATACAGAAACAACATAATAAAACAAGGCAATTCATTAAAGATAATCCTCAAATAACCATACTTAAACCAGATAAATGCAGTAAAACCGTTATAATGAATACTACTGATTATGACATAAAAATGAGTCAGCTCTTAAAAGATACCAGTACCTATAAACTTTTAAAGAATGACCCAACTAACATCTTTCAAAACAAAAATAATACTTTTGTAAAAAACTCTTATACAAAAATCTATTAACTGACGCGGAAGTTAAAAATTTGTCAATTCATAATGCAGTCACGCCTAAAATATATGGCCTACCCAAATTGCATAAACCTAACATTCCCCTCAGGCCTATAGTTTCATGTATTCAATCTCCTTTCTACAAGCTCTCAAAGTATTTGTCAAAATGTTTGTCAAATATCACAGGTAAAAACACTTATTACATAAAAGACTCATTTCCATTTAAACATTTTCTAGATACAGTAACAATGCCACCAAATTCAAAGTTAATATCACTAGATGTAATTTCTTTGTATACTAATATACCAAATGAACTCATAGTTAGTGCTATAAAAGGCAAATGGAATATTTTAAAAAATTTTACAACTCTAACTCAGCCCGAATTCTTAGAAGCCTTACATCTTATAATGTCAAATAATTATTTTCAATACAAAAACCAATTTTATCAAGAACTTGATGGATGTGCTATGGGCTCACCTATTTCCTCTACAATCGCACAAATAGTTATAGAATACCTAGAAGAGGAAGTTCTTGAAAAATTGAATTTTAATATTACTTTTTTTAAGAGATATGTGGATGATTGTTTAGCATCAGTTCCAGAAAATAAAATAGAAGAACTTTTCGCATTCAATAATTTCCATCCGAAACTTCAGTTCACTCTTAAAGTTGAATCAGAAAACAAAATAAATTTTCTCGACCTCACTATAATAAGACAAAAAGAAAATAATTTAAAAACTAAATGGTTTACAAAAGAAACTTGGTCTGGACGATATCTTAATTTCAATTCCCACCATCCATACCAACAAAAAAGAAGTGTTGTGATTGGTCTAGTTGACCGTGCCATATCTTTAACGTCACCAGAATACCGTCCTGAAGCCCTTAATAAAGTTAAAGAGGCCTTGAATGCAAATCATTTTCCAGAAAAACTGATAAAAAAAAATTATCAAACAAAGGACGAACATATATTATAACAATCATAACGAAAACGTAAGACAAGATAATACGCAAAAAAAATATATTGCAATGCCATACACATCTCAATTATCTGAAAAATTAAAACATATCTTAGGAAAATATAACATAATTGTGTGTCATAAAGCCCAGAACCTGATAGGCTCCCTATTTACAAAATTAAAAACTAAAATTCCCAAAAATAAAAAATCCAATCTCGTATATGAATTTCCTTGTTTAAACTGCCCTATGAAATATATTGGTATGACAACCCAACTTTTAGAAAATAGAATAAAAGGGCATAAGTATACAAAGAATGCATCCACTGCATTACACAAACATGAAAAAAGCACAAAACACGAATTTAATTTTTCTGAAACCAAAATCATTGATGAAGATAACCTGTATCAGAAATTAAATATCAAAGAAATGATTCACATAAAAAAAGAAAAAAATGCAGTAAATGACAAATAAGACATAAAAAATTTAAGTCAAATATACCACAATTGATATTTTAGTATAGTTTTAACTTCGTCTAAGCCATTATTTTTAAAATGTAGTGTATCATTGTGAATGTCTGATTCTACTCTAAGGTTTAAATTAAAAAATAGCAAAAAATTATCTTTAAATTCCTCAAAAAAAAACGTACTACGATAAAAACACTTTTTTACCTAAAACTGTGCCATGAGTTGCCTGGCAAACCACTAACTTGCTACCTATCATTCAAATATAAATAAATAATCAACATGTATTTTTCGAGGTATGTAACCTTATTTCATTAATTTTGTAATAATTATTGTCAATAGTATAAAATTTTAAATCAGTTTTAGAAAAATTGTAAATGTCATTTTATAATTAGACCACTAAATGTTTTTTAAATTAATTGTAGATAGGTAAGGAAAGCCATATATACCAAAAAAAAAATAAAGGAATGAGCAATTTTTTATAAAGCCTACTATAATAGGCGAAACGTCAAGTTAATCCCATTGTTTGATTTTGCAAATAAACCTATACCCAAGAAAGAAGTCCAATTAATATATACCGGGTTTAAGAAACAAATTGAATAATTATATATATATATGTATACATATATATATACATATATATATATATATATATATATATATATATATATATACATACATACATACACCTAATTTCCTAATTATTATATTTTACATCACAGAGACATCTGAAAAAATCAAAGACACGAAACAATAAAATGCTTTTATCCCTTCGCATTCACATATCCAGTCACATAAATCGTACATATTTTTACTAAAGTAACAATTTACTTTTTTGTTTTTCGAACACTTGAACCTGTGGTCGAAGATAGATCAAAATACAAAGGTTCTAACCTCACTAGATCCTCAGCAGATGATGTAAACTGTTTATATCATCTGCTGATGATGCTAACTTGGTTAGCGAAACGCGCGTCCAGAACGTAACAAGTTGTGGTGTAGTGTGGTTAGAATTCTTGTATTTTGATTTTTTGTTTTTGTCTTTACTTGTCTGCCGAATTCTAAGTTCCGGTAAAGGTCGACATCTGGCCTTAAATTCGAGACATTTCTTAAAGTACAGTTCACTGGTGGCTGTTGAAGTCTTAAGATTCTAAACCACTGTGGCTACCATTATTTAAAACATTAATTTTTTCAATTAATTTAAACCACAAAATCAACAAAAAAGTCTTGAAAATAAAATAAATTCTATAAAAATGCGCAATCGTAATCAGAATCTGTCACACGATTCACATTAAACTCATCAACCGAATATTTTAAGTTTCCTCGGCGCGGCTATTAAGGTAATCTATTACCTATGCGTGCTTATGCGGATTCAATCGGGAACACTCGGAAAAAACTCGCCTCCGTTTATAACCACGAGGACATCGCGGTCCGCCAGCTTCGTGGTCCAATGAAACGAAACCTTCGGAGATCGCCGTGCGAGGCATCGATAGTGCGACTGCCGCTAAACATTCAACGAGTTTACACGCTTAGAATAATAGAACGAGTTTCCAAATTTAAAAAATATAAATTATTTATTATTTTCTGTGTGGAAATAATTATTGGGGGGGTCACTCACCATATGACCTAATGGAGGAGCTGCCACTGCTTAAATAGGAATCAAAGCAATCGGTAATCAAGTAAAAGGCCTAACCTAACCTAAACGTATACCACTTTATAAACCTTCTTTGGTTTTAATTATTTGCATAAAAATAAACAAGAAACTTCATTATGTTTGGATCATATATTTTCCCACAAAAACTAACCGAATCAATCGGATAGTGAAACTTACTATGAATAAATTTTATTAAAAATTCAGGGCGGTATTAAAGTTTGCCAAGGAAATGTATAAATTTCGCGAATTTTAGACGTGTTTAATATGGAAATTTAAAAACTTTCGAGTTACAAAGGACCTGACAATTCTCGTCAGTTCTCAAAGGTAACTCTGTGACTGGCTTGCTAATGAACTCGGTTATTAGTGAGTTTTTGCATAGTACTTTAGCAGATATAAGGTGGTTTTTAGCGAATATCAGGGCTTAATATTTTTCATGTAACTAAACTGCTGAACATAATAAGAGGAACAAGCAAATTTTAAAGGGAAATTGAAATATTGCCATAACGAGAAAAGGTAATGAGTTGCGGTTTATAGATATTTCTTGCAAATTTTGTTGGTAATTAACCAGTTTAAAGGAAAGTAGAATTATTAGGAGTAAGGATAAGGGGGGCAAGGACGAATCTTTTTGGTAATCGAATTTTATTAAGGTAATCTAATTTAGTTCAGCACATAGTCATTTGTCATAGTGATAGTCATCCTCATCATCATATTGTACCAATATTTTACCAGTTTCCTCCTATGCCATACTTATTGGGCATGATTTAAAATAAGTTGAATTTTTTTTACAGAGATTTTTTTAAGACCGCCATTTTGTATCACCTTTTTTAATTCGCACCAGTTAATCTCTGTATCATATTCAATTTTCCTGCAAGATATTAAGTCAATTGATTAAGAATATTTTTTACATCGATTTCTTAGATATTCAGTTTGGCAGCCATTTTGTTTCTCCGTTTTGAATTCGTACCATAATTTTGCCACTTTATCTCTATCTATATCACCTTTACTGGATGCCCAAAATTTAAAATTAATGTCAGAAACACGTGGCTATAGTTAGCCAAATTCCATTGCTTTAGCGGTCATCCAGGAGAATCTATTTTCTACTACTATATACCAGTTCTTGCCGCAATAAATATTTTCTACTTTTGATATATATATATATATATATATATATATATATATATATATATATATATATATATATATATACATATATATATATATATATATATATATATATATATATATATATATATATATATATATATATATATATATATATATATATATATATATATATATATATATATATATATATATATATATATGATTTTCGATTCTTTGACCTTTTCCGTAGTAGATATATTTTTTAGTTTTATTTTTCTTGGTTTACTTGAAAATAGTTAAAAAATTACTTCTTTTTTTTTTAAAACATACATATATTGTAGTCTGATGACGTTTCAACTGTTTTGGTCTTTTTCAAATCTAAAATTATATGAAAAATTGTTGGCACGACAATAATAAAATACGTCAAAAAAATAATCATCTTACCCTAGAACGTATTGACAACAGTATACAACACATAACGAAGCAACAGCTATGACGATCACATGTATTAAAATTTTATTTTCTCGATTAAGAAAATGTTAACAGGACACAACATTTTGCACATTGATATCAAGGACTAACACAACGAACTGTGGAGTATCAATTATTGCAATATAGATGTATATATTTTGCTAAGATTGTTTACATCTTTTTTGTCATTCACACAGTTTTTGTTTTTGTGGATTAAAGCCATTTCGTAAAATTCCCTTTTTTTTAACTGACACTCAGTTTTTAAGATTTTAGTTTCAGAGTAATTAAAACTGTGGTTTTTCGACTTTTCATGGTTGGTTAATGCCGTTGAGTTTTTTTTGTCGTATTTATGGCTTTTTATACGGTTTTCCAAATATTGACTCGTTTGGCCGATGTAAACCCCTTTACAATTACAACAAGGAGTTTCATAAACTACATTGCTCCTTTTGTTTTTTGGAGTCCTCGCCTTTAGTTTACTAAAATTATTCGATAGTAGATTAACGGTTTTATGACAAATTTGGATGTTATATTTTTTAAAGAATGTTTGAAATTGTTGGGATAATCCATTTATAAAGGGGAGGGAAATGTACTTTGTACGTGCTGAAGTAGGTTTTTTAGTGCAAATTAAAGAGTTATGATGCTTATGAATTCTGCTTTTAAATATTTTATTAATTAATTCCAATGGATATTGGTTTAAAATCAATGCTTCTTTTGCCTTTTTAATAACATTTTCTCTGTATTCAGCATCAGAAAGCTGAATTGCCCTGTCCGCCAATCCTATTATTACAGACCTTTTTTGCGATGTTGGGTGATTAGACTTGAAATTTATGTATCTAGAAGACCATGTCGGCTTACCATTCTGTTTTTATATTGTGTTGTGTTAGTCCTTGATATCAATGTGCAAAATGTTGTGTCTTGTTAACATTTTCTTAATCGAGAAAATAAAATTTTAATACATGTGATCGTCATAGCTGTGGCTTCGTTATGTGTTGTATACTGTTGTCATTACGTTCTAGGGTAAGGTGATTGTTTTTTTGACGTATTTTATTATTGTCGTGCCAACAATTTTTCATATAATTTTAGATTTCAAAAAGACCAAAACTGGTTGAAACGTCATCAGACTACAATATATGTATGTTTTTAAAAAAAAGAAGTAATTTTTTAATTATTTTCAAGTAAACCACTGACCGTAAACCAAGAAAAATAAAACTAATATATATATATATATATATATATATATATATATATATATATATATATATATATATATATATATATATATATATATATATATATATATATATGTTTTCATTCCGGGTGTACATCCGTTTACTACTGTCGTTCTGAAAAGAACAGTTTTGCTGACGGTTCGCCAAAATCACATTTGGCATTTTCAAAGCTTTCTTTCTCGCGTCCGAATAGAGACTGAAGTGTTGGTGCGACGCTTCCTTTTATACCCCCACTCGGGGCCGAAGGTTATATCTGCGCAGGCGTTGGTCGTTATTTATGTTTTCCGGATGGTGCTGTTGTTGTTGCGCTAATTGCGCTTGAGTTTTTGCGATTTTAGATTTGTCGATTATTGTCTTCCATACTGTTGGTAGTTTTAATGATTCGTCCCTTTTATTCAAATCACCTTGTTTTTCAATTTCTATGGCTTCTCGGATTATTCTGGTCTTATAATGTTCTATATTGGCAATCTCCCTACACCCATCGAAATTTATTTTATGACCGGTTTCCTGATGATGTAGGAATAAAGCTGAGGTTGTTTGTTTATTTCTGATGCTGAGTTTATGCTCTTCCACTCTTGCTGATATTCGCCTGTTAGTTTGTCCTACGTACAACTTTTCACAGTCCTGGCACGGAATGCTGTACACTCCGTGGTTTTCCAGTTTGATTTTATCTTTTGGGTTTCCGAGTAGTTTCCGAGATTCTGTCTGTTGTGCCTTTTACATATGGTAAGACTACTCGTTGCTTTCCCGGCTCATATTTTTTGTTGTTCGTTGTTCGGGAAACCTGTGCATTAATAGCTTTCTCTATGGTGAGATTTGTGTAGCCATTTTTCTTTAAAGCACTAGATACTACCTTAAGTTCGTTTTGTCTCGTCTGTGTTTCAGTTAGTCGCACGGATCTAGATATTAGAGTATTTGCCACAGCTTGAATTTGTGCTGGGTGATGATGTGATTTTGCATTTAAATATCTGGCTGTATGTGTTGGTTTTCTATACACGGTGTATTCGAAATGTCCGTTATGTAGTTTTGTGACCAAAACATCTAAAAATGGTAGTTTGTTGTTTTCCTCTAGCTCTAGAGTAAATTGTATTCTGGGGTGGATTGAATTTACGTGAGTCAGAAATTTTTCGAGCTCTGCATGACCATGTTGCCATATAATAAATATGTCATCCACATAACGAATCCATAATTTGGGTTTTAAACTTGCTTTCTCAAGAGCTTCTTTCTCGAAGTTTATCATAAATAAATTCGCGACTACTGGTGATAGCGAGGACCCCATTGGAGCACCATCCATTTGTTTATACATTTGCCCATTGAAAGAAAAATAAGTATTTTTGAGGCAATGCTCCGAAAGTTCTATTATATGTGCCTGGAAATCCTCGTTCATAGCAATCTTGTCCAATGCTTCGTCGATTGGAATACTGGGATATAACGATTTGACATCTAGGCTTGCTATGATATCGTTTTTTTCAAGGACGATATCTCGTATAATTCGAGTGAAATGCTCCGAGTTTTTTACAAATGAATCAGCTTTTTCTACAGTTGGTTGCATAATTTCAGAAAGGTATTTCTCCAGTTTTTGTAGCGGCGAATTAACAGCACTAACAATTGGTCTGATAGGCGCCCCTGGTTTGTGTATTTTTGGTAAACCATAGAGTTTAGGACATCTGCTCGACTTTTCCCGTGGTATGATTTTTTGTTGAATTTCGGGGTTTATTGGTGAACTTTTTATTTTATTTTTAGTTGTTTTTTCTAGGTACGTTGTCGGGTCCCTTGGAACAGGCCTATAACAATTGTCTTGTAGGATATCCTGCATTTTTTGTACGTAATCTTGAGTATTCATAACCACAGTTACGTTTCCTTTATCTGCTGGAAGGATTGTGATGTCTTTATTTTTTCGAAGGTTTATTAGGGCCCTTTGTTCAGTGGCATTTAGGTTTTGTTTTGGTGTTTTGCTTGTTCTTGAAATTCTTGCCACTTCTTGTCGAATCTCCTCTGCTTTTGTTTCTTCAGAGGAGTCAAGGACAGCTTCCACTCCAGCTATTATTTCTTCTTTCGGGATTTCCTTAGGAAATATCGCAAAATTAAAACCCTTACTCAGTACGGATTTTTCACTTTCTGAGGGACTGTAGGATGATATATTATGTACTAATTTAACGACGTCTACTGATGATTTTTGTGGCTGACTCGACTTTCGTAGGAGATTGTCATACTTTTTCGAAAGTTTATCTGTCTTAATATTCTTATTTGATTCTGTTCGCCAAAAAGCCAAAGTTTCTATGCGATTCCACAATAAAGGGTGAATGATATTACTTAGTTTAAGGTGTAACTTTAAAAGTTCTTTTTCTGTCCCGGCTAGTTGTTTTCTAGTTTGATGGATTTGTTCTTTTAATAACGCCTTACTAGCATTTTGAAGTATGGTATTAGTTTTTCTAGTTTTAGTATGATAAGACAACCGTGTAAAAGTAGGAAGTAAATCGCTGTCACGACACTTGATTTGAAAGGTTAGATCACATAAAAGATTAGTTTTCTTACCTCTCAGTTTCTCATACATCTTGATTGTCTTGAAAATCTCCTCCCCGTAGAGGTGTATAGTGTTGGTTTTTACTCCTTCACGGATGGAAAAATACAATGTGTTTTCATTCCGGGTGTACATCCGTTTACTACTGTCGTTCTGAAAAGAACAGTTTTGCTGACGTTTCGCCAAAATCACATTTGGCATTTTCGAAGCTTTCTTTCTCGCGTCCGAATAGAGACTGAAGTGTTGGTGACTGCGACGCTTCCTTTTATACCCCCACTCGGGGCCGAAGGTTATATCTGCGCAGGCGTTGGTCGTTATTTATGTTTTCCGGATGGTGCTGTTGTTGTTGCGCTAATTGCGCTTGAGTTTTTGCGATTTTAGATTTGTCGATTATTGTCTTCCATACTGTTGGTAGTTTTAATGATTCGTCCCTTTTATTCAAATCACCTTGTTTTTCAATTTCTATGGCTTCTCGGATTATTCTGGTCTTATAATGTTCTATATTGGCAATCTCCCTACACCCATCGAAATTTATTTTATGGCCGGTTTCCTGATGATGTAGGAATAAAGCTGAGGTTGTTTGTTTATTTCTGATGCTGAGTTTATGCTCTTCCACTCTTGCTGATATTCGCCTGTTAGTTTGCCCTACGTACAACTTTTCACAGTCCTGGCACGGAATGCTGTACACTCCGTGGTTTTCCAGTTTGATTTTATCTTTTGGGTTTCCGAGTAGTTTACCTATAGTTGTTTGTGGCTTGTGTATTGTTTGTATGTTGTGTTTCCTCAGAATTCTTCCGATTCTGTCTGTTGTGCCTTTTACATATGGTAAGACTACTCGTTGCTTTCCCGGCTCATATTTTTTGTTGTTCGTTGTTGGGGAAACCTGTGCATTAATAGCTTTCTCTATGGTGCGATTTGTGTAGCCATTTTTCTTTAAAGCACTAGATACTACCTTAAGTTCGTTTTGTCTCGTCTGTGTTTCAGTTAGTCGCACGGATCTAGATATTAGAGTATTTGCCACAGCTTGAATTTGTGCTGGGTGATGATGTGATTTTGCATTTAAATATCTGTCTGTATGTGGTGGTTTTCTATACACGGTGTATTTGTGACCAAAACATCTAAAAATGGTAGTTTGTTGTTTTCCTCTAGCTCTAGAGTAAATTGTATTCTGGGGTGGATTGAATTTACGTGAGTCAGAAATTTTTCGAGCTCTGCATGACCATGTTGCCATATAATAAATATGTCATCCACATAACGAATCCATAATTTGGGTTTTAAACTTGCTTTCTCAAGAGCTTCTTTCTCGAAGTATATCATAAATAAATTCGCGACTACTGGTGATAGCGATGACCCCATTGGAACCTTTCAAATCAAGTGTCGTGACAGCGATTTACTTCCTACTTTTACACGGTTGTCTTATCATACTAAAACTAGAAAAACTAATACCATACTTCAAAATGCTAGTAAGGCGTTATTAAAAGAACAAATCCATCAAACTAGAAAACAACTAGCCGGGACAGAAAAAGAACTTTTAAAGTTACACCTTAAACTAAGTAATATCATTCACCCTTTATTGTGGAATCGCATAGAAACTTTGGCTTTTTGGCGAACAGAATCAAATAAGAATATTAAGACAGATAAACTTTCGAAAAAGTATGACAATCTCCTACGAAAGTCGAGTCAGCCACAAAAATCATCAGTAGACGTCGATAAACTAGTACATAATATATCATCCTACAGTCCCTCAGAAAGTGAAAAATCCGTACTGAGTAAGGGTTTTAATTTTGCGATATCTCCTAAGGAAATCCCGAAAGAAGAAATAATACCTGGAGTGGAAGCTGTCCTTGACTCCTCTGAAGAAACAAAAGCAGAGGAGATTCGACAAGAAGTGGCAAGAATTTTAAGAACAAGCAAAACACCAAAACAAAACCTAAATGCCACTGAACAAAGGACCCTAATAAACCTTCGAAAAAATAAAGACATCACAATCCTTCCAGCAGATAAAGGAAACGTAACTGTGGTTATGAATACTCAAGATTACGTACAAAAAGTGCAGGATATCCTACAAGACAATTGTTATAGGCCTGTTCCAAGGGACCCGACAACGTACCTAGAAAAAACAACTAAAAATAAAATAAAAAGTTCACCAATAAACCCCGAAATTCAACAAAAAATCATACCACGGGAAAAGTCGAGCAGATGTCCTAAACTCTATGGTTTACCAAAAATACACAAACCAGGGGCGCCTATCAGACCAATTGTTAGTGCTGTTAATTCGCCGCTACAAAAACTGGAGAAATACCTTTATGAAATTATGCAACCAACTGTAGAAAAAGCTGATTCATTTGTAAAAAACTCGGAGCATTTCACTCGAATTATACGAGATATCGTCCTTGAAAAAAACGATATCATAGCAAGCCTAGATGTCAAATCGTTATATCCCAGTATTCCAATCGGCGAAGCATTGGACAAGATTGCTATGAACGAGGATTTCCAGGCACATATAATAGAACTTTCGGAGCATTGCCTCAAAAATACTTATTTTTCTTTCAACGGGCTTTCAACGTATAAACAAATGGATGGTGCTCCAATGGGGTCCTCGCTATCACCAGTAGTCGCGAATTTATTTATGATATACTTCGAGAAAAAAGCTCTTGAGAAAGCAAGTTTAAAACCCAAATTATGGATTCGTTATGTGGATGACTTATTTATTATATGGCAACATGGTCATGCAGAGCTCGAAAAATTTCTGACTCACGTAAATTCAATCCACCCCAGAATACAATTTACTCTAGAGCTAGAGGAAAACAACAAACTACCATTTTTAGATGTTTTGGTCACAAAACTACATAACGGACATTTCGAATACACCGTGTATAGAAAACCAACACATACAGACAGATATTTAAATGCAAAATCACATCATCACCCAGCACAAATTCAAGCTGTGGCAAATACTCTAATATCTAGATCCGTGCGACTAACTGAAACACAGACGAGACAAAACGAACTTAAGGTAGTATCTAGTGCTTTAAAGAAAAATGGCTACACAAATCGCACCATAGAGAAAGCTATTAATGCACAGGTTTCCCGAACAACGAACAACAAAAAATATGAGCCGGGAAAGCAACGAGTAGTCTTACCATATGTAAAAGGCACAACAGACAGAATCGGAAGAATTCTGAGGAAATACAACATACAAACAATACACAAGCCACAAACAACTATAGGTAAACTACTCGGAAACCCAAAAGATAAAATCAAACTGGAAAACCAGGGAGTGTACAGCATTCCGTGCCAGAACTGTGAAAAGTTGTACGTAGGGCAAACTAACAGGCGAATATCAGCAAGAGTGGAAGAGCATAAACTCAGCATCAGAAATAAACAAACAACCTCAGCTTTATTCCTACATCATCAGGAAACCGGCCATAAAATAAATTTCGATGGGTGTAGGGAGATTGCCAATATAGAACATTATAAGACCAGAATAATCCGAGAAGCCATAGAAATTGAAAAACAAGGTGATTTGAATAAAAGGGACGAATCATTAAAACTACTAACAGTATGGAAGACAATAATCGACAAATCTAAAATCGCAAAAACTCAAGCGCAATTAGCGCAACAACAACAGCACCATCCGGAAAACATAAATAACGACCAACGCCTGCGCAGATATAACCTTCGGCCCCGAGTGGGGGTATAAAAGGAAGCGTCGCAGTCACCAACACTTCAGTCTCTATTCGGACGCGAGAAAGAAAGCTTCGAAAATGCCAAATGTGATTTTGGCGAAACGTCAGCAAAACTGTTCTTTTCAGAACGACAGTAGTAAACGGATGTACACCCGGAATGAAAACACATTGTATTTTTCCATCCGTGAAGGAGTAAAAACCAACACTATACACCTCTACGGGGAGGAGATTTTCAAGACAATCAAGATGTATGAGAAACTGAGAGGTAAGAAAACTAATCTTTTATGTGATCTAACCTTTCAAATCAAGTGTCGTGACAGCGATTTACTTCCTACTTTTACACGGTTGTCTTATCATACTAAAACTAGAAAAACTAATACCATACTTCAAAATGCTAGTAAGGCGTTATTAAAAGAACAAATCCATCAAACTAGAAAACAACTAGCCGGGACAGAAAAAGAACTTTTAAAGTTACACCTTAAACTAAGTAATATCATTCACCCTTTATTGTGGAATCGCATAGAAACTTTGGCTTTTTGGCGAACAGAATCAAATAAGAATATTAAGACAGATAAACTTTCGAAAAAGTATGACAATCTCCTACGAAAGTCGAGTCAGCCACAAAAATCATCAGTAGACGTCGATAAATTAGTACATAATATATCATCCAACAGTCCCTCAGAAAGTGAAAAATCCGTACTGAGTAAGGGTTTTAATTCTGCGATATCTCCTAAGGAAATCCCGAAAGAAGAAATAATAGCTGGAGTGGAAGCTGTCCTTGACTCCTCTGAAGAAACAAAAGCAGAGGAGATTCGACAAGAAGTGGCAAGAATTTTAAGAACAAGCAAAACACCAAAACAAAACCTAAATGCCACTGAACAAAGGGCCCTAATAAACCTTCGAAAAAATAAAGACATCACAATCCTTCCAGCAGATAAAGGAAACGTAACTGTGGTTATGAATACTCAAGATTACGTACAAAAAATGCAGGATATCCTACAAGACAATTGTTATAGGCCTGTTCCAAGGGACCCGACAACGTACCTAGAAAAAACAACTAAAAATAAAATAAAAAGTTCACCAATAAACCCCGAAATTCAACAAAAAATCATACCACGGGAAAAGTCGAGCAGATGTCCTAAACTCTATGGTTTACCAAAAATACACAAACCAGGGGCGCCTATCAGACCAATTGTTAGTGCTGTTAATTCGCCGCTACAAAAACTGGAGAAATACCTTTCTGAAATTATGCAACCAACTGTAGAAAAAGCTGATTCATTTGTAAAAAACTCGGAGCATTTCACTCGAATTATACGAGATATCGTCCTTGAAAAAAACGATATCATAGCAAGCCTAGATGTCAAATCGTTATATCCCAGTATTCCAATCGACGAAGCATAGGACAAGATTGCTATGAACGAGGATTTCCAGGCACATATAATAGAACTTTCGGAGCATTGCCTCAAAAATACTTATTTTTCTTTCAACGGGCAAATGTATAAACAAATGGATGGTGCTCCAATGGGGTCCTCGCTATCACCAGTAGTCGCGAATTTATTTATGATATACTTCGAGAAAGAAGCTCTTGAGAAAGCAAGTTTAAAACCCAAATTATGGATTCGTTATGTGGATGACATATTTATTATATGGCAACATGGTCATGCAGAGCTCGAAAAATTTCTGACTCACGTAAATTCAATCCACCCCACAATACAATTTACTCTAGAGCTAGAGGAAAACAACAAACTACCATTTTTAGATGTTTTGGTCACAAAACTACATAACGGACATTTCGAATACACCGTGTATAGAAAACCACCACATACAGACAGATATTTAAATGCAAAATCACATAATCACCCAGCACAAATTCAAGCTGTGGCAAATACTCTAATATCTAGATCCGTGCGACTAACTGAAACACAGACGAGACAAAACGAACTTAAGGTAGTATCTAGTGCTTTAAAGAAAAATGGCTACACAAATCGCACCATAGAGAAAGCTATTAATGCACAGGTTTCCCGAACAACGAACAACAAAAAATATGAGCCGGGAAAGCAACGAGTAGTCTTACCATATGTAAAAGGCACAACAGACAGAATCGGAAGAATTCTGAGGAAACACAACATACAAACAATACACAAGCCACAAACAACTATAGGTAAACTACTCGGAAACCCAAAAGATAAAATCAAACTGGAAAACCACGGAGTGTACAGCATTCCGTGCCAGGACTGTGAAAAGTTGTACGTAGGGCAAACTAACAGGCGAATATCAGCAAGAGTGGAAGAGCATAAACTCAGCATCAGAAATAAACAAACAACCTCAGCTTTATTCCTACATCATCAGGAAACCGGCCATAAAATAAATTTCGATGGGTGTAGGGAGATTGCCAATATAGAACATTATAAGACCAGAATAATCCGAGAAGCCATAGAAATTGAAAAACAAGGTGATTTGAATAAAAAGGGACGAATCATTAAAACTACCAACAGTGTGGAAGACAATAATCGACAAATCTAAAATCGCAAAAACTCAAGCGCAATTAGCGCAACAACAACAGCACCATCCGGAAAACATAAATAACGACCAACGCCTGCGCAGATATAACCTTTGGCCCCGAGTGGGGGTATAAAAGGAAGCGTCGCAGTCACCAACACTTCAGTCTCTATTCGGACGCGAGAAAGAAAGCTTCGAAAATGCCAAATGTGATTTTGGCGAAACGTCAGCAAAACTGTTCTTTTCAGAACGACAGTAGTAAACGGATGTACACCCGCAATGAAAACACATTGTATTTTTCCATCCGTGAAGGAGTAAAAACCAACATATATATATATATATATATATATATATATATATATATATATATATATATATATATATATATATATATATATATATATATATATATATATATATATATATATATATATATATATATATATATATATATATATATATATATATATATATATATATATATATATATATATATATATATATATATATATATATATATATATATATATATATATATATATATATATATATATATATATATATATAAATATATAAATAATATATAAAGTAAACAAAATGATTTTGGCAGCAATATGGCCGAACCAATCAAAAATTGGTTATTCTGTTGTTGCCACTGTCCTTATAAAATCACCGACCGAATCTCGTACCGGTGCCCCCTCCGGAACCTCAAGTACAAGAGGTAATAGTTTACTTGTAGTAAATAATTGCTATAATTCTTACTTACAAAGTGTTTGTTGATATATAGTAGGATTATTAGTAATAAATACGTAAAAACTCTTAAAGAGTAGTAGTGGAAACAGTTGTAGCTACTTTAGTTCTTGCTGGGTATATATATATATATATATATATATATATTTATATATACATAAATTTACTACAAAATCTTAAAATAACAGTATAATCTAGCCTTCTTTGACTTTATATGATCATACGATCACTCTTTCAGATTAAAATCAATAAATCTTTTAATTTTAATTTTCTATAAACTTGTCTGTAATATTAAACATCTGATATCTAATCCAAGTCAGTCGAATTTTAGCTTTTGAATGTATGTGATGTTTCAAAACTAAACGTCGTATACTGTGCCGGAAAGATTGTTTATGCATGTTTTGAGTGTTGATATTTCATTATGATGCCGGAAATTACCTTCTTAGGTGAGTTAAAAACTAAATTCAATTTGTAATTTTCTTTGGAACATGTTTATTTTACATTTTTTAAAAATCTCTACGTCCTTTGTAAAATAAAAATATTGGTTTAGATACACTGATGAAGGCAAAAACTTGCCAAAACGTTTATAATAAAAAAAATGCTACATACAAACTAAGTCTTCGTTTCGTGATGACGGCTCTATCGTTTTTTAATTTTTAGATATTTTGAAAAAACTAAGAGTTTGCATTTTCCAACAAGTACTGAATTTTTTTTATTTCATAATATTTTTAAAATCTGTAAAAAATTATTTAGGCAACTTTTTAAGGGTAATGCATCCCTGCATTTAGATGTTGATTTCGACGTTTTGGTTTTGAGATACCA
The DNA here is from genome assembly GCA_030620095.1 of Kuschelorhynchus macadamiae. Classification (NCBI taxonomy): domain Eukaryota; kingdom Metazoa; phylum Arthropoda; class Insecta; order Coleoptera; family Curculionidae; genus Kuschelorhynchus; species Kuschelorhynchus macadamiae. The sequence goes on along the minus strand of JAUTXW010003729.1, from coordinate 67,973 downwards.
TCATCATCTTTTTTTTCCTTATTTCTTCTAAACTTTTAGTTTTTTCAAAATAACTGAAAAATGAAAACATTAGAGGCAGCATCAAACCGATCCCAATACATTCTCCACCAATTTCGGACACACTATATATATATATATATATATATATATATATATATATATATATATATATATATGATGGTGAGAAACAGGAAAATGTACTTAATTTCATGTAGGTCACAAGGAATTATTCCCACTCCTATCACAAACAACACAAAAAACCTACCTCAAATAATAGGAACTACAGATGGGCGATTAGCACACCGCACTCTGGAATTTGTAGTAAGGTTGGATACAAAGGTTCTAAATTTTGAAATAAAAAATACTTTTGAAACTTTAACGCATCTAGAACGAACCCATACACATTTAACAAGACAACTAAATCAATTATTACCATCTCACAGTGTAGAGCAGTTTTTTAGTTTTCAAAAAATATCATGTGAAAAAATATTTAATAAAATTAAAAAAAACAACATTAAAAAACTGTCAAAATTAAAAAACTTTGAAAATAATAAATTTCTAAACATCAAAGAAAATTGGATAAAGGATCTTTCTGGATGCGATATTCCGTAAGATATTAAACAATTTTTGGCTTTGGGTCACACATTTAGTATAAAACCTAATTCAGAGGACATAGACATTAAAAAATTATTAGCAGACATAGAAAACATTATATTTTTTTATCCACAATGCAAACAAAATTTAATTAGGGCTAAAGTAACTAATGTTATAACTAATTTTATTCAAAAACCTAGTCAAAATCATTACCTAAGATTTTTATTTTTTAAAATAAAAAAATTTTTCAAGGCACACCCAGAACTGATAATAACTAGAGCAGACAAAGGTAACATAACTGTAATTATGAAAAAAGAAGATTATATTTCTAAATGTCTAAAACTTTTATCTGATAGTAAATATTATACACCTCTCAACAGAGATCCTACGTCCACTTATCAACAAAAGGCGAATAAAATTGTATCTTCTTTAAAAACTACTAATAAAATTACTACTGAACATGCTAGACAACTTACTATTTACAATCAAACTTCACCAAAATTTTATGGGTTACCAAAAATACACAAGCCTAATATACCAGTAAGGCCGATAATTTCATCAATTGATGCCCCAAATAGTAAGTTGTCAGAGTTCATTACACAAATATTAACAAAAGCCTATGATAGCAATAATAATTATTTTACTCAGGATAGTTTTACGTTTTCTACATCTATAAATAACAAACAATTACCACCTAATTTTGTAATTATTAGTCTGGATGTAGTGTCACTTTTCAGCAATATACCTTATTCTCTAATTAAAAACAGTATAATTAAACATTGGCCACAAATTTCAGAACATACTAATTTAACTCAAATAAAGATTCTGGAGATAGTACACTTTATTTTTGATACAACCTACTGCAAATTTAATGACACTTACTATAAGCAAATCTTAGGCACAGCAATGGGAGCGACAATATCACCTATAGCCTCTCTCAGTATATACTGGATGACTTACTTAATGAATGCATACCAAAATTAAGCTACCAACTACCCTTTATCAAAAAGTTTGTGGACGACATTGTGACGTCCATACCGTCCAGTGGCGTAGAAGAAATACTAACCGTCTTCAATAGCTACAATAACAATATTCAGTTCACTGTGGAACAAGAAAAAGATAAAAGTGTCCCCTTCTTGGACACAAAATTGATTAGAACTGGAAATAACGTAATTAAAGTCGACTGGTACACAAAACCCACATACTCAGGTAGATATATTAATTTTCGTTCATATCATACACAAAAAATGAAAGTTAATTTGGTATTAGCATTACGCAATAGAATACAAAAAATAAGCCATCCAGACTATACAAGAGAAAATCTAAAAAAACTCTATAATATATTGATAAACAATTCCTACCCTAAATGGTTTCTTAATAAATTTTTACATAACTCTATTAATACAACAATAAATAATAATAATAATAACAATGCAACTGTAGTACTTTCTCCAGGGATCAATGTTTCTTTAAATAATAATCAGAGTCCTACTAATATCAGTGCCCTTGTACCTAATAATCAACAGATTTACTATTTCTCTCTACCTTATTGCCAGGAATTGAGCCATAAACTAGAAAAAATTCTTTCTGAAAATGTTAACATCAAAATATGTGGCAAACAATTATTAAAAATAGGCAACACTTTCTCCAGGCTAAAAGATCGAGATGAACCAACTAAAAAATCAAATGTTGTTTACTCGCTTACATGTAATGATTGTAATAAAAAATACATAGGGCAAACCTCCAATGTTTTACAACAAAGAATAACTAGACACAAAAGTGACTGCAGATTACAAAAAAATTCTTGCACACTTGCAGAACACACAACCAACACAAATCATGTCATAGATTTTCAAAATTGCAAGGTTCTAAACACAGAAAAAAATTCGAACAAAAGAAAATTTTTAGAAATGGTGGAGATTTTCCTAGACAATGAATGTCTAAAGTATTTATTTAGTATTAGTATTATTTACTCACAACTTTTAATGACTTTAAAGCAATCAGATACTAGTTCACAATTTGAGTAATAATAATCCAAAAAATATGCACCCTTTTTTGTTTTTTATAAACAATAACTACAGATTGGGAGAATTCTGTGATTGTTTTAACAGTCAACCAATTACACCTTATTAATTAGCCACCCAAAATTAGTTAACTCTAGTTTATAACGTAATTATAATAAACAACACAAGTTCAAATTTAGCGCCAGAAAGAGGTACTATTACTTGCTAAATATGCTTACTCTGTCAGATCTTTGTATCGATTTTTGTTTATTCACCTAGTTTATCAAAAACCACAGAAATAAATTCCATTGATAATACACTCGGTCGGCTTCATTAGATGCGATCAATTTAAAACGTAAACGTGTAGAATAATTATATTTTTATGTAAATTTACCAATATGTAGTTATATATAACACAAAAATGAAAAAATTGGAATGTTTCACATAGAAGCTAGATGTAGAAAAAAACTCACCTTGCACGTAAGTCCTAGAGTATTAATTAAATTTAAATTAATTTTCATAAACTAATTCGAACATAAATGTAGAATCCTAATATTTTAACAAGCATAATTTACCACAAATAAAACATAGAATTAGTAATTAAATTAAGTAGTTAAGTAAAATGTAAGCACAGAAAATAGAAAATGAAAGTAATAATTCAAAAAAAGACCTTTTTCAGTCAACCAGAAATGTTAAAATCTTTCATCTCTCTTCTTTGATATCTTTATATAGATATTTTATATAATTTTCAATATTAAAAAAACGTTAAAGCTTAATTTAGAAAGCTGGTGCAATATTGTAAAGTTCTGTTTTGTATTGTAGCCTTGAAAAAGGAAACAATAAATTCGAAATAATGAGCGCACGCGTCGACCTATAAGTCAAAGTACACGTCGGTCTTAAGTTGTTCATGTAATTTCCCGTATTTTGAAAGCTAAAAATTATATGTGAAGTGCTAGTGTTCCATTTCACTATGACTAAAAAAGGAACCAAGACCGGTAGTTCTTCTACGAAAACTAGTGCTGAATTTGAAGCACTAAAGGATCGTATAGAGGAGATGGCGTCCAAGTTTACATCCGAGTTGGCCAGTTTTAAGAGAGAATTGGGAGATCAGTCCAAGGCAAGATCCAATTCCAGGGGTCCGAATGTCCAATCTAGGCAGGTAACTAATTTGGAAGAAAAATTTTTGAGGTTTGAAAAATCTGTAATGGAGACCATTCAAAGTTTACAACCGCAAATTGATAGTCTAAAGATGGCCGTAGGTAAGCAGTACTCATCAAACAATCAGAATGCTATTTTAGTACACGGGATCGAGGAAAGCAACCGTGATATTTACGAGGATATTATTCACCTGATGTCAACAAAAATTGGAACAGTCCTAAATAAACTTGATTTAAATTTTTGTTATCGCTTAGGCCCCAAAATACCTACAACGAAAAAACCCAGGCCTATTGTTGTTGCCTTCAGTCAACGATGGAAACGCGACGAGGTATTTTATCGTAAAAATCGACTAAAAGGTTCCGCGTTGTTGTTTACTGAACTGCTGAGCTCCGAAAATTTACAAATCTTTAAAAAAGCTAGGTCCTTGTTTAAAAATGCTTGTTGGTCAAAAAATGGACAAGTGATTGTGCTTAGTGAGGGTGCTAAAGTGGTGGTAGATTCCGAAAATAAGTTGAATGACTTAATTGTGCATCCTGCAGATATCTCTGAACTTGGAGATGAGGTTTAATAGGTGAAGGACACAATTTTGTCAACTGTAAGTACTCTGGCTGTAATAAACAGGGATGTTTATATTTTCATGTTCTGGACCTAACATTGGTTAAAAAATTTCACATGGAAATTATTACTGTAGGTCTTTACTATCCATTTCTTTTTGTTCTATTTTCATACATGCATTGTATAAGAATTAATGCGTTATACGAGTGATAATTAATATAAATTTTTCTTAGAAATATTCAGTATATATCGTTTATTTTGTTTTATAAGGTAGTAAGAAGTATCCAAATGTTGTTAATGTTTGTCTATATTATATCCTCTTGGCCAAACTATTTTGAGAATTAAGTTTCTCAAATATATAGAAAAAGCAAATATTTGCTTTAGTTTTTTTGTATGGTTGCCTAGATGCTAAGTGCAAAGAAGTATTACAATATGACCATTCTAATTCATTAGCCCTTTTTGCTACGGCATATTTTATAATTGTAATTCATTTTAAAATACTGATCAGTGATTTTCTACTTGAGAGATAGGCTAAATGTCTATTATATAGGGTGATGTTGTGGTATATTCCAAAGACCGTTATTTTCAAATTTATATTAATTTTTGCTAGTTCATAATAACATATATAATTAATTAAGCTACAAAATGTATGTTGTCGATTTTCTCTATTCTACTACTGGTAAATGCGGGTTTTGTTTTGGGGTGATTGTTGTTCTATTCTTTTATTTTCCTTTTTTTTGTTTTCGTCTCTGAGCGGATATTTATTAGTGGTATCCACGAGGGTATTCATTATTGAGAATTAATCAGCATACTTTATCTTGGGTAGTGTATTTAAAAATCAAATTAACTTGGGAAAAATAAGTAAAAATTATGTTTTTTTTTAATGGCCGACGTGAAATGACGTCACTGAATTTATAATTATATGCACTATTTTCTAGACTGTATAGACATTTTCTGGTTGAATACCTATGTACATTTTTTAATTAAGTATTTGTGTGGGGACAAATCTCATGAAGGATTGAGCGGACAGTCTGTGGGCGCGGGGATGTTTTGGTGTGCGTGCGGTGGATATGGAGGCTATGGCTGACACTAATAATGATTTGGGCTTGCGGCAAACTAATACCAATTTTTGTTCAGTAGCACACTTAAATGTAAGGTCCTTGAATACCGGAATTGATGAGTTTCAAAATTATATTTGCGACTATAACTTCGATGTTGTTGGGCTGTCGGAAACCTGGCTAACTCCCACTCATGATTCATCAGCATATATAATTAAAGGTTATAATTTTCTACGTAAAGACAGAATTAATGGACGTGGTGGAGGCGTAGGAGTATACATAAGATCAAATATACAGCACCAATTAATACAACTTGAAGTAGAATCGGACACATGCGAATTTATCACCCTGAAAACTAATATTAAAAACAAAAATGTTTTGGTTGTTACCATCTATCGTCCTCCATCGTCTAATAAAGATGTATTTCTGGATTTTTTGGAAAACATCCTATCTATAACGGTTCCGTTTTATGACAATGTTATATTTACAGGTGACTATAATATAGATTTTTCAAGAAACACTCCTATATTGAAAAAATGTCAAGTTATTCTTGGCACATTTAATTTAGAACAGCATATTATACAACCCACTTATTTTAATAATTTCAATAATAACCATAGCATCCTTGATTTGATTTTTTCTAACAAAAATATCCTTGTTTTAAAAAGTGATTCTGTACCAATATCGCAAGCAGTATCTGATCACTGTTTAGTATATACAATCTTTAGTATAAACATAAATAAGGACAATTTGGAATATATATCGTATAGAGAATATAATAAAATTAATTCTGATGAACTCTTAAGACATGCATCACAATTATCGTGGGATAGTGTTTATTATACCAATGATATAGACAAAAAAGTAGACATTTTTAATTCCAAAATTAAATACTTAATAGACAAACATGCACCTATAAAAACAAAGAAAATATACAATAAACCTTTTACTCCATGGATTACAAATAACATTAAAAAACTAATTAAACTAAGAGACTAAGCATATAAAAAATACCTAAAAAATAAAACGCAAGGCCGCCTACAGTATTACAGGCAGCTCCGAAATTATACTAAACACGCCATAATTCGGGAAAAGAATGCATTTTTTAAAAGTGTCAGGCAAATCAGGAAAATTTTTTTGGTCTACGACCAAAAAGTTAAATCTTATCCATAAAAATGATTCTGAAATACCTCTCAGTCTATCTGATGTAGGTAAACTTAATTTATACTTCTTCCAGTGTAACAATATATCGAATACTACATGCGATGAACAGGTTTCCTTTTATCAGCAAAACACTCATCGAAATGTGACTTCTGAACTTAATTTTACCCTCTTAGATAAGTCTGATTTACATAAATATATAAATTCCATAAAAACTAATTCTATTGGTGAAGATGGTCTCTCACTTAAAGATTTGAAATTATGTCTGCCTTTTTGTGAAAATCCGTTATTGAATATTGTTAATATTTGCATATTAAATGGCGTCTTTCCAAAACTTTGGGAAAAAGCCATTATAAAACCTCTGCCTAAGAAACCTAACCCTAAAGAACTAAAAGATTTAAGGCCTGTCAGCATCTTGTCTGTAATTTCTAAAGTGCTGGAAAAACATATTTATAATCAAATAATTTCATTTTGTAGTTTATATGATATAATTCCGGAATGTCAATCGGGTTTTAGAAAGGCATTTAGCACAACCACTTGTCTTTGTAATCTTGTAAATAAAATCAGACATAAGGAAGATAAAAAAGAGTTATTACGTGCCTTTGCTTGCTTGATTTCAGTAAAGCATTTGATACTCTAGACTATAGGATGCTACTAGCTAAGCTTCACTACTTTGGTTTTTCTAACAATTCAATGGGGTTTTTAAAGTCTTATCTAACTAATAGATTTCATTGTGTGGCCATAAAATGTGGACAGGTTCAGAAACAGTCCAGTTATATTCCTCTCGAAAGAGGCGTACCACAAGGATCTATCTTAGGGCCTTTGCTGTTCTCTTTGTATGTTGCGGACATGGAAAGAATAATTAAACACTCCGAACTGCAACAATTCGCAGACGATTTTCAACTCTACAAGTCTTTTACTATAGATACTTTACTTACTTCACAAACAAACTTCAATGAAGATCTTAGCGAATTAAATAAGTTTACAAAAAATCATAACTTAAAGTTAAATGCCTCCAAATCTTGCGTCATATTTTTTGGATCTAATAAAAATCTTTTGGAATATGTGTCAACTAATTTCCAAGTTAAAATAGATGATTTATCCGTACCAATTGTAACTCTAGCTAAGAATTTGGGTATTTTTATCGATAACAAACTAAATTTTGAGGCTCATATTAAGGAGAAACTTAGTATTGCGTATATGCGTCTGGGGAAATTGTATAAACTTAAACGCCATCTACCTAGTGGTACAAAATATTCATTATGTGATTCTCTAGTGTTAGCATTACTTGACTATGGCGATGTCGTCTATCATAACTCACTAAGCGCGCACACTAAACATGCCATACAAAAACTTCAAAATGCATGCCTACGTTTCGCACATAATATACCATTTAGAAACCATATTACACCATATCTCAATAGACATTCTATCCTGTCAATGGCGAGAAGGCGCGAGTATCATATGTTCCTATTTATTTTTCGCATATTAACAACCAATCAACCTCCATAAGGTCTATATTCACAACGCAGGAGCATAACTACGGTACTCGATATTTAGATTCTTTTAGGATCACATAGCATAGGTCAGCAGCATTTCAAAAATAATTCAGCTTCGTCGCAGTTCAGATGTGGAATAATTTATCAAATAATATTAAACAACTTCCGTTACGCAGCTTCAAGACACATATAAAAAATATGTTGTTGCATTCGCAAACCTAATTTAATTTGAACCGATAAATTTTGCATTCCATGAATACTATTATTGCTTATTTATTTCATTAGTTATTGACAAGCACCTCTTCATTCATACTGATTTTTATATATTCATTCATTCATATTTTTTAATTATATTTTTGTTTGCTGCACTCGCCCAGTTTTTAACAAATATTAGACTAATAATAACTATAATATTAGCCACGTCCTCTCAAGTGTCCGCCCCATATTCTAATATTTTGTTAAATTTTTACATTCCAATATTTTGTATTTCAATTTATTTCTAATATTCTGTATTTCGATTATTTGTATATCTTATAAGGCAAATAAAATGTTTTGAATTTGAATTTGAAATTTCCGAAAGCTCGGCGTATGTATAAAACGAGTTATACTTCAGCCCCAGACCGCTACCCCAAGAAAAAATTGAAACTTTTCTATATATATATATATATATATATATATATATATATATATATTTATATATATATATATAATTTTTTATTTATTTTGTTATTTCTTTATTTAAATTTTCGATGAACTCTGTACCATTTATTCAAATTACTTTTTCCTGATCTTCAAATAACGAGCACAGAAATACTCACCTTAAAAAATTCTTTAAACCCGCCTTGCTATTTCCTTTGATTCGTAAATTATTTATAAAAATTTCATCCCTATTTAATATAAAGCAATAGTATACATTAAAAAACTCCCCTTCAAACCAGACTCTGAATAAAAGGAAGCAAAGCCCCACTTTGCCTCGATTTGCATACATTTGATCAAAGGTTCGAGTTCTCTTGTTAAATCTTACAGTAATATTTCTAGTCTTTATGTCTTCGCGCATCGTCTACCCATTTAATTTGCATGTTATAGAGCCTTTTCGAGGATTTGATTTTCCAGGAATGTTCTAATTTGAACGAAGTAGTGACATTTTATTTTAAAAACATTGGCTGTCTCGTCGGCTATATCCGATTTTTTACTTTCTTCGTGTACTGTACTTGGGAAAAAATCACCCTCCCAGATTTTTTCAGATCTTCACGCTTCAGGGTATTTAGTTGCCAAAAAAATATGTTTTCGCAATTTCGTCAGTCTGTCCGTCTCTCTGTTCGCGGCATAGCTTAAAACTAATTTGACTATAGACTCATATGTCATATTGGTATAAAATGGTAAAAATCCAATATGGCGGACAAAATGGCGGCTTAGTAAAATATAAAAAAAACTATCAATAAAAAACTACAAGGCCCACTGCAGATGTTTTTACATGGAAGCCCAGATTATGCAGGACGCACTTCTTAACAAACTTCCTACATATAGTCTTCCTTCAGAACTTTGTTCATAGATTGCCAAGTTTCGTTCCAACAGCACATCAATGCCTGCTATCTTTTACCAGCAATCCTATTCACAGCTATGCTGACGATCCTACACTCCATGCAAGCCGTGGCGGCTCTTCCATAGGGTCATTTCAGAAAATAAATTATTGGTTTGACCGTTCCTCCTAATAGTTGTAATAAAACGCGAACCTTGAGAAAAGTTAGTTGCGTTCCTTAGGCATAATAAAATAACTCTGTACTAAGCTAGGCTGGGCAGTCCGAATTGCCCTGATTACCTTAAAGCTTGACGAAAGTACCCGAAGATTTCACAGCTACCGAGCGGCAGCCGAACGTGACAGCAAATGGAATATGAAATCGCGATTTGGGTCATCAGCCGGTCTCTTCTCATAATTCGATCGATCGATCGCGGCATCACGTCGGCATGCGGAAGTTCAATTGTTCAGAGGTCGCGCGGTCGATATTCTAATTCGATATTGTTTCGGACGTTTTTAATCGATAGAATAGAATAGAATAGAATAGAATAATATATTACCAAAAATATACAAATTTGTACATTAGGTCGTCAATAAATTTACAATAAACAGATTTAAAAAAAAATCAAGAATTATATAAAATATAAAAGAATTATATGAAATATAAAAATCGTATACTGTATGCATAAACACACGTTACTGTATTCGTCAAAATTTTAATACAATGTCGAGATAAAAAAACATAAAATAAAATAAAATTACATAAAATAAAATAACAGTAAAATAAACAAAGTACTAATATTTAAAATAACAAACAAGTAAACACAAAACACAGTGCGGCTAGAAATAAAATAAATATTGAAGAAGCCAATCTAAAAAACAAAGTAACCAGGCAGCAGGAGAAAAAACGCAATAATCGTATTTATGCTAATGTCCAATAAACTCTTTGATAGAATAGCAACACTTAGTCAGTTAAAGGGATTTCACCCCAGCAGTAAATTTTTTGCCACGTAACATGCGTATCTCCAATGGTAAGCCGTTGTACAAATTAATACAATTGTACAAAGGAGATCTTTTAAAGAACGATGTTCTATGAGGGGGGATCATAAGAAAGTTCCCTCCTCGCGTGTTGTAGGTGCTCCCCGATCCCAACTCACCAAACATGGATCTGTTATTATTTACAAACACGAGACACCTGAGAATGTACATACTAGGAAACGTGAGAATTCTTCTTTGCAGAAAAACGTCTCTGCAGCTCTCGCGCATATCTAAACCAAGTATGAGACGCAAAATTCTTTTTTGATTAACAAAAACCCGGTTGCTCTGAATACCTGCATTGCCCCAACAAATAATATTATTTGACATATGACTAAATGCCAGGGAGTAATACACCGACAGAAGGCCATCAATGTCAAGGGTATTCTTTAAACTCAGAATAGCAAAATACGCAGAGTTAAGCTTACCACAAACATAGTCTACATGGTCATTGAGCGAGAGCCGCGAATCAATAATTGTACCTAAGAATCTATTGCTACCAGCAAACTTAATATTAAGCCGTTCCTCAAGATCAGCCGAGTACGACTTTCTATTAATCATATTCATATACACAGTTTTTTCTATATTTAATATTAGTCTATTTCTTTCACGCATCACGCTTCCATACTTTTACAGACATTCAAGATCTTTCCACTCAAGTCGTCCACATTTTCGGCTTCAACCACAATAGTAGTATCATCAGCATACATCGTCACATTTCCCTGATTAATATATAGCGGCAGATCATTTGCATATAGAATAAAAAGCAGTGGACCCAAAACTGAGCCCTGCGGTACACCAATATTTACTGGACACGCCCTAGACTTTACACCGCCGTACTTAACTACTATCTCCCTTTCAGACAAGTATGATTCAATCCACTGTAGAAGTGTTCCGCGAATTCCCATATTATACAATTTACTAATGAGGAAGTATTTATTTATTGTGTCAAACGCTATTGACAGGTCAAAAAATATCGTGACCACCAGTTTACCTGCATCTATACTCTCGTAAATCTCGTTTAAACACTGACACGAGGCCGATTCTATAGATTTGCCCGATAGGAAGCCATGTTGTGCGGAATTTAGCAAATTATATCTGTCAATAAAATTTATGATTTTGTTATAAACTAGACGTTCAAATATTTTTGAAAATACACTAAGTAAGGATATTGGACGGAAATTCTCAATGTTATCACGAGCACTTTTCTTATGAATAGGTACTACATTCGCAGTTTTGAGTACTTTAGGAAAAACACCTTCAGAAAGGCTATGGTTAATCAGGAAAGTGAGGGGTTGCAAAATATGATTTATAATATTTTTAATTATTTTTACGTTAAGGTCGTCAAAACCTGCAGAGTTCTTGTTTTTTAACTGTTTGACAATCTGGATAATTTCATCACTGCTTACAGGACTAACCACTATACTATTTAAATCAAATGGTGGAATTGTACAGTGATAGGAGGAACATCCATACCGCTCTTGAAGTTTTTTGGCAGACACAGTACTGAAGTATGATACAAACTCATTCGCCACGTCCTTAGCATCCGAAACAGGTTTTTTGTACAGTTTCTTAAGGTTTAAATGAAAGATGAAAATTGATTTATATACTGTTTTTTGTAATATATATTTTTTTATTTTTATGATTTATGTGTGAGTTGGAAAAATGCAGGAAATAAAATGTTGGTAGTGACTAGTGCAAAAAAATATACAACTAAAAAGTGCTTACGAACTTAATTTTGCAAAAATAACCAATTTCAAGGTGGTGTTTGAGTTGAGAATGTAGATGAACACAACTAAAGAGTACTAAGGAACTTAATTTTGAGAAAAATAACCGAATTCAAGGTAAGAGGTTGCAATTTGTCAGAACTTAGTATACGACAAACTAGTAAAGATAAAAATAAAGAGGTTCATCGAAACTTTCGCAAAAGCATGTACGATTTAGCTAACTGGATATGTGGTTATGAAGTCTCTAACTCATTTTACTGTTATGTTTGTTTGTCGTTTTCTAAGGACTCGTCGGACTCATTACGGTGCAAAACCGGTGTTAAAGACTTAAAACATTTAAAAGAAAAAATCAAAAAACATGCGTTTTCTGCAGATCTCATGAAATGTTCGGTGAACTATGCTACGGTCGGAAGTGTTGATATTCGCACTCAGCAAGTCACACCTTATAAAAAATCCCTTAGAGATTTTAATGAAAATGTATCCAAAAATCGTTATATTTTAAACAAAATTATAGATTGTGTAAAATTTTGTGGGGCATTCGAGCTGGCACTACGTGGCCATGATGAAACGGACGAATTTTCTTGAGGAGTTAGATAGACTATCCGCTTTAGCGAATCGCGAAATCGTTTTTAAAAGGAATATGCGTACAATTTTAACGAACGTGTCATTCAGCATTTTTCCAATTCTAAAGAACGTAGAGTAGACATGAACTTCAAGAGAATTTAAAGCTCAATTTAAAGATAAGATATTTATTTTATTACTTTGTTATTGACCTCCCAATATAATTCACCACGAGCCGCCACTGATTGCAAGATATAATTCTCTAAACCAAAACTAATAGATAGAGACTAACGACTAGCCTTAACTGAGAACTTCCAAAAAATATTAGAGTGGAAACCAAAGAACCTTAGTTTAACTCCACTAAAAATAATTATGTTTCTATTTCACAATTTATTTTCCAGTACCTACATCATTCGAACGAATAATCAAATTCTTGAAGCTAAAGATCCTTTTACTTACTTCCACTTGAGGCCCCTGCATAGCAGTATAAGATACTTTTAGCTTTTAAACAAAATATCACAGAATTAAGTGGAGCAATATTTTCTCAATTCCGTCGGTCTACCTGCCCGTCTGTTCGTAGCATAGCTAAAAAACTACTTATCAGATTGACTTCATATTTTGGTCAAAAATTAAGGGTCAGATGGAGATGACCTGGTAACATTGTGGTAAAATTAAGAAATCATGGTTCTTGAGATTAGACCGTGTCAAATTGAAATTACCATCGAACGTTTCGCCTCCGATTGCACGAGGCACAACCGATCGTCAGTACAATAGACTTGCCCACATACAAACTAGATAAATATCTTTTAAACTTTCTTAATCAATTCACTCGAAAAACAGATTCTTTTATAAAAAACTCTGCACATTTCGTGGAAAAACTTAAAGAAATCCGGTTGGATCCCGAAGATATTTTAGTGAGTGTCGATGTAGAATCCCTATACACAAATGTTCTTGTCAACGACTGAATTTCCGTTATATCAGACATATTGGATCATAATAATCTTGATAAGAACCTAATAGACCTAGTGGAAGCTTGTCTTACATCTACTTACTTCATCTTTCAAGGAACGTTTTATGGACAAACTTCAGGGGCAGCTATGGAATCTCCTCTATCACCTGTGGTAGCGAATATCTTTATGGAAGCCCTTGAAGATATTGCTCTAACATCCGCTCCACTGAAACCAAAACACTGGTTCAGATATGTTGATGATACATTTGTAGTATGGCCTCACGGACAGGACAATCTTCTCATATTTCTGGATCACCTCAATCAACAACCTCATAATATGAAGTTCACAATGGAAATTGAATCTAATGGGACAATTCCCTTTTTAGATATATATGTTCAAAGGAAGGAAAATGGTACATTAGGACATTCTGTGTACAGAAAACCGCCGCATACAAATCCATCCAGCACAAAAGAAATCGGGTATTAACTCACTAGTATTTAAAGCAGCCATGTCAAACTCAAAGTCACTGGTGGGCCAAAAGCATGAAGACCATCGACTAGGTGGGCCGCAAAACCTTATCTTAAAGAAGACAAACTACTGAAAATCTTGAGAAAAAGTACATTTTAAGACAAGCCTTTAATTAAATTTTCAATAAAAAGGACATTACAAAAAACTACAAACATTAAATTCTTTTGCCAGATATTTGACATCTTTTGTCTTTAATTAAGTTCTCTATTTGTGGCGCGAACTTTTAAAACTGCGTTCAAGTGTGCGTCCGTCAATCGCGATCTTGAGGAAGATTTGTTTCCTTTTATCAAAGAAAATAGTTGTTCACACTTATAGGTACTTCCAAACATTGACAGGATTTTACAGGCAAATTTTCTCATTTCTTGGTATTGAACGGGCAGGTACTTATAAAATTCGAATGTACCAATACTATCAAATTCTTGTTTTAAATAGGTCTGACACTGAATCTCAATTACTTCCATTTGCAAGTGATGGGAAACTTTATCAATATCGATAGTGAAAAGACCAGTAAATAGAGAAAAATTGTTTTTTTGGGTCTTAAAATCCTGAAAATGCTTCTCAAATTCTGCCAGAAGGCTTCCCATTTTCTCTGAATATGTTTTGTATGATATTGAGACAGTTGTGCTTTCCTGATATGCCTTACAAATTAGAAAATGTGACAGATTATCCTCTGCTAACTGTTTTTCCCACAACATCACCTTACACTTGAACGCTTTCACATGATCATGCATATCTGTAATAACTTGACGTGGTCCTTGCAATTTCGTATTTAAGCCCGACAAGTGTTTTGTGATATCTATCATAAATGAAAGATCTTGTAAAAAGGTGCATCGCATAATAAGCTGACATCTTCTCCTTTTGTTTCCATGAAAACGCGTATATCTTCTTTGAGTTTCCAAAACCGGTCGAGTACCATAGAACACGAAAGCCATCGCACCTCTGCATAATATGGTAAACCAGTGTACTCACGTTCTTAATCACAATAAGGCCTCGTGACCTTATGAAATTTATAATTTTTTTCACTGACTTTAAAACGCTTTCCAACTTGATCACTTCTGAGCATAAAACTTCTTGGTGGATTATACATTGAATATGATGAACATCTGGTTTGTCACTGCCAGTTTCTCTGATATTTGTCTGTAATATTTTAACGAAGCTATTTTTTACTCCAGTCATTGAAGGAGCTCCGTCTGTTGCAACGGAACACAGTTTTGACAAATCTAAATTGTGCTTTTGCAGAAGCCTATAAACAGCATTGAAAATATCCTTCCCAGTTGTTGTATCATGCAATGGTATTAATTCCATTAATTCTTCATACACATTGATATCTGTATCAACCGCTCGAAGAAAAACAGCGAGTTGCGCCACACCACACACATCCGTACTTTCGTCACAGGCAATAGAGTCTGATTTCATTTTTATCTGATCACTTATATTGGCAGCCAACTCAGTAACTCTTTCAGCGACAGAATTCCGGGACAATGATATATTTTGAAATGCCTTCATGCTTCCGGGACTTACAATTTCCGCGGTCTTTGCAAGGCACTCTTTTATAAATTCACCTTCAACAAATGGTTTTGAGTGTTTCGCGATCAACTCCGACAGTACGTAGCTCGCTTGAAGGACATATTCATTTTCTTGCTTTGGACGTGTAAACATAAGCTGCTGATCTTTCAACCGTGATTTTGACTTATTTAACTTTTCGTTTCTGACCATGCCTGGATACCTGTCAAACATAGTTTTATGAATATCATAGAGACTTTTTATATTATATAATTTTGGGACACCGACTGTACTATTACAAATCAAACAAATAATTTTTTCTTTGACTTCACAGCAAAAAACTCTAATTCCCACTTTTCTTGAAAGATACGATGCTCATCTACAAGTTTCCTCTTAGTTCCACTTGGTTTTGAAAGAGACATGTTAAAAACTGTATACGAAATAAATTATAATAAGTACTGTTAAGTGTTGTAACAATAAGTGCGTAACTCAACTCGAAACTCTATCGCAACTGACTCATAACTGACTAAACACTGAACGACTGAACTTAATCGAACACGGCTAATATACGGATTGCGATTTCTTGAGTTCTTTCCAGAATATTCAGATAGCGTCATCTGTGTTTTATTAGGTGATTTTCGTTAATGCCAGCCCAAACATTTACAGAGAAGAGCTCTTGATGATGATGGCAATGGCATGGGGGTTCTCGTCGGCCCAGATATGATTATTATGGAAGTTTCTGATAACGTTCCTGGAGAAGTTCGCTTCATCTATGAACATTATTTCGCGATCAAATAAGGGATTACGTACAATTTTTCCAAAAACCATTCACAAAAATTAACTCGGAAAGGAAGATCTCGGGGAAGTAAGGCTTGCACTCGTTGAATGTGATATGGGTATAAAAAAAATCATGTAGAATTCTCCAAACTAGGATGTGCGAAATATTTAGGTTAATTCCAATTTTCCTAGTACTCAGTTCAGGATTTTCATCTATGGAATTTAATACTGCTTCTTCAATTTCTGGAGTTCTTACAGTCCGATGGGCCCCTTTTAATTGATTATTTGGCTTAAATGTACCTGTTTCAGTCAACCTTCTATGCACATTTGCAAATATTCGCCTATCTGGTATGAATCTACCAGGAAAGCGCTCTTGATTTAATCGCCTAGCGTCCGGTGAACTGCCATCAGCCAAACCATACATGTAATGCATGTCTGCCAACTCTTCATTGGTAAACTTAACCATTTCTTTTCTCAGATATATCAGATATTTAGAACACAAAATTAATTAAACCCGACTGAATCTGAAAGCTGAACTGTCAAATTAAGTTACAAGAGAAGTATTAATTCTGACAGCCAAAGCCTATAACAATAATAATAATTATTAGTAATCTTTCTTTATTGATGAACTAATAGTATTTTATAGTTTCGCGTTAAAAAATTATAAGCTCAAATAATAATTTTGAAATCTTTGGGTATTAGTTATTCATAAGCAAATTTGATTTCTTGAATTTCAGTAAAAAAAAAATTTCCTTGCCTGCCATGGCGATTGGTGTTGTCATATTAGCGATATTGTTAAAACTCTGCAGAGAAACGGTTTTTATTTTTTAAAACGAAAACCGTGCGTTCAACTCAAAATTACCAAGAGATCAAACTTGCTCAAAAATGAATGGGAATTTCAAAAATAATTTTTATTTAAAAAAAAATCAGTGGCGTACCATCAATGTCTGGGAAAATATGCAGGTCGGATTCCGTACGGACGCCACTGGTGGAAATAAAAAAAAAATGTTCTACATCAGAAAATTTCACTAGATGCTTAGTACCTCCATACCAAATTTCATTACAATATCTAGAGTGGTATTCGAGATATTATCGAAAAATTATGAAATTATTGAAAGTTTAACACCCTGTATCTCAAAATTTACATCGTTTAGGACATAGGTTTATATGAAGTTTTCTTCTTAAAATGGACCCAAAAATCACCTCCTTAAATATTGACACTCAATTAAGAAACACCCTGTATAACAAAAGACAATAGTTCTGCTAAACGCTTCGTATGATCTGTCAAAGGGCGTTTGCTATTTTACTATTGTTTAAATGTAAGTGTTTTTCTCATAATATGGCTGTAAATGAGAGTTGTTATAATCAAGGACTGTTTTATTAAAAGCAATGAAAATATAATAATAACCAATATTCAGAATAAAGGCAACCATCCAATGTTATATTTATTATAATGAAAACCAACTTGCTTAATGTTGAATCATTTACTGAGCCTCGTGCCAAAACAAACAATACAGAAAACGAAGAAGACGTGATAAATTTAATGCATTGGCGTTCAACTTCCTGTCACTTCCGGTTTAACCGGAAGTTGGTATCAACTTGCTTACTTTAAATGGAACACCCTGTATTTTATGATATTTTTGAGAATTTTAATGCTATTTTATGTAGCATGTTCTATACCTAGGTTCAAGCGTTCTTAAGATATTTGACCTTGAACCGAAAATGAGCCTTCGGGGTACCAAATTTTAAAATCTCATATTTTTGTAAGTTTTGAAGATATAATCTTCATATTTTGCAGACGATCGGTAAATAATCTTAGGTTTCTATTTTTTTTATTGAATTTGTCTATTATTATACAGGGTGTCCTAAATTCAGCGGCAAACATTCACATTTTCAAAGCCGCTAAAGTTCGTTTTTTTAAATGGGACACCCTATAACTTTATGCACTATCAAATGTAGAATTTAATTTTCTATCGAAATAATTGGGTTTTATAAAAATATCGTATGTATTTGCTTAAATGTTTACATGTTCCAATGGTGATTCGTGGAAAAACAATTGAGATCCAATATCCAATATGACAGATGATTAGTATGCGTGATTTATCTAAATCTTCTAAATCGAAATGGAAGAATACTCAAACGCTGATATTCTCAATCTATTTTATATTCATGGAGAGTGTTATAAAATTTTGGAGAGAACGTGTCGTGTGTTTAATGAACGCCACCCTGATTTGCCGCCAATGAACAAGTCAAAACTCAAGAGGATTGAAACGAACTTTTTGCGTTTTGGCAAGGTTAAAGTTACAAAAAATGTTCCAAAACCAGTGACAAATGCCGAGGATAACGTAATAAACACATTAGCTTATTTCCACGCAAACCCGCAAAGTTCAATACCGTCTGCAGGAAACGATTTGGGCATTTCTTCTTCATCTGTCCAAAGAATCTTGAGCGAACATCATATGCACCCTGCTTCCAAAACGTGCAAGCCTTGAGACCTGGTGATGACGTCCGACGAGTAGAATGTTGCGAATTCATGTTTTTGAAAATTCAAGAGGACCCTCAATTCCTTTCAAAAATATTTTGGACCGATGAAGCGAAATTTTCTAGAGAAGGAATAACAAATAGAAAAAGCGAACATTTCTGGGCAGCAGAAAATCCGCACGCTTTACGCGAAACGCGTTCTCAAGAGAGGTTTACCTTCAATGTTTTCGGTATAGTATTAAATGATCAGGTGCGGTACTGTATTTATGAAGACAATTTAAACAGTGATAAGTATTTGGAAATTCTACGAGGGACGGTTTCTGAATTTATAGAAGAAATTCCTATTGGTGAGCTGCAAAATTATTGGTATCAATTAGATGGGGCACCAGCACATAATTCCGCTGCAGTTTATCTCCAATTATCTCGAATTTTTTAAGATCGCTGGATTGGTCCCAATGGTCCTTGGAGATGGCCCCCGCGATCGCCTGATTTAACACCCCTAGACTTTTATTTATGGGGATTTATCAAAGGTAAAGTCTATGCTTCCCCAGTAAATAACCAACAAGATTTACTGGAAAGGTAAGGACCGGTTTTTGCCGAATTAGAAAACGGACACATTCAACGGGCCACAGCAACTGTACAAAGAAGAATTGAAATGTGTCTTCAAATGAACGGACAGCATATAGAACATTTGTTATAATTCAATTTTATTATTTTATTTATTTATTGTTAGATTGCTATAATTTTTAAGTTCACTAAAACAAGTTTAGAACAGTCTCGAACTTAGTAGATATGGTTAAAAATAATGTAAACAATTTATTACATTTTTTATAACTTTAACTTTTCCGAAACGAAAAAAATTCGTTTCAATCCTCTTCAATTTTCTCTTGTTCATTGGCGATAAATGAGGATTTTTTCATTAAAAACATGACACGTTCTCTCCAATATTTTGTAACATTCTCCGCGAATATAAAATAAATTGAGAATATCAGCTTTTGAGTGTTATTTTTATTTTAATTTAAAAGTTTCAAATCAGCTGTCATGTTGAATAGAAAAGCACAACAATTGTTTTTCTATGGCTTACTACGGGAAGGTGTAAGCATTTAGCAAATACATATGATAGTTTAATAAAAACCTGATTATTTCGAAAATGGTTACGAATAGGTATAGGAAACCTTAATACAGTTAGATAGAAAATGAAATTCTACATTTGATAGTGCATAAAGTTATAGGGTGTCCCATTTAAAAAAACGGACTTTAGCGGCTTTGAAAATGTGAATGTTTGCCGCTGAATTTAGGACACCCTGTATAAAAATAGACAAATTCAATAAAAAAATAGAAACCTAAGATTATTTACCAATCGTCTGCAAAATATGAAGATTATATCTTCAAAACTTACAAAAATATGAGATTTTAAAATTTGGTACCCCGAAGGCTCATTTTCGGTTCAAGGTCAAATATCTTAAGAACCCTTGAACCTAGGTATAGGACATGCTACATAAAATAGCATTAAAATTCTTCGTAGAATCCAAAAATATCATAAAATACAGGGTGTTCCATTTAAAATAAGCAAGTTGATACCAACTTCCGGTTAAACCGGAAGTGATAGGAATTTGAAAATATTTCAAAAAAGAAGTACCCCTTGACCTTACCTTAATCCCAAAATTTGAAATTTTTATCTAAATGGCATCATCAAAAACTTTTAATGAACGGGTTGTGTGAATAACCCTGTATAAGAGGGAATTTTAAACCGGCACAGTTGTAGATATAGGTCCCAACAAAACCAACATCGGATATTTCCTCGTGAACAGCAGGGTAGAATTGGATTTAGTATTTCATGTTAAAAGGTAAAAACTGCTTATTACACAGTTTTTTACGTAGAATCCAGTGGCATAGTCAGATTTTTTTATCACCTACCATTTTCGAGTTATTTATCAATATTATGTTTTTTTAAATGGGACAACCTGTATATTGGTTGACAGTTCGATAGGGTTTTTTTTAGCTTTTCAAATATATATAATTTGTGGTATTTATTTTAAAAAACAACCCCAATTTTTACATTTTAATGAAATTTAAACAAAAATCAAAGTGTCCATGGATAAACAAATAAATAAACAATTGTATATGAATTGTTTATTACCTGTCAAGTTTTGATAAGTAATACCCAATAATAATAATAATACCATGTTCTGTTTAAGCTGAGACTACGTAGTCATCACCAAAATGGGGAACAATTTAAGGGTAACTATTTCGCGAATAACATGTAACTGTGACTTTGACTACTACGTTGATAGTACGGAATTGTGTAGTTCCATTTAAGTAGCCGAATAGTAATAATTCACCCTATTCGTTACTTCCTTATTTCTGTCTTTATTTAATCCGTTTTAAAAATATGCATCGTTCGTTTTAATACGATCAAAACAGTTATGGCGACTACAAACACTCAAATTGGGAATATAGTATAGAGCGTATAGAATACGTTATTGGTATTTGAGGTAGGATACGTGCGTTTCACTTAGTTTTCTGGCTATGATAAGAACCTACAATTAAAACACAGGCAATTTTTCTAATGAATATACTGATGATAGTTGTAAAAAAATTACGCGCCTTCGTTAATTTTCAATAGATTTTGGTCAAATATATGGGCCAATTTAAATCTCAAAAATGTAATTTTGGACTTTGGTTTAAATAATAATTATCATTAAATATCTTTTAACGTAATTTTTAATTTGTATGCTTTTTAATATTCATACTCAAAAAACAAACATCATAGCTAAATATTTATAGGGGAGATGAAAATAAACAATGGCGTTCTATAGGACTTTTACTTTTAGGTTGGCTGCATTTCTTTACTGAGAAAATTACTTAACATCAAGTGTCTACGACTGCTCCCATAAGGTTTTATAGTTTTGGATTCTTTAAATACGCAGCTCTCACTTATACCCAATTACACTGAAGTATTGAACACTAACGTGGTACGAATAAAGTTATCTACAAAGTTACCGTTAAACCTATACTATATATCATTACCATTACCGGTTACGATTTGCGAACATTCCTCCGGTTATTTAAAATTTAACGCGTTGTGTCGTAGCATGCGGAGAGTTGCGGTACTTGAGTCACTACTATAATTCTGCCATCTATCATAAACATAACTCTTTGTTTCGTTTTTTTTTGTTTCCTTAAAATACCGCTTTAGGTTGTTTTGTTCAGGTTTCACATAACCAAGTTGTGATATTTTTAATTTTCTATAAAATGTAGCTGAGTGACAAAAGCTATTTTTTTTTCTTATGGTATGTGAAGCCATTGTAAAACATTTTAACTTGTTACTCGTAGACGATAACACAACGCATACACAACTAATTAATAGCTGTAGACAGAATTACAATGACTTTATAAGGACAGTGGCGACAATAGAAGCCCAGCCGCCAAATTGATGCAAAATTTCTAAAAGTTTAAATGGCGGCACCCATATTATCGTTTGTTTTTCGCAAAATATGACTAAAATAATCTACTTTTATATTGACAACCTCTGTCACGTCAGTTGTAAATGTAGGGTTATGTTAATGTTTTACTTTAATAATCTATTGGAACTATCAAATACAAAAAAGACATGATCTCAGTTTTGTTATTGAAGATAAACATCACCCCACACTCAATATTTCCATCACTACATCTACTTTAAAAGAAAATTAATTATCTTCTAAAGCCTAACTGTATAATTTTCGCAAAGCAAATTATCTAGCTTTGTATTATATATTTAATCAAACAGACTGGAGTTTCCTTGAATCTCACACTGATATAAATGAAGCAGTTTCAGATTTCTATAACAAACTATATAATATCTTTGATATGTGTGTTCCTAAAAGCAAACATAGTAACAAAAAATACCCTACCTGGTTTAATAAACCTATAATTGTCAAACTGAAGTTAAAAGAGTAATTAAGAAAAAATTATAAAAAAACTAATAATATTGACTTGCTATTAGAGTATAAAAGGGTAACGGCTGAACTTAAAAATGATATAAAAGTTGCCCAAAGAACTTACATTGAAACAATACAGTATAACATCGGCGTGGATTCCCGATCTTTTTGGTCTTATATTAATAATAAAAAACTCTGTACATATGCCCAATAAAATGTTTTTAAATAATGTAGAGTATAGTAGTGGTCCAGATATATGTAATGCCTTTGCTAGTTACTTTAACAGTGTTTACACACAGGATTCAGCAAATATGCCAAATATTTTAGAAAATAGTTATGCACCCACTGTGTTACTAAATAAGATAGAAATAGTTGATGTCATGGAAGCTGTTAAAGATCTAAAAGATGGTAAAGCAATTGGTCCTGATAAAATTCCAACATTCATACTTAAGGGGTTTATGGAAACATTATGTTGCCCATTGTGGTTTCTATTTAACTTAAGTCTCAAAACTAAGACATTTCCTAGTTACTAGAAACAAGCTAAAATTTGTCCAGTCCATAAAAAAGGTAATAAATCAGATATAAGTAATTATAGACCAATTGCTGTATTGTCAGCACCAGCCAAATTGTTTGGAATAATAATAAGCTATATACCCTATAGTAAAGAATAGTTTAACCATACACCAACATGGTTTTGTAAAAAATAAATCTACCACAAGCAATCTATTGGCAATAACACAAAATATTTCTGATGTTTTAAATTGTCGTAGCCAAATGGATGTTATCTATATGGATTTTGAGAAGGCTTTTGATAGAGTGTCTTTTTCAATTTTGCTCTCCAAGTTAGGGAAGGAATTTGGTTTTCATAGCAGTCTGGTGGGACTATTAGAATCATATCTGTGTTCGTAGGTATAATGTTAATATCAAAGGTTATACCTCAGAAGACTTTATTCCTGCGTCTGGTATTCCACAGGATTCTAACTTAGGACCATTGCTGTTCCTATTGTTTATAAATAGTATAACTCAAGTGGTTCAAAATGCTTCGTGTTTACTATTCGCAGATGCCTTAAAATGTATTATGAGATTAAAACTATTAATGACTGTTTAACCCTTCAGAAAGATATAGATAATGTTGTTCAATGGTCTTTGGATAATAAACTCTACTTTAATAAAGTTAAATGTGTACTACTTACCTATACGAGAAAATTAAATCCAATTACATTTACATATTCTATTGAAAATGTCTCCCTTAAAAAAGTGGATGAAATGGTGGACTTAGGAATAACTTTTGATTCCAAATTGACTTTTAATAAACATATAATTAACGTAGTTAATAAAGCCTGTAAGCTGTATGGATTTATAGTGCGAAATACAAATGATTTCTCTCGAACCCAATGCTTAATATAGCTATATATATATCATATGTGAGAAGTCTGCTAGAATATGCATGTATAATTTGGTGTCCACATTCTGAGTGCTTTAGGCATATACTTATGAGGGTGCAAAATAAGATGCTTCGATACATATACATCAAGGAGACGGGAGTATTTGGTCGCGGTATGTCCTCCCTGTCATTCTGTGAAAGATATTTTCAAGTGTCCCTTTATAGGCGCAGGCAAACATTTTGTTTGCTATATTTACACAAAACAATAAACGGACTTAATGATGATACCTCATTTCTCTCATCTCTACATTTTAATGTTCCCTCTTATGGCATGAGAAATGTGAACACTTTTTACATATCAAATGTAGCTCACAATAACCGACAGCTAGGATCCACTTTATATAATATATACAACCTATATAACAGAATACAAAAGGATGTTGATATTTTTAACATTAGTTATAGATCCCTAAGAAATAGGTTAGATCATGTTCTTTAGTTATATTTAATTTTTAGTTATTAAGTTCGATTTTGTACTTTGTAATAGGATGAATTCTTGTAAGGAATCTGTTAAGTGCAATAAATAAAAAATAAATAAAATAAATAAATAAACTTAATTTTTCATTTAGATTTTTAACAAATAACAATGTTTGTGCAAGCTATTAATGAGAGTTGCCTGCCAAGTGAATTTAGTAATGTAATATATACTGAAGAAGGCTTACAAAATAAAGTTTCTTTTATGCTAATCTTAGGGAGCTTCTAACTCAAATTGAGGTGCTGAATGAAGTAAAACATACACTAAGACATGAAATAATATTGTCTTTTACAGCAAAACAAAACCAAAATATATTAATGTGCAATATTTAATAACTTGTCTTGGAGTAAACTTAAACTTAAGATATTTACGGTCATAGTCATTTACACAATCATCACAAACACTTTATAATTACAAGCAAAAAACAGGTGAACCAGGCTTAAACACATTTCTCTATATGGCTAATGGTTGAGAACTTCTTGTTTGAATCAATATTCACTTTAATAATCACAAAAACTAATAAAATGAGACACTAAAACAACAAACCTTATAAGAAACCCACGTAGGCGAGAAGTAAACAAAGCGAGTTTAGCAGCAATATGGCCGAACCAATCAAAAATTGGTTACTCTATCGTTGCCACTGTCCTTATAAAATCACCGACCGAATCTTGTACCAGTTCCCCCTATCTCAAGTACAAGAGGTAATAGTTTATTTATAGTAAATAATTACTCTAATTCTTACTTCTAAGTTGCAATAGAAGAATAACAACTGGAAATAGCCAGTTTAAAGTAGCAGTAGACGATAACTTTTTCTACTCTGCAACGACTCGTTTTACTTTATAGTAATACGTTATAGGAGTACATTTGAATGTAATGGAGTATTTTCTGCATAGTTCAAGAAGGTACTGATACTTAAAAGTTGTAATTTAGTAAACAGATTAGAAACAGTAACTTTGAATAATCACTATTACGTCACGGAAAAGAAATGACGACCTTGAAGTCAATTCCTTAAATAGTTGCTTCGCAGTAGTTATTATATAATTATTTTACATGGAAAATTACTATAAAGTTTTAATCGCAGTAACAAATACGTATATAATACTTAAAAACGTGTAACCCAAAGTGTTTGTTGATATATAGTAAGATTATTAGTAATAAATACGTAAAAACTCTTAAAGAGTAGTAGTGGAAACAGTTGTAGCTACTTTAGTGCTAGCTGGGAATACATTAAATTATGGATATTAGACCCTTATTTTCGCAAAAACTGTTGAATTTCATAAAAAGTGCTCTTCGTAAAAAATATTGAGAATTTTACGGATATTTCAAAAAAATAATATAATATAGGGCGGTGTTCTTAAAAAAAAAATTCCTTTTATAAAACTGTAAACATGGCAGAAATGCGGAACTCTCCATTGGATTCGGCATAGTTTCATACCTAAATATACATATTATGTACTTGAGATATTTCGCAGTTTCCTTACTTTTGTTACAAGCTGTATAAAACGCAACATACATATTTAATGAATATTCCACTCATGCACAAATTTTCCCGTAAGACTGTTGGTGTTTTCGAAAAATTATATAGCGGAAATACCACGTCGTCTAGGAAACATGGTGTTGTTTGTGTATTTAGGTGTGGTTACATACCTAACCAAAAAATGAAATCTTGACAATATGAAACCTGCTTTTGAGAGACGCTAGAGTCCCTAGAAACTGATTTTTTTTTAAGTATTTTTCAAACATTTTTGAAAAGTTATCAATATGAATAATCGCTTTGGGCTAGTTCAAGAAGAGGAAATTGATGAAAATATAATTGGAAGCGAACCAAGAAACACCGTTAAATCCAAGAAGAGCATCTGGAGACAGTTTATGTCATTCTGCGATGAAAAAAACTATACGTTTGACCAAGATATTCCAGTATCCCAACTAGCAATGATTTTGAAAAGCTGGGCCTACAATATGAGAAAAATGAACGGGAAGGAATATAAAGAAGGCACGGTAAAAATTACTTGGAATGTGACGGCGAAATTATTGATGGAAAGGTATTTCAATGAATACAAAATTAAAATAAATCCCTTCGAGCAGATCGAATTCAAATCGGCCCGAGACGCAAAAAATGCCAAAAGGAGACATTTGCAAGGTATTGAAGGCAAACGCAGAGAATCAGCCGTTTTTTTAACATACAATGAATTAAAAAATCTAATCGAAGCTTGTGATGAATCAACTCCAGAAGGTTTACAAAAGAAGTGTTTTTTTCTGTTGTCCTATGAATTAGCCTGGAGAGGAGGAGAAGGTGCAAGAGCCGAAACAACTCTTCTCAAAGAAGAAAGTGGTGTGTGGTTGGTGAGAAACGAGAGAAGTCCCAGCTTTTGCCCAGTAAGAATTTATAAAGAATTACAAGATAAAAGGAAAAGTATCTCCAACACTCGACTATTTTTGATGCCAAACCCTCATTGGAAAATTTTCGGAAAATGGTTCAAAAACAGCCCGGTAGGAGAAAACGAGATTTCAACTTGGACAAAAAACAAGCATAGAAATCAGGCCTCAATACCACAAAAAAATTTACCAACCATTCCCTCAGAGCTACTGCCGTGTCCAAGCTGGCCAAAAGCGGAGTGTCGGAGCAAAACTTGATAAGAATTACAGGTTATTCGAATGCGAAATCCCTATCAAGTTATTTGCAAATGGATCCAGATCACCACAAAAAAATTATTGAAAAAATGAGGGAACCTGGAAAAGAACCACCTCAACAGCACGTGCATCCAGCCCCTGTAGCAGCATCACCCAGAACAAGTACTGGTCTGACGGCATCTTCTACGTCGTCGCAAAATAACAGTGTGGTTAATAATTATCAGAACTGTACCTTTTATTATACAATCAATAATTAAAATTGAATACATAGATTTATATTAAGTATTTTTCAATATTTAGACAAATAATTTTATTAGTATATTATTATTCAATTTGTGTTTAATTTATTACAAAATTCAAATTTTTGAACTTGAAATCGGTATGTATTTAATATTCAGTTAATAAAGCTTAGTTTCCCTGTATTTGATTCGTGGAATATTATATTATTAAAAATTAACCAGATAATTTTCCACTCATGCGTGTTTTCTTTACAAATTATAAGAAAACACGCATTCGTGCAAAATTATCGGAAATTTTTAAGCACTCGTGGTATTATCCCCGATAATTTCTAAAACGTTAATTATTTAATTATAAATAAGAATCTTCATTGGGTAAAAAGTATATAAAATTTAGCAGTCCTAAATCCCTGACGATTTGAAACGTATGTTACTCGATCGAGCATCTCAAAGTAGGCATTTCGACGAATGAGTTCTCCATCTGCCACGGCAGTGACCTGTTCCGTCGTTCCAGGGAAATTTATATCTCCGTGTAGATATAAATCTCGCTGTTTTATCTCCGCCTGAGGTTTCAATTACACGAGAATCTTTTAATTGAAACCTTAGCCCCGAAAGTGAATCGGGGGAAAGGCTGGCAGCCTTGCAGCAGTAGCCGCGGCGCCGGCACTTTACAGACATTAAATTGTGATCCGGGGCTGTTTCTTGTCTTATTTATTCCTCCTTCGATTCCTCTAATTGGAGTGGTCGTTTGCGCGAAGATTTATCAGAACTGATCGAGGAAATGTCTAATTCTATTTTTTTTTTGTATTGTACAGTTTGTGTACTTTTTCTTCTGTGCTTTTATTAGTTCATTCACTGAAGGATTAGACGTAAGGAAATTTAGATTGCAGGCTATTTATCTTTTAATTTTAGTTTTTTTGAATAAGATGCCACAGATTAACCATCAGATGCGAAAGTATTAATATTCTCCGTATACTCAAAACTAGCGGGTTCGATAGTAGCAAAGTTTACTGAATAAAAATATAAGTTGCAGCACTGGGCCGTCGGCACTTTGAAAATCGCAGATAAAAGGCCAGCCGTCTAGTTTCAAACCCCATCGACACTGCCTCCTATTACCGAGCTGTTTAAAAGTAGTTTGGCTTCGTGCTACGAATTTTTATCTATCAGGGAATTTCAAAAGTATAAATAATAACTTTAGACAAAAATTATTGAGTTGAACTTTGTCGCCGGACTAGTTTAATATTTTGCAACTACTACTAGCAATTGCTAGCCGAATTTAAGAATACAATATTTTTATTATATAAATCAAAAGTTTATCCCATTTGCACATTTAATTTTTCTGCAAAATTTAAAGTCGATTGAATAAAATTTCTTTACGACGATTTTTTAAAAAATTTATTTGGCCGCTATTTCCTTTCGCCATCTTAAATTGATTGTGCGTTTAATTACATATATTAATTTTTTGTTCAAAATTGAAACATTTTTGTTACAATAAAATGCAGCCTTCAAGATATAAGTTATTATAATTTTAAACTTAGTTGGTTTAAATTTTAACCAAGTCTTTTATTTACATTTCAAAAAGTTAGCATCGTATTTGAAAAAATATGATGTATTTTTAAAGTTTCAAAAAATATACTTGTAAAAAGTTTTAGCATGACAAATAGTTGTATAACTTTAGAAAATGTACATTTTTTGTATACAAAGTGTCCCAGTATTGTGTTCTCGGTTTTGGTGATAATGGTTAGAGATAGCGAAAAAGGTTAAATATAAATATTAGTATATAGGATGACTTATACCTACTTAAATAGTTTTTCATATACGAAACACCCTATATTTTATTACATTTTTGAATCGTATCTAAAATTGTACGCCTACTTCATATATTGTCCATAGGCCTAAGTTTAATTGTTTTCGAGATATTAATACTTAAAAACTTGGGATTTTCAATTTTGAACAGCTGTAGAGTCTAAACGGTTCAAATTAGAACAAAGTTATCATATCATTTATCGTAGACTATTAAAAACTAAATCAGGAAAGTGCAAACCACTTTCCTGATTTAGTTTTTATTAGTCTACCATAAATTTCTTCTCTATTTCTAACCGGTACCAAGATATCAACCGAGAACACACTATGGGGACACCTTATGTATATTATAAGTATTTATCGTATTTTATTAACTACAGGTATGCTATTTGCAGTAAACACAATTATTTAACTGTTCAAACATTTTTTTTTAATATTAGGAAATAAATCAGCACATAATTTATGCTTAAACGGTAACAAATTAAAAATTCAGTTAATAATTTTTCTCATTTTTTATTCTGCTTTTCGTGGAGTCCATTTCAGAATGGCTTCCTTTTTTACCTTTTTTTCCTTCGCCATTTCATTTGAATATTTCATTCTTATAAATAACCTTTATCTTACCAACAGTCTTGGGGCATCTAGGTTTATGTTGTTGTGTCTATTTGTAATTATGTACTTTACTCATAATTTACGTAAAATGTCTTTTAAAATATTCACGTATGTACACAGAAAGTCGATAATGTCTTAAAACTTTCGCTTAGGGAAGTACGAAAATACTCTGAAAAATACAACTGACATCTATCGCAACGAAAAGGTCAAGCTGAATAAGCAATAAACTGGCCGCCTTGTCAGACCGGGTCGCCAAGCGACGTCACAACCCCCGCCTCACCCTCGCGCCCTCCTCGCCAATAGCTGCTGAGCGAGGTAACCTAACAGAGATGGGCCTTGTATTATCAGTACTCCGTTGGTCCTCAGATATTTCCTAACCCCAAATAATACACTACTTTAACATAACAACAAGAAGACCGTTAACGAAACTCATTTAGAAACTTAATATCTAGCAAATATCTGCGAACCAACGGTAAAGACTGATAATATGGGTTTCATGCAGGATATAACATCTATATATAAGTAGTTATAATAGGGGAGCGCCTCCTCCTCCTCCTCTTCCTCTCTCTCATGTCCCTCATTCTTAACTTCCTCCCCTTTTATTCTCATTCGCATCATATTTTTAATTTTTTCTCTTTGTTCTCCCACATTTGATTTTGCATTCTTAAGTCTTATAAATAGGTGCATCAAGATCATTTTAGTATGTTAAGGTACGAGTGACTGTTAAAAGAAAAAAATCTGTTGAATAAATCTATTAATAATAATATTAAAATAAAATGAGTGAATCAGTTGGAGAAAGAAATCGATCCATTCCGCTTCAGACAATTAGCCTCGAAGAAATTATACCAGGAGTTCAAGAAGAAAATATACCATTAGTTCGAGAAGAAAATAATGGGATTGTTTTAAAAAATTTGAACAAAACTGAGAGTGAAGAGAAAAAAGTGTTTTGTGCTATTTGTTTTGAAATAATCGAATATTATGATTCATGTAGACCAAATACATGTTCCCACATTTTTTGTTTAAAATGTATTTTAAGATGGAATGATGAAAATTGTTGTTCTATAATGGTAAACAATTGTCCTGTATGTCGCACTAGATATTACTATTTGGTACAAATCTTCAAAGATGTAATTAGACATCATTTTGTTGTAATTTTAAAAAGAGGATAATATTTTTTTTTATAATTTGTGTTTGTGAAAACTCTGGTAACAAATAATTTTGTAAAAAAAAGTAAATGTAAATATATATATAATAATTGACACACATTTTTTCCTTTTCCTATATTGAAACGACAACAATGATCTAACAAGTTTTTTAATACATACTAATTTTCACATTACATAACAAAACAATTGTTATGGGTTTACACAAAAAGTGCCACGCCCTAAAATGGCACCACTTTTGCAAATCGAAGCTTAAATTTTCTTATGGGAATTTACATGTAAAAATGACGGTTTTGATTGTCGGACCGGCATAGCCTAATCTACTACTTTTTAATTATACTAATAATATTAATATAATTTGCATCAAGTAAGAGAAAACTCAATTGAATACAGAAACAAACGTTAACAAAATGTTATGCTAATATATGAGTGCTTCTAGTGGCAGTTGACATAATCGACACTTTTTTTTTTACATATGATTAGCTATTTCATTTACAAATACAGTGTCAGATGTTAGAATAAAAAGAAGTATTTTGCATATAGCACTGAAAATATATAACCGCTTATAGTAACAGATGACATTTTTTAAAATTAATATTGTTGACGTATTCTACTTATTATCTTTACAATTTATGTTTAAAATTATTATTTTTGACATTATCTACCCATTACGTTTATAACCTATATTTAAAATTAATATTGTTGAAATAATCTACACATCACCTTTACAAACTATGTTTATTATTAATATTTAACAACATAATCTTCTATCTCTTTTTTTTCATTTTTATTGCAGTAAAAGCAGCAATCTGATTGGTTGAAAAAATATATAGACTTGAATTCAAGATTAAGAAATGATTCAAAGAATGAATTTGATCGTAATACTTACAAGTTGGCAAATAATAGTATTTATGGCAAGACTATGGAAAATGTTGATAGGAGAATTGACGTAAGACTTGTTACAGAGTGGGAAAAAAATAGAAGAAAAGATGGTGCTGAGAATTTAATTGCAAAACCATATTTCAAGGACTTAACAATATTTTCTGAAAACTTGGTAGCTATTCAAATGCAAAAGATTCAAGTTACTTACAATAAACCAATATATGTAGGCTTCTCAATATTAGATATATCTAAAACTGTCATGTATGATTTCTTTTATAATTTTTTAAAACCTCTTTATCAGGAAAATATTTCACTTTTATACACCGATACCGATTGGTTCATTTTAGAAGTCACAACTCCAAATATTTATTCTGACATGATAAAAAATATTCACAAATTTGACACATCTAATTATGAATTTAATAATATTCATGAAATGCCTATTACAAAGTCAGTTATAGGAAAATTCAAAGATGAATATGCTGGTGAACCCATTACTGCTTTCTTTGGTACTGGAGCAAAAGCATATTGTATTAAAACGGAAAACAGTTTAACAAAAAAAGCAAAAGGTGTTAAAAAAAGGGCAACTAAAAAGCAGTTGGATTTTATTCATTATAAAGATGTTGTTGAAAATCATTCTAAAACCTTTTGTTCAATGTATGTTTTTCGATCTAGACAACATACAATTTTTACAGAGTTAATTAATAAATTGGCTTTGATGATAAGCGGTATAAAATTCCCTATAGTTTTAATACATTAGCTTGGGGACACCAAGATATTGCTTTGTATCAATGGAATGCAGAACATGAAGATTTAGATATATTTATGTAGATATTATAAGGTATTTAAATTTGTTGTTTTTGAAACCAAAGTTAGTCTTCATAAGTCTTTCACAAAATGTGCTTAGAAACTTTTGACAAAGAAATTGATAACAGTTATTTTAAAACATATGAAAAACGACTTTCCACTTTTAAAAAATGGAAAGGAAAATTGAGACCAGAAGTGTTAGCTGGAGCTGGCTTTTACTATACTTCAATCAATGATATTTGTAAATGTTTTTATTGTGGTATTGAAATTTTTGATTGGTTAAGTTATGATGATCCTATTGTGGAGCATAAGAATTTTGCTAGGAATTGTGATTTAAATAACTGTTTATGGAAAAATAGGAATCGAATAATTGTAACCATTCAAAATAAGTCTTCAAGCTACACATTTTATATAGTATTATTAATATCCTTATTTATGAACTTTTACATATATTTAAATTAAGTATTTTATTGTTATTTTTTTACAACTGCTTTTGCTTTCATGTTGAAAGTATCTGCTTAATGTTAATAAATTTGGAATATAATTATTAATTTGTTTTAATGACTATCAGTAGATCTCAATTTATTCTTCTTTATTTTATTTTCCAAAATGTTTTTTATGTTCATCATCCCCCTGGCGTAACACAGTGTGAAATATGTTTTTCTAATAAAACAGACGTCACTCTAAGTAAATATTGTAAATTTATGAAAATTGGATTAATTAACAATAGTACAATTAGTTGGATGGAACGAATAAATGGAAATGAAAATGCAAGTAAATTTTTTAAAATTTTGTATCATTATCCAAATCGATCTATTTTAGATACAAATTGGATAGAAAGGTTAGAGTTTAAAAATAATCAGTTACAAATTTTAACCCCCAACTGTACCAATTATTATGACGGATTCAAAAATTATTACTTTTCCATCATTAGTGTTACATTAAACTTTGCATTATTTTTATACATTACCATTTTAATTATTTATCTTTATTACAAATTTCAAACTGGAAATCTATTTTTTCATTAATCCATTTTAATCGAAACTTTAAAGAAAGTGGGGATGAGAATATTTAAGTACAAGAATAACACAATATGTTTCAGTCTCGTTTAGTCATTATGAACAACGCCGTGGTTCATAAACCTTTGGAAACGCTTCTTAATTCAAAAATTTATTTTTTAAATAATTCTTTGTCAAAATTTGTTCTTGTTGGCATTAGTTTAAATGATTTTTCTCCAAAAATTGTAATTGGTGGAAAAACTGGATTTTCAATCGCACTAACCGAAGAAAATTGGAAAGACATTTGTGTTCATCAAGGAATTATTGTAAACAATTTCTACTTTCCTCAAGTTGATCAAACCAGTGTGAATATAAACAACATTCGTCTGCAGGTTCAGAAA
The DNA here is from genome assembly GCA_030620095.1 of Kuschelorhynchus macadamiae. Classification (NCBI taxonomy): domain Eukaryota; kingdom Metazoa; phylum Arthropoda; class Insecta; order Coleoptera; family Curculionidae; genus Kuschelorhynchus; species Kuschelorhynchus macadamiae. Next base: position 33,495 of record JAUTXW010003729.1, on the reverse strand, counting down.
ATAAATGATACCCCTGTTCTACAAATTACAAAAGGCCCACACTTCATATACTTAGGACAAGAGTCTTTGGACAATTTGTGACGATTAAAGGAAATTATTGATTATAGATTATCTATACTTAAAAGGCAAGAATTCAATACATATTTCAAAATATTTCAAAATATTTCAAAATAATATTTCAGCTGATTGTGGCGACTTGTGTACGCATGTTTATAATATAATAAGTCCAACAGAAAATCCTAACAGTGAAAATGTTTCAACTATGATGGAATTACTTGCTTTATATCCTGAACAAATGGAAAACAAATTGAAGCAAAATGGAACAAAACGAAAATATTACGAAGAAAACAATGAAAATGGATCAAAAAGAAAATATTACGAAGAAAACAATATCTTTTCTGGAAGAGAACAATAAGGTGCATGTGTTAGTGAAGTGGAGCTTTGCTTACAGACAAGCCCGTAGGAGTAACTTTCAGATGTGGTACTTAGACTCCGTTTTGAAAAAAGAATAAATGATTGTAAACTTATTCTAGATTCGATATTATCTGAGGAACATAGAAATAAAATATATTTGACACGTTTTAATAAAAATTGTATTTGATGTTTTACTTAATAAAATTTTAGTTTCCTAAATGTGAATTTTATTTGAAATTAATTAGCACATTAAGACTTTGTAATTTGTATCAGCTAAAGCATAAAATGAGGAACAGAAATAAAACAAATTTAACTAAAATTTAATTTCAATTTAATTAAACAATATTTTTTTTATCAATCCATGTATTATATTTTTTATCAAGTCCTAACCATTTCACATAAACTTTGTTTCCTTTCCTTCTCAAAATCTTCTCAATAAGATACACATCGGTATGCTTTACTTTTAGTAATTCTTGCTCATAAAAACCACCCAGAATGTCCTGATTATCTTCGTCTTGAATTAAATATGTCCAAGGGTTTGTCATCTTAACTTCTTTAATGTGGAATATCTCATTTGACCAATTTGGTGTGTAACCTTTTGAAAATGCCTCTCGATGCTTGCTTATTCGTACGTGATCACCCACTTTAAACTTTGGAGATTTTATATCTAACGTTTTAGCATGAGTAAATGCAGATTTCAAGATTCTATTTTCATTTGTTTTATTTACTTGTTTTGGCTTCATTCCTATTGAAGAATGTTTTGTATTGTTATAATCTTGTAATTTCCTTGAATGCTAAATATTTTCCACATATTATTCTTTAAAGTCCTGTTCACTCTTTCTACTATACTCGCTTTCAAATTGGAAAACGTGCTATAATGGTTAATTCGAAATTGTTGCATCAAATTTTGAAAATTTACATTGAAAAACTCTCTCCCTCTGTCCGTTTGCAAGTTTTTTGGTGGAGTTTTTGCACTGATTAATATTTTTTTCATGGCCGCTGTTACGTCTTTTCCAGATTTAGATTTTACCGGTTCGGCCCAAACATACTTAGAAAATACATTTATGGTAATCAAGATATATTTAAATCCCTTATTAAATTTGGCATAGGGTAACATTTCAACCAAATCAGCTTGAAAAAGATCATTTAACCCTTTCACTACCACCCTTCTGCGTTTGTAGTTTTTTCTAGCAGGTTTATGTAATTCATTAACGACTTGTTGTTTAACGGTTGTCATGACAACAAACTTGTTTATTCAATTTTAAGGAAGTTCACTCTCTATGTTTTGTAATAATTCGAAATATAACTTTTATATGTTTTTTCCCATTCATTCAATTTATCAATTTGTATTGTATAACTTTTTTCATTTAAAACTTTACTAATTTTAGTAATCTCCTTTTCTAACGCATTAAAGGATTTTTTCCTTGTGTTTTTCAATTATTACTTCTCTTATATTTGTTTCCATTATTTTATTAATTTTGTTGATATCATCACTTAATTTTTTGTCTTCCTTTTTAACATGTTCATTTAAAAATTGCAAATCTTTACTTATTTGATTTAGTGTTAGCAACTGTTTATTAACGTTTTCAATTGAGGTATAACATCCTTTAATCTGGTTTTCATACTTTAAAAAATTTTCATCAAAAAGCTTAAGGTTTTTAGCAAAGATTTCATTATTTGTTTCATTTTCACCTAATCTCCTTTTTAAATTATTAATGTCACTTATTCTCTCTTGATTTTGTTTTGAAATATGGCGTCCAAATTTATCAACTGTCATGTTGAGCTTTCATTAAACAATAAATATGATTATATTTGATAGCTGTTATTTATAGTATTACTTTATCTTCTCTTAATTTTTCAATAATAGAGATAATCTCGTTACTATGAGCATTATTTCCCGCATCACTTGATGAAATTAATAAACGTAGCCTATCAACAATTTCGTTTACATTATTCCAGTATACATAGTCTGTATTTGATCTGTTTGTTTTCAAAATTAATCCCTTTCCTGTAGATTTGGCTCTAGTTGTTCTAAACGGAGGTTTTGGTTTGTTAAATGCTGTAACTAATCTTGGCAAGGTTTTTGTCTTTGTAATCCCCTTTCTTTGTCAATATGGTCCTATTATTGTAACATATTTGTGTGATGTATTTCCTTGAAGTTGTTCATTTGAATCAAAATTCCTACGATATACATTTGTTTTAGCTAGAATGTTCATGTAATTATCTAAATCTTCCTTCTTATAACCTTTCGGTTCTTTTTTGAAAAGCAATTCGTATAAACCTGGCGTGCCTGTGTACGTTATTCCTCCCACTTTAATGTCTTTTCCAATAATTTCTACCGGTATCTGTGTTAAACCAAAAGAAAACTTATCCGTTTCGAGGTCATGAACTATTCCATAATAATGGTCAAATTTATGTTGTGTATCTTTCACACCCTCATCAATATATGATCTGGGTAATTCATGAAAATCTGCTAAGTAATCTTTATATGATGGTGTACCAACATAGGTTTGAATTGTTTTTCTAGTTTGTTCCAATATGTCTGACAAGTTTAAATTTGTTGTTTTGTCACTAGAAGGATCTGAAGTTTCTGCTATAACAGTTGATGACAATGGTTGTACTACAGAAGAGGAAGAAGTGATACTACTGTCATTTAAAAATGTTGGTAGTTCTGTAGGGAGTAACGGAGTTTTTCCTGTGTTCTGAATATTTTTCGTCGGAGTTGATGTTTTATAAAGCTTTGTAGGTGTTTTGAAATCTTCATACTTTGAAACTCTTTCTTCTTTTAAATCGAATGGTTCGAATTTACCAATACTTGAAATTAGCTGTTTAAGTGGTTGTGTTATTGGTCTATAAGTTTGTTCTAATTCGGACTGAGCAGTAGAAGTAGCTAATTTCAAGCTTTGATATTTCTGCTTCACGGCTTGTCTCGATCTTATTAATTCTCGAGCTAAACGTATATCCATGCTGTACAAGTTTTAAATGAAATAAAACTGCAAATTTTTTACTTTTATAAATATATAAAGGAATCGAATTTACTCCTATATCTGCCGTGATTTACTTCACAATCTTTGTCAATTACAAGAAAGCCATATGGATCCATTCAACAGTTAGCACAAATATTTTTAAACTGATCAAATGTCATATCCAATATACAGTGATCATTATATATATGTTTTAAACTCAAACAGTCCTCTTTAAATAAAATTAATAAGTTTGCATTTTCTCGAATTAGACGTTTTAAGGATTGAGGAATATCCTTGAAAAATAAAAAAACAATCGGTGTTTCTATGCCTTCCATGCGTGAAATAGTCCCTAATAATAGATTGATTATGACAAGGAATATCATCAAAAATGATAACGGAATTTGGCTTTATCTCATGAGGTGAAATAATGTTCTCATCGCTATCATATTCAAAGTATCCAATTTCTTTCATAGGCTTTAACAACTTTCTTAAATATTCATATTTTGGTTGATCTAATGACTTTGAATAAACATAGACATTTTCAAACCTAATTCCATTAGGATGCTCGAGCAGTGTAAGCATCACGTTGGTTTTACCGCTACCATTGCAACCAACTATAAGCCCTCTTTTTGAACCACCGCAAAATAAGTCACCATGCTTTCTCAACTGTTTACTTAAAATTTTTTCGTCATGATTATTTACTGGTAATGAGAATTTTTGTTTTTCAATCCTCATTCTTAATCACACTAGTAAATATTTTTAGCTGTAAAAGTATTTATACCAGAAAAATGTCAATGTGCTTTTAGTATAAAAAGAACTTCAATGACTGTGGGTCGTCATAAGTTGAAAAAAACTATTAAAACACGTAATAGAAAAGGCTCTGGTTTAGTAAATAAATTATTTAGTAAACTACCTTTCGAAGTTCATATACCAGGATATAATTATTGTGGTCCCGGCACCAACTTGGAAAAAAGATTAACTAGAGGTGACGTTGGTATAAATCCATTGGATTCCGCTTGCAAAGAACATGATATATCTTACTCTCAGACTGAAGATTTATCAAAAAGACACATATCTGACCAAATATTAGAAAAAAAAGCCTGGGATAGGGTAAAAGCTAAAGATTCTTCTATTGGTGAAAAAATTGCAGCTTTAAGTGTTGCAGGAATAATGAAGGGTAAAAGAAAGTTCGGTTTGGGATTAAAAAATACAAAAGGGGGAAAACTTAAATTGAGAAAAAAACGTATCATTCGAACACCCAAAAAAATTGGAGGATTTCTACCTCTTTTGTTTCACATTCTTGGCGCCCTGGGTGCACTAGGTGGAGGCGCGGCAGGAATTGCTAAGGCAGTAAATGATGCTAAAGCAGCTAAACAGCAACTAGAAGAAATACACAGACATAATATTGCAATGGAAAATGCTTCTAAAGAAGGCAAAGGATTATATATGAGACCATATAAAGGAAAGGGACTATTTATTAGACCTTATAAAGGAGGATCCGTCAAAATGAAAGCAATCAGACAAAAAAAAACTCAAAATAAGTTTTCCAAAAAGAGCACTTACGAACAATGATATTATTAAATATGTAAAGCTGTTAAAAATAACTGGCTTTAGAGGTGTTTTTATGCTCGATGAACTTCCAAAAAAAATTAATCTGAAAGAATGTGGTATTGTAAATTTGGATAAAAAACAAAATAAAGGATCTCATTGGACTGCTTATATTAAAACCCAGTGAAACCCATCATGATTTTTTTTAACTTTAAATATAATGACGAGTGTAACACAATTTATTTATCAAAACATTAATAAAATCTATATATCTATCTACTGACAAATAATATTTTAAAAATTTCTAAATTTCTATGTTTATTTATGAATTCCACTTCCACAGATAATAAATAAATATAAAAAGACCGGGTTGTATTTATAAACTGTGTAGCAAAATATAGGAAAAGGAAAATATAGGGAAATCAATATTAGTTTAATTTTACTTTGTTTACAATGCAGCAAAAGCTTGTTCTTAAAATTATTTGCCATATGTTTGAAACGAAACGAAATACACATAAAATCGTAGGGACGAGTCGCCAGATAAATATTAAAATGTTATAAAACTGTATAAAAGACCCAGTACAAAATATTTCAGGTACGAAGATGCAGACACGCGGTAAAATTTAAAGGAATAACGAAACGACTGCTCATTGGTCGTGATGTCACTCCGCATATAAATACGGGTCATTTACATATCGATTCCGTCTGGTTTCATTGTGTTGCTGTAAATTTCTACGTAAACAGTATTTTGCGAATATTTTGTTTTGTTCTGCGTGGCGAAATAAAGCTGCTTTTGATTCGGTTATAGCTAGTGAAGGTTTTCTCAATGCTTTCACAAACAATTTACCCTTTGTGAATATGTTTATGGCGATAGATTACATCAGAAATGACGAACGTTTTAATTTAGCAGAAGGTGTGAACGCAGAGGTGTGAAAGCAGCAATGTAAATATTTATGTGTGAAATAATCTGCATTGTTATGAATAAAATATAAACAAAGCATAATCTATGTCATGCTGGTTGGGAAAATATTTGAGGTTATAATCGTTAGCCCCTATTTTCATAATAATAATAATAATAAGGTTATTTATTTATTGTGTTTAAAACGTATACAATTTTCCATGTCTTTTTCCAAGTAAAAAAGAAAAAATATAATTTTCTGCACGTATTTGTTAATCATAACCTTGCCACACTCTTTCTCTATTTGATAGCAGAGAGTATATATTGGTTTTAAGATAATATAAATCTACACTAAGTGGTTGATTGAAAGAGAGGCAGTAAAGTTAGTGTGCAAATCACCGACTGCTCAGGGAGATTGGTTCGATTTCTATTTATAAGTGCGCCAACAGTTCTATACCAGTTGACTGTTAACCGCTCTAGATGTTATGAGTACCACTCCTCAAGACCACTAAGATAAAATTAATTAAAGTTAAGGGGGAATTGCACGCAGTATTATGGATCATTTGCAAGCCTTCCGCCGCTACAATATTATGTTGAAACTATAAGAGATATGTATTAGCTTCAATGTGATTTCAATAGGGAAATGTGTATAGTTGGGCGCTAAATGCGTTTTTTTTATGAAAAAATCTAACCTAGAATTATAAAATAGAACTAGATTTGTCCATTTTCGACCATTTTTCGACCACTTTTTGACGCAAATGCCGTCGCATATAATTTTTTTTCCACAAAGTGGCTCTTTACCGCCTTGCATTGATCCTTTGTCTACGTAACTGCAAAATTTTAAATGGTAAATCGTACTCATGTCTTTGTATTTCTGCAGCGCGTGAACCCTTTTGAACCCATTTTTAAACGAAATGTAATTTAAATTGCCTATACATAACACATTTTTTTGAGGTCGAACGTGCAGGAAGTTTTTTCTAATACGTAGGTACCTCTTCATCTTACTTTGAAATTGACTAGACCTTGTAGCTAGTTTTTCACGTTTTGCGTGCAGTTCTCCCTTAATAGTAAAAAAAAACAAAGCATATTCAACAAATAACATTTATTAATAAGTTCAGTGCTCCCCAAAATATTTCCAGAAATATGTATCTCCTGTAGGTTATTTTATATAACATATGAAAGAAATTGGCCTTAATTGAAGTTTAAAAAAAAATGACAATCGACTGTGTAATGATCCTATGTTAATCAGTTTTCATACCTCATATGCTGAGAGAAAAATCTAAAATATATTCAAATAAAGATCACTATCCAAATATTAGATCAACTAAATGTTCAATAAAACCTGAAAATTAAGTAATACGGATGAGATAAGAAATTTTCAATCAGCACACGTAAAAGTAATAGACTCCAAAATCTACAAATTTTTATAAAGAAAATCTTTAAGTTGTTTTAATTTACCGAACAATTTGATCTAAGAGTAAAAATTTATCAAAAGATGCAAAATAATCAAGCAATTAATTAACTTCATTAATTCAAATACAATTAACAATAATAGAATACAAGAAAAGAGTATTATGTGAATCTAAGAGCAAGCAAATAACAAGAAAAATGTATATAACTAACTTTCAAATCCAATCACCAATATTACCTAACAAATTGACAACATTGTTTTATATCAAAATACCTTTCTAAAGCAAGTAAATACAATAAATCATAAATATCATCACATATTCCAGTAGTGTTACCTGTCTATAACACTTATTATATACCTTGTATAAACTAACTAGATCTTATAAGTTAAAATTTCAAGATGTGATCACACTTTACAATAACACTGTATCTTAAAGTATATTATACTCAAATGTTGGCAGAAACCTATAGACTATTGTGACATAAACTTATACTGTCATGTTCTGTATCTTAAAGCAAAACGGTCAAATGTTGACAAAAACCTGCAGAATTGTGTCCTAAACTTATAATGTGATATTTGAGTATCAGCATGAGTTATAAAGTAAAAATAATCTTATTGACAACACCAATAATCATGTTTTATGCACACCAGCAGTAGATAGAACTTTATGTCAAAAAGTATACTCTACACTCAAAAGAAATAGAAAAAGTCATAAAGTTGATCAGCAATAAACAATAAAGTCAATTCAGCACAAGGGATGTTAAAATTAAGATACTTATCTAAGTGTCTATCAGCATCGGTGACTTAGATCAGCAGTCTATGATGTAAGTGTCATTGAAGACATTTCCAGCAGGAAAACTGGGTACGTACACACTTAAGTACTAGGTAACAGACTTCTGATCCACTTACAATGACACATCCAGGTTCAAACCCTGGTTAGGAGAACAGGAACAAGAAGTAGAAGAGGAGGGAGAAGAAGAAAAAAAACCTTATTTCATGGTAAAGAGTTTCTTATTAGTCATTTGGTAAAGTTTGTCCCATCAAAAAATATGGTAGGTGGTCAAGTGCAGTTAAATCCTCACAAGAGAGTAATAAAAGGTTCCTCAACCAAAAGTATTAAGGTACAACGTAATTAAATACACATAGGAGCCTTTTTAACTAAGTTGCCGACGTAAATCTCAAAAGATGGCCTGGATTAAAACAGGATCAATTCACCGACAAACTTTCACACTTAACCTTCACCTTCCAGAGAGACAAAAAGCCTAACCTACCTCACCACCAGGTCAAGGCAGCAGTAGGGGGATGACAATCCGTCAGTGGTGCCACTTTACTAAAATCAAACTGACGAAATCTGGACAATAGATCAGCCAATCCCTGAGCTGGATCACAGAAAAGAAAAAATATTTAAAGGAGAAGAAAGTAAAATTACTAATTGAATAAAACTAAGGCGCCATCTACACGAAGACTAGCAGAGACCGCGAGCACCTTACTACATCGATAGGAGACTTACAGTACCGGATTTACGGATTTTTAAGCATTAAAATGTAGTGACGAAATTAAAATGTTACAACGTTATTTCGAATTTACATTAAAATGGTCTTCACAACAGAAAATCGTTTCTTACGATTATAATCCTCCCGAGACACACGTACACAAATTTTGTTTGGTTTACTTACAGATGTGTTCGTGCAACGGGGCACAAAACACCATTTATTCTGTGATCCATACACATTTAGTCATTTAAAAACATGCGAATCCTTCTATTACAACTCCCGCTTGCAAATGTTTGCTTATAGCCACGTAAATAACACCGAAATAAAATTTAATCTCACTTAAAAGGCGACAATATCGTAGAAACAAGAATGACGTTATAATGTTTATATGCGGTGTGACGTCAGACGGCCATAACTTTTGGAAAACTTGTTTAGGAAGCAATTTCTTACATTTGATATATTCTTTTTCATATTTTTGGAACTTATTGTAAGATTTACAAGCATATAAGCTTTCATTTTATCGATTTTCTGAAAAACGTAAATATAGCCAATTGTTTTATTTAGTTCCTCGAGTAGCATGTAGAGCCAACATTTTAACTTAGATTTGTGTAATTCATTACTCAAAAATCCAGTCGAAGGATCTTTGACTAATAAATAAATAAGACTGAGGGAACCGATTCGCTCTCCACCGATTCAATTAAACGATTTTTATGTAATTGAAACCTGAACGCTCAGATAAAACACCGAGATTTATATCTCCTTGCCGTATTTCGAAACCGAAATAAATCCCGGCGGAAAATGGTAAAACAGCTTATTGCCATACCAGAGCGGGAATTGAAGTGCTCGCCCTGCTCCCGGGACCGATTCGAAGATTGTTTTATTGGCTGCTGTCACCTTAGAAGACCGATGTGCGGATAATGAGCTTGTCTAAATTAAACAAAGTGTTAATCACTTACAAGTAAGTATTAACCACGTTATCTCTTAAATTATTAAGAACTATCCATATTTTCTCTCCATCCTGGGAAGACCGTGGATGTTACATAAAAACCGATTTGAGCATTTTCGAGTTCGATTCACAAATGAACTTTAACCATGCCTACTGATCATAACTTGTTGGGTTATTGCTTTGAACAAATAGACAACAGGAAGGAGCCCCATGCATTATTTTAAATTAGCAGGCTTTTGACGGAATTACGTCATTTTTGATACCTTATTTTTCTGATGTTTACGTGTTGGTTTGTTGACGTTTTTTTGAGCTTAAGTTTTAACAGTTTATAGATAATACACACATCGAATTAATATAAAAGTTGATTAATAAGTTGTGTTGTGTGCAGTGGCGCAACTAGGGGGGCCAAAGGGGCTTAGCCCTCCCAGCCAGGCGATTGGCGAGGGCCAACCAAAACACTTAAACTCCATTTTGTTAGTAAAAATGGGTAAAAAAGTATTCTTTTTCTCTTGCATCTTCCGTTTTTTAGTTAAGAAATAAACATAGGTTTTTTTCTAATTTAGCATCTTGTATACTTTTGACCAATTTAATTGGACGCTATCTGGGCTTACGAAAACGTAAGGGCGTGCTTATTTTGAAGTTATGGATCATAAAAGTTTAAAAGTGTAAGCGATATTTTTTAAAGGGTTTAAAATAGTAAAAAAAATCATATTTTGTTTACGCAAAACCTATAATAGTCAAACTGAAAACAGAAATAGGTGGGGAAAATGTTCTAACATTGAAAAATCATGGAAGTCATTGATGTAGATATTTAACCTTTCTCGACTATACATATTTAAAATAAAATTGAGGTGATATTCCAAAAAACGGCGAAACTTCTGTTTTTTAATTTTTTGTATCAAAACCATGTTCGTCTCCCAAGTAGCACAAATTAGCTTTTTTGCCTAACAGTTATCCATAAAAAACACATAAAAACCAGAGATTTGTCATATTTTGGCAAATGATTCTTGGTTTGTTTTCTAGCCATGAAAAAGTAGCAGTTTTTAATGTAGATAGGCTATGGCATAATTACTTGGCCAAAAAATATCTTTTATAGGATAATTAAACCTCCAAGTTTTTTTTTTAATATTGGATGGGCAAAAAGTAGAAATATCTGTCAATTTTGTTGGCACAATATAACCACATATATTCTAGTAAGTATTGAAGTTAAATTATAGTAAGGAGAGCTGTTTAAAATGCCAGAATATGGCATTTTTAATCAATAGAAATCGAGGTCACAATATAATCAATAAGTAGGCATTTTTCCCAAATGCCAACCAAACATATTTTAGCAAGTATGTAAGTTTAATTATAGTAATAATAGGTATATAAGAATGCCAGATTATGACATTTTAAGACAACAAAAATTGAGAGGAAAAAATATGGCTTTTATTATCATATTTTTCTTTCAAAATTAAACTAAAATTGGGTAGTTTTATTTCGCTTATTTTTGCTTTGCCAGATTTTAAAATTTACGTTTATAACATATAAAACTATACTTAACCAAAGTGAAGATTTATTTAGAAAAACGAAATATAAATTATTTACCATACAACATGTCTAATAAAAAGATTAAATATTTTACCACATATTAAGAAAAACGCCGACTTGGTGTAATCGTCGTTTAATTTTGTTACGCTGGTTCCTGTGCGTCAAATTAGCCATTTTTTAGCGAGTACTAAAGGCAAGCCAAGTAGGCATTTTTATTGGCAAAATTTTAGTAAATCTTGCTACATTTGAAAATTATTGTCATTTAATAATATTTGCTTACAAGGTGGCCAATTTCAAGGAATATTTGCTTAAAAAATAACCCAAAGCTTTTTATGATCCGCCATGATTGAAATTAAAATTAAACTAATTTCCTGGCAGCAATTACTTGACCAGTTTAAACAAACATATTCTTTCTACCTATAAATACGTATGTTCATGCATGTTTTTTTTTACGTTATGAACCCTTTAATAAATATTTTTAGTACAATACATTTCCAAACTAAAAAATAAAAAAATATATATTTGTAGAATCGAAATTTTTAGGGGCGCGTGTTTTACATGCCTATCTTAGATTCTTTTAACAGTAAAAGTTCCTTCGCAAGTGTTTTTTGTCCCTACCAACCGTCAAACCGGCTAATAGATATAGGCTATAGGATGAAAGTATTTGTACAACTACTATGTGTCTATAAAAACTTAAGGTAAATGATATAATTTCTTATGCTTGCTTAAATAATATTATTTATATTATGTATCGAAACATTCCGTAGACAGACTAGTCTACATGTTGAGGGTATGTAATTATATTAAATATCTGCTTCAATTAATTTAAAGTTAAATATTTTTATTCAATTGCGAAAAAGCCAAAAAAGATTTTTGTTTGTCAATCTAAACGCAACAAATAATCTGAACACATTTATAAACTACGGTATATAATGCATCTGCTGTACGATTTTCGGACCCATTCTTAAAACCTAAAAATCGCTCTTGAATACTTCCGTCTGTTTTAACGTAGCGTATTACTATAGATAATTGGCTAAAATTAGTGATTTCAGTTGTTTCGTCCAGAACAATAGCAATGAACCGCGCCTCGCCAAACTCCTGCTTGATTCTTTTTAGAATAATGGTTGCAACAGCGGAAATTAAATCATTCTGGATTCGATTCGACGTTCCGCGGAAAACGCTAGACTGCTCTAAAGGATTTTTTTAAGCAATCATCATATTTAGCCATTAAACTGAGCAAATCTTGAAAATTTCTTCTATTTGAAGAAACCCTTGTTTCGTCATGACCTCTAAATCCCAATTCGTGCTGCCCGAGCAAACAAACAACATCGATAAGTCTTCTTAATATTTGCCTATTTTTATCGACTAGTTCATTGTGTTGGCGGTGACTAATTTCCAACTGTTTATTAAGGGCGTGTTCAATTCTGGTTTTGCCGCATAAATTGTTTAAATCGAAAAAACCAGTTTTATTCCAGAGACCTTTTTCATTTTCAAGAAGTAAACAAGGCCAACAAAATAATTTACTTATATTTTCAGATCCTGTTTGCCATTTAAATTGTTCGTATTGTTTTTCCGGATAAAAATGGCTAATACAGTTTTTCATTTTTGTGGTTAAATTTTTCATAGGCGGTTTTGCCCTTCCTTTGGAAATTACTTGAAACTTATCAGTGAAGTTTAATGTTGAAAATCGTTCGTATTATTGTCTTCCATATCGCACCATGCACGACGCGATGTACGTATCACACAACACACGGATAGCCGTTCAAACAAAGAACCTACTCCAACGACAGCTTCCGAACACACTTAAAGCACGCGACTGAAATGCAAAAATTGCAAACAGCCGGTGGAAAGTTCAATAACCCCTGGCTCGATTCACAGGAAATCAAGCATACAGGACTTGGCTGCAGAGAAGCTAGCGGCCCGCATAGGTTCTACTCGATTTCTATTGTGGCTTGGTCGGAGTCAAAGCCGCATTTATTATGGGCTTGATAATTAAGATAATATTTTAGCATTTTTAATATAAACTAAATTAATGGTTTCCTATTTCAAAAATTACATTTAAAGATGTTTTGTAATTTTTTTTGGGGAAGCACTGCTTCCCTTGCTTTCATGGACTGCACGCCCCTTATTCGCAGTAACAAATACATATATAATACTTAAAAACGTGTAACCCAAAGTGTTTGTGGATATATAGCAGGATTATTAGTAATAAATACTTAAAAACTCTTAAAGGTAGTAGTGAAAACAGTTGTAGCTACTTTAGCGCTAGCTGGGAGGCATTAATACAACAAATAAATATATGTCTTTTTTGTGATGTATTTTATAATTAGGTCTTAGACGCCGATTTCATAGACATACATTTCCAACATGGAATAAAATATAATTTTTTACTGAATAATTTTTTTTAAGTCGATCTAATTTTTTTTACAAACCTAAAAACAAAAGTTTTTAATAAAGGTTTTAGAATTGTTGGTTATAATATTATGCCAGATTAAATAATCTGGAATATTATATTGTCACTGGATATACATACAGCCTGTAAAAATGTGAAAATATGCGATTCAAATTGGGACATACTGTATTCACGATTCCGTTTCAACATTGATATGCAAGTGAAGACTAGCAATTTTTATTAGAAACGCTCCCAGACAGTCCGTTTCCGTTGTTCTTGCCAGTGACAAAGCTCCAGCCGTATTTTCGGCCCGGAGTTTTCCAATAAAATCGCTCATATTATATGTTCGGTACGAAAGTTCCATCGTTTTATTGACTACAATAACTTATTTTATAGCTTCCGAACACGTGACGCCCTTGTGAGAGTTCACCAACAAAGTATCCCGGATTCTGGAACGGGCTCTTAATGTGCCCTCGGGGGATAGATACCGATGATTTAGGGCCTTCAAATAAAATATTTTTAAACAGTTTAGGGTTCCCTTTAGTGCCGCCGCGCCGTCTCAATTCGCTAGAAATATATAATTGGCCAGCGAAAATTGGAAAATTGGCTTCGAAACTAAATGATAATAATAGCAGTAAAAGGGTTGTTTTATTGTGAATATAATGAAGGGTTCTTTTATAAAGAGTTTAACAACATTTCTACTTTCCTCGTAAAATGGAAGATCTTCACGTTTAGGGGTAACTAGATGACGAAAAACATGTTTTCTCAATTCCGTCAGTGTGTCTGTCTGTCTGTTCGCAGCGTAGCTAAAAAACTACTTATCCGATTGACTTCATATTTTGGTCAAAAAATTAATTTTGGTAAAAATCCAATATGGCGAAACAAAATGGGACCTAGTGAAATGTTAAAAAAAAATATTATTAAAACACTACTCATCCAATTTATTTCAAATTTTGCAAAAATATCAAGTATTATGTTGGAATTAAATGGGAACATTTTGGTACGAATTCAATATGGCGGAACAAAATGGCAGCCAGTGATGACTCGCGGGTGAAGTAAAGTGCAAATGAAGCAAGAAAATATCGCAATAATTTTTTTTCCACAATTTTTTTATGTGAAGAGGGTAGAATATTTTTTTCGACCTAAATTTTGTATACTAAATCAATTCTCCTATTCTTCATAGCGGCAAATTTATTTATAACATCCTCATAAAATGGATGAGTTGCCCTAATCTCCTCCAGAAATTCCTTTTGAATCGAAATATTGCCAAGAGAAGTAAGTCTTTCTTGAGATATTGTATTTCTTAAATAAGTTTTTACACATTTGAAGAAAGAAAAACTTCTTTCCACTGAAGCACTTGTCGACGGTATTGTCAAAATAAGGGAAAACAATTTATATGCTTCCATAAAAATATATTTATTTTGATCAATTTTTTTCACTTGCTCTTGCAGCGATATATTCCAATTACTCTCATTGGCAAAAATAAGACCAAGCTCATTTTTTAGTCGTTGACTTTTTGAAAATATTTCCCCATATAACTGTAACAACTTTTCAAACGGGCCAGTCGGAAAATTTAAAATATATTCGAAAAATTTAGCTGAACCTGCCAAACATGAAAATGTAAGTTTTTCACAGTCTTGAAATCTTAGTGTCATTTCCATTAAAGTATGGTCCAATATTTCATAAAAAAGGGTTCTATACTTAGCCCTAATTTCTTCAGGTGAAAGCTTAGCAACCTCACGTTTGTAATGATTTATTTCTGTAATAGAATTTGATTTATCGAACATGGTAAGCGATTTTTTTTGAAGAACGTCAAATAGTACGTCCGTGAATGAGAAAATGTCATTAAACACTAATGCCAGAAACGTGAATTCAAAATCGTTCATCTCACCTAAAAATCCATTCGCAAGGCGGATTGATTTTTCATCAGATTTGTCACAGTTTGTAATAAATTCAAAGACGTCTTTTAATTTATTCCAGTCTTGAACAATCACATTTACTAACTTCGAATTTGAAGTAGTAACAACACCATAACCAAATATAACACAAAATAGTCAAGTTAACTGCAAAGGAGCTCACCGGTTGCAGCGAAATCTGCGAAAATAAAAGTAATCAACCACCGCAATCTGAAACGACACGTGGGTGTAGTGTACTGCGCCTTCAATTCACCGAGAGCAGTATTGCCAAATTACTTAAAAATATTGTTAAAAAAGAACAAAATAATACTGTTGAACAAACGTATTGAACTAAAATTAATTTTACTTTAAACTCATTTTTAAAAAACTGAATTCTAAATGAAAAGTTAAAATAAATTTAAAAATACTCAGTTATCAGAATCGCTTGAGTCAGTATTATCATTTTTATTGCCTTATAATATGTCACTATTACCCAACTTTCGTTATCATATTGTTATTTATAGAAAAATTATAACATTTTTTGTAGCCAATTAAACTTTTTGTATATAAAATAGTTTCAATGGTTTCCATTTTGAGTTTATTACGTAATAGGGTTTTCGCCAAGTTAATTTTGGAGAATATTCTTTCTACTGCTGCACTCGGCAAACAAAGAATTTGGGAAATAAATTTGACAAGTTTGGGAAATTTTAAAGAATCATCCCCAATTTTAATATGGGCATTTTTGTCCAAAATAATCCTATATTATCATTACATTCTAAATGAAATGACCTTAACATTTTCCGTCATTATCAATGTCTTGAATTTCGCTGAAATTAGTATCTAACAACTACAATATTTACACCTAAAATAAAAGTTAAAATTATTTAATAAAAATAATTAACGTACCAAGCATAAAAAGGACTTTTTCGATTAGACTGAACCCATTTGAATTCTTTTTCCCAGTCACTTATAATTTTGTGTTTATCCTTGTAGTTTTTGTTTTTTAGTATGTTCCTTGAAACTCGGCCTCACTTTCACTTTCCGACATTACTAACAATTATATTAAACAACGATGAAGTGAAAAAATCACAAATTAATCTTTACAAAAAAAACTTACGACTGCCTGAAAATAGAAATGAATAAAACGTAAACCACCAGTATTCAACGGGGAATCCCATATCTTTTCGATAGAAAGCGCTTGATTAATAAATTGACAGTGCTTTTCTAGTTTGATTTAATTCAAATGCGATATTTTATTTCATAGTAATTTGTATAGAAATCGTAAGAATTGCTATCTGATTCGTGAAATCGAAACCAAAATCGTGTAATCTTACGAATAATCGTGAGATCTGGCATCCTTGACCGAGAGCGTTGTATGGCGCTGGGCTCGACGTCATTGGATACGCGTTGGCAACACAGTAGGAAAATCGTAAACTAAACATAGCACCTCCAGCAAAGTCAAAGCTGTTTGCGCCACTGTTATATTTGTTATAATAAAGTTCGGTTGAAAGTTTTAAAAATACATGCCGCCGGTCAAGTTAAATATTTATTCGAGATGTACAGGGTGTCCCATTTTCGTAGGTTTTACGGGGTTTCCAGCTTATGAGTAGAGATAGAGAGATGCGGTTTTCGCGACACCGTGAGTAGATATCAAATACGGGAACTGATTCACCCCCCACCACTACTCCTGACCTTGAGAGCCCAGGTGTGCTGTGTAGTTTGGCCTTGAGGCGATGTGACGTCATATGACCTTGAGCGCGCATCACGCTTTTTCTTGAGCGCACACCTGAACTTGAGATTAAGCTCCGCCCCTTGACCTTGGGGAATTGCGCATACCACGTTTTCAATATTTGTCCTTGAAGCGATGTGACATCATCATATGACCATGCAAACCATTTCATATAAAAGATTGGTGGTGTAAGCATATTGTGTTATAACTGAAGTGAGACGTGTAATTGAACTTTCAATTAAATTAAACATGAGTTACGTGTGTGATATGTGCGGTGCATCATTTACCCGCAGTTACAGTCTGTTGCGTCACAAAAGAGAGTCGTGTAGGGGAAGACCGGATGATGATTTTGGTGTTGGAGGAAAGCGTGTAAGATTGGATGTTGCAGGACCCTCTTCATCAAATTCCCCAAAAATGCAAAGCTGCGATGTTTGTAATGTTGTGCTCACCAAAGAACATTGGTGCATAGAAATAATGCATGTATACCATTATCACAAGGTGTAGAAATGATAGATGGTGCCTTCAGAAATCGCATCGCGACATATCGTGTGAGCAGCGACAGTATCCATGTCGATTTTACTGCATTCTTCGATGATATTAAGCAGAAAGTGTTGGATTTGGTGCGTCGAATGCTGACATCGCATGGGGCTCTGAAGATAAACATGGTTGTTTTTGGTCAATATCTGCTACCATCTCAGGACGTGTGCAGCGACAAATCGTTTAATACAACCAATCAAGTAATCACGGATGGGGATGATTTGGAAACTGTATACCAATCGTTTGTGGATGCAATGAAGACCCAATCTATGGAATTTCAAGAAAAAGATTCAGGTATGTTTAAATATTTAACAGTGTTGTTTTGTGAATTACAATACTTTGTGTGTTTATAGGGTGGGCGCTTGAGAAAATTCTATATCTGGAAGTGAAGATCAACGAGTTTAGGCCAGTAAGCGGCTCATCATACATCAAACTACCGAGATTCATAGAGAGCAAAAAGGCTGTGATTAATGTGGTGAACCAAGACGAGTGCTGCTTCGCTTGGGCTGTAACTTCAGCGATGTTTCCCACAATCAATATGCCAACACAAGTTTCATCATATCCCCATTTTTCAACTGTGTTGGATGTAACAGGTATGGATTTTCCAGTAAAATTGTGTGATATTAGTAAATTTGAGAAACAAAATAACATTTCAGTCAATGTGTATGGTGTAGAATCTACTTTTGAAAATAATAAGATGAAGTATGAAATAGTTGGTCCACTTAGGTATGCGAGCAAAAAATTATTAAATCATGTAAATTTATTGTTAATAAACAGTGATTGTAATATTCAAGCTCATGATGATACACATGTTTGCGATGCACGTTGTACAAAAAGTCATTATTGTTGGATCACAGATTTATCTCGATTAGTGTCTAGTCAAATTAGCAAAGTTAAAAGTAAATTGTATTTTTGTGATGGTTGTCTCGTTTATTTTGATTCATTATCAGCTATAACTTTACACCAGAAAAATGATTGTAATCACCTATACACATTGACACCCTCAGAGGATATTAGGGTTGATAAGTTTGGAAAGAGTGTACCTGAAAATATTTTAAAATTTGAAAGCATAGAAAAGCAAATGCGAGTTCCATTTGTCGTATATGCCGACTTCGAATCGGTTCTAAAACCATTACCAATAGCCGAGCCAAGTCCTCAAAATTCTTACACAATGCAGAGTGTTAAACACGAACCATACTCCTTTGCATACGTCATAAAATGTTCTTTTGATGATACTGTTTCTAAAATTGAATTGTACCGCGGAAATGATGCAGCCCAAGTATTTGTTTCTCGTATAGAAAGCGATTTAAGGCACCTTTATAATACATATCTAAAAGATATTAAACCAATGAACCGTTTAACACCTCAGGAAGAGAATGAATTCGCGAATGCTAAAACATGTTGTATATGTGAGCAGCCTTTTATCGACAATGAAAAAAAAGTAAGAGATCATTGTCACATAACGGGGAAGAAACGATTTGGTGCTGCTCATTCCGTCTGTAATTTAAATTATAAACTACCTAATTTCGTCCCTATTATTTTCCATAATTTAAGCGGTTATGACTGCCACCTATTTATTAAAGAATTATGTCGTCATGAGGATAATATTAACGTCATAGCCCAGAGTAAAGAAAAATATGTTTCATTTACAAAGAGCATTTACGTTCACGATTATGTCGACAAACAAACCCTATCGATCAAGAAAAAATATTTAAAGTTGCGATTCATTGATAGTTTTAAATTTTTATCCGCTTCGTTGGAAGACTTGGGTAGTGGTTTAGATATTGATAGTTTCAGGGAAACGGGAAAACACTTTCCTGATCGGTATCAATTCGATCTAATGCGGAAAAAAGGTGTTTTCCCATACAGTTTCATTGATTCTTTAGAAAAAATGAATATCCCAAATCTTCCAACAAAAAATCAATTTTATGATACACTAAAAGAGGAACATATAAGTGATGAATGCTATGACAGAGCGAAGGATGTGTGGTCATCGTTCAAATGTAAGAATTTAGGGGACTATTCAGATTTATATTTAAAATCAGACGTGACATTGCTATGCGATGTATTTGAACAATTCCGCGATATGTGTTTAAATATTTATAAACTCGATCCTGCGCATTACTGCACTCTTCCAAGTTTATCATTTGATTGTATGTTGCGCATGTCCAAGGTAAAGTTGGAGCTCTTGACTGATATCAGCACAATTAATTTTTTTAAAAAGGGAATTCGCGGGGGTATAAGTCAGTGTTCAGAAAGGAAGCATATTGCCAACAACATATTTTTACCCGACTATGACCCTACAAAACCAGAATCGTTTATTACATATTTAGATGCAACAAATTTGTATGGTCATAGTATGTCACAAGCATTACCATTTGGAGGTTTTAATTGGTTGTCGGAGCGGGAAATATTGGATTTAAACATATTGGATGTTGCCGATGACAGTCCGGTTGGCTATGTTTTAGAAGTGGATATTCATTATCCGGAAGAATTGCACGATCACCATGCCGATCTTCCATTTTTAGTAGAAAATATTATACCTCCAACGGGAACATCCAAAATGTCGAAATTAATACCGAATTTTAATGATAAGAAAAACTATATTGTACACTACCGTACATTAAAACAAGCAATTAACAACGGCCTAATGGTAATGAGAACACACAGAATTTTAAAATTTGATCAATCTAAATGGTTGAAAAAATATATTGATTTCAATACTGATATGCGGAATAAATCGCAAACAAAATTCGGTAAAGATATGTTCAAATTGATCATAAATGCAATTTTTGGTAAAACCATGGAAAATGTGGAAAATCGCAAGGATATAAAATTAATAACCCAATGGGAAAACTCTAAACTAATAGCTCGTCCTAATTTTAAAAGCTGTTCCATATTTACTCAAGATCTCGTGGCAATACATATGAACCAATTGAAAATTAAATATAATAAACCTATATATATAGGATTTTCCATATTGGACATGTCAAAAACGGTAATTTATGATTTCTTTTACAATTTTATCAAGACGAAATTCGGTAAAGATGCTTCCTTACTCTACACAGATACAGATTCCCTGATATTAAAAGTATTCACAAATAATTTTTATCGCTGTATGATTGAGAATCCGGATAAATTTGACACGTCAAATTATGTCGAGGGAAATACATTTAATATTCAAAAGAGTATGTCAGTCTTGGGTAGAATGAAAGATGAGTTTCCAGGTGATCCGATAATCAGTTTTTATGGTACCGGGGCTAAGGCTTATTGTATAAAATCGATTAAGAACGAAGTAAAAAAAGCCAAAGGTATCAAGAAATCGGTTATCAAAAATAATCTTAACCTGGAAGACTATCGGAAAGTTGTAGAACAGGGCGGTTTAATTTTTCGTAAAATGAAAACTTTCCGAAGTCAATTACATAACGTTTATACCGAAATAGTAAACAAAGTAGCTCTGTCCCACAGTGATGATAAACGTTATGTAATTCCATCTTCTACAAAAACATTACCTTGGGGTCATAACGACATACAGTTCTATCAAACCACACCTGAGGAAAATGTTCGAAATGTTATGAGTGTGGTCGAAACGTTTTTATCCGAAGACGAAAAATTAGATCAACTTCTTAGTGTGATGGAAACGTTTCTGACTAATGATAATGTTTAATATAACGTGCTGGAAAATCCAGACTTTATTGTATTTAGTTTTTTTCATAGAATATATATTTAACCTTGTATATTTCGACGCAAAGATTTTGAAGGACACATCGCAAGGCCGTCCGTGGGTGGAGCTGCATATTCAAGGTTATGGGTGGTGGGGTGGCTGCGCAGTAAAAATTAAGGGGTTGTGTTAGTGGGGGTGGTTGCATAAAACCAGATGTAGACATTGTGTAACTTCAGTCTTAGACATTTGTTCAGTTTCAAAGTTCAGTTAAAATTACTACGCAACATATAAAAATGAGTTCATTCAGTGAATTTGGTGGTTCAAGCAATAGTTTTGTTCTTGCTGAGTGTGTTGACTCGCTCGCCGATAATAGTTTCGACATCGAAAAGTTTAATTTTCTAACACCTGGCGCATTCGAAGCAGAGTGTGGTGATGCCGGCAACAACAAATTAGACGCTGCCAGCAACAACAAATTAGATGATGCCAACAACACCAAATTGGACGATGCCATCGGTGGCTACATAAACTGCTTTCCACTAGATCGACAAGAAGAACCGCAGCCCGCAGTGAATATAATTAGCGATATAACAATAAAGGAGGCAGCAAAACCTTCAATACTGAAGAAAGTCCTTATGAAAGGCTCAAGATTTGTACAAGGAAAAAAACGTAAGGTGGAAAGCAGTCAGCCACAACCGTCAACATCTGGGTTGGGGGAGCGTGAGCCACAGCCGTCAACATCCGGGTTGGGTGGGCCGGTGTCACCTATAATCCGACAAAAAAGAAGGATTACAAATAAAGCAAAATTGATGACACCAAAAAAAATTGTTACCGACCAACCCGAAGATGGAGTTCCAAATAATCTGGGGCCATTTTCACAGGATGAAGACGGTGAGGTGATGGCACGATTGACCAATATGAAGACGGTTTGGGGTGATAAATTAGATCAGTGTAGGAGAGAGGCTGTGCGGTGTAGGAGAGAGGCTGAGCGGTATATGAGAGAGGCGAGCGACTGGGAGGCTCGGATGGAAAAGTATGAGCGACGTCTCTCATTCATACGCAAGTAAAAGAAATAAAAAAAAATAGACTTGAATGTGTAGTTGTAAAATAGGCGTCTTGTGTTTACCATTCTATATTTAATAGGATAGGATAGTTTTTAAATATGTTTTAGTACTAAGTTTTTAACCGAACATCACTGCGAGCGTTTCCCTTCCGATGTAGTTGAACCTTGTCGCTGGTGGGAGGGCTTAAGGTTGTTATATAATAGACGTTTTTTTTTATTTGGTAATTCATTGAGTCAATTATTATACAACCAACCAATACAACTACAAAAAATAATAAGTATTGAAATTAATTTGAAAATAATAATAATTATTTAGTCCTTAAGTAATAAGATGAATTGAAAAAAAATATATTATGTCACATATCTATATATAACCCAGTAAATTGTGTGTGTGTCCTATTATGAAAATAAAAGTTTTAATAAACCAATATGTCTCTTATTCCAACGAAAATGTATTAAAAGTTGCGAAAATGCGTACATAAACAATTATAAAATTTTTAATAATTTTTAGAATATATAATTAAAAATGTTTTCTTTAGACCCCAAAAGATATAAACACATCGAAAACTCCCTTTAAGCTCAATTAAAATAGCACCTAAAAATTAGATAGGAAGTCGAAATGGTTTTTTGCCCGTTTTGCCGACCACCTTTGGACGTTATAATATCGAAAACGGTGATAGATAGAGAAAAAAGTTTTAGATAAAAAAATTCCTAAAATCGAGTTCTACAAAAACGTCCACAGGACCTACCTCGTGGGAGTTACCGTTCGAGAGTTACGGACCTCTGAAGTCGGCGATTTACGCGTTTCTTGAAAAATCGCGATTTACGTGTAACTTTGAACCGCTATATCTCGAGAACGGTAGCTCGGACGGGAGCGCGCTTGGTGTTGCCGGACGTAGGTCGTCTAGTTCTACAAAAAGTTAAATGGTGACGATATTGTCCGACGCATTCCTGACTTTGTCAACGCGCTGGTGCACATTTTTGTTTTGAGCGATTCCCGAGCCTCGGGGGTGCGAGATAGCGACTTGGGTTAAATGTAAAAGTTATTCGCCTAAAAAAAAGTCATCGTTTGGTAAAGTTATCGTTCGTCTATCTTTCGCCGTTACCGAGATACGCTTTTGCGAAGTTGACAAAAAAATTGCGTTTTTTGCTCAGCTACGTCCCCCACACCTCCTGACAAATTTAAAAAAAAAAAAAAAAAAAAAAAAAAAAAATTGGTTTGATCTGCGATTAGTGTCAATCCAATAACCTAACCTAACATAACCTAACCTAACCTAACCTAACCTAACCTAACCTAACCTAATCTACACTAATCTACACTAAGCCGGACCTGAACGATCGGGCAGACCCAAAATTGAAAATTTTCAAGAGACGAAAAAAGTTTCAAATAAAAAAAAGTTGACTTTCGAGAAAATCGAAAAAAAAAATCAATATTTAATTTTTTCTTTAAAATACTCTATACTTATATTGATAATTTTAAAAACTAGACAAATACCACAAACACATTAATAAAATCAGTATTTATTTATAAAATTATATATATATATATATATATATATATATATATATATATATGGTACAATTAAATGTTGACATTCTATACATCGCCACCATCCATTTTTTACCATTCCGTAGTAGCATCTTCACGTAGTGGAGTCGGCATTCCCTTCCTGCGTATCTTCTGAAACATCAGGCACTACCCACCAACTACTGTCGGCTGGACCATCAAACTCACCACGTGGTGATGGTGGACTCCACCAACTTGATGAGTCAGGCAGACTGGCTTCAGCCGACTCCTCTTCCTGACCCTCCTCATCAGACGAAGATTCATTTTGCACAACAAATCTCTGACCCATTTCAACTGTTTCGTCGTCGTCGTCGGAATCAGACGAATCTGACCGGTTATTTAACCGCACTGTTTCAACATCAAATACCCAAGAGTTAGAAGAGCTGGAAGACATGTTCGTTTTGCAAACTGATTTGGAATATAACAGAAATCTTAAACGTCAACCTTATATATATATACTCTTTGTATCTTATTATGTAGTCCGTTGCGCACCCAAGGTCCTATGACGTCGCATACCCTCAAGGTCGGGGAATATAGCAACGCTCTCAGGGAGGGTCGAATCTTAATTCAAGGACGAATAGAAAAGTCCTATGACGTCACCCACCATCAAGGTCGGGGAATTAGCAATGCTCTCGGGGTCGGATCTTAATTCAAGGACGAGTGGAAACCAAATTTTTATATTAATTTACCTTTTAGAACTGAGACTAAAATAAAATTCAAAATAACTGGTGCAATATGTTTTATTATTTAATTGTTGACATTAGTTGCTAAACTATCTATTACACATATATTAAGTTTTATATCAAAACACTAAACTATATAACAATATATGGATATACTAAGATATACTTTAACATATATGCCAAATATAAAGTATAATAATTATAAATAACTAAACCACTAAACAAGCTTATTTGATGCAGAACCTTTTAACATATTGTAACTAAAAATAGAATCGTGAATTATTAATGCGAAAACTTTAGTGTCTTTAGGAAACCGACTGTTACGTGTTTCAAATTCAATCTTGACATCCACAGTTGACGAGTTTACAGCTTCCACCTGATGCGAGCAGTCAATAACAAACAGCGGATTTTTCATGTATTCGCCAAAATCCATCATTGGATCGTTAAATTCTCGACCATAATAACTGCTTTGGAAGTTTTCATAGTTATAATAGGCCGCTGCATACAATTTCTTTGAAAAATCCAAATTCCATCTTTCATAGGGGAATACTGTTGAATTAAGATAAACTCGAATGTCACTTATATTTGCATTTGTAAATTCAGTCGCATCTTCTTTATAGCTATCCGCTTTTCCAATATTCTGAAATCCGATAATTAAATAACGAGGTTTCTCTAGACTTGTACTCGTTCTTATAGCCCAAACATCGGATGAAGTTTGTCGGAGAGCGGGAAGCTCGTAAAGATCCCACATACGGTAAGCCATTCGGATATTTGCATTATTACCACCTTTATTAATACGTGATAATAGTTTTAGCTTTTGTCTATCCTCGGGAACAATGTGACGTATTTTCCACTCCAGTTTGTCAATTTTAATGTCGGCTTCAACTTCTCCAATATAACAGTTGTTAAAAGTGCGGGCAATTATTATAATCAATTCCTGTTTAATGTTAAAAATCCTCTTCGTATAATCCTCAGCAAAACCCATCAGATATTTTAGGGGTACTTTTCCAGAAAATACATTACTAGCGGTATCCACAATGTGTTGGTTTTCTTCATTTAGACCCCATCCG
Source organism: Kuschelorhynchus macadamiae (assembly GCA_030620095.1). Lineage (NCBI taxonomy): Eukaryota > Metazoa > Arthropoda > Insecta > Coleoptera > Curculionidae > Kuschelorhynchus > Kuschelorhynchus macadamiae. Next base: position 7,692 of record JAUTXW010003729.1, on the reverse strand, counting down.
CATCTAAGAAGCGGTTTCAGCTGTGTACTACCAATGGAAACCATTGTTTTAAGAGCTGTAGTTACACCTGGTTTTCTGACAACTGCAACTTTCTCACCGCCTATCTCATATCGAATTTCCTCAAATAGAAAAGCTAATGAATTATTAGATAAAAAACACTTTTTTGTAGCGTCTTTTGGTTTAAATGTTCCTTCGACATATATGTAGCTTTCCGATATATCCAAAATTATGTCTTGAAAGTGAACTGGGATACGAATTTCATCGGAATTTTGGAATTTAGGTGATCCGTAGGGTTTATATGTATGTTCTTGCAGGCTTATGATAGAATTATTGAAAATAGGTTCAGTAAAAACCTCAATTTTTTCACTACTTGTCATCATGTTCGTTGGCTTCGTACTTTCAAGCCGATGGATTGAAGAAATCTACGATCTTTGGCAGAGAGACGTTGATATCCTTTTGGTCCGACGTCGTGATCGTGAATGAGCTCTGTTTTAGCGACATGTTTCTTTTTATTAGGTTTCGCTATTGTTTGACATATCGGAGAAAACATGTACGGTCGGCGGTTGTAACAAAAACCCATCGTTAGACTAGTTTTTTTAGCTCCAGTTTAATAATAATCTTCTCGTCGTTGAAATCGATAAGATCACCGTTGTCGTCCAAGATGCGTAGAGTAATGTTGTCAATGAACTGACGTCCTTCAGGCTTCAACGGCAAATAAATAAGGTTTGTGGGTTCTTTCGTTATCTTATAACCAGGTTCAACATCAATATCAAATTCAAATAAAATATGACATTCTTGTGAGTTCAGGTATGCTCCAGAGGTAATATTACAATCAACACGTATTATGCGTACTTTCATAATGTCTACTTGAGAGGTTGATTCATGTTTTTTGTTGTCCGTTGTTAACAATATACGATCACATCCCAACATCCGACCAATGCAGTTTTCTCCTGTAAAATCCATAATGTATTTTGTTTTTATTTCACATTTCAATGTGTTATTATTGGGTGTTAATGAAAATATTTTATCATCATTATCTCTCGTGGATAGTTGTAGGGCAGTTTTCATTGCTTTTTCAATCTCGTGCACTTCATATACTCCGGGGGGAATTGTTAACTTTATAGATGGTGAAGTTTTGTCATTTTTTTTCTTATATGCAAATGAATTATTGCTTTCATCAATATTAAAAATAGAATTATATGTGTAAAATCCAACAAGTGCAAGCCCATATTTATTAACTGTACTGAGTTCTAATGGTGGGTAAAAATCTGTACTTAACACGCTCGAGCGTCCTGTTAATGTGAATGTGTACGACATGACTGATAAAAAATCTACTGTTTTTAGCTTTTATTGTTGTCGACAGCAGTTTATATTGCTATAGGTTGTACACCGTTTACTTGGTTTTGAAATTTTAAACCAATTTTTTTCTGTTATTTTTACATCACTTATTTTACAGGAACAGCAAAACAATCTCCTAGGCGCTGGTCCATCACATTCATCTCCATTCAGATTCTGGTAATTATGATGGTCCGTACAATACTGATACTTTAACATGTCTATGTCACATTTCATGTGTTCTGGTAATTTATCCCAAACAAGTGCGATTTCATTTGGGGAACAAGCAATCATTACCTCCTTGGGTATGTTTTCTAACTCTTTAGAAGTCATTTTTAATAAACTACCGGAACGATAATAGGCTTTTAACGAAGACGCCATCTTTTTATAACTATCCCGATCCATTTGGGGGGTATAAGACATATTGACTTTTACGATTGAGAGAGAAACTTTAAGCATAAATGACCGCACCAGACTGTCCCAAATTTTTGTTGTCGATCGTATGTATAGTAAATTTCCTTTGCTGCTTCCCCACCCATTCGCAGATATCGAACCAGTTCAGTTGGTGGTGGTAAATCACCAAAGCTGTCGTAATATGTAACTTCTGAATCATTCTTTCGATACGCCACCCAATGTGTTCCAAATCCCATTATACTGTCCAAATTAAGAATACCAGATTCATAACGTCGAGGACCTCGTCGAGGAAGTGAATCTCGCATAAATACACCTCTAAAGTATGGTACTTGTAGCTGTAATGCATACCTTTCTAGATCAATATTCGATAATGGCCTTCGAGGAAGGCATTTTACTAGTTTTTTGAATGGTTCATAAAAAGCCCTAAACCTGTCCTATATGGTTTCAAATACATTCCACCTCCATTCGATTTTAGCTGTAACTCACCACCAGTTTTTTGGGTAGTGGCATTTTTTGCTGTTTTTACTGCACGCACTACCCCTGCAACACCACCTGCTAAGGATCCTAATGCTGAGAGCCCAGCAAATATTGGTATCAAAGGTAATAAGCCACCAACCTTTGGAACAGGTATAATTCTAGGTATGCATATCTTCCGCTTACCACCACGGGCTTTTAATAATTTCCTTGCCGCAGCCACTGCTATTCTAGATGCGTTAAATATGTCTTTTTCAGCAAATTTCTTACCACCAGCCTTAGCTAATTCAGCTCGAATGGGTTGTCGCAATGTCGATCAAAAGTAAACTTGGACACTCTTTTATTTTTACATGTACGTTTCCCTTTCACAAATCGTCGTCGCTTTCCTTTGGAGCTCTTTATTTTAGCTGAATGCGTTGAAACACCCATACCGAAACGTTGTTTCGCCTTCATAATATTTGTTACCAACCAAGCAGATATTTTTTCACCTGCACTAGCGTCTTTTGATTTTACTCTCTCCCAAGCACGTTGTTCAAGATCGTAATCAGCTTGATGGCGTGAACTTAGGTTATTTTCGGTTTTTGAATATGCTATATCGTGTTTCTTACACGCTGCATCTAATGGGTTAATTCCCAAATCACCTCTCGCTAATCGCTTTGTAAGTTTGGTGCCTGGCCCACAATATTGATAACCGGGAAGGTGTAACTCAAACGGTAGTTTATTAATTATAGAATTCACTATACCACACCCAGTCTTACTCGAATATCGAGAGCGTCCACTTCGTTTGATGGTCTGCATCTGAATGAGTAGTTAAAGCCGTGTGTACGATATAAAATATTTTTTTTTCACTATAATGCGTATTGTTAAGCTGAAACAGAAGCTAGAAATAGATAATCTCGATGAGAAGGTTGGATCTGACACTAGGGAAAAATGTGAGACGTCGGCATGGTCCTTTGTTGCCATTATCAATTCGTGGATTGCTAATAGGACCTTCTAATTGTGGAAAAACCAATGTTATGATTACCTTGCTTACACACCCTTTAGGATTGCGCTTTGAAAATGTCTACGTATATTCAAAGTCGCTGTATCAACCCAAATACGAATATCTCAGGAAAATTTTCACGCCAAATTTTATGAGCCGATTGCTAAGCCTTTGACTTCTATATCCGATGCAGTAACACAAAAGTCTCGTAAACATATACAATCACAACCGAAAAGTTTAAGCACATACATAGAGGAGCCACTAAATAAAACAACCATGTTCATGTCAGAGGAGTTTCCCGTAGAAACATCAACACCGATCACAGAAAGGTCCAAGTACACTGCTGAAACATCGATAGATACCCCAAAAAACGAGACGTTAGATGGAATTTATGCAACACCTTCTCCATCAAACAAATCTACAATGTCAGCTGTCACATTAAAAGATCGCTCATCTCCGGATATTATCATTAATACATATATGAACGGTTTAAAGACAAAACCATCACAATTCGATACAGTTTATGGAGTACATCATAAATCAAAAGTAAAAAACAAAAAGTTTATGGGTAATTTGGAAATACGTTTTCCTCCTGGTAAAGTGACACTATGGCACAACTCTAAGAATATTGCAACCTTTGAAGGGAATGCGGAACTTTACGATTTGATATTCTTAAAAAATCCGCGGGTATTAGAGCATATCGAAAAGATGACTCCCGAAGTGGCAGAAGACTATAAAAAGATGCTGCGATTGACAAATGCAGCATACAAGGGCTATGACGAGAAGCGGGGACTACAGGAAACCAGGCGGAAAAAATATTTAGAGATTATAAAACCATTAATGACAGGGAATCGAATGGGGAGTGGGATCGCAGGTAAAAAAACATATGCTCAAGTAGTGTTACCATTAAAAAAACGTGTTTTATCGGAAACTCCTAGCTACGTATATTGGAATAACCCGAAGGAGTTGGTAGAACGATTACGATTGCTATGGAGTTCAAAGATGGCTGGTCATACCGGACACGATAATGAAATAATGTCAATTATAGAAGAACTTCGTGAGGAAGGTATAATTTATTGAGTAATCACATAATTTGATCAGTATCTCAAGAGACGTGAGTTGGAACTATGACTACTAGCACAGAAAAAATAAAAATTGTCAATGAACTTCATAGGTCAGCAAGAAAAAATTTTCCCAGAAGACACACCATCATTAAAGGATATGAAGACTTGTGGCAAACAGATTTGGCGGAAATGCAACAGTATGGAAATGAAAACGATGGATACCGCTATATCTTGGTGTGCATAAATTGCTACTCCAAATTTGTCTATACTAGGGCGATTAGAAACAAGACAGGGGCTGAAGTCACTAAAGCAATGAAAGACATTTTTAAAGAAGCAAGATATACACCAATAAATCTACAAACCGATCAGGAAAAGAATTTTTTAATAACATATTCCAAAATCTTGTTAAGGAATATAACATTAATCATTATTCGACGTACAGCACCAAAAAGCTGCGATAGTTGAACGAGTCATACGTACACTCATAAATTATCTCTAGAAGGAGTTTTCAGCTAGAGGTTCCTACAAATGGATACAACTTTTACCAGTCATAACGAAAACCTATAATAACACAGAGCATCGTACTATTGGTATGAAACCTATAAACGTTAAATCAACCACACGCATTAACGCATACAATTGGATAAAAATAGTACCCAAAAAGTTTAAATTTCGTTTGGGCGATATAGTTCGTATAAGCAAACACAAAAGTGTCTTTGATAAAGGATATACGCCCTCATGGTCCACGGAACAGTTTAAAATCGCAAAAGTTAACATTACCAATCCACCAACATACCTATTGGAATCAATAGAAGGTCAACCTATAAAAGGATGTTTTTATGAAGCTGAGCTGCAAAAAACAAGTAGTCCGAATGTATATTTAGTAGAAAAAGTACTTCGTCGCCGCAAGAAAAATAATATTAATCAATTATTTGTAAAATGGTTAGGATTTTCAGATCAATTTAATTCTTGGATTGATGAGACAGATATTGTTTAAAATATTATATGTTGTAATACATTCAAACCTATCTAAATATGTATATTGGTTAAGGTTACTATTAAAATAAATACCCAATGAACTTCAACTTTGTTTTATTTAAATATGTGTTTATTACAATTATAAACTAGGTTTATTCACAACAATCATCATTCTTGATTATATTTATACCAAACAGCAATCTTGATATTATCTTCATATATGAGTAATCCTCATCAAGCTGGGGCATATTAATTATTTCTCATACATTATTCCATTATATGCTTGACCACTTTTTTCTCCAAATCGCTCATTCTGATTTCATGTTTTTCAATTCTCCCGAGTACATCCATTTTTATTGTTTCAATATTAACAATTTTCGCTTCAAGCTGCTTTATATCGACACGAACCTTATTAAGTAGATCTGTATTCAGTATATCTGCTATTTGTACGCGTAATCGATGAATTTCTTTAAGCGCATAATCCTGGGTAACAGCATCACTACCCTTAGTCGGTGGGGCGACATTGGTTAAAGATTTTCCCCGCATGTCGCGTATTAAACTGTCCGGCGTAAGCTTAAATCCAATTCCTGGTGATCCCCTCAATAAATGCACTTTTTCACCAGGCTTTTGACGTCCAAATTTATCAATTGTGTTGTTACCACGACCCATGTTTATCTAAAACTATTTTTCCACCAAAGTGCAGCATTATAAGGTATAAAATAAAACTTGTAGTCTCTGCGACGTTGCTTACATATTTTCATTAAGGTTCGATAATATGACATCACTTGTTTCTAGTATCATGTTAAATAGTTTTCTATTATCATAGTTAGATATTTTCCTTGAATGTATCCCAGATCTATGAGTTTCTCTAATTAAACGATCAACATTTTGCTCAAGGTTGGATAATATTACTTCTCTTTTTCTATTATCGAGTACACATATGCAAATTCTATTTCCGATTTAATAACACTAAGTATTTCACTAATTTTAAAATAAGTTTGATTTAATAATTCAAATCCAGTAATATCCGAAGTTTTTGAATTTTTAAGGAAATATTCTCGGGTTACAGTATCACTACCTTGTGAAGGTTCTGCTATGTTAGTTAAAAGATTTTCCTTGGAATGTCGCATGATGATCAACATTCAATCCTAAAACCTATTCCTGGAGATTGTATACTACTATTTTTTTATTAGCTTTTTGACGACCAAATTTATCAATTGTAATGTTAATTCTACCCATGCTTACATAGAACTGATGTAAAATTTAAAAATGTTTGAATTTATATCTGAAAACTGTTAAAAATAATAGAAATAAAAGAAAGGTAATAATAATAATAATTTATTTTTTACCTAATACTAAATATTTACAAATTCCTAAAACTATTTATTTACAAATTCCTAAAACTATTTATTTAAAAAGAAACTTATGGTTCAGAACCAAAACACCCTCATTTCTCTTTTGTTAGACATATATGTCTAGCAATGTCTTCCAAATCTTCATCTTCTTCCCCCAAAGTCCCCAAAAGTCCTCTTCGTCAGACGTGTCTAGAGGCCTCTAGGTTGGATGCTGTGGAAGAAGAAGAAGATGGAGAAACCGCAACCGCCCGTGCTACCCTTCGGCTAACTACGGCGATGGAGACCTAAAATGTCAGAAGAACCCGGCTTGATCAGGACCTGCAAAATCCTGATGGTCTGCTGTCTGCGAAATGTCCGCGGAGATGGATCAACTGGAGTGGTTGCTGTTGTATCCTCTTGCGGTGGCGTATTAAACCTTCTCCTGGCACTGGTGTGGTGACGAAGTTGGCGATATTATTTGCTCATACATCACAAAATTGTTGCACCAATTACGAACCCTCGTTCCAACTAGCACATCGCGGAGTACTCACACATAAGCACACCTCTGCATCCCATTTATGTCAAAAAATAGCTGGACAATCGCTATCTGACACTATGGTACTGCATTCTTGTGGAACTAGTTGAGATTGACGCAGGACATTTTCAAACTTCTCTTGTTTGTTACACGTGGCAGAAAATAACGATGAAGACGAACTAATAATTTGCTTGTTTAAGTACGTGTATATATACGAATTATTCAAGGATTGTGTTTGCAACGTCACACAGTTGTAAGGGCGTGTACATTCGTTGGGGCGTCAACATATAGATATTTCAAGGTTGCGTTTGTAGGCGATATGCATATAGATTTTCAAGGTTGCGTTTACAAGGACCACCTGGAATGCATGTGAATAGGATTTGGGTGTTATTTCTCGATTAAGAATAAACAAATAACACAAATACATTAATAAAATGATTATTTATTTACAAAATTATTTTTGCATGATACATATAATTGTTTTTACATTCCTATTTGTTTTCTGATTTTCCATTCTCTATATCGTCAACATCCATTTTCTACATTCTTCCAGTATCATCTGCGGTATTGTCTACA